>OY728138.1:552343338-553561909 GCA_963277665.1 Viscum album
ATCAATAGTAATAGCACAAGATATGTGAGTCACCCAATGATGAAAATAAAATTAACTGTAAAATTGAAAAATCAGAAAATTAAATTAACAAGGTAAATTGGATTTTCCTTATCAATAGGTTAGCTACTCTCGGGAAAAATTTATTACCATGTACCTAATCAGTCCAATCCCGGACAATAGGCTCCAAACCGTATGTCAAGAGAAAATAACATTCCTTTGATAACACTTTGTAACGTCCCAGTTCTGAAAGCCTCCCAGAGGCACCCTGTACATGTTTGGTCACATGGACTCAAGCGCATTTCCACGAAATCAAGAGGCTTCCGACTAATAGTGAGGGCCTTGGGTGTTATAGTGGGGAAACTATGCCCTCATAGGCCTAGTAAACATCAGATGAAAAAAAATCAGTAGCGGAAGTAGTAATAAACAATACGAAGGTGACAGTGAAAGACTGAAAGTTAGAAATAATTGAAGAACAATTATATAAATGATGCATGATATATATGTCTAGGAAAGCAGCCAAAAATCTCACAATGCTGGAATAAAAAAAATTACTAATTCCAAGTACAAGAAAACAAAAAAATAGCTCCTCAACATCGCAAGCCTAAGGTTGGTCCCATGCTCTCCAGCTCCAAAGCTCATCAAGTACCTGAAGTAGAAGGGTGATTGCCCTTATCTATACCTATAACAATATAATCTTTTTGGGCCCAAAAGCATTACCCAAAGATGGTGTGATAATAAATCCTAGTATACAACCACCCAATGATAGGTGCCTAAGAGTCTGTGAATATATGGAATGTAAAGGTACATAAATCATTAAACGGAAAAGTACTCAATAGTAAAGAATAACACATGTCAAGTAAGCAACTTAACAAGCAAGGTCTCCTTTTAGGAAGTACACACATCCTATCCCTTCTGGTTCAGTCACAATTGAAAATATAGAGACTCTCTAAGGAAGCACACTCAGTCAATTCCCCTTATAGTGAATGTGATTCAATGTAAAACAAGAACTGTCTGAGGAATCTCACTCGGTCTATCACTATATAGTATATAATGCTCAAGAATCTCTGAGGAAGTTCACTTGTTCTATCCCCATATAGTCTATAATGTTCAAAAACATTCTGAGTATGCTCACGCAGTCTATCCACTTATAGTCTATAATTTTCAAAGACTATCTATGGAATCTCACTAGGTCTATCCTTTTATAGTCAATAATGTTCAATGACACTCTAAGGAATCTCTCTCAGTGTATCCCCTTATAGTATACTACACCAGGTTCTCACAGCCTTTTGTAAGTCAATGCATGGAAATGCAATATGGACAATGTAAACCTCAGAGATAATTGTCGAAACAGTATAAAACATCTCAAGCATGTCAGAATACAACACTCCATCCTACCATCACTAGGCATGGGGAAAACAGGAAAACAGACAAAATGGCTAAACAGAACAAAACAGTCGTAAATAGAACAATGCATGGGAACACATCCAAAGCATAGTAATTCACCCGATTCACAATAATTGACCTCTACTAAATCATAAAAGTAAGGAAGGCAACAAATAGGGCTAAAATGGTAAACGTGAAATTTCCCATTCAAGGGTATTGGCACAATTGCACATAACACTCAAAGAATTCAATATAAAGGCACAAACCACTTACCTCGTAGGTTTTGTCGAAAACCCAAACAAACATAGAATGCACAAGAAAACTGGGTTTATTCTCCAAGATCCCGCCAGAGATCTCTTCTCTTTAACAAACTAGCTTCGATTCACCCATAGAAGCTTTCAGATCACCTCCAAAATGATGGCAGAACCTTCATTGGCCTTAGGAGAAGAAAAATCCGGAGTTATGGTTGATTTGGAGGAAAAAAGAGGCAGTTAGTGGATAAAATGAGTGAGATACACTTTTTTAGGATCTCACTTAAGTGCCCAAACAGTTTGATCGCACGGTTAGACGAACCGTGTGTTAACCATGCAGTACCCACTACCTCAGCAGTCATCCACGCAAGGTTTGGTCGCATGGATAGACAAACCGTGCTCTAACCAAGCATTAGCCACTGCCTTGGCTGACATCCACACACAGTTTGTCCTCATGGTTAGACACACTGTGCACTGCCTATGTGACTTCCCCTTTTCCCCAAAACATCACTCAATGTTTCCCTGACTCTTCCATTCATCACATTTAACCTTAAAACTATGAAAAACATCAAAAGGGTCACTTAACTGAAAAAAAGATTCGGGTTCTTACATAATAATACATTATGTATTTCTTGATAGTGATCACATCCTCAAAAAGGATAGTTAGAAATAAATTAAATTAAATGAAGTTGATTTTAAATATAAACAAGATTTAGTAGAGGAACATATTTAACAGGTCCCTATATAATATATTATTCTTGAAACACAAGAACTATGTTTCAGCAATATAGAGTTATTTGAACCAAAAAGATATTATTTTCAATTCAATAAATATTTTCCATCCTTATATATTAACAACAATAAACTAATCTCATACAATGTTTTAGTAATTATATCATAAGTTTCATGAACGAATAAAGAGATGAATTGTTTAATATATTCCATTTATAAGAGAAATGTTTTGGTTATATTTGATCAACAATATGATGTATATAATCTTGTGTGAAAATATGTATTCTAGAGAAAAATGATATTCAAGGTTATTTATATACATATAAATAATGTATGATGTCTAAAGGGTTTCAAAAATATCAATTAGTTTACTACGAAGAATCCATTTATACTATTTTGATGTTTAATTCCAATAGAATTCTACATGATATAGTAGATTAACATGGATATGAAATTAAAAGATGGATTTCCAAATGGATTTTTATAGTGGGAACATACATGAAAATTTATATATTATACAATGTTAATATTTTTTAAATTAGTTTTTCAGAAAAATAAAAAAGATATATAGAGATCCATATATGGATTGGATCAATCATCCAGGTCATAGAATATTATATATAATGAATCTATAATATAATTTTGATTCATTAATTATTTTTTGTGCCTCATTTTTATAATTTTTTGTTATGAATTAAATTTTTATTCTTGTATAATATGACGTTGACATATTATTTATTCGAAATAATATACAAGTCTTAGAATCTATTAAGAACTGTTTATGATAATTATTTTCTATGAAGGAAATAAGAAAAGTATCGTATATTCTAGAGATTAGTATTATTTATGATAGATCAAATAGTAATCATTGACTAATTCAATGCATATACAATTACCAAATAATAATGATATATAGTAGGAAATATTCTAATTTAGGAATGGTTCTGGTGCCTCATGTTTTATACCAATCCATAGATTTTTTCCATCGACACCAACAAATGATGATAATATTAGTATTCCCTCATATTCGTTAGAAATATCATCAATAATTTATTAAATTTTATATACTATACATGTTTTTACCTTTTTCTTTCTTTGTATGAAATTATCTAGGTCAATAACATTGGTTTGTTGTTATGTCTATCCTTGAGTATGTGAGATGAAATAATGATATGGTAATATTTTATAGAGTAGAGGATGGTCTAGTTATCAAGGGTTATATATATTAAAATTATAAAATATATCAAATTGATCTGAAGTCACAATCATGACATGTAATCAGTGTCAAAAGAGGAGATATAATATACAAGAGTTTAGAGAATCAATTATTTGTTCATTTTATAGTGGGTGATAGGTATATAAACAATTATGATGTTGAAAAAGAAGAAATTTCAATATGAATCATTCTCCAAGATATTGATTTGGTATCAAGAATTAATGACCCACCAAATTATATTGTCATAATAAAATAATTGTGGATCATACAAAGGATCCACTGTCACACAAATGGACAAAGTACACAATCCAAAATTAATACATCTTGATGAATTTTATTAGATAGGTGTAGTTCCAGAATGCCTCTCTTCCATAAAATAATAATATCGAACACCCCTTGAATTTTTTTTATCTCTATAGAATAATCTGTTTCACGTGATAAATTATTTTCTCTAAGCTATTATATGTTACCTCTAGTTAACATGGGAGTTTGATGGAGTTGGTTCCATATTACTATCTTATGTATCATTTATGGTTTCATGTATTATTATATTTTAATATTAATAATCTTCCTACCACATTATGAATTTTCTTCATCCTGAACTATTATGTGATAATTTAATGTTTTAGAAATCACACTAAAATGTAATATAAATTCCATGTTATGATGAGAACCCATAAGTTACATGAAAATATTTTCAAAAATATGTTCTATAGATAGATTAAATCATTTTAGGGACAGAAAAAACAGAGGCAAGTAGGGTTCGAGACTCATATGACATTGAAGAACATTATAATGGTGAATGTCCTTTGTAATATCTAGTGCATGAGATTATTGTAACAAGACCCAATTCTATAAAATCAACCTTTTTATGCTTAATATAATGCTCCTATATATGAAAAAATATATTGATAAATATATTTTAAGCATGTTATTAAAAGAAAATAATGGGTATTTTACTTTGATGAATATAATAAAATAATTAAAACATATGTTGGCAATGAAGTAGAAAATTTTGGGTGTTCCATAATTAATATTTCATTAATGAATAAGGGGGGAAATGTTTCCCCATTAATTTCATTAGAGTAAATTTATTTCTCATGAGCATTGACATAAATCATATGACCTGAATATATCTATAGCCATAGTGTTTTATGGGAATGATTAATTTTTAATAATTCAATTGAATATATTTCATGAAAATAGATTAATAGAAACCATATAAGACATGATTGATTTGGGATATAAAAATATGCTGGTGACACTGCACAATAATTATCTATATATTATTTTATGTCACTGTGACATTAATTTCACTATCTATATTTTCTATAGCATGTTACTAAACACTATCCTTATACATTGGAAAGATGCACTATGTGACACACAGAATCTGGACATGAATGTGAAATAATATATGAATATAAAACCTCAATCAAATAATATCAATATTTTTTAAAATTTTCAAAAAATAGGTTTTACATTCAAGGATTAGTGTTGTTTATTTTTTTCATGACCACACATTTTCCATCACTAGTTATATAGATTAATTTTTAGTGATATTTTTTTAGATTATTATTATTTTTATAATATTTGAATATAATATTTATTTTATATTGATCAATACTATAGTGATATTTATTTAATACATAAAAAATTATTAATGTAGGATAAATATATATTATTTGGGAAATGATGACCATGTATATTTTTCCAGTAAGAATTAATATTTTTTAAATAAAATTTTATAAATATTATATATTTAATAACATAGTTTTTATCATATCAAAAAATATTAGTAATATTATAATTATATAAATGGATTTCTACAAGGATATATAAAATAAATAGTGTTCTTGTTCAATTATAATTTTCTATATCCATTATTATTTAACCTCATTATTATTATTTATAATGAATTGTCCCCTTATGTTGGTATATACAAAATACTTTGAATAATTTTATAAAGTCCCTAGATACCTTACTATCATACAATTCTATAAATAATGGAGTGAAATCATCTTTCTCTACCACTCAAGTCTCTAGGTAAATCAAACAAATTTCTTATTGAAGTGATTCGCATAATGATTAGAGAAGAGTAATGAAATAATTGGGATCTGCTATGATAGAACCTAGATATTACTATGTAAAAATTAAAATATTCATAGACAAGATGTTGAGAAATTCTTAATGTAATACACACTTGATTCATAAAATGCACTGACGGTATGACATAAATATTTTTATTGATTTTTTGTCAACAAATAATTGTGTTTAAAGTAATTAAATAGTTACATAAATAAATTAAAATTAATTATTTCATGATCCTAAAGATTTGTTCTAGTGTTCTCAAATCAACTAATATTTTATTCAGTTACATTGGACATGATTTTTATCATTGATATATATTTCATATAAATCATTGATTGTAAAATATATTAAGTTGAGAATACCCCATATTCCTCAACTACACTATCTCAAAAATTTAATTTTTTAATTTATATTTCAAAGTGTAGCAATTTTTTTAATTTTTTTAAAATTATATTAAAAATATAGGTAGCTTGACCTTGGGGGCCTCTCAACTCTAGGAGGTTTTTACAAGTTATAATTTCAATTATTTAATTATTATTTTCTAGTACGACACCAATTCATCAGAGAAAAATAAAAATAGGGAAATTTTTTATTGGTTACAAAAAAATTTACACATTTGTTTGATTATACTAAAAATATAATATCATAATTTTGTTAATAATAACTGATGGTCAAAATATTTTACATAAATATGGAGAGATTTGATTAATAGGTCAACCATAAAACACTGAAACAACATCATAATAATGGAATATAATTTTAGATTATTTTATGTTATTTATTCAAAATAACTATTCATACTAATATGATTTTATGATAATAATAAAACCCCTTTGGTGGTTATAATGTTTTTCATAACTATCTTTATACGATGTTAATAGTTTAAAATTTCTACGTTTTCAGTTCATTATGATATGACTGTCAAAATAGATTGTTGCATTTAAACGTAATTATATGATCAAGACTGGAAAATTTTCATTTTAGAAATGAAAATTGAGGCCACGTAAGTAAAAAACGACAAATTTGAATGTAACTTTTCATAAAAATGTTTTTTTTTGGAATAAAGAAATACATTGATCCTCCTAGATGAAAATAAAATCGGTTAAATTATCAAACTTTACCTCCATGATAACACAATGTGATGGATATCCCTATAATCAACCTGTTTTTGGTAATGTTGAAACATTAAAAGGTCAAGGTAGTGAATAGTTTGCTTTGGTATTAAGCAAGGAATTTTCAAGAGAATATATGCGAAGACTTTCTTGTACTTTATTAAATAATGATACATAATTATCATGATAATCTAGGGTGTATTACCCCACGTTTCTAGTAAAAAACTATTTATTTGTGTTGTTATGTATATAATGTACATGGTGGAATGTATGGAGTGTTTGGTAAACATTCAGTAAATTTTGGGGGTTAATGTAGAGGCGTAGAGGTTGAAAATAGTTTATCCAAATCGTGAAAAAATCATATTAGAAACAATGTGAAATGGATGTTTTGAGGTAGAGGTATTCAACACGGTGTTCATACTATTAGGAGGACAATGATAAGAGGTAGTGTGAGGGCCTTCCTAGATAGTATCTAAAACCCAGTTTCCAGATTGTTTTTCTAACAGTGCGATCTAACTGTGCATGTTGTTAATGTGAGATCATAAGAATGTTGATCTCACTTGTTTTTCCTCAAAGTTGCTATTTTTTTCACTCATGCAACCATAACTCTGGATTTATTTTCTTTGACCGTATACGAAACTCTCCCATTTCTTTTGGAGTCAATCCATTGGCTTACCGTGATGTTTTCAACCTTTATTCTTGATTTATGTGATTGTTCTTCATCGTTCTTGGTCGGTTTCATAGATCTACTTAGTTATAATTCTCTTTTCTTCTTTTTTTTTACATATCTACACCCATTATATGTAGATCTATGAGTGTGGATTCCAAATAATTCAAGTTTTGGTCTTGATCATTCTAGGAGAATATATATAAGGAGGTTCCGTGTGGAGTCGACTAGTTTTCTCAAACGTTCTTTTTTCGTTGTCATGTTTCATCAAATCCTTTAAGGTAGGTGGAATACTTCTCTACTCAGCATAGTATAACTGATGGCCATGCTTTCAAATTTAATATATTGTGTTGAATTGGCTATGATTAGGATATTTAGGAATCGTTGTAAACCCTTCTTTGTCATGGTTTGGAAAATTGCAAAAATCTGGAAAATTGGGTATCTGAATGAAGTGCTTGAGTTCTTAATTATAAAATAGTGATTTTAAAATGGGTATTTTTTGGAATCATGGAACATGGATTGTATTAGATGTTCTAAATAAAATGGAATGTTTTATTGAAATGAAAGGGGAGCATTGAATATGGTTTGTTCTTTGGATTTCAATAAAAATATAGTTTTATTGAAACCGTATGGTATGGTAATTTGTAATGGTTTGGAATGCATGGTGTTCTGTGACATCATGATTAGTGTTCCCTTTAATTAGGGATTCATACCATTGGGGTACAAGGTGTGTAACCCTGGATCGAGGGCATGTGTCATTGAGACACAAGGTAAATGGACGAGAGACTGCTCATAAGCATGGAAATATAAATCAAAGAATGAAAGTGTGGGTGTGTTTTGAACTATGGAATGGGTATGCCAAAATGATAATAATAATTTATTTTTAGGCCTTGATTAGTTATTTTTCGTAAAAATAACTTTCCATAAATTTTTTTACATAGTTTTTTCCTCACATGGTTGTAAATGGTTTTTGAAACATGATTATATTTTGTTATAAACTATTTTGAGAATTTTTTTACATAAACTATTTTCTATAATGATCTAACCATTCTATCCAGGTGGGACGAGTAGGTAAGTCAATAGGGAAAACCTACTAAGTAATATACCCTCCCCTACTTTTTCACTTTGGGGATTTTGTAGATTCTACCTTCCAGGACGTGGGAAAAGGTAAAGTAACACACTTATTTAGCACTATGTCATGATAAATTGTACTACTAAGTGATGTTTGAGAATATATCTTCTGGAGCATGGAGTCTTGTTGTCATCTTGGAGTTTATAAATTTTCATTACGCCATGTACATTAATGTTGGTTTGTTTTCGGGTGTTGGATATCATGTTGGTTGTTTTAAAGAGAATGATATGAAATGAATTAATTTATTTCCTGCATCTATAGTAAGATATATGTGGATGGGTTATTGGGTTGTGGTTTTTAGAAATTAAATGGTAATTCATCCCCCACATTCTTTGAAACCCTTCAGCATTTATTTCCAGCCTTTGGTGTCTAGGGGATGGCATTGAAGTAAATGTAATTACATGGTGTACACTGAATCCAATCATAATTAGAGGGACATTACCAGTTTTTATTGACAAGTAAATTATTTTTATCCATAGACCTTACCTAGATCTATTCATAAAAATCACAAGTACATCTATAGTTTTCCAAAGTCTCACATCATTGGAAGGAAACATACCCCCAGATACTCACCCTTATAATATGGGTAAGTTGAGAATCATATCCTTTCTAAAAATCAAATAAGGATCATATATTTGAATCCTATTTTGAATGGAATCATTTATAGGTGTTTATGGATGTAATTACACATTTATAACATTCATATTAATTATGGTTTAATGTTCCAATCCTTTTTTTTGGTTCTGATGACACGACTATCTCAATCATGCACATTAATTTATCGTATATTTTTTCCCTTGAAACTACAATTATAGAAAATATACATTATATTTAGCTCCACGTTTATCTATTTTATGTAAT
This sequence comes from Viscum album, assembly GCA_963277665.1. Lineage (NCBI taxonomy): Eukaryota > Viridiplantae > Streptophyta > Magnoliopsida > Santalales > Viscaceae > Viscum > Viscum album. Next base: position 552,352,784 of record OY728138.1, read on the forward strand.
TTAAGTCTCTTCATATAGATGGTTGTGGTTCAAGGACTCCATTAGTTATCCCTTAAATGAAGATAGATTATTCATTTGATATTCTGATTTTTCATAATGAATACTTTAATTTTCAATTTTTATCATTATCACATAGATTATATAAATTTTCATGAAGAGACTATCCTATAAATAATCTAATTGACTTGTATGGGAGGCTTAAAATCAATTTTTTAATGTCTCCATGGATATTGAGTTGACATAGGTTTATATTCCCTATCTTTTTTTTACGTAATATTGAAGTACTGAGTAATGCATGATCCAAATGTATAACTATAATTATAAAATATACCCACATTACCTTTGATTATGTAATTCATGAAATGGAGGTTCAATGATGTTATTGATTCAAGGAAATTAAACAAATAAATACCTTGATATATATCAACATTCATGTATTTGATACTATAATGTATCTTATGATTGATATATGATGTTAGAATCAAATTTGAAGAATTATTTTTTAATAAAAAACAAATTTTTTATAATATATTTTTCTATAAATTAATATATTGTTTAATAGCATCATCTATAAGTAAAACCAATATAAAATGAGATGAATAAAATTTTAGGAATATTATTATGATCATTATTGAATAAAGTACACATCTATTAAATAAAAAGTTTTAATCAGTTATAAATTCATAACATTTTGGATTAAGAATACTTAATGCTTTGAAAGGGGATATTTCAATAAAATAGTTTTCATTTATATGTGGTATTTTCAATTATCCTTCAATCCAGGGATGCAATGAATGAGGCCTCGAATATTGGAAATCTGCAATTGAAGCCAGGACTTCTTAGATTGTCAGAATGGTTTGTGAATTTCAATCCATTTAATATCAAGAAGACCAACGCTCAGTTTTGGGTATGGCCACATGGTCTGAATTGGGTGTATTGGCATACTCAGATATTAAATGATATTAAATCATGTCTTGGCACTCCAATTCAAATATATCAGAGGACCATGGAAGGAGAACATGGATTCTTTCCTCGAATGCTAATTGATGTTTACCTGAAGTTGAAGCGTCCTAAAAGCATTTCATTCACTACTAGTGGAAACAAATCGGTGGTCAAAATTGAGTATGAGAACGTGCCCCCTTTCTGTGGGGTTCGCAAGATGGTAGGTCATTCAGCTGATAATTGTAGGATCTTTTAGAAGATTAATCCTCTTGTGATTCCTGATTCATGAGGTAGTACAAGCTGCAAAACAGGATGTTGTCATTGGAAGGATCAATTCTGGTTCACTCAAGAAAAAACAGACGTGATTTGATAGAGTAGAGGAGGATGAAGCTGAGGAAGCACTTGAAAACACTCTGGTCGAGAAAGAGCTGAAGATTCTTCAGGATCTAGATTCTTTTATGTTAGATAACATTTTTCGATTGGCTTTGAACATGTAGCCTGAAGTGGAGGATGAAGTCATATTTATGGACTTTTTCAATCAAATAAATTGTATGGATTGCTCCATGATGACTGGGAAGTTCTCATAGTATGATCTGGAAGAGGGATCAATTACCATGAAGGTACCATTGGATATTAATACGGTAGGACAAGAAGATCCCTCTCCTTAGATATAGATTCAATCTGACCATATAGTTACTAATAATGGCACCCATGATCATTTTTCAGAGATGAGTCTAAATAAGCAATCAAATGATCATATTGGAGAACAAGTTGATGGTACTGGTATTATAGAAATTGGATCAGAAATTGTGATCCTGCCTTTCTCCCTGAATTCTCCCTCTATCACATCTCAAAACAGTGAAGGGACATATAGCCATGGTGTCTTGAATGGCTGTCCAAATTTGAAACCAGGGGATAATATTGGAAAGGGAAATGTTGGATCTAAATGACTATTTGTTAATGAGCATGGTGAGGCTCAGAGATCTCAATTGGTGAGGGATGAGGCAACTGGATGTGGTTCTAAATCTGTTCAGGCCAGCAGCTCTAATCTGGAAATTCAGACAGATCTAGGAAAGAAGGATTTGCATGATCAATGAGAGGTTGTCAAAGATAGGAAAACAAATATTTCAGACTTATTAGATGGTTCGCCGGCTATAAAAAATAATGTTGGACATCCACCTAAGAAGAAAGGTGGAAAAGACATAAGGGGTACCAGCCTCAGAGTTAGTTTCAAATGAAGATGTTGTTCTGGAACTATCAGGGTGTTGGGAATCTGAAAAATACTAGATCCATTCAGATTTTTATCCAAAATCATCATCATGTTCTTATAGGACTTTATGAGCCCAAAAAACTCATTGTTTCAATTATTGGAAGCTTTGACAAGCTGGGGTATTCTCTAATTGACACTAATCATTGTTCTTATAAAGTGAAGAGTCTTTGGGTGTTGGCTCACTCATCTCAGAGTAGCACTGTGTTTGTCTCAAGTGAGAAACAAGTCACTTTCTCATGTAAATATCTTGGATTCAGCTCTGCATGAACTTTTTTTATGACAGAATTAGATACCAGTATTGTAGGATCCATTGGGAGGATTTGGGAACATTAAACTCAAGCATTTCTAGTCCTTGGATCATATTAATGTATTTTAATAAAATCCTAAACCCGGATGAAAAGATGAAGGTTGTCACCAATTCTATTTCCTCTAGAGAATTCAGAACTAGAATAGAGAAAAATGATCTTATTGAGGTCAATTGGGTTGGTTCTAAATACACATATTACAGGAAGCACATAAATAGTTTTGTTTGCAATTAAATTGATAGATATTTTATCAATGTGACTTCTTTGGATTCATAGGGTTCCATTTCTTGTTCAATGCTTGCTAGACTTAATTCTAACCAACACCCAATCCAGTTGGACCTTGAAGAAAAGGAACCCAAATGTCCTTTTCCTTTTAGGTTCAATAAAGCATGGATCACACATCCATATTGAATGGTTATTTTTTAGACTACATTGAGTTCTTTGGAGTTCAAGAATGATTCTATTTCAAGTATTACAATTCTTAGGATCCTTAAGAGGAATCTTAATCTTTGGAGTAGGGATCACATTAGCTACATAGATTCTAAAATTTATTCTCTAGAGGATTCTCTTCACCAGCTTCAGGAATCTAGTGCATCTAATGATTTTTCCAATTGGTGTGTGGCTAATGCTGATTTAGCCACTAAAAAAGCTAATGAATTTAAAGGATGACTAATATAGGGACTCCTTCAAAGTTTAATGGTTACAGGATGGGGATAGAAATTAATTTTTTTTAATTCTTTACAGAGAAACAGAAGGATGTCCAAGCCCCTTTCCTTGATCAAAAATGGGGATAGCATGATTGATAATAAAAAGGATCTTTCAGAGCATATAATTCCTTACTTCAAGAGTCTCTTCAATGGATCATCTTCTATCATCAATCTCATGTATGGTGTGATTAACATGCTTGAGAAAGAGGAGGATAATTCCAGTATTACTACTATTCCTCATAAATCTGAAATTAAGGAATCTGTTTTCAGTCTTAAACCTGAGAGCTCTCCCGGTCTGGATGGTTTTTGAAATTTTTTCTTTCAATATTTCTGGGAGATCATTCGTGAAGATGTTCACAGGTTGTTCATTCACTTCTTCAAGGGTGAGTCTCTTCTTAGAGGCCTAAATGCTCAGTTCCATTACCTTATTACAAAAGATGATAATGACAATGAAATTCATCTTTTCAGACATGTTGCCTTTTGCAACACTAAATACAAAATTATATGCAAAATTCTTGCTATTATGTTGTAAATTATTTCTAGTAAGATTGTTTCTGATAATCATTTTAGCTTCATCAAGGGAAGATCAATCTTGGATTGTCTCATGAATGCTTTAGAGTGTGTTAATGTTCTTAAAAGTACTGTCAGTGGTGGTAACATTGCTCTTAAGCTGGACATCAGAAAATAATTTGACACAATGGATTGGGGTTTATATGCATGATACTTGACATTTATGGCTTTTATCATGTCTTTATTAATTAGATTAAGTCCATTTTGAATTCTTCTCACATTTCTGTTCTTATCAATGGATCTCCAGAGGGATACTTTGACTGCTCAAGAGGTGTCAGGTAGGGTGATCCTTTTTCAGAACTCATTTTCTCTATTGATAAGGATTATCTCACTAGGATTCTCTCCATTATTGATAATAATGGAATTTTGAAGACCATTCATGCTGGTAGGGGGTTGGTAGTGACTTCACACTTCATTTTTGCTGATGATATAATTATCTTTACCCAAGGAGACAAGAGAAACATCAGGAACATCAAGAGAGTTTAATTTAATTATGATATTGTATCTGGACAGGAGATCAGTTAGAATAATTCTTTTGTTTATTTTGGAAGGTGTTTTTCTTCTAGCAGGAAGGCTGATATCATTAGAGAGATTGGCATTAGGGAGGGAGCTCTCCCCTTCACCAATTTGGGGGGTCCAATGTTTTGTGGAAGACCGAAGGTTTCTTACTTCTCATCCACTGTTAGCATGATAAGAAGACAACTATCATCATGGAAGGGACATTATTTATCCATTGTTGGGAGAGTGTGTCTTGTTAAATCCATCATCATTTCAAAATATGTGTATTCCATCATGGTTTATAATTGGATGATTTCTTTATGAAAGAGTGTTAATACATATATTAAGAATTTCTTTTTGAGTGGATGTTTCACTGAGAGGATGCTTGAAACAGTCTCTTAGAATGCTGTTTGTAATCCTTTTGGAGAAGGGGGCTTGGGTATTAAGAATATTGGATACTTTAATGACTATATACAGGATGGTTTTATTTTAAGGTTAATGAATATGAAATCTAAGGCTCCTTCCTTTATAAGATCTAGGTTCTTGAGAAGGCTCAAATCAAGAAACATTAATGACTTCACATAATCAGTTTTTCCTACCTTCAAGAATGTTTTCTCGAGAATTGATTACAATTCTAGATGGTTGGTCTTGAGGGAATATTCACATCATTTTTGAAAGTTTAATTGGGCTGGGAATAGATTCGGAGATATGGCCCTTGAGGATAGTCCTAATATTGATTTTGACTTGTCAATCAAAGAACAACTTGAATGCTTGGATGGTATAGCTAGAAACATTAGATTCATTGTTGAACATTATGTCTTTTCTTCCCATGGGGATTTCTAATCATGGGAGCCGGCTCCATATGTGATTCATTCCTCCAAGATTTTTTATAATAACATTAATGGGAGAACTCTTGGACATAAATGGATGGATAATTTGAGCAAGGGATTCTTGAGGCCTTCAAGGGTGTTTATTGCTTGTAGGATTGCTCACAAAAAACATCCAACTGATGGTTTTCTCTAAACATGTGGGATTTCACTTTTCTCAAGATGTGTTCTGTTTCATCAACACATGGAAGATATAAATCATCTATTATTTACTTTTGAGGTTTATTTAGCTATGTGGGAGGATGTTTTTGATATCTTTGAATTGGAATCACCCCATTAAAATTCAGTTGATGAGTTTATGAAATGTTGGTCTGAAATTAGGTTGTCTCACCCGGTTTCCTTCTTGTTTCTTTCTGCTGCAGAGGAGCTTCTGCATTTTTTTGGCTTTTTCGGAATAATATTATGCATGATCGGTAGACTATTTATGATGGCTTTGCTTTGACATGGTCTTCCTCCATTGCTCCTGCTGTTATGAACCATGGAAGCGAGTCTCTTACCGTAAATGATGTGACAAAGTTATCTGATGATTTGGCAGGGTCCTCCTCCGCTGATCCTTCTATTATGAATTCTGGAAGTGGTGTTCATGATGGAAGTGTTGGGTTATCTAATGATGTCCAGGATGTCCTGCATATAAGAGGCAAGTTACAGGTCAGTACTGTCTTGGCTAATCTCCTCACTGCTGCTCGCATTATTCCACTTCGATGTAGCTAGTTTTGTGAAAATTCATTACATGATTGGAAGGTTCTAAATTGGGATGGTGGAAAGAGAAATTTTTGGCCACCTCATGGCACATTTGAAGTGACATGGAAGCCGCCTTTTTATGGCAGTATTAAGATCAATTCTGATGGAGCATCAAGAGTTAATCCGAGATTTTTACGTTTTAGTGCAGTTTTTAGGGATCATCACGAGTGTGCTCTTGGCTATATTTATGGCTCGTGTGGTGTTTTCTCTGCCCTTGAATAGGAGATTCCTGGAGTCACTGAGGTGGTTGAATAGGCTTATCCGATTGGATGGACCAAGATATGGATTGAATGTGATTCTATGATTGTAGTTACGGCTCTTCAAAATGGTTCTATTCATCTTTCTTGGATGTTGACTAATCGATGGGCAAGGTGCTTGGATCGTATTTTTTCAAAGGAGAGTATTGTTACTCATGTATATCGTGAGGCGAATTCTCTGGCGGATGGGCTTGCTAGAAAAGGATTCAATGGTAATTCATTTCATTGGATGGATCATGTCCCAGAAGATCTTCTTCCCATTCATTGGAGGGATCTGTATAAAACTTCTACTTTCATACTTGTGTAATCCTTTATATTTTTATTAAAGGGGTATTGCTTTTCTAGGAAAGTTCTCAGTCTTCTTCTTCTAATATATTTGTGAAATCATTAATTTTTACATAAAGAGTGAATCATAATTATTTTGAAAATACCTTCACATTTATATCATTATAAAAATACATGATTGAAATAGAAATTTATAAAAACTTTTTAATGGAAAATATATATATCTAGATTAAAATTATTCATTAAAACTCATGATGAATTTATTAAAATAATGATTCATGTTTACCAAACTCCTATATTATTTTTATTAAAAAACAGTTTTTATTGTCCCAAATAATAAATTAGTTCTCATAAATTATATAAAGTAAATATTAAAAAAATATTCTATTTTTTAAAAAATTAATAATTTTTGTTATTAAGGGTAATTTATTTTACATTAAATAAATAATATTAATAGTATTACTATGTTTTACCATGATAATAGTAAAAAATATATATTTTAAAATAATATTTTTATTAACATTATTGAATGTATAAAAAAATAAACTAATATATTATTATAAATAAAAAATATATAATTTTTAAACTAATAAAAAATATTATAACTACATTAATTTTTAATTGTTGTTATATAATATTATAAAAACATATTTTCGAAGTGTATATTTTACTAAAGTTTAGTTTTTATATATATAAAATAATTCAATTTAAATGATAATACATTATTTTTTGTAAATTTAATAATATTATACAATGAATAAATTATGTATCATAACATTTCAATTTTCTAGTAAGGGATACATTACATTATATAATAAAATATTAATTTCATAGGTAAAAAAATGTTATTAATTCCACAAACCAAAATGGTAAAATGATAAAAAACATTGTGGTAAAAGTCATGAAAAATTCTTCAAACATGTTAAAAAATTTGTTTTAGAGTATACAAATCATAGAAAAATAAAAAATTAATTGCATTCAACTTTTAGATCTAATGAACCTTTATTTGTGTAATTCTATAACAGAAAAGAAATGGGTATTTTCAGTAATTCAAATTTCATAGTTTATAAATGGTGATAAATTCCACCACATTTATCAACCCATAGCAAACCCAAATCACAATTAAATCTACTCCCAATCTTCTAATAATCACAATAAAAATTTCTCAAAATCCTTAGATTTCCTATGTACAATGGTAAGGATCATTACGTTTTTACCTAGACGAGAACACCAAATGGGAGAGGTAATGTTCTCAACCAATCTCTCTTAATTTATTTCTTCTAATGTTCACTCTAATATACTATATACAATAATTAATGTTTGAAAAAATATTACTAATATAATTTCATTTTATTATACTAATTGAATTGAAACTACCTACCTTCCTCAAAAAAAAACATACAAAATCATGATATCGCCATGCGTAGATAAAAAATATCGCCTCCATAAACAGTATGATTCATTTTTCCTCACTAAAATAAATAATTTATTTAAATGTTTATATAAAATATTATTATTATACATATAAAATTATTAATATTATTAAATTATAAACCATTTCCTATACTCATACAATTAAATATAAAACAGATGATTTCATGAGCATACGTATGGACTACAATCTCCCCAAAAGGAACATATTTCTTTTTTTAGACTAATACATTCTTATTTATAAAAAATATTATAACATAATTTTTGTATTTAGATAATTCTAAATAATATCTCTATAATTATTTTAATATTTTATTATTAAAAAATTATAAATTTTTAAAGCATACTCTGCTATACGTAATACTTTATTCTTATTTAGGTAAGACTAACAACCAACATGAATAATTACATAAATTCCAATCACAATTAATTATATAAATAATTAAAATTTTAGATTAAATTAATGTGAAAATAATATATTTTTTATGTTTCAATAATTATTATATAAGAAATAAACTAATTATTAATGTACCACTTTTTTATTAAATACAAATTGTATAAAAATCTGTTCAATAACTTTTTTATCATATTTGTTATAAAAATACTAATTATATGAAATTATTAAATTATAAATAGTTATGAAATATATTTTATAGTATGTATAATGACCTCATAATGACTAAACATAAATCTGTACACAATACCAGATGATTACATTATGAAACAAGTACCAAAAACAAAATAATATCTGATAACATTTGATAAAAAATAACAGACTATATTATATTTCTAATAATATTATATATGAAGATAATAAAAGGTTATAGGTGTGAATAAGGTTATGTAATTTCTAATTATGATAGTTATTTTTTATATATATGAGGATGGACCATCCTCAACTAAGATATATTAATGTCTAGGGTTTTAAATTCAAATTTTAGTATATTGAAATATGATCTCTATTCACCACATTTACCCCATTATTGGAGATATATTATCCATGTATTTAATTTAACATATTTATTCGCCAATATAATATATTTTAAAATCCAACTAATGTATTATATATAATATGTTTTCTATTACAAAGGAAATGATAATATATGAGTTTCAGTTGACCCATTATCATTCATTAAACTATTATTTTTATTACTTTACCATATTTCATTTCTATTAGGTATGTTATTATCTAATACTGAATGATGTGTTTTTCAATTTTTTCTTGAGGATCATATTTCTAAAACTAATGACACCATTATTAATGTCTTTGGACTCATTAAATTTGATATCAATAAGGAATTTGGTTAACATAAATTTCCCATGAGTTAAAATGTTTCGACATGATAAGAATTATTCATTGTCAGATAATAAATTATATTTCATATTTAATAAGATATGTCCCCTTAACATATGGTTAAAATGAAATTTTGAATAAATAATTTCTTTTTCAATGATTTTTTCTGTCATGAATGTGAATTTTTAGAAAAATTTCTCCTCACATTTTATGTTATTTTTCCTTCTATATCCCAGTTTGTTATTCATAAAAAAATCCAATCATATTTTTAAATAAAAATATGTTCATATGAACATTTAATTTTCTAGTACCACTTTTTAAATGTATGTTTCACTAAATATTTTTAATATGTGGGTTTTCAAATAATATATTTCAAAATATTATAAAAAACATTATTTTATAATCAAATTATGTGTCTTCAAGTATAAATTTATGTTTTAAATTGATAATATCTTTTGATCTATATATAATGATAATTTTAAATTAATATATTTGTAATGATATTTTTTAAAATTTCCAAATACTATATTTGATAATTACTTGAATCATCTTAATTACGAAAATGTTAAAATTATTTTGTAATTTCTTTTATGATTACACTATAATTTTCTTTATTATCTATATTGTCTAAATTTTTGTAAATCATTATTCCATTAATTACCTTATAAATGTACTAGTATTATACATTCTTGTGAGATTGATTTTTTTAATCATATATATTCATGTGATTTATTTTGGTTACACCTTCTAAAAATGTTGATATATTTTTTTATGTGTTCATTATAATGTGATGCATGATAGTTTTCAGGGGTAGAAAAATGATTCATTGATTGATGGGTGGAAAATTATATTTATATTAAATGAATTTCTAAAGTATTTCTACCTCATGAGATATTGAATAAAATAAATAAAGATAATTTTACAAAACATAAATGTTGTTATTTATTAGATTACACACACATAATATATGGCACAGATCATATATTATGATCAATCAATTATGGGTTTTCTTATTTTATTATTATCATATTATAAGAATTCCATTTTATTATTTATTGTTAAGTATTTAATTTCCTTGCTACATTTATATTATATTTTATATTTTTATATATTTAAGTTTATTATTTAGGACTCGTGATATTATCTAACACTCATATAATCCATAAACTTTTTGTCATTTAATAATGAGTGTCCTTTTATCTTGAATTATGTCAAACTGATATTGTAACATATGTTTGTTAAGATGATAATTTTCCACTGAATATGTATCCCATATATTAATGATATATTCCTTGAGGTCATGATGATACAATTTCCCTTATTGGTAATTTTATATTATAACTTACTTATGGTCTTATTAGAATGGATGTGATCATTAATATAACTAATGATTAGCCTTACGTATGTATAGTATTGTTAAATTATAGAGAAATTATTAAAAGCATCATAAAATAAGTTTCCTATATAACTGATCCAAAAAAACAATAACCCATCAATTAATTAAATTTTATGACTAATTATGTGATATAATGTATAAAATATTGAAATGATACAATATATATATTTTTCATCTCACATTTTATCAAATATTATATTTAATGAAATATAAATTAATGATTTCACAAAATTTAAGGGACTAGGGAACCAAATTTTGTATGAGATAACAGTTTGTATATTTTTAATTGTTAGTTTTCTTAAATTTTGGGACTATGATTATATATATTTTGTGATAAAATCTAGTAAATTTTATAACGTATATGATAAGTATTTGAAAAAATCATGAAATTTTTATGAATTATTTTTTATTATGATTTCTGAAAAATGATATCCCTATCTAGTTACAAGAAATGGATTCCATAGTGGAACAAATGATCATACGGGTAATCAAAGCAAAACAGACTATTGAGAATAAAAATTATATTCCCTTAGCACATGATGAGTGGGATATGAAAACAAATATTTGAATAAATTTTAATTTATAATTTTCTACATAAAGGTACACATAAGAGAACATAAAAAGATTATGAGACTGATTATATTCTTTTAATGAAATACATATCCTAACAAATTTCTATTGAAATATATAAGTATTATTTAAAAACTACATAACACTAACTTATGTTCCACGAATATTCTAAAACATATTTGGATAAATCATGGATATATATAATATGTGGATGATTTATAAATCCTAATATTGGATTAAACAAGGAAAATCATATGTTAAGGAATTAATCTAATCCAATATTAATATCATGTTACTGTTATATGGATGAGATTCGGGATTTTTAACAATGAGGAATTATATAACATGATAACATAAATGAAATATATGAATGTGGTAACAACATAAAACATAACATCATATACATAATTCATGGATAACATACAAGAAATAAAAACATAATGTACTTATGGTAACCTCGTATACACATTATGAAGCATAAAATTAGATAAAACCTAAATCCAATGTATTATATGACTATATAATTAGATTTCATCATCCAATTTAACATTTACCTGCCTAATTGTTCCATATAGATCAAAAAAATTATGATGTATTTAATCAATTTTCATCCCATAATTAAAATGTGTGGATGACTCACTTGTAAATTAAAAAATAAATTTCTTAAAGATACAAACATTTGAACAAAAATGAATTTAAATTATTATATTTATTCACTTTAAAATGGGTTTTCAAGTATAATCCATGGAAAAAGATATGATGGATAGCAGGGGTATATGTGGATTCATGGAAGGGCTGCGTTTGAGTGAAAGGGGTCTCTCGTCAAATCGAAAAATTGTAATATATATAATATTTTTGAAACCATATCAATACATATTCAATTAAAAATAAAAATAATAATATAAATATGGATGTTGAATATATATAAGATGGAGAGGATCTCAAAACCTGAGATAGATATTTTAAGAAGAATTAGTTGATCTTATTCAGTGATTGGGGGAACCTAGTGAGGTATTGTAATGTAAAAGAGAAAAGTAACTTCATTATACATGGGTTATGATGGATGTAGAATGTGATATTGGGTGGATATATATAGTAAAAGGTAGGAGTGTACAATATTAATTTCAAAACATGGATTTTTTACTCTACATGGAAAAGTAAACAATGTCACTAACCTTGCCATGTTACTTCCCGTGTTTTATTCCAAAGAGAAGATGTTTTAATTATTTTGAAATTATAAGAACTATAATGATAAATGTAATTCCCATAGTGATGTTGAAGCGAGTCATGTTTTTTATGAATTAAATTTATATCCATAAAATATAATATAGTTTTTTGAGGAATCAATATGGAATTATAAAAAAGTAATCACATAACATAAAATATACAATAATTTAAATGGGAAATATATATATTTGTTCATTAACTGAATTAATGTAATAGATTTTGTCACTTTTGTATCTTATTGGTGTCATATTAGATACATTAATTATACAGTATTTGAACTTTTTCCCAAAAAATGTTATTCTGTTAGAGTGTAATAAACATTTACCATTAGAAAATTTCACTTTAGTAATTTGGAAAAAGAAATTTCTATAAATATTTTAATTTAAACATTATAACAAAAGTATCCATTTTATTTAAAAATAAAGGTATTTTGACAATAAAATATTTTTGACATTGTAAAAATTTTATTTGAATTCAAAAAATTATAAAATTTGTAATATTTATAAAATATTATTTAATAAGAATATTTTTAAAAAATAAAATTTATTTATGAATTTATAGAAATCATTTAATAGACTAACATGATTAAAACAATATATCTCCCCCAAAATAAATTTCTTAGTTTCAACATATATATTTAATATTTTTATCTGATATATTTTTTAATAACGTATAATGAAACAATAAAAATTAAACGAATATAAAAAATATTTTTTTGGATTGAGAATACACAAATTCATACTATTATAATCTAGATACATAACTTATTAATAATTAGTTATTCCTCCCATGGTAATATATGTGATGTTATTATTTTCTATGGGTTTTTTTGGAGAATATTTTTTTGGATTTGATCTCTATGATCCTAAACATCTCCCATTAATTTTTTCTTTAACACCATATCATTGAAATATCTTTTTTTCAATGGTCAAGGTACAATATTAGGGATGCAATCTATTTTAGAGGATTTAATAAATGATATTCAGATGGTATTATCATTATGCTAAAGACCCTAATTTTATAAATCAGTATAAATTAGAATTTATCGTAACTGATATTTTATACTTTTCATACAATCATTGTGTAATGTCTATACTATCTTGAGTTATAATGATATGTTTTCATTTTAATATGAAATGAAATAAAATATAGAAGTCCCAAATAACCAATGGTTTTCATGTTATTTCTATAACATCATTTTATAATAAATAATTACACCATTTATAAATTGACTTTTATTTATAATGGTTTGAGCCATTACAATATTACCCCTTTAAAACATTACCCATTTAGCTTCTCATTTCATACCCAAAAATATATTAGAGTAATTCTATTTCATAATATTTTCTGGTTCCCAGGCGACATCCTCAAACATGTGGTTCTATAGAAACACTTTTTCAATGTGGATTTTCTTATTTCATATAATGATGTTTCTATGATTTATTTTATTCATTTTATTCTCCTTTTATGAAAGTTCATTCTTCAATGGAATCACCTTTGGATTCAGTATGTGTATGGTTTCAATTATTTAATTACTGAAGGGAGATACAAGGAACACATAATTTATTTGAGATAGGGCAGGTAGGAAATATATTTGAAAGTATACCACAATTTTGTGATCCTGGATTTCAACAAGGAGGATATATCTAGGATTATATTTTTCCAGCTTCCAAGTCCACTTGAATTGTACCCATGGTGATATATAAAGGAATCGTTTCTCTCAAACCCAAAATCCATGTCTCATTGAGAATTTTATTCATATATTTTATATTCAATTTATGAATATTTAATATTATTTTAGGGGTATAAAAATTATTTTTCATATCTTGGAAAAGATCAGGCCCCATTCACTTTGGCTCTCCAACATCATCATATCATGTTAGTTTCAAACTCATCTTCCTTATAAATCCAGATAAGGTTCCCTTTGAATTATATTAATGAATTATTAAATATAATTACTCTAATATGGGAAGCTATTAATTTTAACATAATTGTAAATCAATTTAACATGATCTCAATATATCCCAAGTGTTTGAATGTTTATTTTTCATATTGAATATCCATGTGAGGGTGATATGTTGTATTGAACTCATCTATATTTCCATATCTTGTGGATATCTTTTCATGAACCTCAAGGGAAACATTGTATCATGATCATATTTACTAGACATTGGAACTACATGTAGTCTATCAACACACCTTATATATATATATATATATATATATTCTTGAGTTTTTCAAGAGATAAATTTTTTATTATTGTAAAGAAATGTGACTAGATTTTCAGATAATCAACTACATCATAGATGAAGTTTATTCATTATATTTTATAGTTATTGCTATAAAAAAATTCATGGTTTTGTTTTCCAATATATATAAGGGTTTGAGACATAGTTTCACAATACCATTAGAAATAAATCAATGCACCTTTTTGTGTTGGAATTCCACTAAATGAAGTAGAAAATCCATAATATCCCTATTTATGGTATCTATTAGAATTTTTTCTAAAAATATCTTAACATCATATTTATTTTTGGATAAATAATGAAAGATTATCTATTCACATTATCAATATGGTCCCTCTATAATTCATGTTCTTATGGAATGAATATCTATTTTCAAAACATCATAACTCATTCTTCAGCAATTGGGAACTATAAAATATTCACTACCTAAAAATATAACATATCATCATCTTTTTTAGACCCCTTCATCATTTCAAGAATAAATGGATGAGAATAAATTATGAATTGTTGAAAAAATTCCGTTTTATTATTCCCATATCTATTATATTAAATTATATAATGGATATATATATTTCATTCAATAATGTGGGAAGGGTTATAGGAACTATTCTACTTAGAAAACTGTTACTTTTTTTATTCCAAAAATATTAATGGATTGTTAAATCATAATCCATGATCAATTCTAATTGAATTCATTTAATATTTTTTATCTCATTTTTTGTGAGTATATACATTTATTTACTATATTAATAATATATTTAAATCTTTTTTCCATATATATAATGTATCAAAATCATCGATGTGATGAACATTTATTTGAAATCCATATCACTAATTTTGTAGTTCTACTCATGTATATTTATTTTGCGGGATGTGTAGTCTGTCACTTTGTCAACAATATTGTGTGCACAACTCATTCCCTTTTTTGATACATCACAATTAATCAAAAATCATTTCTCACTGGTGGGTATGGTTACAACCCCATCTCTAGTATCCCAATGTTAGTGGCTATTTAAATACAAATGAATAGATATATGAGATCACATAAAAAAGAATCAACTGGTTTTGTAGTATTGAATAACTAGATACATATATTTTTTCATTATTACATAGGTAATTAATCATATAAAAGAAAAAAAAAATAAATAAATTGTTCCTAGAAACCTATTCAAATATTTTATCTTCATTATAAAGTGAAGTAAAAAAATTAAAAGGTGACATAAAATTTTCATAATGGTTTACATATAGCATAAAAATTAATAAATAATATGTGAATCACAATAAATAATTCATAATAAATATGAAAAGTATATAAATTGATGGAAATTACATATTATAATTAAACATAGATTTAAAATGAACCCATGGATTTTTTATAGTAAAAATCCCATGGTGAGTAATAACTAAAAAAAAAAATGAAGGAGATTCATTTTTAGTGGGAGTATTGTATCTGGAAAATGAATCACTAAAATCAATATCATTCACAAGACTGTGTATGTATGTGGATAGAAAATCATCCCATTCTAGTTGGAAACATACACGAAGGGTTTATTGCCCATAGTTTTGTTTATTGAGACATGTCGATGCATCGAGTGGAATATATAATTATAGACCCCACCTATTAATAAAAGTCTATAGAATTATTCATACATACGTTTAATTAATAATCATTATTCCATATCAAAATATCCATATTCAGTTGATGATACAAATTTATCTATATATCCCAATAAAAATAACATTAAATATAATCATCGTATGTCAAAATACTATAATTATTTGACAATATTCATATACATGATACCCAAAATATCAATAGTTAATGAAATATACAATTATTGGTGATCATAAATAATGGGGTATTAAATAATGGAACTACGTGATGAATATGGAATATGTTTCATATATATTATATGGACATGAAATACTCTTACCACTTGTAATCAATTGAATAGTATGCCACATTAAATTAAAGATCATCAAAAGAATAATTTAATACCATGAAAAAAATTAATTAATTATTTGATATATTACAAGGAATTATTTACAAATCACCCAAGAAACAAGGTTTTAATAAGAAATATATCTCACATAAGTAACAAAAAGACAAGAAACCACATAACTTATTTCAAAAAGCATTTTTCACGTGTACATAATGTAATATATAGAAATATTAGATTTTATAATTAATTGATTATCATAGAATTAAAAATATATTACATATTTTATAATTTTATTATTATCTTTTATGACCACTCATATTTCTTATAATTCTTAACTTTTTTTCAGGGCATTCATATCATGGTTTTGTGGTTGGTTCTGTCATGTATAATTATTAGGGTTCTTGTAAAATGGTATAAAACTGTAGAAGTGAAATTATATATGATTAATGAACATATAAAAGTGTAAATGTTATAATATATAAATTGGATATATGATAGTTAGATGTCTGATTCGATACAACGTTCATATGAATATTACAATTTATTTTCAGATTTTTTAAGATAATAGCTAAATTGTATCATTTTATTTAATTTCATGGTTATATGTCAGTTATAGAAATGATATTTCTCATAAAATGTATATTTTAATATTATTTTATTATAATAATAGATATATTAGTATCCTATAATTATGTAATGGAAAATGTAAATGTTTCTTCCATAATGGCGGTGAATAGACATGTTGTGGACGTTGTTGTCATTTTTTAGCATTAAAAGAATGGTAGAATAGATTTTACAGTGGATATTAAACTAAGAAACCAAGTTATATATTATGTTTTATACTATTTTTATCATTCATCCTTCTACAAATTGAGTTGAGTAGACAATAATAACTTAAAAGAAAATAAAAAGATTGTATGGGGGATTTTGCTGCATGAATAATGGTTTCGTTGGATCCTCCTGAAAACACATTGATTTATAATTTTGGATACAGAATAATGACATGGATATGGTAAAGTGTCATTATAATAGAATTAAGAATAATTTATTTTGGTTATATGTCTTAGAAGGTGTCGGTAGAAGGTTATTTGAAGAGTGTCATTTATTGGGGAGGAGTTGGGTGTTTTTTGTTTATTTTATTAATTTGTTTATGTATTTTCCTTTGGAATATCAATAAAGATGGTTATTGTGACTAATTAATTTAAATAGTTCATGTTATTCATAAATAATGAGTTCATACCTCATCCATTAATTATACATGTCTCAATATTTTATCCATTTATTTATAAAGATAAATACCATAAATAATCATATTTCAATATTTAGAAAAAAATAAACTATTTCAAAAATGTCTAAAAAATTTACCCTAAACCTTTTCCAACATATTTATTTATGGAATTAATCCATTTTACGTAAAAATTTGAAATATTAGAAATTTATTTTCTAACTAAAATCATTATTTATTCATTAATCACCATTATTACTATTATACGAAATTTCACGATGCATTGAGAAAATAATTAGGGTCTCATGAAATTATTTATGAATTAAAATAAAAACATATTAATTCATGAATAAATTTTATAAAACCATATTTTCTTTAATAATAATTATATTATTTAAAATATTTTAAATGAACGTTATTTTTGATGAAATAATAACACTGAATTTATCATTTTTAAAACATTTATTTACATATTCCATAACATAAATTTATAATATTTTCATTTATAATATACATTAATTTTATTTATAATTTCATTGGGGAGGATATTATTCGAAAATAAATATTACTATTCCCAAATTTTATATTATAATTAAAATTTACACATTATTTTAAATTAAATCATGTTTTTTTAAGCATGATGTTTCTTGGAACACAAGATATCAAATAAATTAAATTTATTTGGAATGTTACATAAAATAAAATCATTTAGTGTAATATTTTTCCCTCCGTAGAAAATTGCATCGATGAAAATTTCATGAATATTTCATTCTAAATAGTTGATGATGGTTCTTATTCATGACATCCTTAGGTTCACATGTTGCGTCATCTATTTTATGGTTTCTCTAATGAACCATTACCCATCCAATCATAATTTTTCTTAATAAATTATCTATAATACCATGAATCTCAATAGTCACATAGTAGTAAAAAATATTGGGTTCCAGTTTTGTTTCTTCATATGTGAGTATGTGCCTTAGTTCACACATTTACTTATTTAATAATGATATGTGGAACACATCACAAGATTCAGAGAAAATTCGAGGAGTTTTTTATTGATAAGAAAAAAATTAAATTGTTTACAAACTTTTTAATTGGATGATGTACCTATGCATCAGATTCCTATTTTTAAAAATCATTATGATACCCTTTAATGATGATACATTTATAATGAAATGATATTCCACGTAAATTTCTATATCCTTTCTTTAGTTTTCATCAAATAAATTTTTAATACATTGAGAATATTTAATATAATCCTGATTAGGCTTTACATTTGTGTATGTTTCTTCAATATTTTTTTCTACTATATGCTTCCTCTCACCAACAGCATCCCAAAAAACTATAGTATGACATATCATTCCATATAATTATTTATATGGAACCATTTTAATACTATAATGGAAACGATTATTTTAGGAAAACATTAAAAAATATACCTTCTAATACAACAAATGATGAATTTTATGTGAGAATGACCTCAACATTTCTCAAAATATTTTAATAGTCCTTTTATACTATCAGTCAGTTTAATGGTGATAATAAGTACTCAAATGATTCTCCATATCCAAATCCATCTAAAGGATCTTCTGGATTTGTGATGTAATACATGGATATTGGTTATAGAAATAGATAGACGAAAACAATTAATTATTATAACATCAATAATATAGAATATTTGATGGATAACAAGAGGTAAATTATCTCTTATACTAAGAAAATGGGCCGATTTTTTATTGATAAAAACAATAATCCATAGAATGTCACAAATTTTCTAGGTATTTGGTAATATTGTGAATAACTCCATAGTAATTTCATCCCATTATTACATAGGAATATGTACATGATACATGAATCCTCTAGGCTGTTCTATCTCAACCATTACTTTGTGAAAAACTAGTCATCTTGACATATAGATAACAATTTCCCACTTCATATTATCCCAAAAAAATCATTACTATAAATATCTATACATCCTTGTACTATAAGGTTGTATAGGGAAATTTGAGCAATGAGAATCATCTAAAAGTTCCCTTTTAGCGCTGTATTGATGTAACACATAAAATCTATCCATATTTTAGAAATCTATTATAATACAAAAATTTCACCAATATTAATTCCATAATTTATTTAATATTGTTTAAAAATTATTATCATCATATTGAGTAATAATAATATTTTCCAATAATTATTAGTTTACAATCATTTAAAAAAGTGTTGATGTTTCCCATTAATTAAAAATTTTCATATCCATCATTAATAAATTCATCAACATAGGACCTTTCTCAGTAATTTTTTTTTATATGTCCATGTATATTCCACATCTATTCATATACTACCTTATATTCATTTCCAGGGTGGTAGTGTATTCATAATCATAATCATTTAGTTATTTGATACATCATGTTTTTCTCAGGTTGAGTTATTTATGTTTGTAAATAAATTTCATAATTTTCTAATCTATTAAAATATAATACATTTCACTATGGTTATAGTGTCTCTATATCATAATAGATAAGATTACTAAAGCTAAATGAAGATAATTAGTTAGAAAATTTTGTTCATTATTATTCATCTTCCTTGATTCAAATACAATAACATTGACATTTTACATCAAGAAAGAACCCATTATTTTCATCGATGCTTCACATTATATTAAAACCCCATCATTTAATAATGGTATATTTATAATTTGAGAGTTTACAAATCTCATCTTTAATTATTCAATATATTATTTACATTCATTAGAATATATTATCTTTACCCAATTATGTGTTATCATAGATAACTTGTTTTCCAATCAAGAAAAGTTCTAATCAAAATGTCTATAATAACCAACTAAACCAATGAAACAATGTACCTCGATTATGTTCTATGGAATATTCCATTATTGAGTTGCATTTTCACAGAAGGATCGACTCATATTAAACCATTTGAGTTAATATGAATACGAAAAGAAAGATCATGAAGCCAAAATTCACACTTTCTATATTTAACATATAACCCTTTCCTTCTGAGAGTCTCAAGAATAATCCACATGTGATTCCCATGGTCAACATAGCATCTACAATACACCATTATATCATCAAATAATAATAAAGAATCATCATTATATTACTTGAATAATATGTAAATTATATATAGGAAAAATTATGGGGCATTATTCAATCTAAAAGGAATTATTACAATGTCATAATGTCCATACATTATCAAAAATGTTTTCTTCAGAATATATCCCTTACATATAGACAAATGATGATATCCAGAACAATGATCAAACATTAAAACATATTGAGAATCATCAACATGATCAATTAAGTAATCAATGCAAGGAAAATGATAATTTTTCTTTATTTTAATATCATATACATAACTATAGTCAATGAAAATACTCAAGGATAAACAAATATTCTTTAAAAAGAGAAAAACATATCCCTATAGGGAAACACTAGGAGGAATAAATCCCTTATTATCAACACCTTTAGTCATTTCTTCATGTCCATTAATTGCATAACATTAATTCTATATGGATTATTTTAAATAGTTCTTGCATCCGGGATTAAATCCATGATAAACAAAAATTAAATTTTTTGAGGGAGTCCACGTAATTCAATATAAAATACATCAATATATTCTCGTATTATAATTACATCGAAAATTTTAATATCACTTTCCTCGTACCTATATTATTTTTTCTATTCCTCCCCATTAATTTCAATTATTTGTGATATTGGTGGGAAATTATACATAAGAATTTGATGATGATGTTTATCCTCTAAAGATAATGAATTTCATAAGATTTGCACAAAATGTATTTTTTATCCACGTGGAATAAATTTTTTCATCATAGTTTGAATGAATATATATATATATATATAGGATTATACCATAGTTAGTAAAATTCATGATGATAAGGTCAGTAAATAATACTTTGTGTGTCATAATGAGGACTATTCAATCCATCTTTTTTGCAATGAGACTTCCTTTAGGAGTTTTCCCTCATAATACCCTTATTAAATCAAAAGGATATTGTCTAATTTAATCGGATAAATGGGTAAATATAAATAGTATTTTATTAATAATAATTAGATAATTTTTTTTCTTCTAAACATGATGATATGATTAATGTACAGTCCGCCACATCATTCGGTAATTCTACGTCACCTGTGGTGATCACATAATCATTGTTATCTTCCCTCTTCATGTTCTGGGGAACATTCCTTTGACTATTAAGAAATGTATTTGAATAATTACCCATTAAATTTCACTTAAATCATTTATCATCAGTAATCTGTTTCTTCCCATTACATTCATCATCTGCATGACCCTTTTCTCTACACATTAAGAAAACTCATGTTTCGTTATATTATTTCCTAGGACGATCCTTTCAAAAAAATACGTAGTATGAATTGATTAATTCCTTTCATCTTCTATGATTTTTTAACCTTATCATCGATATCAAAAGTCCTCTTCTTCTATTAATTTCCATTGATCATATATGATCAAGATAATTCCTTCTCTTTTTTGAGAGCATATAATGCAATTTCATCGTATGATGAAAATGTTTTTGAATCTAGTGACCTTAAGAGACATTTTTTATGACCATAAAATAAAGTATCAATATTTTCTTTGAGTAAAATATGTAATCCTTATAATACATATATAGAATTGTGAATGTAGCATCATACTATGAAAAACACTCTTCATAACTTATCATTATGATAATGAACATTCATTTCATTTCAGTTCCATGATCATGAGTGAAATGTTTATCAATGAATGTTCTATTAAATTTTCATGGTTGTGTGTATTATATTTCATATACATCCTTAGTATTCTATATTATTGACAACCATTTCCCAACATATCAGTTGACTCAATATTATTCTAGTACTAACATTAACATTTCACCATATCATAGTACCAGAAATAACAACTCAAGGGAATTTTCCCACTTCTCCACTACCACATTATTAGTAGTTTCAGTAAAATATTTGTGGATTCGAGAGCATGAAATGATCCATAATAGTTGTATCATGGTAATTCATTATAACTTGTTTATGTTTTCTAATATAGTCAAGATATTATATTCTCTGAAAAAACATTATTGACTGGATCTGTTAGGGAATCCTTACATTTTAATTGAGTTTTTATTCCTTATATTTCTTTAGGGTCTATCACTAAATAAATGAAAAAAATAATATTTATATCATCATTCTATTTACTGTTGATCAAAAAATCACTAAAATAAATTTTTATAATATGTATGTTGATTTAACATATATTTTCCACCATCAATAATAAAACAAGCTATGATAGCAACTATAACAACCCCACCCCTAATATCCCACAGTCAGAGGTTTTAAAATCAAAATAGAATAGATAAAAGAGAACACATCACCATGTAAAAATAATCATAGTATACTAGAAGAACTATATAAATACATGGATCCCTTATTACATTATTAATTAAACATATAACATAAAATGGGGAAATACACCTCTTCATTTATTCTTATTCAACGATTTCATATTTATAATATTTGAAAAAAATTACAGTGTGAGGTAATATGATCAGTAAGGTTTAAATACATAAGTTAAATGACTAAATAAAAACCTTACCATAATCAGAAGACATAACAAATATAGAATGGTAAATAACTGAAAAAATATTGACATAAATAACTAATTAATGGAGGAAATGATAAAATATTGTATTTCACATATCTAGAACATGAAAATCTACCATCAATACATTTCATAAGAGAGTCTGTATATGTGGGTATAAACACGTATGTTTATTCTTTGAATCTATCTTGTATGATTTACGACCGCTATTTTGGATAATAATACCTATTGATGTATCAAGGGGATATATAATGTTAATCCCCACCATTAACAACAATTATAAATATTTATACATAGATATATTAAATTAATGACTGATATTACTTTTCAAAATAACTGTATTGAGTAGAGGATGCAAATTTATCACTATGTCTCCAGTTAATATAACATTCAATGTAAACATCATATGTAAAAAAAATTAAACGACATAGATAATATTAATATCAATGATATAAGAAATACAAATATTTATTGAAATTACAAATTATTTATTAGCACAGATAAATGGGTAGTACACAAAGTAAACAAGTGATGAATATTTCTTATGTATCGCTTGAATTGAATGTGAGATGAAAAAATCGATAAAACATGTAATCAGGTGAATCATATACCCCATAAAATCAATTATAACAAAACAAAACACAGAATACCACAAAGAAAAAGATATTAATGACAGGCTATATTTAATGGATTTATGTACACGACACTCAATAAATTATTTTTCAATAAGTAATATTTCTCATATAAATAAATGTGAGATGAGAAACATATTTCGTTATATCCAAAAGTGTTCTAAATGTGTACTTATTGTCAAGGATAATAAAGTAAGATTCATAATTAATAAAATTAAGAACCTATCAAACATATATATAATTTATTATAAATTTATTATGTTCATTTATGACTATTTTAATTAAATATAATTTTCATTTTCGTTGTTCTCAGAGCATTCGTTTCATGGTTTTATGGTCAGTTCACTTTTTTATAAACAATAGAGTTCATGTAAAATTGAAAGAAAACAATTGAAATGAAATTATTTAGTGTTAAAGAAAATAAATAAGTTAAAATGGTTTTATATTTAAATTTTTATTTGTATGATTGTGATGAATTAGATAAAATGTTAATGATAATTGTTTCATTTATTTTAGCGGTATCTACAACAATTACGAAAAGTCAACATTTTATACAATATTATTTATATATGATGGTTTCAAAAGATGATATAAACACAAAATGTAAATTAAAACCATACATACCCATATTAATTGTTTTTTGAAAATCCTTGAAAGCATTAATGGAAAATAAAAACTCATCTTCCATGTAAGAGATGAGTCTATAGATCATAGATGATGTTTTCCGAGTTAGAATCAATGAAAGAGTGAATACAAATGACGAGGAATATTCAATTTAAAAAAATACCATTATACATATATATGATACTATAATAATCAATCCACTTTGTATATGGGTAGGTTAGGATAGAATAAGAAATAATATAAAATAAATGATATAGATGGAGGATTTCACTTCATGAATATTGTCTCCCTTGGAACCTCAATAAGATTCCTAGATTTAGTCCATTGGAATGACCATAATGTCTTGAATATGGGTAAATGTCTTAAAAATTGATTAGATAGAATTATTAAATTTTACATGTCTTATAAGGTTTTAGGATAAAGGGAGAATTTTTTACAAGGAGTATGGTTTATTTTGATTATTGTCTTCATTGGTTTATTATTTGGGTTTTAAGACTATTAATTATGTTGACTATTTTTAATATGAAAATGAAATATTGAAGGTGACATAAAAATAAATAATTTTTACTCCATCCATACCTCTTCAATTACTCAATAATTTGTTTATATACTTCTAATGTTAAATACGGTATATTAATGTATTTCAATGTTCACTAAATGTTTATCTATTTCAAAAAAATCAAAAAACATTAACACCAATAATTTGTTTTGACTTGTATATTTAAAAAATAGACATCATTTTATAGAATTTTATTTCTAAATATGAGAGGCTGCTTTACAAATAAAATCATAATTGTTTTAGTAAATTATCAATTTCAATATTATAACTGGTTTTACAACCACATGGAAAATTATGTTTGGTCTCATAAAATTATAATATAATTATAATATATAAAATATTAATTCATGAATTTATTTTATGAAAAAATAACCATCAAATAAATTATAAACCTTTAAATGAAAAAATAAGTTTTATAAAAAATACCATTACTAGTTTTATCATTTTTATTTTTTTACTAATTACAAGATATTAATATGTCATGTTTTTTTTGAGGTGCCATTATTTTATTAAAACCTTCACAGTTGGGATTATTTTTATAATTTCAACATTATTATTCTTAATGGTCACATTACTATTCCAATTATAATTTAAATATTTAATTGTATATCACAATTTGTTTTTGCTCGATGTAGCATAAAACGCAAGCAATCAAATAAATTAAATTTATTTAAGAAGATACATATCATAAATTATTGAGGTGTTATATTTAAAGTGAGACAATGTTATTTTATTGGCCCCTTCACTGAGTCTTTATATCTATATTCAAATTCATATATCTAGATAAACATTATTCATTATACAATATACATGGAATGCATGTTTTACAATCATGAAAAGTTTCTCACAAATCTATTATAGAATCCAACAATTCTATAAAACCTATGTATTTCCATCAAATATGATGATCTTGGATACATTAAAAATTTTATTTTTTATATATCAATGGATATCTCTTTATTAGAAATAACACTCCCAATGAGAGTGACATTTAAAAAAACACATTTTCTATACTTTCTATATATTTTCTCCTTATAAAAGGTCATTAGTACATTAACTAAATTATATTCCCGAACCTTCTTTCTTTTGGAGTAGATAATAATATAATCTATAAGGGCTACCAAATATTGTTTGAGGAAATCACTAAATACAACATTCCATAATTTTATATCAATTTATAGATAATTACATAGACCAAATCGAATCACTATGAAGTCGTGGGACCTATATATTTTAAGAAAGGCACTAATGGGGATATCATCTGTCAACACCTCTACATGACAATATCATAACAAAATAACCACATTAAAAAAGTACTATACACCACATAGTTTGTCAAACAATGCATCAATATATGGAAGTGAATATTTTTATTTCATTATGATCTTATTGAGCTCCTTATTTGTAAATTTAGAGGTACATTAGACCATCCATTTGTGTTCATATGGGATATTTCCACCCTTTAGTGAAGCACATGAACATATAAATAATTTACATCATTTTACTATAATATTTTCATTAGCACAACATGTTTAAAAATGAAAATTCCATATGGATTCTTGAATATAAAATAATCATTATGTATAAGCATTATTAAGGGCTCGACATCAAAGATGTTATGAAATACAAGACATTCTCTATGAAATACATTTTGACGTCCCTTATAATGGGTATGTCATTAAGGAATAATTATCCATTTTTGATAATTTTGATACCTAATAAGATTTATTTTCATCTGTGAACATGACAAAAATAAAAGACAATTTTGGGATACAGATAGTGGTATAATTTTCAAAATGATTTAAATATGATATACATATGGAAATAAAATTGAAGACCAAAATAAAATGAAATTAAACTAAGGGTAATATCAAAAAAATTATAATTCAGAACAAAAAAGTGGAAAGTTAATGATTTATATTATTCGTATGAAACAATTAATCAATATACCATGTTTATCAATAAATCAACATGAAAATTTTGTAGAGATGTTTTAATAGTTTAAATAATAATTTTATGATATTAAATTTTCATATAACTATAATAAAGTGGTAATTTTTATTCATGAATTAATAACTAACTTAATAGTAAAAACATCACTATCAGGATCCAACTCAACAGTTGTGACGGTATACACTACCTATTTAACAAACAATTGTATATGTTGTCGACAAAATTTATCAATTATGTCCCTTGGATTAGGTTATATATTCACATATTTTCAAAATGAATTATAGTTGAAACACTTGATGATATTATTAGTGTTGATAGGAGAATTATTTTCTTCTATTACATTGCGTATTTCTCTTGTTGGAAACTAATACTTATGTTGCCTTCCTTCTGTCACATAAACCTCTTACATTCCCAAATCATAAAAATTATATGTTGTTTCTTCTCACACTTTTCACTAGTGTGATAATTAAACATATTACCCCCAACCATTTTCTAGGAAACTAGTGAAACTAAAATCTATTATCTTCTTCCAATCTATTTTCCAGTGAGACCTTTACAATTTCATAATCTGTATTTAAATGTTGAGGATACGTCATTCAAATTCCCCAAAACTATCACAGTCTCTGATTTCTATGACATTTATCAAATTTGGATTTATCTAAATAATAGAGTGCTTAATAGTTCATTCAAGTCGGTTGAAAATGAAAAATCAATATTATATATCATTTTTTATGTTATACTCTTACAAAATAATAGTTTCAATAATCTTTTTTGTGAAGATAATTAAATTCATATCTATTTTTTTGTAGAGTGTAATGAATTTATATATTGGAAAACATTTTCTACATTTTCATTAACTCTGTCACATTGATATCCTCCTGTAGCTTCATATTTTCTTCCAGCATCCACCAAAAATTTACTCCACCTCCATGATAAAAATTGAAATCTAAAACCCACCATATTGAGAGAATTCAAGGATTGAGAAGTAATTTTAAATGTATTTTTTTATTCATATATATGTGGGTTATACAAATATTTAAAATATGGTTAAGTCATTTTTATATAAAGTAAAAAACAGCCACATTCCCATTATTAGTTGGATTAGGAACAATGTTCTAAATCATGATTTTGTTCGAAAAATGAGAAAATTGGTAAAATTATATCATTATTTTTTCAATTAATTATCCCATCAGATATAGAATCTATTTATGGAATTCATCACATTTCTCCTTACATTATTTCATGACACAGTTTATCCTATTTTCAATCACTTATTAAAAATAATTCTATATTAGGTATGTTAATTTTTAACTTATTATGGATACAAACAATAAACCATGATCATTAATTGAATAAATCGGAAATGGTATATATTATATAAAATATGAATTTATAGGTTTAAAGTAAATTATCAGTGATATGTTTTCTAAAAAATAATTGAATGATCATTTTTTCTTTGGTATTGGTTTATATGGAGTTTCTGAATTTATGAATGAAAGTACCATCAGAGTCTCAAAACAACTATTCAAGAAGTCAAATTATAAATTAATGTGGTAGGATTGTGCCCTACTCAATTATCCTTTTCCATTGTTATCACAACTATGTATATTTGTTCCTAATCCAAATCCACATGCATTATCCTGAAAAGAAAATTTTACTTCAAAACAACATACACAATAATATTCCAAAATTTGGGGATGTTTCAATACATGTATTTTTACCCTTATATCATTCAATGATTTTTTATCTAATTCTGATAATGAAATATAAATATACTATGATCTATTACTAGCTATGGAATCCAATAATTTTTACACATTATTTCACAATATGAATCATAAATACAAAATTAATAAAAAAAAATATTATTAGAAATAATTTCATTTGGTAATTTGGAACATTTTATTACATTTCTTGAAGAAATAATTGAAAATTATTTTAAAACCATATACTATGAACAAAAATTTCATAGATACTCTTAAACAAGAATGGATATCATGGGGATTTATATAAAAAATTGTTAATCTATAAATTCCCTGAATAGGGTATATAAAGAAAATCATAATGCAAAGTAATTATAATCAACATAGAGGCTTATAAAGGTTACATAAGATGGGTAGGAATAATAATCTTGGAAAACGAGGTATGATATACCATCATATCATAAAGGCAACATATCAATCTTGAAATAAAATAAAACAGGACATCATTAAAATAATTAATGAATAACTGGTAAAAATAATGAAATAGTATTCCTTGGATAACACCCATGACATTTCTATGGAATATCATGATATAAAAACATTACCTAGATAATTGTGGGGATATGTAATTTTAGTTCTCCTATTCGTAATCATATCATTTACAAACATAATTTTGAAAAATAGAGCATACAAAAATATATATATTTTATCATATTTAACTCTAAAATTATATAGTGTAGGTTACATAGATGTATGTTCCCAATAATTAAATGGTTGTTAAAACAAGGTGAATACTACTGGGAGGAAATGAATATTGGGATTCTCTATATAATGGTTTGGAATGAAAAATCATTGGATGATATTAAACAACATAATAGGGATATTCTAGGATTCCAGGAAGGATTAAATGATTAAAAAAGTGGATAAGAATCACTTTGAAATCAAATGGATATTTTGGGGTATGTGTGGAAACATATCCTGAAATGAAAAATTGAAAATCAATGGAATAATATAAAGAGGGTTCTTAAATAAATATGAATAGAATATGATCCCACACTTTTAAATATAACTTATAAAAAGATTTTTTGCATCTTAATTAGGATCATACGAAACTATAAAAGCAACCCCAAGAGGTAAGAGATGAGTAAAATTGTACTTCAAGAGATTTGCGTAAATATGAATCAGAGATTGTGTGGTTTTTTATTAAATAAGTGAGAATAATTATTTATTAAATTCCAAATGTATGATTAGTACTCTATATTAATAATTATAAAAAAACAAAAAACCATCCCATTTTTTTCAAATGGTTTATAACATTTAAGATCGTTTTTAATTTTTTTATAATCATAATAAAAAATGAAAATAATTCTAATGGGGATATGGAAGTGATTCATATTTATTAAGAATTTATTTTAAGACCATAAAATAAGAATATTTTTTTTGCGATTAATTAAGGTACTAAAAATTAATAAAATAATATTGGAAATATAATCGTTCTAATGATAAATGTAAATCTGTTCAAGGATAAATTATACTAAATATATTTCATCTCTTTTAGTTGGTTATGATGTCATATTAAATTCGATATAAATATACTATATTTAATATTTATATACCAATTTTATTGTATTATAAATCAATTAAATTTTCATCTCTTGATCTTAGTTAATTTAAAATTGTAGTATTTATTTTATCAAATTGACACTTCAAATAATATAATATGAAATATTTAATAAAAAATCCATTTTTATTGAAATAATGATTTTTTGTAAAAGTCTCCATATTTTATCCCATAAAAATATATTTGACATCTTAATTTTATTATTAATATTTATTTAAATAATATTATTTAATGATAATAATTTATTATAAAAAAATTTATTCAAAAATTTATTTAATTATACAAAAAGAAATTCTCCATTGAACCTATATATATTTCACAAAAATACAATTTATGTATCATTATAAGTCCCCGGCCTTAAACATCTCTTAATATTGATTTAAATGAATAATTCACATTGAGGATCTTTTCAGGTTTAGAGTTTTAGAGAATTAGAACATAACTACTACATCTCAAAAGATTACAATGTAGACACTTCTACTATGTTTCCATAGAATAAAAAAACACTTAAAAAGAAACATGTCTAGTTCCAAGTTTTATATAGCATGACTTTCCCTTGATCCCATTATTGACCATATTCCACATTAGGTCCTGTGAAAAACATTTCAAAAAACATGGGGTGAGCATAAAGAGGTCAGTAAGGGATACACAAAGAATGAAAACTGTTATTTTATCAAAACAACAAGTAATCCATGTATACTTTATAAAAGTAATACATTTCACCTTTATGAAGCAGTAAAAACTCTTCACTGAATAAAAGATCATTACATAACCTTTTGTAACCAAAATATTACCGTAAAATCCATAAAAAGATCACATAACATATAAAGGTAACTTGGCATAAACATACTTAAGTGGAATAACCATACGTTCGACTTCCACACATATCACTTAATGGAATAGCCATAAGGCCGACATCCATACATACTTAATGGAATAGCCATACGGCCGACTTCCATACCCAATGTATTGGAGGTTATAACGTAACCACCAGTCCTGGTATTCACGACACCACCCGTCATATGGTTTATCACGTAACCACCCATCAAATGTCCAAGTACCATTATAAAATCATATGTCATAAAACAAATATAATTGAATGAAAACATTTCCACACTTTGATCACAATATATCACTTAAATATATTGACATAACAAATCCATTATAAAAACCATTTTCAATACCAAAATACATAAAAGATTATATGGTATTTATTTCATTTAAAAAAACATTATGGCTTGTTGAGGAAGCCAAAGACCAAATAATACTCGTGGCAGTGGAAAAGG
The DNA here is from genome assembly GCA_963277665.1 of Viscum album. Lineage (NCBI taxonomy): Eukaryota > Viridiplantae > Streptophyta > Magnoliopsida > Santalales > Viscaceae > Viscum > Viscum album. The sequence goes on from OY728138.1 coordinate 552,384,584, forward strand.
TCGTTGTCACCGCTACTGTTAAAAGAAACATTCCTTTTTGTCATTTTGTAAAATGCTTCATAGAAAAATATTTATTTTGTATAAAAGTAAAATTCAAAGGGTTTTATACACCGTATAAAAGAAAGTTTTGTATAAAACGAAATATGCCTCAATGAAAGGAGATCGAGACGAAGTCCCTTACCTCGGGTCCTACTTGACTCGATCATTCTTTAACGTCCTGAATAATAAACTTCAGTTAATTTCTATTTTCTTAAGAACCTTTTTTCAAGTTCATTATTCCTTTTATATCAATTATTTCCATGTTATAAAAATTATGTTGTTAACAATGTTTGTTTTGGCGATATTTGGTTGTTAAGTCGAAAGTGGACTTCTTACAATTACATGTTGATTGTGTGGTCAAGGGTTCTGTATATCCAGAATGACATTCCTGATTCAAATATCATATATATCATATATATCTATCATATAGATGTATTTATAGTGTCACATAATCATTTAGAGGTAAGAAATTAAATGCACCATTCATGGAGACGGTAAGCCGTACATACGCATAAACGCTACATTCATTTCTATGTCATATTAATAGAATTAAAACTAAATGAGAGGTATTTATATTTAAATTCCATAATTATATTAATCATTTAGATGAAACATACATCATATATATCCATTATATATATGTACTTATAATTGTACATCAGATTTGGGGATAAGAAATGAAATGCACCGTTCATGGAGACGGTAAGCCATACGTACGCATGAACGATACATTCATTTCTATCTCATACATTAATGGAAGGAAAAAAATAATTATATAGAGCTATATTATAATTTCAGTATAACATCATATATAATAACTTTAAATCCATCCTTTATACGTCCCACATATGGCATTAACGAATCAAATCACTTTGAGGGGGCGGTAGTCCGCACTTCCTAAAATGAAATTATTGGGTTTACCAACAATGGAAACCATAAAGGTATAATACAAATGAAAAATACATAAGAATGAGGAAAAAATAAAGATAATAAATATCATACATAAATAGAGTGACATCTTAATGGCCACCATTAAAGTTGTTTAAATGAATATTGAACAATCATCGTTTCGTGAGGCAGAAATTCACCAACCACAGAAACAGTATGTTCTTTAACCATTATATGTAGATGTGTGTAATTGTAGATAGAATTATTATTATAACAACATCATAGTATATTGAATATTCTGGAGTTGTTACAAAAATAAATGAATAAAAAGAGTTTAGGGGGTTGGAGAAGAAACATAAAACAAAAGAACACAAGTGAACACATTACCTTAAAATCTGGTAACTCTCATAAATTTGATCTCAAAGGCTTTCTTGGGAAGACTTCTTCACAAAGTGAGGCTTTAAAGAGTAAGAGAGGGATGTGGAGAGACAAAATGGGCAGGGGTTGGCTGAGCCAAAGGCTTTGGAATTATGGGTAAGGTGGTAGAGGTGGTGGCCTTTTATAAGAGGAGAGGAGGGGGACTCTTGGAAGGTAAAGAAATGTTACTTTATTTTAGAATGAGTTTCGGATTTTAATGGTCCCACATTGATGTGTTTCGAGGATAAGGTGATGAAGGTTCTAAATCCACCCATCCAATAGGTTTTGTACATGTTTAGGTCATATATTTTACATTATCATTTCATTTTATTTAAATCGTTAAATAATGAGGTAAACACTACATCATCATGGTGTCATAAATAATTTAATTTATTTAATGTCTAAAAATTATAAAAAAATACTATGATGTAGGAAATATTTTTACCTTTCCAATGAATATTTATAGTCCAAATTATTATTTGTATAACCCCATTTTTTTTTTAGTAAAACAACTCATGTTTGTGACATTTTTATTTTAACATTAAATTAAAAGATATTAATATCATTTTCCAACTAAAGTGGCTCCATGGGGTCCCCAAGTTGACCCATGGATTTTATTTGTCGGCCATTACACATACAATGAGGTTAGGACATGTGTCACGTTCATTTCATGTTATTAAAACATTATTTTTACCATAAACTACACTAATTTCCTCTAATCGTGATTAAGAACTTAAAAGTTACTATTCACCAAAAATATAGTTTAATCTCATTGAACCAAATTTTACTTCTTAATGAAAACCATGTATGTTGGAATTTTGAAAATCAAATCACAGAAGTGGTAAAATTTCATTTAAATGAAAAATCAGTTTTTATAAGTACCACTTAGTGGTTTCACTATTCATAAAAATTGATGTTTTTTAGAAAAATACCAAAAATTCACCGTAAGAAATATTTGATATTCTGAATTAAAAAATGATTTCTATTTTACAAAATTGAAATCAAATAAGTCACATTAATTAATTTAATAATTAATTCCCTCTGTCATGACAAATAGCGTGTTTATATGAATCAATAAGTATCAAAAGATTGACACTAGTTTAAGTCTGATTTCAAAGTGAAATTAATTCCAAATACCACTATTGGAATAAATAGTAAAAATATATTCTAATTTCAATTTAAAACCAATTCAATGGATAATCTAATCATATAAATAAATTATATTAAAAAGAGGATTTGAATTAAAATACAACATTTTACACTATTCATTAACAAATGAACTTTATCGGAAAAATACCAAAAATTTACACAAAGTAAATTTTGATGTCTTGATTCTAAAGAAGAGTTTTATTTGGTCCAATAGAATGTATAATAGTGAACAAAACTAGATTTAATGATAGTTCGCCATCAAAAGGTGATAAATGAACCTTTAGTGAAAATTAGGGCATATATGCCTAAAATTGAATTCTTTTCGTATTTTAAGCCTTTATCTTTTATTGGATAAATGTAAAAAAATTAAAAACAAATATAATCATATTTTAGTTATTTCTATCCATTCCCTCCAATACAATGACTATGTGTTAACTACCATTTAAAATAATATTATTTTATTACTAGTGTGCAACGTAAGATTTCAATGAAACTCTTTATTGCGTATCGGCTACGCTATCGAACATAGAAACCCCTTTAAAGTAAAATTAATATTTAATTCATAAATATTAATAAATATAAAAATTAATTATTCTTTATTTACCTGGGATGTTATAATCATTATAACAAAATAAATTTTATATAAAAAATATTATTTAATCAAATATAATATATTAATAAAAAAGGGAATAAATATACTATAGATTTTACTGAAAATTGAATATAAAAATATCTACTGTTATGGAATAGATAATATATATTTATTACCCAAATGAATTTCCATACTGTACGGTTTGTTAATGTATGATTTTTTATAGTGGTTCGATGAACATAGTTTGGGATGTGATATGAATGGACATGAAATTATACAATAAAATTATTCCTTCATAAGAATTTTATTTAATTATTTCATGGGATTGGTGAAAGAAAAATCCCAGTAATGCTATATACCTAGAATGCATTGGAAAATGGACCTCATTTAGTATGATCATTCTACTCAAGGCCATTACTTCATTTGATTATGTCAATTTCAATTTATGAAAACCATAAATATATATTAATCATATGATCATAATATAATTGCTATACAATCCACAATAATTATGATAAACTATATTTTAAATCTAATTTGATATGACTTCGAACTGTCAAAAATAATTAATGTTGTTAATGTGTTTTCTATATATTAATTTCATAATAATGTATTAACTCATTTGAAAATGTGTTTTCATTTATAAAAATATGATTCATTACATAATACATTATGAGTCTCCTGATATATAGGATTGTGAGTTTGATAACCCAGTATGAAAACATTTATTGAGTATTTATTGATCCCATGTTTCCATTCATTAGTAATTTATAATTAAAATAATGATAATGTAATTTATATGGGATGGGGTGGTGAATATAACACCCTATGAATTTGGAATATGTTTTTTCTGATTATTAATACTATGTTTGATAGATTTATCCACATGAATCACCAATCAAAAATGAGACATACATTTTATATTTAATATTTTTATGAATTTGATATAATAAACAACAATATTAAATAAAAATTTATCAATCACTTTTAAATAAACAAAATATTTAATTAAAGTTCCATAACGTTTTAAAACGGTGTTTTTCAATAATATTATTTTTTATTATACATTTAATTATAATTTATAAAAAATATTTATAAATCATAAAATTGTAATTTTTTAAAAATTATATCATTTATAAATTCCTCATTAAAAAGTTAACATTGGGTATTTTTTTGATATCTATAAAAAAGTATGTGAATAGTGAAAATTACTGATTATTCTAATACTTTCACTTTTACGAAATTATCAAAATAAAATATCATCATAAAATAAATTCTATAGTTTATTAAATGAAATATAAATTTATGGATCAATGTTATTCATTTAAAAAATATAATTTTAAATTTATGACACATATAAATAAATATTTGGAATCATTTTTAATATTTTACGCTAGAAACTGTTTTTATTTGCATAGGATAATAATAATTTTACATCAATTGTTCTATGTAAATAATAAATTCATTATTTTTAAATATTATATATTCATGTTAATATTTATTAATATTGAAAATTTCATTCCTATTAATTAAATTAAATTTTAATAGGGTTTATCTTTATTAACGAGTTAACTGTAAAAGTGAAATTTTCAAACGTCTATATATTTGTCATTTTTTAACCTCAATAGGATCAAATACATTTTTTTTTCTCAAATATTTTACTAATATAACTGATGAAAAAATATAAAAAAATTTCATGACTCATTTAATTAGTAATTACAATCATATAATTTTAATAGAACATAACAGTGAAAACCTGATTTTAAACATCAAAATATATCAATATATAAAAGTAGTTAATAGAAAAAATTAATTTTTTATTATTTATTAATGTAATTTTTTTAAATGGATCAATAATATAGGTTCATAGAAGTAATAGTTCTTAATTACAATCAAATCATATTATTAATAAAATATGTATCACTTGGTATAAAAAGCTGTTACAATGAAAAAATCCAAAACAGAATAATATAAAAAATATAAGGGTAAAAGACATAAATAATGTTTAAACCCCACATGAAAATAAATTTTAGAGTATTTATATTACATATTTATCACCAAATAAATTAATACCACTTTTAGATCCAATTACCCTTGAAAAGTGTCATTATATCACTGAAAAATTATTGGTTATATTCAAAAGAGGACATTTTTCTCATATAAAAACATATTAGGTACTTCTAATTTTTCACATATTAAAAATTATAATATCAACAAAAAATAAAAACTAGTATCTCCTCATATACCTTCCATCATTCTAGAATAATTGGTTTTTTCATAATAAAATTCTATTTATCCTTAATTCATAACCCATAGAGAAATTTCGAAGGGATATATAAATATCTCAAATGATCTCTCTTAATTAATTTACTATTAAACCCTCTGAACCTACCATGCCCATGATAGTATTATTGAATCAGTAATAATGTTATATTTTAATTTTTTAATCATTATATATTATGCATTGTTTTATCATTCCTATATATTATAAAAATGATTACATCACTATTTGTATAGGAAAACTAATGCCTATAAGAAAAACGTGATTTATTATTCATAACCACAAAAAAAATTATAGTTTATGATGATTAATTAAATACTTAATATTAAATTTATAGAATTATTTTCATTATAAAATTGTGAACCATTCCTTACCTTCATCCAAAATTACGGAAAATGAATATGGTCCCCTTGCATTTGCGAGGACTACTACCTCCAAGAAAGTGTCATCTTTATTTTTAGGACATTAATTTTATTATTTCCACATATTAGATATTACATAATTTTAAAAAATATTTACATATATATAATTACATTACGATTATTTATTAATTATTTTACACCAATAGAGTCACTTTATAATAGTACACATCGACATGTTATGGCATTTTCATTTCTTGAAGGGTTTTACTAACTATTTGAATAATTTAATAAAGTTAAATCATTTATGAAAATGGGAAGTTAAATAATTTTTGTTATAATAAATTAATTATAATATATTATTTTATAGTTATTTAATGTTTATAGTAGTATTTATCTTATTATAATTTTACCATTCCATTTTATTATTAATTACTGAAACAAACTTTTGAAAATGTTTGTCAACAAAAATCAAAACCATATTACCTAAAAATTGTATTCATAATATTATTAATAATTATGATAAATAATTTAGAGAACCCATAACTATATCAGAATGATATTATTTTTATTTATGAAATGAAAACAATAACAAAAAATGAAACTAATACTAAAAAATAAACTGAATCAGATTACATATGATAAAATATTAATAATAACTAAATTTTTAATTGAGGGATATAAATGAATATTTTTAAAGGATATAGATATTAATAAGGTTATTAAATTGGTGATTATGTTAATTATTATTTTATACATGAGGTAAGAGCATTCTTGGCTGTTTGGGATTAAATGTATGAGGTTTTTCATTTTAATTTTTTTCAATGAGGATGATGTGTATTAATAAATTATATCAATATTTTACATTATATATAAATATATATTTGAAATTGATATAATTTATCACTATTTTTCATTCAATATAATTTATTTTAAAATAAATATCATGTTCTTACTTTAATTATATTTTAATTTTAAATATTATCATGATTTAAGTGTTCTTGTTTACTCAATTATCATCCATTGAGTTATGATTATGAATCTCAAACTAATGTCATTTAATTTTTTTTATTATGATAATTTTTTGTATTACATGGTATTTATTTATGAATTTAAATTTATAACAAATAAAATATATGTTAAAATATAGGTTCCAAGAATTATGATATCCTTAAGAGATTTGAAAAACTAAAACATCCTTTCACGAAGAGAAAATATTAGTCCTCGAGAATAAATATATTTTAATGATAAATTATTAAAATTGTTATTTCGTAATATATTTATAGTTTTTTCATCATTGGAAAATTAGGGTTTTTACTCAGATAATCTATAATGATGAATTTATTTCACATAAATGTAAATTACATTTATGAATGAAATCTGATACCCATTAAAATAATAATTTTCACTATTTGAATTATATTTATCACCATTTTTTCCTTATTTATCTTGAAATAAAAAATTCTTTTTAATATTTTACTCATCTAATTTTAAAAAATACTCTTTCAAATTAATGGATTAGTAGCTCATATTAAAATGTTGGATGTCAACAATGTTTTTTCAATGTATTGAAATTTTTTCCATTAATTAGAAAAACAAATTTATATATCCCTACACATTACATTTTGATAACCATCATTTCATTTATGAGATATATTATTGAATATTAATTTTCATGAATTATTTTTTGAAATAATTCACTCCATGTTTTTTAAAATGTGTTGGAATGTGATATGTAACTTCTTCTTTAACAAAAATTTTAAAATCATTTCCTAAATATAATTTCCATTTTAATTACCATTTATCTATTTATTAATAATGGTTACATATCCGTGAAATTTATTTATACATAAATCACCCTGTATTTTTTCATATAAAATTATAATTTCTAGTTATTGATTTTTGGTTATCAACCATTTACATTAGTGTTTTCATTTTTGTGATAGCATCATGAAATGATATAAAATAGATTTTTATTTCTGTGGATTCTTCATAATGTGAATGATTACATTTTTAATGTGTTATTAATATGTATTTATGAAGGATTGTTTCGTTCATATATCTATCAACAAAGAAATTTTTTTATTTACATTCCATGATATAATGAATCATTTATATAAATATAATTTTTCACAATATAAATGGTGATACTAATTCGATTAGACTCATTACATAATGTAGGATCCGTGTCAGGTTACTCTCAAAATATAATTGATTTTACTTATTGGATATTCCCACTAGAGGATTATTCCAAGTGATTATTTTTTGATTAATATATCCTTGTTATGATACATTTCTATGACATGGAATATATTCAATATATGATATGATTCCCTATAGCTGATATCATTATATCAAAATCTTATTCTATGGTATATGTTTGTTCACATGAGGTTAAATGTAATTCAATAATGAATTATATAAAATTATTAATGTTACATATTCATTTTAGTAGTATATTTAATACATGATATTTTGTTTTATAATCATATCATTATACCATTGATGATTTTTTTATGTTTTCCCTTATTGAGCATTTAAGCAGTCCCTTTTCTTATGATCCAATTACGCATGTTCATGTGAACAAATATGACATATATGAATTATATAATGGTTTATATTATGGTTTTTGGAGATAATTATTTAAAATTCACATAAAATAATTTTCTTATGAAATTTATGAAAAAACACAATAGACATTTATTTCTTAGGAATGATTGAATAATTTTTTTGATGAAATTTATATCATATGGAAAGGATTTAAAATAAATATGTTATTATCTTAATTCATATAATATATCTAGTTTACATATATTAATTTCATTATCATAATCTTTAGTAAGGTTCTATGATATATCAATTCTTCAATATAACGTTTTTCACATTAATCATTCAAATGGATTATCTTTCCTAACCAGAATAAGTTAGCCTCCTTGAATTTTATCCAAATAAGGATTTAATATTGAATATAGTTTTCCAAGGAACCGTTATCCACAAGAATATAACGATAAAAAATTAATTTCATTATTGTATATAAATGGTGGAACCTAATTATTCTATATACCAGGACTTCCTAGTGATGTTATGTAATAGGAAAGACATTGCAATATTTGGTGAGTTCAAGTTATTTCTGGTAGATGTCAATTATTTACACATTATTCAAAAACAACTATGGGATTTTTCAATTACTCAATGTATTCCCTCACATTCTGAAAAAAACTAGAAAATGGTTTAGGGTCTTTCCTTGAAAACTCATGATGTGAAAAAGTGTTTTACACTATCACAATCATTATGTCGGTTTTCTAAAATTTTTCATTATTAATTTTTTGGGTAATATTAAAATAATATGCCACATCGTTAGTAATGTTTTAGGGAAAACCAATCATCCACCTATTTTCCCACTTTCATGAATAATATGCATTTTCCCTAGTTAGTCAATCATTGTTAGTAATTATCAAAATGAAGGGAGTATTGTTATGAATTTCAGGTTTAAAATAATTATTATATGTAATATTATTATATTTTTAGATTATAAATATAAATTAATTTATTATGTGATATATGAAAATGAACTATTATCTTGGTCCAATTTTGTATACATTCATTGTGTGGTCATGTCGAAATTGAAAAAAATTAATCGTGAATTTATAAATGTAGTTCTATTGACCCTAAAATATAATATGTAAAACCAAAGTTGAATAATAGTACCTTTAGTACGTAGAATAAGATTTCATCCAGCCTGTGAGGTGCACAAGTCTTGCGATAGAAATTCAGAGATATAAATAAGAGACCTTGGTGGTTTATAAATAATATAAAGAATAATGTTGGGGAGACCGAGGGAACCTATTTCATCTTACATGATCTAATGACCATATATATGTTATGATATATTGTATAATTTCATTTATGTTATGTATGGAAGTGTAACCCATTGTTTATAACTAGAAAATTAATGTTGGATTATAAATTGGATGACCATATGGGTTCCCAATAATTAGAAGTGGATCACGAGTTAATCGTTTCAGATTCTTATAACTGATCTAGGATTCGGTTAAATGTTTATCATGCATGTTTAGATTTAACTTAATTTTTTAAACTTATATATTTAATTCACATGTTATTGAAAGAAAATTAATTTTCTAGAACACCATCGGTTACCCCTCATTTCTGTTCAGTGATGACACCAACTATTATAGAACAATATTGGGGAATTCCCATGCTTTGGGTGATGATTACTAAAATTTCTGATGGCCATCCGTGATTTCCATTGAGTTACTCAATGGATTTTTTTATTTTATAATTCATTTTTAGAATAAAATATTTCTATATCTAATACTATATTTGTTTTACATGGTAGAATTACATTGTATTTGATGATGATACATACTAAATCAGAACACCTACATTAAATCCAAATGGGTACAAATATAGAACCTTCTACTTTATTTTGGATTAGGAGATTCATCCTTGGGTTCATTTGTTATTACATATAATTTTAAAAACACAATGGTTATTCCGCATGGGTTGATTAGTGTTTCCTAATATCTTTTTCACATAATCAGATTGAACCCTAGGTATCATAATTCTTTCCTTACTAAAGTATATTAACAATGATAAATATGTTAGTATGAGCCATTTTTTTAATATTGAGTGTATCTTTAGAACCCATGTATCTATGGTGGTTGAATTATATTTATATGTCTTTATATTATTCAAAAAATAAACAAGAAAAATTATTTATCATACAGGATATGTTTAGAGACATTAATTGTTATGGAGAACTGATTCCTACTCAAACCCACCTCAGACTGATAGTTGGTACCCAAACAGACTTCATGGTTTACCAATATGATGAAGGAAATCATATAAAGTATTATGCATGATTTTGAATTATTTGATACTCAATGAAAGTTTGGAATACAGATGGGACATGAGAAAAATTTGAAAATGACTTTTAATAATGTATTTTGGTCTTTGTATTTTGATATATAGTATGTTAAACAAATTTTTGATTTTAAATCATATATTTGTGGTCACATTTTAATAAAACATTTCTTATATTGATCTATTTATTTACACATACATAAATGTTTTATTCACTATATTTTGTAGACTTGTTATGTGATTTCCTTTATTTGTCATTTTTTTACAGTAACACGTTGTAACAGTCTCACCACCACAAAACTATAAACCCTTGGTAATACTATGTATCGTCTAGTGTTCATAGAGGAACATTTTGAGGTAATGTGGAGACCATCATCATGTTTGGACACTACTCAGTGTTAATGGAGTAAGGTATTGTGATATAAATACAATTTTTTGAGATCCTTTCCAATGGTGTAACAATTTTGGGAAGAAAGATATGAGTTATGGTAGGTTCATACCATGTTACATGGAGTGTGAACGTGACCTATAATTGGTGACTAAATTTCTACTGAAGAAAATATTTTCAATTAATTTTTAATATATTATAAAACCAATTCCACATTAATGATAAAAATTAATAGGATATTGTTAGTTTACGTAGTTTTATCTCTTTTTCGAAATGAGAAGTAGGTTTTTGGAAATTCACCATACCCTGACCATATGATACACATGTCATTTACATGATTTAATATAGATTATAAAACATAAAATATCGTAGGATTGTTATTTAATGTGTCCAGAATAATTTATATCACATTTTAATATATAAGATTATAGTGGAAACATAATTAATAGATAATGTGATTGGATAGGGACATGTAACATGATAATTAATCCAACCCTCTTATGAGTAATATTCTAAATAAATTTCTAAAAACATATTATAATGACCATTTTTATAACATTTAGGTGAATTCTCATTTAACGAATCCACAATTTAAAAAGTATTTGGTTACTGTAAATAGATAACTGGGTATTACATGAACACATATATTGATTATTTTGGGGTGTTATAAAAATTATATTCATATTATTACTTATAAATAATTTTACACTACATCCATTAATTACAACATAATTTTACTGATCCATGTCTATAAAGTTTTTTTTAAATTTAAAATGAAAACATGTTGTGATATAAACAATATATATATATTTATATTATGTGGACATTATGTATATATGATGTAAAACTTTTTTAGGTGAAACATATAATTTCAAGACTGTATGAGTTATACGATATATGTAATTTTATATTTGTGGAATTACAGTGAATTGTTTTTATTTCTTCATTCCATGAACTCAAATACTGAGGCTTTAAAAGGATGAGGTTTTGAATGTGGGTTATATTGATAATGACCCAAACTATATAATGGTAAAATATTATAGATTGAGACAAGGTAGTGAGACCCGTTACATTTTTATAATAGTAATATTATGGGATTTTATGCATGTTGGGTCATTTATTTGAATACTACTATATATAACTGTAAATAGAGAATTGTGTTTTTATGTTTTGTTTTATTATTTCATGGGACCACACTGTGTTTATCCCTGAAATGAGAGTGGATAGGGGCAACTAGAATCAAACCTGAATGTGAAACCCACATTTTAAACTACATGATAAGAGTTGTTATACATGATTACTTCCTCTCTTTTTCTATAAATATTTTAGAATATGTGTTGTGGATAAAAATAGAGAGGGTATTTGGATTTAGTATGAATTTAATTATATTAATATGAATGATACCATTGATTTGGTGTGTCAGTTTGTATGATTTCTTGTGATACTGAGATATGGATCAGGATTTTTGTGATTTAAGTACTTTATCTTACTAATATTGTGCATTATTGAAATTTTGAAATATTAAAAATGAAAGATAATGTGTGACCTATGATAGGGGTTATCATTGAAATGAGATTCATTTGATATTTAATGAATGACGAATTGTCTACAATGAAATTTTTCTTCAATTCAACTAAAAAATATTTACAAATTGCAAGGTAAATTCCCAACAATGATTCTGGGTTTGATGTAAAGAATTCATAGTGACAAGATATGAAAAATGCATAATACCACTAGATAAGCGATCAAAGATAGTGTAATCCAAAAAATGTAGATCATTAGAACACACTAATTTTTTGTGTTGATGCATGGGGATGATAATGGTAATGTATTTTCTATTGAATGACTTGGCTTACCTACGAATATTAAAAGAAATAACTGAGTGATACAATTTCCAATAAATTTGTTGACATGTAATGATCATGTGTTAAAGGGTAATTCAGAACCTCAGAATAGAATCGTCTTGGTATGACTCAATATGTTAAAGTAATTCCATATAATAGAGATATTGTTCTTAGGAAGTATCCTTTGATTTCTTAATTTCTAAGAGGATATGTTTGTACCATTCTAAAATGTTAATTGAGGAACTCATTTACCAGGTAAAAGTGAGCCAAATATTTTTTGACCAACTAGGTCGATAGGTATTTTAGAAAATATGTTTATATTATTGGTTGAGATATTGGTGTTTAAGTTTATATTTATAATGTTTTAAGGAATGTGAATGTTGTATATTTCTAGTTTTTTGGAAATCTCAAGGATATGGTGATTGATTTGGGAATTTTATATGTAATCAAATGTTAGGTCACCATAGTTTATGGAAATGTATCATGGAAGCATTTGATGTTGATTGTGTTTGGTTATAATTCTTCGGGATGTTTGTTTATTTTCACAATAGACATATTATTGTGAAGAAATTATTATTTTTATTTATCTTATTATGGGATCCATGGCTCTTTAGATTACCCAAACCATGTAATCTAATTTAATGGATTTTATGGGATTCATGGATGGATTTGTTTAAAATAATATTTCAAATATGTAATATGCCTTATTTTACTGAGAATATAAAGAGTGTGTAGAACCTTTGGGTTATAATGTATGTTGGTGTAAAAATATCTAAGAGGGGGTATAACAGTCTCTAGGATACAATAGATAATTTTGGACCCAGGGAATGATTGATTCATTAAATGTGTCCCATGCAAGTGGATATGAAATTATCACGAAGTTCGGGGGAAATTAGTTATGTTGATATGGTTAGGTCATATTATATATGTGTTTTGAACCATTGAGATAATAAATCTATTATGGTATATTTTTTTAATAATGCTAAGAGCATTGTTGTAATGTATAATGAACTTGAGAGGGCCAAAATTATCTTGTGATGGGAATTAATATTTTCGTGGGATTCTGAAAAAAATAGGTTGGTGCTTTGTAGATAATATAACGAGTCTCTAAAAATGGTGAGAAATATCATAGACCTTGATTTTCATATATAAATACATGATATATGGCGTATGTTCTTGATATTTTTGGATAGTGGGAGATTTGGGAACAATGTTGTTGAAATTACCTCATGTAGGACTCGTGATGAAAACTGTTCAAAATATATTAGTGGGAGATATTGTAGAAACCCATATAATGATTGAATAATACTATTTCATTTTTATTAATATTTATATATTAACTAAAAATTAAATGTGGGAATATTTTCCATATCGTTTATGTAAATCTGGTTTAATGCTTAAAAAATTTACTTTTCTAAAAAGTAATTTTTCTACATTTTGAAGGTGTAGTTGTTTTAAATATTGTTTTTGTCACTATATAAAATTACACATGAAAATTTATATTTTTATTTAAAAATTTATCACGAAAATTCACTTTTTTCGAATTTATTGTATTTTTCTGATAAGTTTCATATTTTAAAGAATATTAATAATGTTATTTTATTACAAATTTAATTTTCTTCAAATTTATATATAGTATTAAATTATAAAATGCTTTTTTAAGTCTAGTTATATCATGAATTAATATTTTAATAATAATTAGGTCATTGAAAATAATTTCACGTTGAATTTAGATATAAAAACTTTTCAATATTTTGACAGTTTTTACATTTAGAACATTATTTCTCGTTATTTAAAAGTTATTAATTTTTAAATAATTTCTGCAATTTTTGTGATATTAATTTTGAAAATTGTATTCAATATTTGGAATTATAATTTTTGAATTTATTTGAATTGGTTCCATTATTTTTATTTACATTATGATTAGTAACTTTAGTAATTATTTCTATTAACACATTTAATGGTATAAAAGGTTAAGGGTAAAAAAATATTAGAAATATTATAAAATTTCCATGATATTTGTCTTATGTTAATTGGATGAGAACATGTTGACCAAAATAATCATTAGAAATAAATAATATTCTTTGGATTCCACATTCATGAGAGTATGACATTTATAATGTTATATTCAATGAAAAGTAATTTTGGTAACGCTTTTGTATTAGACAAGAGAAATATTATTAACATGGGTTTATATGTGGGATGTATTTGACTATAAATGGTCCTTTGAAATAATTTTTTTAATGATTTTAATTTTATATTATTTTAAATTTTTATATAATAATGAATTAAATTAATGTGTTTCACAACGATGATACAATAAGTGTCTAATTAAAGAAAATATAAAATAAATGTTATTACAAATAATAATATAAATATTTTTTCATGCTATTAAAGAAATAAACTAATTTTATATGTCTCTTATTAATGTTTTTGAGTTTTATAGAATAATCCTTTCTAATGTAATATTTTGATATGATTTTTTAAAATTTCAGGTATTGAATAGTGTCAAAATAAACATTATTTAAATTTTAAAATAAAAAAAATATATAAAATGAAAGAAAATTTATAAAAATAAAAAATTCTGAAAATAGATTGCGATATGTCACAAAATTTAATCAATGAGTCGTCTATTGTTCATTTAGAGTTTTATAGTAATTTCATCAACCCTCAATGTGTAAATTACAAGATATCATTATATGAGTTAAAATGGATTTTAACCATTAATACAAAATGATAATGATTTAAAATAATAACCACATCTATTATTTTCACTAGATGAAAGGATTTATAACCATAATCATCCTATATTCTAAAACAAATTGAGCCATATATATTAGAAAATGAATTTATATTGATTTAATGTTTTAAAGAATTCCACGATTGGCCATCCCCTCACCTATAAAACAAAACACCATATTATTATTTATTCACAAAAGAAATACTTTGATGCTTCATCCAATATCATTAAATATCCCTTACTCGATTACATTGTCATAATATAGAGATTTTTTTAATAAGTTACACCACCCACAGTGCTGATAACGTGTTATGAAAATGGGCTCTTTTGAATAAAATGAATTGTTTTAATTAAGTGTTTATCTATTATTTCTTCATCAACATCCATTAAATATTCTTTAACCATCGTTAAATAATAAATACTTTATCCTAAATATACATTTATGTTATTATGTTAATATCATGAACTAAATAAATCTACAATTCCATCAAATAGTAAATAAATTATTCGTTCAAGTGTATGTCGGACCACCACCTCGTGAACCAATATAATTTGTCTTACCTCGCCATATCTAATGAATTATTCTAATTTTTGGATTAATTTTTATATATGATATTCATGAAATATTAAATTAATTTAATTAATAATATAGCATTTATTTTATTAACTTTCCATGAACATAAAAATCATAACATTGTTCATGTGTATGTGTGAACCCTCACCTCCACGAAGCAACATAGTTTGTTTATCATCCCCAAATCACATGGATTATATATATTTTTATTTAGAATATTAATATAATATTAATTATATTATGATAATTTTGTAAATTTAAAATAATACTTACATTCTTTCCATAATTTTTATTAGAAAATGGACATGTTACAAATGTTTATGTACCCCCTAGCATCTCCATGATAATAAATTTTTTTCATTTATAATGAACATATATAAATTGTTTATCTTAAAAATATAAATTATATATATAATTGAATATTATTTCATTAATATTATTCATAAGATTATGAAATTATGACCATTTATAATTTAGACATCATACCAAAGTCATTTTGGATTGAATTTCAAAATATCGTCAAAACATCCAACATGAGAATAATAAATTAATTAACATTTACAAAATGATAATATGTAATATAAAATAAATAATAACCTTTAAAATGTTTATAAATAATTTAAATAATAAAACTGTGCTTATTATTCAGGAAGATAAAGATTTTAGGTGATGAGTCACTCTCATGGTATGGGAGTTACCTATAATAGACCGCTTTTAAATATCTTTTTCCATATATTTTTTACAATATGAATAGGAAAAAAGATGTTATAAATCATGAGTGAGGTTGCCCTTTTTAATTTCTAATTAATTTTTTGATTATTCCTTTGTAATTTTACACTTTTAATTTTTAATAATTATTTATCATTTTTTAGTGTGTGAAATTCTAAAAGTAAAAAGTGATTTTAAAAGTAATTTATCTTATATAAATAATTTTGTTGTTGTTATTATATTGTGGATCTTCCGAAATTTTTATGGGTACATGTGGTTCCATTATAAAAAAAAGTGTGAGACAATTATATCTCTCTAATACATTCTGTAATAAGAAAAAGTTAATGAGTTGGTTTTCTAAAATGAGAATATAGAAATATATTGTGGTGGGTATTCTAAATATATCCATTAAGGATATTCCAATGTATCCATTATAGGTATACTAAATTTATGAGTGATTTGGAATTTATACACAAGATACCATGATGATTTATTTTACCTATTTATATTATTGTTATATTTTGATTTCATGATTTAATCTAAATAGATTATGTTTTATGGATGAAATGTATATAATTGTGAAAACGTTTCACTAGTTTAATGTATTCATATATGAGAGGAATATTACATTAATTAATTTCCGTTTCAGATATTTTTGTAATCACACCATGTTTTAAATTTTTTGGTAGGGAATATGGATGGGTGATATATAGGAAGAATTTTAGATGAAATTGATATTGTTTTTTTATACACATTGTATTAATGTTAAATGTTATGTTTGAATTATTTCCTAATTCTCAAATACTATAAAAGTGAAAAGATCATCAATGTAATATATCATAATTTTTTTCCAAACAAATGTCATATTTATGGATGAGGCCTAATGCTCAGTGTTTCGAATGTTTTGATGATTTTTATTCCATTCAAACTATATTACAGCAGTAGTAATGATGTATTATGTTCTATATAACACAAAAGATAGTTTGTGAATATTTTCATGTTTTGGTTTGTTTTTTTAAAAAAATGTTCAAAATGGCCAATTGATGAACCCATGTCGGAGGTTATTGTTGTCCTTTTTTAGATAAAATGATACAAACAGTAGATTTAAAAATATAAATTGAAATATAGCTCAATATATGTGGATTATTATGATATTTTATGTAGTAGTTTAGATCAAAATTTAATATCTTCCAATTACATGTTAATAGTGAATTGGTTTTATTGAGTATCATAATCGGGAAATATGCTTCTATGGAGGCACAGTCCATTGGTCTTCGGTGCCGAGGTGTAACCTATCAACCTAATAGATGAGGATATTCAATTTTTTATAAATATACTCGGTAGTGATATTATTGGTTTGGATTGGACCACCATGGGAGTAATGAACTTGTGTAAACTATTTTCACCAACACACATTTTGTGATTTGATGTTTTCTGAGTCCTTGAATTTTAGTGGATGTTCTGTATCATTGAGTAGTTGGTTGAAATAATTATCCAAATGATGCATGTTTTAATTATGTTATGAGTAGTAGAGAAACAGAGAGTGTAGTTTAGGAATAACCATATCTAGTGTCATGTGAATGAAGTTATATCCAAGTATCGTATATGAGACATCATAACATGCATAGTTTGTCCAATAGTGAATAGTGTAATATATCAGTTGGATGAGTACATATCTGGAATTTCATTAAATGTTTGATTTTTCTGACATATTTTATATAGTTAATATAGTTACCCAATTATGCCATCTTTGATATTGAAATATTTATAAATATTTTTCTAGAGCTAGGCCCTGGGACGACATGTAATTTCAAGTCCTGGTGTGCTGAGAATTAAATAATTATACATATTAAATATATTTTTTATTTCACGCATGCATCTAATTAGGGAAATCAGGATAACTCTTAAATGGTTGATCGGATCGAAAATCTGATACTATAGATGGGTCTAGAACATGGTGCTTTCACAAGGCAAGATGTAAAATGAGTCGATGAAGGATGTTTGGACCCCACCCTTGCATGAAGTTCTTTTAAATGGATAAATAAATTATTTATTTAATTAATTAAATGAATTATTAATTATGTTAGGATCCTTAAAAATATCACTTTAGAGATTTTTCATCGTTTTTAAATCCCTGATCTCCTCTAATAGTCCCTCCCATCTTCTCCTATCCATTCACAAAGGTTGAGCGAGCAATAATGAATGAAGAACATCTGATTTTTGGAATATCGGTATACATAGGCTCCTACCATACCCATTGTCAAGCTCATATATCAGTAATGATCTGTCCAGGTTGAGGTAGGACTCGCCCTTGTTATTTTTTCTCCTTGTATTATATGGTTTAGCAT
This sequence comes from Viscum album, assembly GCA_963277665.1. Taxonomy (NCBI): domain Eukaryota; kingdom Viridiplantae; phylum Streptophyta; class Magnoliopsida; order Santalales; family Viscaceae; genus Viscum; species Viscum album. Next base: position 552,403,795 of record OY728138.1, read on the forward strand.
GATGAATATTGATTGTTTAATGTTCACCCATGTTTCATGATCCCAACAACTATAAATATTTTGGTTATTGATTTTTCATTTATCCCGGATTCACATTCTTGATCTGTTGGCCATGAAGTCTTGGCCAATGATCAAAATTGTAGATTATGATTATTTTATCCCTCACATCTTTGTGTTCTATGATGGAGGAACCCTATAGTTCTCAGATCCACAGTTTCTTGGTGACCAAACCAAGATTGGATGCCCATATTCAGGAGAAATTTTCCCAAATGCGATAGAATTTAGATTAAGTCTTACATCAAGAAACAACATGACACACAAATGCAGAATCTGTAGACTTTTCAATATTCTGCTGAGGATTGAAGCCTCAGTGGTGTTCAGATGATCCTTCAAAACCACAATTTTTGAAAGCGGACGATTCACAATGAATGATGATGAAATACCATGAACATCCACACGATTCTATGTTTTCATAGTATATTCTGGTGTCCCTGGCTATAGTTGGATCAGATTTTGATGTGGTGCCCAAAAATCGGAGATGCCATAGGGTTTTTAGAAATACCTAACAACCCACATTGTACCATGAATAACACATGGATTTAATACTTCCCATATGGTGGCGCTATGGTTTCATGGTAGAAAAGACGGAAACTAATTGTACCACCCCCGTTACACCATGTATCACCATTCCTATGTGAACATGATCTGTGAAGGACAACAAGGCTAGCAGACATGCCCTTCTAGCTAGATATGTGAGACACAACATGTATTCTACCTACATGGCTAGTAACCCTACAAAAACGAGACCCGTGTACCAGCCATAAGACACATCCTGGCCGTGTAGATGAACCACATAGTGTGTAGGCCCCTTATTCATCATGTGGGTGCCTTATACAATGTGTTCCTCTTGGGATCTTCTGAGTGACCTTTAAACCCCCGTATCTCATTCATTTGGAATAAAATATTGGCCAGTGAGATTCCTATAATTAGTTTAATCCTAGTAGAATAATATGGTTCCATGGGAAGTGACTATCAACATACATCATGAGTTCCTTGTGACAAAACATAGAGATGAAACACAATGATAGAAGTGATCAGACTAGCTTACCATAGTCATTCTGAGATAACCCTCTAGATAGACTGAGTAGTGTAGTCACCGACAATTCTTGGATGAGCTTCCTAGTATGCTGGGAAATTTATTCCCTTTTTATTCTGAGTCCCCCTCTTGTATGATCTGGGAAGAGTAGTTCCATGATGTTTTGTTATGACCATCCAACTGGGTTTTGCAGTGTGGCCCCAATGATCTTCCATGAATGAAACTCCAGTTAGGATGGTCAGCAGAATACCCCCTGAAATCTCACTAGGATTACCCTCCAGTAGAGTTTGGGTAGTGCAGTTCCCTGTTGACTATCTTGAATGGTACCCTTCAGTTGTACGGGGTGTAGTGATACATGATGACTACTTAAGAAGACTCTCGATTGTACAAAAAAATAGCGAGGCATAGGTCATCATACATTTTGAATTAAGAGGAAGAGGGGTTCTTTCCCCATAGAGACATGTTCATGTGATGCGATACGAAACCATGTAGGGGAGTTAGTTTCAACCATTTAGAATAATATCATCATGCATTGAATATAAACCCCTATACTTATGCCTCATTGGCATATGTATGAGGTGATGGTTATCCAATATGGTTTTACTTTGAACAATTGGTTACTCACATTTTTAAGCTGATATGTGAGATTGATTACTCCTTACTCTCTTGTTTGGGATTCTAGGATTGATCATATATCATTATCCTATTACAGTACCCACTCCTTGGGTATCAATTACTCTATATCAAATAGAGGGACAGACACATGAGGTATGCCATGTGGTCTCAGTGTCTAGCTTTACATGGTAGTATGAGTATAAAATCCCACTATAGGTAGAGAATACTTGATGGGTTGTTCATATACTCACCCTTTATAGATACTTTTTTTGGATGAAACTTATTTTACTCTCTTGTTGGCTTGAGTTGTACTATTTTCCATTAATTTTATGGTACATTGTTCTCTCTAATTCTTTCCTCTTTAGTGTGTCTCTTAATACCCCCTTCACCATTTCAAAGATTTCGACAAGGTATGTATATGAATAGTCATGCATGAGATTTTTCCAATACATGTTGTGTCTTTTACAGCTGGTGGTTAGGTCGATCAAGATCACAAAGTATCTTAGGGATTCAAGTTCCATGGACCATTTACAGTAGTCATAGCTGGGATATAGGAGTGGGGATCTCTCCACGGTTACTCTTTTTTAGTTTCCTCCTAGTTGGGACACTTCTCTAATTTTTTTTTGTGATCTTACCCATTAATTTATTGTTGACACAACCATACTATTATACCGTCTAGTGGATCATGTGTATTCATTTTTCATTATAAAAATTTTCTTTTTTTTTCTACATTTCCCCTAAAAGTTTTCATTGAGCTGGTTCTGTGTGTGCACACAGGTTGTCATGAAAGGTTATTCCCATGTTTATTGTTCATTCAAAACATTTTTCCAACACCCTGCTAATAGAGGTTGTCACATACAAGACATATTTTAAAGGTATTTTTCATTTAATTTACATCATTTCTTTGTTTTGGGGGATTCCCTCGGTTTTAGGGAGGAATAGATGAGTATTCATGAATTGGGCCAAGCCGTGAGCCCAATTCCAGATTAAAAAATAAATTTTGTATCTTTTATAACTTTTTCATTTTTCAATATTTTTCATCCATTCAAATTCCTAATTGACCTACCCTAACCTATTAACACCACCAAGGAAATTTGGAGCTTTTAGAAGTTCATAACCAGGGGTTATTTGGGTTTTTGTCTAAGGGGTTGGGCCTGCCCGAAAGCCCAATTCCTGTTTTAAAAATAAAATTTGATTTTGTTATAACTTATTCATTATTTGGGCTTTTTCGGTGATTCCAAGTCTCACTCAAGCCCAAGTAACCCAGCCGCGCGCCTGAACTCTCTCCCACCCATTTGGAGCTCTTTAGAATCGCGATTTTGTGCCGATCTTCATAGGGTTCCTCAAATCGCCCAGATTTGAAGAGGTAAAGTATTTCCTTCATAAATCTCTCAATTCTCAGTCTTTTTCCTCCATTCCAGTTCCTAAATGAGATAATACATCTTGTTCGAACGTACCCTAAATTTGGGATCTTTTAAATTTCAGATACTAGAGTTTTGGAGTGATTACTTCAAGATACTTCAAGTAAATGAGCCCTTTTCTTTCCTCTTTCAAATTACTTTGGGTTTAACTCTTTGTTCTTAGGGTTTATTCGGTTATAATTGAGTTTACTAATGTCCAGAAACTAGGATTTCGAACCTAGGGTTTAACTTTGGGTTTTCTTGGCCATTTTGTGTGGTTTTAGGTTTGATCTAGTTCTCTCTTGGTGCGGCGGGGGTGCGATTTGATTTCGCACGGAGATTCAAGGGGTTTTGTTAATTTGGTAGGTGATTCCATTGTGTGTGCAATCTTTGTGAATTAGCTTGCTGTTTTTCATGGTACTCTAATGTTTATTTCACTTGAATGTTTCTGCAAAAATTGGTTTTAGTTGCATTTATAATGCAAATGAATTTTAAGTTCCAATTTTTGGTGAAATTGAGGGTTTTCCATTCAAATCATTTATTGGTTCATTTTGGGATGCCCCATAACTGAATTTTTGGTTTCATTAAAGGGTTATGAACTGAAATTTGGTTTTAATATCTTACAAGTGTTATCATAGTGTGAAAGGTGGATATCATAAAGAGCTTTGGGTGAAAAACAATGTGATGTTTTGAGAGGTTGTTTTATTGGAAATAAAATTATTTTATTGTGTGTTTTAAATGGTATAAAATGTGTGTAGCTACTGTACAATTTGTTTGTGACCAGTGGTGATATTTTATATGAAAATGGATGTGTGTTGTTTGCTAAAATTGTTTGAGCACAAAAGGGGAAGCCCGGGTACTTAGGTGGGGCAGATTTGTACTAGTACGGCTAGTGGATCGGATGGGTTTTGTCCCTGTTCCACTTAGCATCTGGATAACGAAAACTCTAACTAAACTATTTGGATGATGATTGGGGACCACTAGGTTATGGGTATGTTCCCTACTAGTGGCTCGTGCACGAGAACGGATTTTTCTATGGTTACTCTACACCGAGGTACGAGGTACATAGGGCCCGAGACAACCTAGTGCTTAGGGGTGTTCCTGATTTTGATGCTCATTAGAATTGTAGTATTTACCCTTGTTGTGGGATCTTTTGGCAATACTTTACAGTAGATCACATGTTTATTTAATGTTTTATCATTCTGAAATTCTTGGATTGAAAACTGTTTTCATTTGAAAGTTGCTTTTCTTGAAATTTTTAACATTGTTTCACCTTGTGTGTTAAAATTGCTAGTTTTGTTCCCATTGTATTGCATCCTCTTTGGAATCTTCTGGTGGTATCCTATTGGGCTTAGGCTCACACCCTACTTACACCACTTGGGTGTAAGTAGACCTGCTCATGCATGACTCAGCTAAAGGGAAGGCTAAGGGTGATGGCGGTTCGGGATGTTAGTCCCCATCGTTGGGGCGGAGTTGCGGGGACGGCTTGCGGGTGATGATCCCCTTGTCGTGTGGAGTCCATGGGGATGTCTTCATGTTGTCATTATTTGTATTTGGACCACTTGTAGTGTCTTTAAACATATGTATTCAGATCTGGTTTTGTTGAGAATGGTTTAGCATGGAAATTTCAGATTCTTATTATTGATTGTTTTATTTGTTTTATGCTTTCATACTCGGGTAAATCGTTCCCAAATCATATTGTTTTATACCCGGGCACTTGTGCCAGCCCGTGGGGATAGGGAATGCCCTTCGGGCCTTGTCATGGGCCGGGTTTGGTGCCATTAATGGTGGCGACCAGATCTGGTACGTGACAGAGGTGGTCTTGGGGTAGTTTCTGCTCGAGCCCCCACTTGGGTCGGTTCATGAAACAATGGTATTAGAGGTGGTTCGACCCTTTGGATGGTTTTTGAATCTTTCCCTAATATTTTACTGGATAGGAATTTGGGAAACTGTTTCATAGTGTCTCAAAATAGGATATCATTCTTGGGAGTATAGTGATGGTGCGAGCCTCAAATGTAGTGATTCACTATGACCTTGATTACCCAATTTTTGACTTTCCACCCTAGTAAATTTGTTGTGGGGAACAATGGTACATGAATCATATAGATTTTTCTCTTTTACTATCTTTCTTGAGTTTGTAATGATTTAATTTACATATATATATGTTCATCTGACCGCAATACTCCTTGATAATGTTTATTATTACTTCGTGATGAAATCCAACCAGTACACATGCTCTAGTTCAAGATGATGACCCGATGAGCAATGAGGCCTTAGTTCTGGGTTCATATTGTGATCCACTTCCACTGAGTGGGATGGAATCAACACCCCCACTCATTGATCAGTAGATAGTACCATCATTATAGGCTAAATATGAGCATAATCATAGAACACTCCACGACTTCTAGCACGAGTGAGATCTGAGGTTCCATGATGAATTAGGTCCTTAGGCAGTAAAGGATTGATTGGATTTAGTGGAATGTTTATTCATGATTTTTTGGACATTGATAAATCAGATGGTTTATTTGGCCACCCATATTTTCCACAAAGCATCTACAAGTTGGTGAATATTAGTTAATCAGATGCATGAGGAGTCTACACTCTCATGAGATGACATCCATTATTTGTTTCATGAGGATTAATACCACACATTCTTATACGACATTATGATTAATGTTATTATGGAGCATCATTAGGGAGGGATTAAAGTGGATGATAATGTGGTGATGTTCAAAAACCATACACGCTACTCCCTTGACATGATTATAAATGGCTAAATCTGAGCATAAAATTCATCTAGGGACTCCGCAGTGAGATCTACATCAACATGGTTCCCTAGAGAATATCGACTTCTTCCGAGGTGAAAGATCATGCACCTGCTATAGGTAAATTATTTAAGGCGGGTTGTAAAATAGATGGTGTGAGTGGTAGGTGTAATTGAGATGATACATGTGCAACATCAGGAAAAGCCCACACAACTCCAAATAGAAGACCATTTTGAGACCAGACCCATATACGTGGTCAATCTATATAGGGTTATTGTAGAGTATAAGGGAAGCCTAGAGAGTGCTGGATATATACATGTTAGAGGAGGGGTCAAATGTGTTGGGGCTTTCCAGCTAGATGTGCTGAGCATCCCAACAAGGTAGTGGATATACCACCATGACAGAGACAACTCCATGATCCGTGATCTCCCAAGAGAGGACAAGGGCTCCACTAGGAGGTGGGGATGGAATAGGATAAGGAGGAGCAGTACGTGATAGAGGAAGATATTATGTTCTTTAACCACCATCACTAGGCTGCCCATGTTAGGCTCATGAAGCTAGAGGTTAAGGTTGTTGGAAGAAGTAATCTTTGGATGCCAATGATCCTATAGCGCATGAGATTATTATATGTACAATATGTGTTTAATATACTCATGAATTAGTATTTGTAGAAATATTTTTTAGCAATTATTTTATATCATCAATCTTTGTGGAGGAGCTAGAAATCCCTGTGGAGACACTATCATAGTAGCTATGTCTTATGGTTCATTTAGGGAATGCTTCCTTCATATCATTCATCTACCAGAATTGAGAGATATCACTTAGAGGAGATAGGCTAATGTGGGACTATTGGTCAACACTATGTTTCCCAAATATATTATCCTGGGCATGGATGGTCCTTCCATGGTCTGATACTAGAATTACTATCACTAAATACAAGTCACATTTATACGTTCTGATTGGAAGAAGTTCCTTTTTTAGTAAGAGAGTCCATAGAATGAGATGGACGGGTGTTTTGATAATGGGGTTAAAACATTTTTCAAATCCGTTAGAATGTATGACCCTTTGTGTGACCGACTATTTAGGTGTGTAGTTTCCATCAGTTTAGGATGATTATGTGAAAATATTTCTTAAATTTGTTATGGGGCGAATTCTACGGTGATGGTTTGAGTTTCGTTTATAATCACAACTAGGGACAACTCTAATATCTTATGTGGTGTATTGTATGGCACCCACATAACTCTAAAAGATGAGGTTACAATTACAGGACCTTCTTGAGAATGCTTTCATAAAACCCAGTGTGTCTCTTGGGAAACTATAAATTTGATTATTGATAAGGTGGATATTGTAGAGACCCGTATCTTGACATACATTGACATTACATTACTTTTGCGGAATACTTAGTACATAACAAAAACACACACTAAAGGATCGTAATAGTTTAGTGTCTTTGGAAACTCGGAATGTAATCTTCTAATCGTGGTGAAAGTTCTTCAATATCTCCCATAATGGTCATCCCTTTTTTTTACCTAAAACCTTTCTTTATATCCTGGGGAAAAGAAAACATAAAAGGGTGAGCTCAAATGCTCAGTAAGGGTAAAAAAAAGAAATATCAATCACATCATATATATAAGAACATAGCTTTTGGAAATCTTAACCTGCAAAAAAGCTCATAATATCATAACATGGGATAAATCATAGAAGTGAAATGTAATCCCAATAATCATAACTTAAAACATGAAACTTTGTGACATACACACATAATCATAGAGAATCATTTCTTGTTAGTCAAGACTCATTGCCAAGACTATCTTAGTGGACAAAGTCCCTTTCTGAATCGAGTAATCCTCGTTTCAGTCCTGTTTCACTGAACCGGTATAACCTACCATTCCAGCCATGTCTATCTCATGAGATATAAAATCTTTACCCAATGCATTGGAGGGAGATATAGGTCCCACCCATCTCATAATGATACCATTCTTATGTGTGCCACAAAATCATAAATCATACATCATTTCACAACCCATGTCATAAAAATGGGATTCTTAAACAACATGACATCATAAAACCATTCATATAAGATAAAGGAATTCATAAACATAATTCCATCACAACATAGTCAAATAAATGTAAAAATATGGATAGAAACAGAACCCTTTATTATCTTAGATGGAAAATAATTTTGATAAAACACTTGAATTGAATTCTTGAGGAAAATTTCCTTTCTTCTTCAAAATCAATTTCTTTTCACAAAACATCATGCAATTTTAAAAGAAAAAGATTTTATTGAAAATAGTCATGAAATATTTTGGAGGAAGGTTCATGAAAATAAGGCTTTATAAAACCGTAAAAATCCGTTCGTGCCGTATAAGTTAAAAAAAAGCATTCTTTGTACTTTTGTCGGAAAAGTCAAAAAGTACCTCGTATAAAAAAACGACAAAAGATTCCTTTCATATCTTTTACTAAAAACTCCTAGAAGGGTAAAATTGGATTTAAACAATTGTAGGTGGATGGAAATAATATTACATATTGAGAAAACATGGATGGGGATGATAAAATACACCCCAGTAAATACCAACGTATAAACAATCTCGGATAAAAATGAGATTGTGATATTTTCCCTTACCTTAGGTCCGACTTGCTTTGTAAGTGTCCCAACCTCCTGTATAATGATTTAAATCATGTTATTGACTTATTACAGAATCATATTCATTGTTATGATATCATATATGGTTCACTTATGACATTATATTACCCATTCTTTTGTAAATTCCATGTTAAAGAAGCGTTTTGGGTAAAATCGTTTCATTTATCGTAGGTGTTTTGACTTGTTGTTATTGACATCGTTATTACTTATATCATGATTTACTCACTTCCAGAATATAAAATATGATTTATATATCATATATATTCAGTATATATATATATATATAATAGGTAGATAAATAAAATGAAAAACACCGTTCATGGAGACGGTAGTCCGTACGTACGCATGAACGCTGTTTTCCTTTCCTTATTGTCTTGAAATGGAAGTAAGTAGATGACATATATATGTATATATATACATAAATCCAGTAGCTTTATAATGTCATATATTTCATTATTATTTCTTATATATACATTATAATCATTCTTAAATGGTTAACATGGAGAATGAATCTCATCGCGTCGTGGAGATGGTAGTCCGTACGTACGCACGAGCGATGATATCATTTCTATAAATATTGAATTGAATTGGAGTGGATTATACCATATATCAGATTCAATATGATGTTGTAATAACTATGTATAGTTATTCTTTACACCATTATACCCATCCATGTAAGGTGGTGGTGGAAAATAGATTACACCACGGCGTGGAGACGGTAATCCGTACGTACGCACGCGCGGTGATTTCTTTTTCCGTAGGATGGATAGATGGTGAAATATGGTTGTTTCATACTTATAATAACATATCAGTATATGAGTGATACTGATGTTATTACTTCATAATGAAACAACCTAAGAAGAAGAAGTGGAAGAAGAAATAAAGATGAAAGAATTGGTAACGGTAATTACCTCTTCTTTGAAGTGCCTCTTTGAGACCTCCTCTTAGGGCACTAGAATTGGTCTTTGAGGAAGACCAGAACCTCTAGTATGTTGCTAGGGATGTGGATAAAAGATTTTGGCAGGGGTTGGCCGAGATTGAGTGCTCAAATTGGTGTGAGGAGGAAGGAGAGGAGGTGTCCTTTTATAGGGGAGGAGAGGGGCACCTTAGGAATATCTCAAAATATTATTTTATATTAAAGTCAAAATCGGTTTATAATGGTTCCAAAGGGTCTTATTTCGAAGCTAAAGTGGGTATGGGTAGAAATCCTATCAACCAATATAATTTAGACAAGTTTAGGATATTATTTTAACCTTATCAATTAGATTTACCTCTAAGTTAAATAATTTAACTTTTACCGTGTCTTTTTGTTTTCTTTCACTATATGGTTAATACACTTACTATAACATGCCAAACGAACACCAAATTGTTTATTATTAATATATATATCCTTATCTAAGTCATTTGGCCGAACCATATATTTTTAGTAATAAAATAACAATTAATAATATAATATTTGATTTAAAAACTATTTTGTGTCAATTTTGACACTATTTGATATATGATTTTTTGTGAAAGTCATAACAGATTTATATGTTCGAACCAAGTTGATTAAATCAACACTAATATATCATAGTAACCTAGAAAATTTGTGGAATTCATAAAAAGTCTCAAATTACATACATTTGAGGATTTATAACATCAATTATGTTAATATTTCCTTAAAAAGGGTAATTACTGCATCATCTTTGTGTCATAAATAAATTAAATTATTTGATGTCTAAAAATTACAAATAAAATATCATTATGTAGGAAATCTTTTTATCTTTCTAATGAATATTTAAAATCGAATTTATATTATGTATAACCCTATATTAAAAATGTTTTAGTAAATAAACTTTGATTTTGTCTCTTTTAACTCTTCTTTGAATTAAATAATAATAAATGTCCTAATCTAATCCAAGTGGGCCTAAATGGTCATATTTTATTCCTAAGTTTGTTTTAAGTCGAATTACACTTGTCCAATAGAATTAGGACATGTGTTAGGGTAATATTAATATCATATTTACCCTTAGTTACCCTATTTACTATTAACCGCGGCTAAAAAAAGTAAAAAGTTACTATTCACCAAAAAAATTATTTTTATCTCATTGAACTACATTTTACTTACTGATATCAACCGTGTCTGTCGGATTTTCGAAATTCCATTCACAGAAGCGGTAAAATTAAGTTTTATGCAAAATTCAGTTTTTAACCTACCACTTAGTAGTTTCACTATTCATCAAAAAATGATGTTTTTCAGAACAGTGCCAAAATTTCATCCTAAGTTATATTTTATATTCCGAATTCAAAAATGAAATCTATTTTACCAAATTCATAACATAGAAGTTGCATTAATTAATTTTATAATTAAATCCCGCTGTTAAAACAAATAGCGTGTTTTTAAGAAACAATATCTATCAAAAGATTGACACCTGTTTATGTCTGGTTTAAATGTGAAATTACATCCAATGACCAACATTGTATTAAATTGTAAAAATATATTCTAAATATACTTTAAAACCACTAAAATTAATAATTTATCACTATTAATTATTTCAATTGAAAAATTTGTTTTTAACTAAAATTTAGTAATTTTCACTATTCATCAAAATATGAAAGTTATCCGAAAAGTACCAAAATTTCACCTTAGGCTAAATTCGATACTCCGAATCCAAAAATGAAGTCCATTTTGAAAAATAAGATTTACAAAATTTCAAAAAGTGGTTATTACTATTCATAACTGCTAGTTTTAAATAATATTTTAATAGCATATCGTTGTTTCGTGAAACTCAGTATTGCGTACTACACACGCTATCGAGGAAGGTTGCGATTGCGTGTAATGCAAGGCAAGTCAAGGATGCGTGTTGTGCAAGCTCCTTTTGGTGTAGCGTACAACACAAGACATTAGTGAAATAAAAAAGATTATTTTTTATAAAATCTCGGGCTGTTACATTCTACCCCCCTTAAAATGAATTTCTCCCTCGAAATTCGTCGGGGTTATAAATGGTTTACTATTCGAAAGTTTCTTTAATAGAAACCCACATCGTAAAAAGGAATACCAAAACTTGGCTTTAAAAACTAAAGTATCAAATGTAACGATTACCCAAATAAACTAATCAATGGGTTTCCACATAGGTGAAAATATGGATATGGAAGAAAAATCTAACCATCATGTTCTGATGGAGAGTGGTAGAGAACATGGCTATGGAAAAGCCAACAATCACAAATCCATAAATTTGTGACGATCTAAGGTACCATCCGATTCATCAGGTATAAGATCACTAGGACAACATTTTTTTGGTTTTCAAGATCATTTCCCTAAAGTTGAAAATTTGACTTAGAATAAATACTTACTTTATTTTGGTACAATCTCACTGTTGTTCGTGCCTTTAACAATTTCCACTTCATCTCTTAAATAAATGAAGTTGAATTTGTTATTCGTGAAGTGTTAGCAGATCATGTGATAGATGGATGGGTCATTCCATCTATTTCAAACAAAGGGTTAGCAAAAGTTATAAGTCCATCTTATAGTGAGATTAATCGTATATGGTTCCAAAAATGAACTTATACTTCATATATCATACCGCTTAATAAAATAAAACTAGTTTCTACTAAACGGGGACTTCCTGTAGGCCAGTGGTAGGCGATAAAGGCCAGTCGCACTTCAGTTGTGGGTTCGATTCCCACAGCCTTGTCTGAAGCGATGGGATGTCGCCCGTCCTGCAGGTTGTCCTTTTTCTAAAACTATATTACTATAACATCCCATCGATAATATCGAAAAACAAACAATAATCCATTCCAGTCTTTAGGCTTATCCATAATACTGGAGTCCACTCTCATAGTGAAAACGATTACCAGAGATTTAATACCATCGTTGAACCCCATATATCATAAGATTTGTTTTGTTGGTCACATTCCAAACATTCAAAGTCCTTAATCATGTATTCTCTTGAATACCTTAGTGAAAACTTGAATGCAGTTAAAAGTTAACACTTTCCACATACCAAAATCCTCAAAATTATATATACTCAAACCATGATATCACTTAGTCCTTATATCAATCATGAGCTCATGAATACTGTTAAACATTTTGTTTTCTCGTTTTCCCTTCATTATGCGCGTAATATCTCAATCACTTTGAATACCACAGTAGACCAATACATAAATATTCCAATAATCCATGATAAAACATTATTTTTGAATCCCATCACATAAACACTTAATCATTCCACCACATCGATATCATATTCAACATCGCCAATGGTGATCGCATGTGACTTCCCTTTGTCCTTTGCCTTAAGCGGTTGCTCATGTCGATCATCACTGACCCTTGGATTAGGGCAATTATTAGCATAATGCCCCATTTCCTTGCACTTGAAGCATTGAAGTGTTGGTGGTGCGTTCTCTGCAGTGTTTGCTTTATTCACATCATTAGAAACCCTTTTTCCATTACTTCGACACTCAGCTGCTCGATGACCTTCTTTTCCACACTTAAAACATTTTCTAGTCCCTTTAAGACAATCTCCACCATGCTTCTTTCCACACTTTGTGCATAAGGAAACATTCATCTTCTTTTCACCATTATTCTGAGATTTCTCCTTGAACTCCATCTTTCGTTTCTTGTCAAAACCATGAGATGGATATGTAACACCAACTTCCATTTCTACCTTGATAGCACAACGCACAATTTCTTCATAGCTACTGAAGTCTCTTATAGCTAATGCCCTTCGAAGACTTGGTTTTAAGCCACTGAAAAATCGATCAACTTTACTTTCAGGTTGGATGATAATACCAGAAGCATACCTTGCAAGTCTTGTAAAATTTGCTTCATAGGTACCAACAGATTCATCGTCCCTTTGTTTCAGTTCAAGAAACTCTTTGTCCATCTTTGTTCGAAGAATACGAGGGAAGTACTTACTGAAAAACAAGTTCTTGAACTCGTCCCATTCCATGGACTCAATTTCATCTCTTGGCCTCGTATTCTTGATAAGATTCCACCATTGATCAGCTTCACCTTCCAAACGATATACTGCTAAGATGACTTTATCATGTTCAGAACATTGAAGAACTGAAAATATCTTTTCAGTAGTACTGATCCATTGTTCAGCCACAAGTGGATCAGAAGACCCACTGAAAGAAGGTGGACGTTGCCTCATGAAGGACTCAATAGAATATTGTTCCCTTCTCTGCTCATTTGGAAGTCCAGAATGGTTCATAGCTTGTGTAAGTATTGCAATAAGATTTTTCACTCCATCTCCCATAACATTTGTTTGCTCAGGAGGGAAATCATTGCATTGTCCATTGCATTGATCAACACGGTTCCTTCGGGTTCCAGTCATCGTCTAAAACCCAAAAAGAATAGTGTGAGAGGCAAAAATCATGCTAGGGAACACAACATAATAAAGGGGGAGTACCTTCAATATCTAACATCTTAGGTTTACTTCTATGATCGTTAGCGTAATTCTATTACTATAACCTATACGTATACTTATCCCTAGGGACATCCGTAGACATACCTTAGAAATATCTCTAGGGATCTCACTAACGTTTTCGCATCCTAGTTTCCAAAGGTTGACTAAACCATTCCTCTGATACCAACTGTAAAGACCCGAAGCTTGACGTACATTGACATTACATTACTTTTGCGGAATACTTAGTACATAACAAAAACACACACTAAAGGATCGTAATAGTTTAGTGTCTTTGGAAACTCGGAACGTAATCTTCTAATCGTGGTGAAAGTTCTTCAATATCTCCCATAAAGGTCATCCCTTTTTTTTACCTAAAACCTTTCTTTATATCCTGGGGAAAAGAAAACATAAAAGGGTGAGCTCAAATGCTCAGTAAGGGTAAAAAAAATAAATATCAATCACATCATATATATAAGAACATAGCTTTTGGAAATCTTAACCTACAAAAAAGCTCATAATATCATAACATGGGATAAATCATAGAAGTGAAATGTAATCCCAATAATCATAACATAAAACATGAAACTTTGTGGCATACACACATAATCATAGATAATCATTTCTTGTTAGTCAAGACTCATTGCCAAGACTATCTTAGTGGACAAAGTCCCTTTCTGAATCGAGTAATCCTCGTTTCAGTCCTGTTTCACTGAACCGGTATAACCTACCATTCCAGCCATGTCTATCTCATGAGATATAAAATCTTTACCCAATGCATTGGAGGGAGATATAGGTCCCACCCATCTCATAATTATACCATTCTTATGTGTGCCACAAAATCATAAATCATACATCATTTCATAACCCATGTCATAAAAATGGGATTCTTAAACAACATGACATCATAAAACCATTCATATAAGATAAAGGAATTCATAAACATAATTCCATCACAACATAGTCAAATCAATGTAAAAATATGGATAGAAACAGAACCCTTTATTATCTTAGATGGAAAATAATTTTGATAAAACACTTGAATTGAATTCTTGGGGAAAATATCCTTTCTTCTTCAAAATCAATTTCTTTTCACAAAACATCATGCAATTTTAAAAGAAAAAGATTTTATTGAAAATAGTCATGAAATATTTTGGAGGAAGGTTCATGAAAATAAGGCTTTATAAAACCGTAAAAATCCGTTCGTGCCGTATAAGTTAAAAAAAAGCATTCTTTGTACTTTTGTCGGAAAAGTCAAAAAGTACCTCGTCTAAAAAAACGACAAAAGATTCCTTTCATATCTTTTACTAAAAACTCATAGAAGGGTAAAATTGGATTTAAACAATTGTAGGTGGATGGAAATAATATTACATATTGAGAAAACATGGATGTGGATGATAAAATACACCCCAGTAAATACCAACGTATAAACAGTCTCGGATAAAAATGAGATTGTGATATTTTCCCTTACCTTAGGTCCGACTTGCTTTGTAAGTGTCCGAACCTCCTGTATAATGATTTAAATCATGTTATTGACTTATTACAGAATCATATTCATTGTTATGATATCATATATGGTTCACTTATGACATTATATTACCCATTCTTTTGTAAATTCCATGTTAAAGAAGCGTTTTGGGTAAAATCGTTTCATTTATCGTAGGTGTTTTGACTTGTTGTTCATGACATCGTTATTACTTATATCATGATTTACTCACTTCCAGAATATAAAATATGATTTATATATCATATATATTCAGTATATATATATATATATAATAGGTAGATAAATAAAATGAAAAACACCGTTCATGGAGACGGTAGTCCGTACGTACGCATGAACGCTGTTTTCCTTTCCTTATTGTCTTGAAATGGAAGTAAGTAGATGACATACATATGTATATATATACATAAATCCAGTAGCTTTATAATGTCATATATTTCATTATTATTTCTTATATATACATTATAATCATTCTTAAATGGTTAACATGGAGAATGAATCTCATCGCGTCGTGGAGACGGTAGTCCGTACGTACGCACGAGCGATGATATCATTTCTATAAATATTGAATTGAATTGGAGTGGATTATACCATATATCAGAATCAATATGATGTTGTAATAACTATGTATAGTTATTCTTTACACCATTATACCCATCCATGTAAGGTGGTGGTGGAAAATAGATTACACCACGGCGTGGAGACGGTATTCCGTACGTACGCACGCGCGGTGATTTCTTTTTCCGTAGGATGGATAGATGGTGAAATAGGGTTGTTTCATACTTATAATAACATATCAGTATATGAGTGATACTGATGTTATTACTTCATAATGAAACAACCTAAGAAGAAGAAGTGTATGAAGAAATAAAGATGAAAGAATTGGTAACGGTAATTACCTCTTCTTTGAAGTGCCTCTTTGAGACCTCCTCTTACGGCACTAGAATTGGTCTTTGAGGAAGACCAGAACCTCTAGGATGTTGATAGGGAAGTGGAGAAGAGATTTTGGAAGGGGTTGGCCGAGCTTGAGTGCTCAAATTGGTGTGAGGAGGAAGGAGAGGAGGTGTCCTTTTATAGGGGAGGAGAGGGGCACCTTAGGAATATCTCAAAATATTATTTTATATTAAAGTCAAAATCGGTTTATAATTGTTCCAAAGGGTCTTATTTCGAAGCTAACGTGGGGATGGGTCGAAATCCTATCAACCAATAGAATTTAGACAAGTTTAGGATATTATTTTAACCTTATCAATTAGATTTAACTCTAAGTTAAATAATTTAACTTTTACCGTGTCTTTTTGTTTTCTTTCACTATATGGTTAATACACTTACTATAACATGCCAAACGAACCCCAAATTGTTTATTCTTAATATATATATCCTTATCTAAGTCATTTGGACGAACCTTAGATTTTTAGGAATAAAATAACAATTAATAATATAATATTTGATTTAAAAACTATTTTGTGTCAATTTTGACACTATTTGATATATGATTTTTTGTGAAAGCCATAACAGATTTATATGTTCTAACCAAGTTGATTAAATCAACACTAATATATCATAGTAACCTAGAAAATTAGTGGAATTCATAAAAAGTCACAAATTACATACATTTGAGCATTTATAACATCAATTATGTTAATATATCCTTAAAAAGGGTAATTACTGCATCATCTTTGTGTCATAAATAAATTAAATTATTTGATGTCTAAAAATCACAAATAAAATATCATTATGTAGGAAATCTTTTTATCTTTCTAATTAATATTTAAAATTGAATTTATATTATGTATAACCTTATATTAAAAATGTTTTAGTAAATAAACTTTGATTTTGTCTCTTTTAACTCTTCTTTGAATTAAATAATAATAAATGTCCTAATCTAATCCAAGTGGGCCTAAATGGTCATATTTTATTCCTAAGTTTGTTTTTGGTCGAATTACACTTGTCCAATAGAATTAGGACATGTGTTAGGGTAATATTAATATCATATTTACCCTTAGTTACCCTATTTACTATTAACCGCGGTAAAAAAAAGTAAAAAGTTACTATTCACCAAAAAATTATTTTTATCTCATTGAACTACATTTTACTTACTGATATCAACCGTGTCTGTCAGATTTTCGAAATTCCATTCACAGAAGCGGTAAAATTAAGTTTTATGCAAAATTCAGTTTTTAACCTACCACTTAGTAGTTTCACTATTCATCAAAAATTGATGTTTTTCAGAACAGTGCCAAAATTTCATCCTAAGCTATATTTTATATTCCGAATTCAAAAATGAAATCTATTTTACCAAATTCATAACATAGAAGTTGCATTAATTAATTTTATAATTAAATCCCGCTGTTAAAACAAATCGCGTGTTTTTAAGAAACAATATCTATCAAAAGATTGACACCTGTTTATGTCTGGTTTAAATGTGAAATTACATCCAATGACCAACATTGTATTAAATTGTAAAAATATATTCTAAATATACTTTAAAACCACTAAAATTAATAATTTATCACTATTAATTATTTCAATTGAAAAAGTTGTTTTTAACTAAAATTTAGTAATTTTCACTATTCATCAAAATATGAAAGTTATCCGAAAAGTACCAAAATTTCACCTTAGGCTAAATTCGATACTGCGAATCCAAAAATGAAGTCCATTTTGAAAAATAAGATTTACAAAATTTCAAAAAGTGGTTATTACTATTCATAACTGCTAGTTTTAAATAATATTTTAATAGCATATCGTTGTTTCGTGAAACTCAGTATTGCGTACTACACACGCTATCGAGGAAGGTTGCGATTGCGTGTAATGCAAGGCAAGTCAAGGATGCGTGTTGTGCAAGCTCCTTTTGGTGTAGCGTACAACACAAGACATTAGTGAAATAAAAAAGAATATTTTTTATAAAATCTCGGGCTGTTACAGATATGATCCTCTTGTAATGCATTGATTACCATCTCCAACAAAAGGCCATGATAAATAACAGGTAACCATTTCAGTGGACTGATGACCTCTTTGATCATCTATGGGGTGAGAAATGTTTCTTCAAGATCGATCTCAGGTCTATCTATCACCAGATGTGGGTTCATGAGACTAATGTTTCAAAGTTATCTTTTCAATGTCGTGTGGAGAGTACAAGTTCCAAGTGAAGCATTTTTGTGTAAAAAATTACCCTACTATTTTCATGGAATTTATTAACAAAACCTTACATCCTTACATGGAATAACATTTCATTATCTTCATCTATGAACTACTTGTATTCTATTCAACAGAGGAGGAGAATTCAGAGCACTAGAGGATGGCCATAAATTTACATCAAGAGCACCATATTTGTGGAAATATATTAAAATTATCATTCTGGATACATGAGGATCCATTTCGAGGGTATTTCATTATTTTAAAAATTCCTATTCGTGGATCAATGAATGATCGAAGCAGTTAATTCTTTGGATCCACCCAAGAATGTGTCAGAGGGATGGAGCATTCCTATAATTGTTGGAAACTAATATAGATTTCTGTCTAACACATCAATAATTAAAACCCCATTTACTTCTCTAAAGAAGAAAAAAAACCTTTGACCTGGTATGATAGGTTCTAGAATGTTGTCGAGGAGTTGAGGTAGAGGCTGATGAGCACCATAATTTTTAGACTACCAGAGAAAGGAGTTGAGTTCATGGTGTATTTTGAGGCTTCATGGGCTAGTATTTCATTCATGTTGATGCAACGATAGGTGGTCATAACACATGGGTTGAGATAGTTGAGGCCCCATGAACATAGTTATGTTACTCATGAACAATATCTCACAATAGTAGCCTCAAGTACATCTTCACTCAAAGAGACCTGATTATAAGGTAGCGACGCTGAATAGAGTTTCAATAAAACTATGCCACTAATATAGTCTACATGTTAGGGAAGGGAAATGTTGAAGTGGGTTCCCATAACAAGAAGTGTTAGGCTATTATAGTTCATGAAAAAACAGAATAGTCTTATTCCCTACAGATGACCTTGGTGGAGGAGGAGAGTACACTTTTATTATAGTCAATGGTGTTAACTCCTTTGTGCCTTGAGAATGTGCAATATACCTGGATGGGTGACATTGAATGCAATGTTCTATGTGATTAGATATCCACATGTGATGCACAAGATGTATATTTTGAAGAATGAAATCATGAGATCTTACTCCAGGGGTGAACATTGGTTATAGTAATGTTGCATGAAAAGATGATGTTGGAGTTCCACACATCTACATTAGCTTTAAATCCCAGTGTGGGGATGATGTATAGTGACCTTTAATGGATGTTTTAACGATCCAGCACGAGATGAAGTGTATCTGAGTTCATTTTATGGTGCCTTATATGTTATCAGATGAATGCTGGAAATCATGTCTCAGAAGGTTTTCTGCATCCTCTTGATATTCTGGAGTAGAAATGGGATGACAAATCCATATATTTTTTCATAATAATTACACACATTAAAAAGGGAAACTACTCAATATGTGTGATAGTAGTTGTAATAATGATGTTAACACACATCCAATATAGTTGGGAGTAGTGTTTGATGGAGATTATGGGTAATCTACTTGTATAATGGATCATCTTCCTTCATGGGGTACCATCAACGATTGTCTCAAACATGACATGTGGTTTAAATCCCAATTGTGTAGAGGACCACATGATGCATTTGAGACCCAACTATAAATGATTACATCATTTCACTTCCAAACTAATGGGATGATATTGGTCACAAACTAGGTTCTAGAGGATATGATGAGGGGTTTCATGTTGGATTTCAGTCGGAGCTAGGATGATCACAATCCCTTAGTGGAGTTTGAGTTCAACAATAGCTAAAACTCCACCATCAACATGGATCCTTTTGTTATGTTTTATAGGATACCCTGCAGGTCACCCTTGTATTGGACGGAGAATGGATGGTCTTCTCTTTGGTCCTAGAGTTGGTGTAGGTAAAGATAGAGAAAGTTAAAATACTATATAAACAGATGAAGATGTCCCAGAGTAGACATAATTCCTACATAGATCATCCTCATAGGCCCTTGTAGTTAGAAAAATGATAGAAAGTCTTCTTCAGTGTCTCCCAATGGCATGAGATGTAGATTTTCATCCAGGGAGGAAAGTTATCCCAATGGTTCATTCGACAGTTCGAGATTGTATAGAGTATTTACAAGGCTTCCAACCATGTCAACCTACCCCCACAACTTGAGAGGGTGAACAACATTTTACACATATTCCAGTCATGGAGATATGTGAATGAATACATGGAAATCACTTAAAAGTGTGAGATATACAACTAGGATGGATCTACCATTAGCGAGACCTCGGTAGCAATCGAGAACCGACCTGATTGCACCACATGAAGAAAATACATCCCTTCAGTTACAGAGTGTTGGCAGCATCGAAACGTGCAAGAGAGTACATGGGAGTAGGGGATCCAAATGTGGGATCCATATACCACGTTGTTTGAAATTTATTTCTTTTATATGATGAAATTCATGATGGAATTAATTATTTAGAGACTCGATTGTTTCCTTGTAAGACATTAAAATACTTCTAAATATTTTCCCATGCTAGGTCCTGAGACATTGTTCAATTCCTTGTCACATTGTTCCTAGAAATAAATATCAAATCATATTAAATATAATTTATAATGTGTTTGTGGGGATAATTAATGAAATTGGGAAATATCCTAAACAGATGATCGGATCTGAAAACTGAGACCATGGTTGGGTGTAGAAGAAACTTTTTTCCAAGGGAAAGGCATAAAACGTGTTAGTGATAGAAGTTATAAACCCCTTCTCATTGGAGGTGAGTTTACATGGTCAAATAGTTTACATATTTATTTAATTAAATACAATATTAATTTAGTTAGGATAATTAAATATATATCTATCAAGATGTTATAGGGGTTCGATAACCCTAAGCTCTGCCAAAAGATCCTCTCTTGTTCTCCTCTCCATAGAGAATGAGGAACGAGTGTTAAAGAACTATTGACCTCAGATGTAGGGTGGATCAAACCACAATGAATGCAGTACACCTCATGATCATTTTCCATGTGATATTTTCACCAAAGATAATTCTAGGAAGAGGTAGGACTTCACATTGGTGTTGATACACATTATATTAAGTGTTTGAGTATGTTGAATATTGATTCTTCAATCATACCCCTTTGCATGATCACATTTTATAAAAACATAATTCTTGTTAATTGATCATCTCACCCTGATTCCAATTCATGATCTGTTGAACTAAATTTTTTTGAAAACTATCTAGAACCATTAATATGTTTATTTTATTCATCAAATTATGCATTCATCGCCGAAGTAACCCTATAGTTTCTGACTAGATAATTTTCTGGTGACCGAACTCAATCGGGTGACCGGATTCAGTACCAATTTTCCAAACAATGATGAAATCATGAGTAGGGATTAGTTCTAGATATTTCATAATGAAAAGATGAATAACCATTTTTATTTGAATCAATCTGACCATGATCAAAGCCATGATGACATGTGGATAATCTGGTCAAGCCCTAGTTTTCAAAATAGGTCGATTTTCAATGCACCGTGAATAAGTAACACAATCTTCATAATGATTCAATGATTTATTAGAATATTTAGTTTTCCATGGCCGCTGTTGGAGTTGATTTGGAAGTGGCAACTAAAAATTGGATAAACATTTGGGTTTCATGAAAAACCTAACCACACTCCATGTATCATGATGAAAAAATGTAATTTCCCCCCACCCTTATTATTGGTGATAGGATTTCATATTATTAAAAGAGGACAAAAAATTTACTAGCTTTGACACATCGTATATCCCCATTTCTGTGTCTATAAGCTATGTGATTGACCTCCTGGCCAGCAGACATGACCCAGTCCCCGGATAGGTGGGACACATAGTGTATTCAACATACAATGTGTGTAACCCTAGATGGATTGGAGTGGTGTATCGAATAGAATACACAACCAGGAAGAAGATATGGACCACATACAGTGTGGGCCCCATACATTTCATGTTCATGGTAGACTCATTCAAGCGATCGTTAAACCCCCATATCTCCCACATTTAGAATCAAACTTTGGCTTCAATTATTCTTATACTGAATGTGTTTACACATAGAACATGATGGTTCCATCAAAAGTATCTTTTGAGGTACAACACGAATATTCTAGAATAGAACATAAAAAGGGAAATCTCGATGATGGCAATGATATGACATGCCTACATGAGTAGTTCTGGGTTGACACTTTAGGTGGGATGGGTAATGTAATCCCTGGGGATTCTGAGATTACCATCCAGGTAAGCTCGGAAGTCTATTCCATTATGATTCTTGAGTTACTATATAGTAGGATTAGTGATGTGGAGTCCATCATCTTTTTGGACAGACCCTCCTCCTGGGTTGTGCAGTGTAGTTCCCATTGACCTACAAGGCATGACCCTTCAGTATTTCTTGGTAGTGAATCCCCCCTAAAGACTCCCCATACATACCCTCTAAAGTGTCTAGGTATTAGAATTACCCATTTACTATCCCAAGTGGTACCCTACAGTAGTACCAGATAGTGGTGTTCCTCAGTGACTACCAGAGAAGTCCCTCAACTATGCTCCAAAGTGGAGGCGTGTGGTTAAACATACATTTCGACTCATGAGGAAGAGAGGAACTTCTCCAGCCGTGATGTGTTCTTGCGATGCAATCCAAAACCATATAGGGTTGTTAGTGCATTCCAAATTGGATAGTATCAAGGTGGTGTGATTTGTGTCTCTTCATGTTTTGACTCCTCAGAAAATGTATGAGGTGCTGGTCATCGATGATGGTTTTGCTTTGTACAGTTGGACACTCAAATTCATGGGATGCGCTATGATATAAATATACCAATTAACACCACAAGGTTTTGAAACTAAATATTTAATTCATGAATCATTTTGTGCCTACAAAAAAAACTATTTATAATCTAACCATTAAATACAAATTTGCCTCTTCTATGTTTTGAATTTTCAAAAACCATCATCTAGAGTAGTGACCAGTAATTCATTTAGTGACTGATATAACCAACATGATTAATGGTGAATAGTTACATACCCTAATGAATAGTAATACGAATAGTAAAATGAACCTTATCAATAGTACATAATGAAATTATATTATTTCTTGGAGGAAATAATATAATGAGATCTTAAAAAATTATTCAATGTGATATCAAAATAGGTATACCTTTGAAATAGTTATTTTTTGAATTAACTATGAATTTATTTAAACATTTGATTAATAATATTTGGAAAATTATTTTTAAAAAATGGAGATCATTTTTGAATTATACACGTTGAAAAATAGTTAGGGTGAATTTTTGGGATTTTTCTAAAATTCTTGAATTTTTTATGAGTAGTGAAATTCGATAAGATACCATATATAAAAATTATTAGTTAAATACCGTATTTATGAAATCATAAATAATTTAATGCCACGTGGTACTATATCACATTCAAATATTACTATTAGGGGTCACATTAAACAATACTATTTGTTGTCTTGATGGAATTAATAAAATAATGAATAACATTTTCAAAATTTTCTCTTCTCCTCCACTATAATCCCCCCTCACTTCTTCTTCTATTCGATCCTATAAGCCATGAAGATCCACAGTGTTCTGCCCAAATACCTTTTCCTAGTTACTGACCACGTCCAATAATACCTTGTTCATTCCAAAAGACCAAAACCCCATCGGTTACGGTTGTTCTCATTGAGGTTTTTAGAAAATTTAAATCTTGTTTCTTTTTCATTTAGTTTCATTTCAATTTATACTCTTTTATTATTTTATCCTAACATACTCTATCCAAATGAACATTATTACCCCTATATCATCTATATACTGTGATTATATCATGTTAATGGAAGAATCAAGATCAATATTCTAATTATCTCTCATTAATTTTATAATTAAATCATCATCCATGAAGTTAAAATTACAACCTTCATGGACAAAGAAGTTTCGTTCTTTATTTTATCTTTCATTACAGGTCATGAAACCATTTTTATAGTTTAAAAATACTATAATAATAGTATTATAAACTATTTTATATTCAATAACCAGTATATGTTCATGATATTAACTCATAAGACTAAACTAATTCCGAATAATCGAATACCGCTAAAACAACCGAAGTGGATGTCATTAATATTTCATCTAATGATTCATCTACATTACATGTAACCAAAGTATATAATATACCATTAACAATAAATAATCATCATAAATGATATTTAATTTCATTTTGGAGATTTAAATTCATTCCACATGAACTCGATTACATAAAATCAAGTGAACCGATTATTAAAATCAATAAAATGAACACTATAAGATGACTGAATTCATTCTTATAAATAATCAAAAAGGACATGATGGAATTAATGAAATTGGGATAAAATGAATAAATTTCTAATATGATTTTAATTAAGTTATTATAATGTATATTTTCATATTCTAGGAACTTATGTCCAAGAGTGTAACACATTCAGACATAAGGTAAGGGTTTTCCCACCCGAACCTGCATTTTTATTCGGGTTACATTAATTGTTTAATTACCTCAATGAAATTAGTTATTATTATTATTTAATCCTCAGAAATTATTTTTTATTGTTTTCTATATGATTACCAACCCGAAACCTTCTTTATTTTATGGGGAGTTACATGTTTTAAAAGAAAAATCATAAAGTATTTCCGAAATACATACCCTTTTTAAAGGAATTTGTGAAATTCATATCTATTTTCAAGGGCACTATACAATCTGTTTTTGAAAACCTTTATATATTTAAAATAACTCATATTATTTTGAAAATGACTATCTAACATCAATTCTGGTTTTTTAAAAATACTCTTCCTAAAGAACTCATTTTTTTAAGATAATAGAGAATTTATCTCAATAGTGACTCAATGATTATATAAGAGTATCATAGTCTGTTTCAAAGCCCTTTTTGATTATTAGTAATTTTTTGGATTACAATTTTGTGATATAATCTACCATATTTAATTGTATGTTTTATTATTAGATTTATTTTGGATGTTTTATCCTAAAACCATTCACCAATTTACTCTGAAAGGTTAGTGTTTATGCTTATTGTTAGGGGAATATTCTTTTAATTTTCATTTGTTAGTTTCAATTTTAATGTATATATTGTATATGAATATCCCCACTCATATTAATAATGAATTAGACTTATTATGTGATGGTTTTTGTCTACTATATCCCCTCGATGCATCTGTATGTTCACTAGACAAATAGATGTTGACTTGGATGAGGCATTTCCCAAATTGTGATATCGTTTTGGCCACGACCATAATCATTTTTAGACCTCCTGGCCGAGGCCTTGAAAATATGTTTAAGAATGTCCTAAATGTTCACTCCCCTCATTATGGATAGATTAATTGAAATTTAATGTGGCTATATTACTAGTATAATACCCATGAATATGTTTTATTTTGGAAATATTTACTCATCTCATATTCATGTCATAATGTGTTCAAGTTTATTAAATTTTAAGGCATAGGTTTCCAGTTTTTCAGGATTCCAAATTTATATGTTTATGTTATATGAATTTATATTTCTTACTCTTAATGAACATTTTAGCTCACCCTTTCTTATATTTCATTTGAACAGGATATGAAAACGTAAGTTATGAGTAACTTGAATACATAGTCCATGATGCATGGATGTTTCAAATGGAAAAAATTAGATTCAATTTTCAATTCATAATTTCATGTTAAACATATATAAATATCTTTTTTCCAAATATACTAAAATATGTCTTCCTTCTAGATACTAAAATCTTGAAATAATACAAATGTAATGTAATAAGGAAATTGATCCGAGCTACTAAGGTCGAGTCCTTAAAGTTGGTTTCAACAGAATTTTAGTAGATAACATAGAAACTAGATTTAAAAAATGTATATTAGGGAAAAAATCCATAATATATCGTTTGAGGATAAATTTACCAAAAAATCACAGTGTTTTTTAAGGAATAGATTATGTGGATATTTCTACAAATACATCCATTTATGTATACTACATGTGGACGCAGTTCTGGCACAAATGTAACCAGGCTTGAAAACTATGAAAAGGAAAAGGAGTTTCAGACAAGATTTGGGGTATCCTAATGAAAAACAACATGCCTTAATGCGCACCCAGTTTGACACTCCATGGGGATATGATTTAAATATTTCACATTTTCATTACAAGACATTGTGAAGGATTTAAAAGTAATTTTTTCCTCAAAGAAAACATTTTTCTGATTATGTGGTCATCCATACATAGGATTTCATTTTATGATAATTATTTTGATAATTTAATATTATACATTATGATTCATAACCAAATATAGTGTATGAAATTATCCAGAAATGGGACCTAGTGGAAGAAATGGAAACCATATGAACACAGGTATCCAATGTAGGGATTTCCCTACGATGAAAAATAATGATCTTGTTTCTGGTACTACGACTGGTGATGAGAATCTTATAACTATACTATGACTACTTACTCAGGTTATGAAAAATAACCTTACATGTATGGAACATCCGGATCCACAACATGGAAGATCTTTTTCAGATATCTGTATGCGACAACAACCTACACCATTCAATCGCACTACAAACCCATTTGTAGCTGAGTAGTGAATTAGTTCTTTATAGATGATAGTTTTCACTATGGGATGTAATAAAAGTGATAAGGTTGTCGGGTGTGTTTATCATATATTTGGATATGTGGATTAGTGTTGGTCATTAATCCAAAAAACAAATGAGGAGGAAGAGATATAAGAGATTGAATTAAGGGAGTTTAAGGAAATATTTGTATATAAATACTTTCCTCATTAACAACGATCAGATATGGAATGTCAGTTTCTGAATTTGAATAAAAAGGAAGATGAGAATGTTCCATTGTATGAATCGAACTTCACATGTGTTATCAAATCATGATGTGGAATAAATTCGAAATCTGAACAGCAAGATTGATCGATTCTTTGATGGCCTAAATCCATTCCTTTGACATTCACTACAATCCGAAATGTTTTAATTATATGTTCATATAGGTTTATGTGATATCAAGACATAAAAGGAATTCTCAAAGTATTATAACAGTAAGGGAAAGAAATAGATGATGTGGTTTACTTAAATCTCTAGAAAATGATGCCAGGAAATGGGAAAGAAGGGTAGAGTTGAATTTACTCCCAGTGATCACGGTGGAATGAAACACCCTAGTTCCTATCTAAAATGAAAAATATTATACTAAAAATATAGATAGAAATTTCATCTTGCTAGTGATTCTAATGGGAATAAATAAGCAATTAATTATCAATTATATAATTGTCAGGAGATGGGACACTATTCTAATGATTGTATAAAGTGTCAATGAAACATACAATAAAAAAGGCCGAGGGAAAAGGGAATGCAAATGTGATCAAAACTACTAATATTGAAGTTCCTATGATGTAGTGTCAAAAAAATTAATAATTTTCTCAAACATATAGAAGGAATTATTTGATTCTGGATAATCTCATTCATTCCTATCTTCCATGTTTTCCATGATAATTATGTATTTTTAGTTTTATTTAATAATGTAGTTATCGGTCAAAACTCTTAAAGGAAGTATCATTGCAATAAAGTTGTGTCAATAAGTCTCCATTATGAAATATTAATGAGATTTATCTACTGATATTTTTGTCACAACCATGAATTACTTTTATATAATTTTTTGTATGGATTGGATTTAAAACCCTGATGAGAAAATTTATTGCAAGAGGAATGAGGTTACAATTTTTGAAGATGATGTGGAAGCCCTTATCATTGGGGAAGAAACATAACCATATAAATCCTATCTAGATCCAACCCATGTATGTCTACTAAATTAAATTATTAGTGAGGAAGGGAATTCAATAACTATGGGTGAGGATGGGAATGTACAAATAAATTACATACCAATTATGAAAGAATATGTTGACGTCTTTCCAGAAGATTTCCCTAGAAATCCTCTAGTGGGGGAAATTAACATTCCCATAGACATAATTCCTAGTGTAAGGCTCGTATCATATATCAAATATAGAATTTCTACTATGGAGTTGGTGTATCTGAAGAAACAACTAGATGAATTGAGTGTTAAAGGATTTATTCTCTTTATTTTTTCTCCATTGGAAGCCCATGTTCTTTTCATTAAAATGAAGGATAGATATAGTGAGGATGGATATGGGAATTATCAAAGAAGGTGAATAATCAATAATTTTTCATTTGGTTTCCCAAACATCTTTATTATAAAGGATTAAATGTTCTCATCCTAATGATGTGAACCTTCAAAAGAATATTATTGCGGTGGAAGATGGGTAGATGAATGACTTTGTGCGTGAAGATGGAATTATTAAATTTGGGAAGAGACTTTATGTTCCAGATATTCCCTAGATAAAAAGGGAGTTATTGGATGATTAAAATAGTTAGAATAGCTCTATAAACCTGGGTAACACTGAGATGTATAGAGATTTTAAGGAACATTTCTGTTGGGATAACCTGAAGAGATAAATTGCGGAATATGTATCAAGATGTTTAGTCGGTCAACAAGAGAATGCTTAATAGAAACATCCAAAAGGAGTCATGAAACATCTACCATTTCCTTGGTGGAAATTGGATGATGTCACCATTGATTGTTTCACGGGATTACCCAAAACACCAAGGATGAATGATTCAATATGGGTAATTGTGGATGGACATGATAAATTTTCAGATTTCCTCGCTATAAGGGAGGAATTTCCATTGAAGTGCAGATCAAGACTCTATATCAATGATTTTGTGAAACTTCATGGAGGACCTATCTCAATTGTGTCTGATTTTAACCATATATTTACAATGAAATTCTCAACTGGTATACAAAAAACATTGGATAGAGAACTTCAATTGAGTACTGCTTACCACCCACAAACTGATGGGCGATCATAAAAGACGATCCAAACATTAGAGAATATGTTGATATCATGTTCACATTATATCCAAGTTATGTGGGATAAATAAGTACATTTAGTGGAGCTTTCGTACAATAAACATTTCCACTAATGTTTTAAAATTTATCCATATGATGTATTGTATGGAAATAGATGTTGCACTCCAACTTATTGGGATGATATTGGAGAAAAGAGACTAGTGGGTCCAGATCTTGGGGAGGAAACAACAACGACTGTCAAGACTATTCATGTCCATATTAAAACAAAAAAATGTAGAAAAAATATCATTCCCAATAATCAATGGAAGGATCTTGAATTTCAAGTGGGTTACCATGTTTTCATGTTTGTATCACCATTGAAGGATGTGATATGATTTGGGAAGAAAGGGGAGTTGAGCTCTAGGTATATTGGACCTTTAGAAATTTTGGAGAAAATGGATCTATTGAATATCATTTGGTTGTGATGCCTAGACAGTCCAAAGAACACAATGTATCCCATGTCTCATTTCTATAGAAGTACTTGCGACACACAATGCATGTCCTCACTTCTGAAGGTATAGTGTTAGAACCAGATCTTTCTTACTATGAAGAGCTTATCTACATTCTAGAAACTAAAGAAAAACTGTTGAGAAATTAGATGACACATATAGTAAAGATACATAGGAGAAATCATAAAACCAAAGAGGCAACATGGGATCCCGAGGATCTTATGATGAAAACCTACCCAAATGTGTTTGTGAGGAAACATTTTATGAATTTCGAGAATGGAATTTTTGTATGGGTGAATGTAATAAGAAAAAATCTTAAAAATAAATATTGAATACATAAAACACTGAGTCCCTAAAAAACAACATGTTTTATAATGTATCCGTTAAATAAAACCATTCCTCTTATATATTTTTAATTTTAAAAAATCGTTATCTAGGGTTGTGATCAGTAAGTCATTTGGAGTTTGATAGAACCAACTTGATGTATGGTGAATAGTAGCATACCGTTATGAATAGTAATATGAATATTAATATGACCATTATAAATAGTAAATAATGATATCATTTTATTTTAGTAAGGTAAGAAGATAATGAGATCTTAATTAAATTTTCAATGTGCTATAAAACTAGTAATACCTTTAAAATTGTTATTTTTTGAATTAAATATGATTTATTTAAAAATTAAAATAATAATATAAGGAAAATCATTCATAAAAATGCAGTTCATTTTTTATTTCTACATGTCAAAAAATGGTTTGGGTGAATTTTTGATATTTTTCTAAAATTCATGAATTTTTTATGAATAGTGAAATATGGTAAAATACCATATATAAAAATTATCAGTTTAATACACAATGTTTTACATCATAAGTTATGTAAGGCCACATCATTCAAAATCACATGAACGTATTACTATTAGGGGTCACATTAAAAAATACTATTGGTTTTCATTAAGAGAATAATATAATACTGAATCAAATAGTCAACATTTTCTCCTCTCCTCCACTATAAAAACACCCCCTCACTTCCTCTTATCATCACTCTTCTATGCCTTTAAGAACATCAATATTCTTCCCAATTATCCTTCCTTAGTTACTACCCAATTACATGAAGTTCATGGTCATTCCAAAATACAAAATCCCCATCCCTTAAGGAGGTTCTCAAAGATGTTATTACAAATGGAAAATCATATTTTTTTATAGTTTCATTTCAATTTATCTTATTTTCTTATCCTCTCTTAACAAACTATGTATAAATTACCATTATTACTCATGTATTGCATATATACTGGATTTATATGAATTCAATGGAATTACAATCATCAATATTCTTAATCTCTCTCTTTTATTTTATAAACGAAATCATCTTCTATGAGCTTCCAATTTGCAACCTTCGTGGACAAACATGAATAGTTCATCATTTTATCATTCATTACGGGTCATTAAATTATTTTTATGGTTGAAAGAGAAAAATTTATATTTATTATAATTTATTTAATATTCATTAACCAGTATATGAACAATATATTAAATCATAAGACCTATATAGTAATAAATCACCCAATACCGCTAAAATAATCGAAGTGGTTGACATTAATATTTCATCTAATGATTCGTCCTCATTCCTTGTAACCAAAAAATATAAACCACCATTAACACATATGGATGTTAATAAATGATATTTAATTTCAAATCTGGTGATTTACTTCCATTCCACATTATCTCCATTACATAAAAACAAGTGAGTTGTTTGTGAAAATCAAGAAGAAAAACACTCCAGAACAACGAAATTCAATATTATAACTAATCACTAAAAACGTGATGAGATTCATAAAATCATGATAAACTAAATAAATACCTAATAATATCTGAATATAGATATAAACATGTCTAATTTTATATTCCAATACCATAAGATCAAGAAAGGAACACATTCGGACTTAAGGTATGGGTTTTTCCACCTGAACCTCCATTTTCATTCAGGTTACATTTATTGTCTAATTACCTCAATGAACATATTGTTTATTATTATTTAATCCTATTAAATTCTGTTTGATTTTTCTATATAGAATTACCAAATATAATCCTTAATTATTTTATGGGGAGTTACACATTTTAAAAGGAACATTAAAAATTATTTCTGTAATACAAGCCTGTTTGGAGGGAACATTCAAATTCGTACATATTATCAAGGGCCCTATATAATATATTATTGTAAATTATTATCATTTTAAATTCAATCATTTTATTTTTAAAATAATATCTTAATTCACTTAGGGTTTTATAAAAACACATTTCCAAAATAACCCTTCGTTTCAAAAAAATATACTATTTATCTCAAAAATTACTCAATGATTCTTACAAGTATTTTTATCTGTTTCGACACACATGATTCTTCTTCTGTATTATTGGGGTTAGTATATTTTAATATCATATAAAATAGTAAATTGGATGGTTTATGTCTATTTTTATGGTGGAATATTTATCCTAAAACCATTCACCAAATTACTACAAATGGTTAGTGTTTATGTTTAATGATCATGAATTGTTATTTACATTTCATATGTTAGCTACAATATGAATGTATAGGATGTATATGTTTATACCTGGTCATATGTGGATACATTGGACTTATTATGTGATGGTTGGGGCCCTCTAGATCCCCTTGATGCATCAGAAGGTCTCATGAGACAAATATTTGTGGACTTGGCTAAGGCCTTGCCCCAATTGTGATATGGTTTGTGCTGAGGCCTTATTCATTATTAGTTGTATTACTCTAGGCCTTGAAAATATTTTTCTAAATGATAGTATTATGTACATCCCTCATTATTGAGTTAGTAATTAAATGTTCATGTGGTAATTTGACTAGTATAATATGAGGGATTATGTTTTAATATGGAATTATTTACTCAGCTCATATTCATGACACAATGTGTTGATGATTATTATTTTAAAAAGCATGTGTTTTCATTTTTTCACCATGTAAAATCTTTATGATCAGGTTATATACCAATTTATTTCTTAATATTTCTAGGAATTTTAGATCATCTTTTTCATATGTTTCATTTTCAAATGATATGAATAAGTATGTTATGAGTGACTTGCAAACACAATCTATGAGGTATGGATCATTGTAATGGAATAATTTATTGTTGTTTTTGTTTAATGATTTAATTTTAATCTTATATATGTATCATGTTTCAAAATATTCTAAAAAATTCATTACTTCATGATAAAACATTCTAATAATCATGACAATGTAATTTAATAAGGCATAAGCTCCTGGTAACTAGGGTCGTGACCTTACACACACATACTCTCCCGTTTTGGATTATTTTACTGAGCATATATGTCAATTCTATTATTGTAAACACTCATTGGGTTTAGATTACTCTCCTTATATGATATATAAAGACACATGAGGCATACCACACACATTTAATTTCTAGATTCTCATGGTTGGTATAGTCTACTCTCCCATTATAGGTAGAGAGGACTCGAAATGCAGTTCATCTCCTCACCATTTTTAACTCCTTGTGTTTGGAGGATTATAATATCACTCTTTTGTTTTGATGATTTTTAAAATTTATATTATCTATTATAGTACCTTTTTATCCCTTCTTCAATCAATATCATTTTATTTCATACTACTACCCCTTCACCTTTTTTGACCCTTCTACTAGGTATATGTATAATAACCACTACATAGAATTTTCCAATGATGGTCCATGTCTTTTTTAGAAATCAGAATTGTCATTCATGATCTCAAATGAACATAGGGATACAGTGTGTTTGTACCAAATATGGTGTTCAGTGTTGGTATACAAGAGTGGGTATCTCTCGGTGGTTACCCCTTTTCAATTACTTCTAGGTATGGAAAAATTTATTGTTTTTCCATGAGTTCATTCCCTTTACATTTTAGTGGAAACTATTGTACTGTTGTATTCATTAGTGGTCCATGCATGTTAATTTACATTATATGATTTTTCTATTTCCCTACTTTTCCTCTACACCTTTTCATTTTGTTTTCAGTGTTCATTTTTATAGGTTTATAGGAAATTTCCTCCCCAAGTTTACTTTTACTTCAGTTCTTGTCTCCCACCAATGGCCTATGGATGTGGGATTATAGTAGTTTCATCTCGAGCCTTGTCTTGGGTTGGGTTGTGATAGTTAATAAATCAAGTTACATGATTTTTGGGTGAATCCTTTTTTTATATGTTTTTGGGCTGAATCATGTGGTGAATAGTAGTGGAAATTTTATTTTTGGTTATCAATGTTTGGGAAGAAATGATATTAGTGACATGGCTCATGGGTATGAGTGGGACACCATGTGAGGGTTCATTAATTATTTTTTGAGAATAATTATAACTCATCCATTAATGAGATTCATATTTTTATAGTTGTCCATAGTATAAAATCATTATGTGATAATAATGTTCCATGGGTGTGTTTGAAGTGGTCGCATTAATGTATCATGGAGAGGGAAAGGCATCTAGAGTCTGATACGCTGTCTCAGTGGATAATGTTTGTGGTTGTCAAGGAATTGTGTGGTTTAAGAGTGAATCTCAAGTATTACCTATATTCATATGTGGATGATATTATACAATGGGCCTTTCTTTGATTCAGTTCTATTTTCATTTTCTAGGTCATGCATATTTTTTGGTTATTAATAGTTTGTGGGGTTGTAAATAGCCCAAGATTACATTTATGGTAAAAGGGATGTTATAACATGTAATGATATAATATATAAGTAATTAATTGAGTAATTCTTCACTTTACATGGTGTGATGAAAAATGTGAGGATTAGTAATCCACAAAATGCATGTGGGTAAATAAATTTTCATGTCCTCACTCCCTTTGTACATTAATACTAGAACAAAAATTTAATTTTTGGTGTGTTTATATGTTGGAAATGGGATAAACCATTGATAGTGGAACAAAAGGGGCATCCCCGAACTTTATTATTCGTAACATCCACGATGTATTGCCCATAAAAATCTAATAAAATAGAGATAGTCTATTATGATTAGATGAGAGTTTTTATTCTCATTTGTCTCTATTTTTTACAGTTGTATCTCAAATATTAGACCAATATTAGATATATAGAAATATACAATCATAATATATTATATTTTTTATATATACTTAATATCATATACTATATTTTAAGATATTAATTCTATAGTAACACTTACTTTACCCCAAATTTTTAAAAGTTCAAATTAAAAAATTTCATTCCTACATAATTAAACTATTATTTTAGTTATTAATGAAAATCTTATTTTTAGGTATATTAGGGTTTTATAATACTCATTATATTCTCTTCAATTGATTTTTTAATTGGAAAATTTAAATAGTTAACCATAAATGTTCCTTTGAATTACAAAATATCTTGTGTGTGTTATCATGGATTCATGGGATGTTTGAAAAGGTTTTAGACACCAAATTTATATTATGATATAAGATAAAAAAAATAAGTTATATCAATGGGTGTGGTTCAACTAATGTATTAAATGGAATGTAGTTCGGATAATTAATATGGGTGATATTAGGGGTGCCCAATAATATAGTTTTGACCATTTTAAATTGTTCTAGATTCCATTAGAAGATCTGAGATATATGGTAAAAGATTATCATACTAGGAATGATGTTATTAAATTGAAGAAAATTATATTTTGAATTCATATACTCTTGTGTTTTAATTAATTCTCTTGAATTCATTTGGTTGAAAAATAATGGTTCCATTTATTATGGTTTCAATTTTAGATTACCTTGGGTGAATTCCCTATGGATCAAAAATAAGAAATGTATTTTTATAACACATTGACTAAAGACTCATGGGTTCAGTAATTAAACATTCTATTTTATATCAAATTTGGTAAATTAACTGAGGTTTTGATATGAAATATAATACATTAAAATTACTTGGGTAAATTAACATATATTTGAGGATTATTCCATATAAATTATAATAATGTGGATGAAATCCTTTTGGTCCCAAATAATTAATGAAATATATGAATACCCGTGGGTCATTAAAATATGCATTCAATGGTTATACTTCATACATTGTAAATTCATAGGGGTGGTTATTATGGTGTTAAATAGTATTTCATGATCTCATTTTACCACAATGGATTATCCATGATGGTTCAGTTCGTATGAATCATGAAATATAATACAAAAAAAATATTTAGTATATGTTAAAGTTGTTATAGCCAATCATGGCAATAAATTTTTAAAACTTTAATATTGAGATTAGTTTAATTATAATCATTCAAATATATTGTTTCATTAACATTATCATACCCTTTATTTATCATGATGGATATGATTATAGATTGCATTGGTGTTCGCCTACAGAGTTACACTCACACCATTCATTGGGCATCCTATATATACCTGGGTAAACATTAAATTAATGGTATTGGAAAATTGAAATCAACCAGTAAATTATGCATGGATTGAAATTATATGATATAGAAAGGGATTTTAGGACTGAGGATAGAACCATGAAATGTTTTTGTAGAGTATCCCAGTGTTATGTTTTAGTCTTCGGATTTCACTACATCTGATTTAAAACTAATGAATGATTGGTTGACATATAATTGATAGTTTGAATTTGATAATTTATGGGTTATATTGATTTATTAATTGACCATTATTTATGTTTATTGAATAATTTTTCAGGATGTTTTTTTGTTATTTCCATTATTTTCTCAAATTTTTACTCTAATATGTTGGTATAGTCTCAACACCATAACACTACAGTACCAAAATGCTAGTTAAGAGACATTGACGTATGAGAAGGTGAACCTGAGGTCCTACGGATAGTTTTCCCTTATCATATAACAACAAAACAGTTGCGAACCTAGGTTGTGTGTCATTACATATTAAGTTATTTTATATCACATCTTATATCTATGGATGAGTAAATAGTTTTATTTTATGTGACCCATTAGAATAATGATTTATAATAAACCCCAGAGGACTTATGGAGGATGCATATATAATTTTGGCTGAGAATGCATTTATAAAAAGAAAAACAAGTGATTTACATTCCTAATGATTATGTAATATAATTCATGGGAGTTTACTAGTAACGATTTCTACCAATATAATATGAGTAGTTTTTCTTAAAGGAACCCCTAAACTAGAAATTACACCTATTGATTCTATATAATCATCGTCGTTCTACTATATATAATATAATGTGTGTGGTAGGAAATAGCGTCATAGACCATTAGTCTAGTTCATGCATTCCCACCCATCCCTATTTAAAATCAATCATGGAAATTGTTGGAGATTTGTTACTAAAATAAGTATTCATTTTCATTATATACTACATATAACTGAATGATATTTAAAGGGGTGATTTTTTTAGAATACATAAATTTTTATTTGTGTGGTTTTTTTCCTCCCATATATTTTAGTATTATTCCGTAAGTGTGGTTACAATATCAGAACCCAAAGTTTTTGTTAATTTATTACATTATATACTAACATACACAACACCATATTTTTGAATACCTTAATACTAAACATGCCATCACTGGGGATGTAGAGGTATCTATGATCATGACATGCTAATTTAGTAAAACCATTAAGATATAATTTACATAACTGTATAATTTATGGTTAATAAAATTATCCATTTTGTAGTAATTTCCATCGATAAAGTAATTTCATTTTACTTCACATCCTGGGGGTTGACCCCCATGTGGAATATATTTACCTTTATCCTATTCAACATTAAATCATAATCATAGATTGGTTTGAAGATTATTTTATTTAAAATAACAAAACCCTAAATAGTGTGCACTAAAATTAAATGGATACAATAATACGTTTTATCATCATAATGTTTTAACATGGTAGGATATAAAATTTTATGATGTATGATAAAAAAGTTCCCCATTTCAAATTAACGATACCTTGATGCTTTGATTATCGAAAAGGAATATATATTACAAATTATTTCATAGATTTCATAGTTCCCTTACTATCACATCTATGATTTTATTTTGAGGTATTTATTTTTATATTTTTTCTGTTATTTTTACAATGTGGTTTCCATGTGATATTTTTCTTAAAATAGATATTTTGGGATTGACACAAGGTCAGACATGGTAGGTGCATGATTTGGTGAAATCATGCTTCCGTAACCACAAAACAATGTAGCAAAGTTCCATTTTGGAAACTATGATAGTACTATTACCACATAGATTTGAATACCATGTGGGTTAACCATGCACATTTTTCCCTCTTAGATAATGGGGGATGGATGGTTTCCACATAGTTTTGAAAATTATGTATGTTAACCATGTTACATGTTCAGGTCATTAATAATCATATATTTACACCCCTCCCTCTTTGGTTTTAACTATGTTTCCCCCTCTTTCACCCTCATTTGAGATTCCTCTCCCGAGGTGCCTCACCCTATCCTCCTTAATCTAGTGGTTATTTTGTTTTGTGGTTATTTTTGCATGAATTCATCATGAAATCATCATGCATGTCTCATATCCTTCAATTTCTCCCTCTTTTGATGGTTCATTACACCTCTTTATTGGGGTTTCCATTTTTTGAGGGTTGTTTGACCAATTATGGGATCTATCTTCTGTTTTTGGTTGATATCATGATGTTTTTTATATTGACTTTAAAATTTTTTGTGGTGGTTTCTTTTTTGATTCTCACTGGATTCCATAATTTTCTAATTGTGTGGTAGGTGTTTCTATGTTTTTAATTTATTAGATTATTTTTTATTTCATTCCTGGTGTTATAAATGAGTTATATGTATTATTTATGTGGTGATAAATATTTTTTAAACTATTTTTGATATTCATAAGTGATGGGAGTTGGTTTTCTAAAATAAGATTGTTATTTTTCATGTTTGTTTCATTACTACGATTATTGAATGTTCTTTATGCCTTTGGTGAAAGGAGAAAAATGTGATTTAAAATGGATATAATGTTATGTATGTGATAAAATTTAGTATTATAAATGAAATGTTTTTGAATTTTGGATACTTTTTATGCAGGTTAATTGGTCTCTTGGATTGTTAATGTGATGTAAATCATGGTATAAAGTGGATTTGGAGTGAGTATAAATTTGAAAGGGTATTTTCCCATAGAAATGGATGGATTTAAAATTAGATATTCTTATTTATTCCAATGGGATGAATCTATAGTATATGTGTCATGTAATGTAATTAGAAATGGGTTTTTTGTGAGTGAGAAATGGAATGTGGTTTTTTATGGAAAATATAGGTTTGAATGTGATATTTGATTGATTATTCAATGTGAATCAGGAATTAAATGACTTTGTTATGTTATTTTGATTCATATAATGTGTATGTGAAGTTTGTTATTATTGAACATGGGAAATGGAATTTGTGGACAAAGGGAATCCCAAGTATCTGGGTGGGTAGGATTCAAATAGTACATAAATTTATAGGTAGATACAAGGACTATATTAATCTTGTAGGACTGATGATTACACACTAAACAAACATGCGATATGATCAGAGACCACTAGAACATGGTATGTGATACCCTATAGTGGCATGTGCTTAGGAACACTCTCTGTATTAGAATTCTATTTAGAGACCACTAGACCTTTCTTTATGTTTCACCCATTTGTATCATGCATAAGAACACTATTTAATTTTGTTGGAGGATATTGATCACTATGGTATGATTTTTCTAGGGTCCCACATTTCATTGTTACCCGTAGACGTTTTCCGTGGTGCACTCTTGTGACATGATTTTTATATGATGTGATGCTACCAGTCATTATACAGTTATCCTTATATACGTTTTAATTTCAAGAATCCTTCCATGAAGATGATTTCCATAATTTCATTTTCTTGAAAGATATTTTCATAAAAATGTTTCATTTTTTTAATAAATTATAATTTCTTTATTCAAATGTGACATCTCTGAATTTTTTTTGTTATTATACTAATAGGTTGAGGCTCACACCATACATACACCTTTGGGTGGATGTATGCATTATTATTTATGGACAAGGTAATGGAAATATTTGTTATGGTGGGGAATATAAATCTGGTCCATAGGGTTCCACTTCTAGTAGGTGGTGGTGGTGGTGGAATGAGCATGATGTCTCTCTTGTTTCATCGAATTTCATTGGTATGGTTTTTTGTTCCCATTCTATTGTGGTATTTCTGGTTTTTCTCATAGTTATAAATGGTGAATCTGACAATTGTGGTACCTTTATTGTTTATGATTATTAGTCATGTTTTGTTTACTCTCTTTTATTGATTATTGATATATTAATGGTTGAAATCATTCCAAAAATGTAATTTTTATACCCATATAGTAGATTCCAGCCCAAGTTGATTGGGAACACCCTTTAGCCCATTCCACAGACCAGCTCATGTGTAAATA
Organism: Viscum album; assembly: GCA_963277665.1. NCBI lineage: Eukaryota > Viridiplantae > Streptophyta > Magnoliopsida > Santalales > Viscaceae > Viscum > Viscum album. The sequence goes on from OY728138.1 coordinate 552,444,087, forward strand.
TGGATTAATATATGGTTACGTTCATGAAAAAATGGTATCAAATCTGCTCATTCTCTTTTTAGTTCATGTTTTTTGTGAAGTGTCTAGATAGAGTAGAGATAGGATTTTCAGGGCATAAGGCTCTAGTTGTGAGTGAAGTTTCTGGAAGACACACCTTGTGAATAACCTAATGTCTATATTGGATGATGGGATTTGATTTTAATTCTAATCCAAGTGAGATGTACAATATAAAGACTATAAATTTCAAAATGATGAAGGTGGAGTGGTATGGTTTTTATTATTGTGATGTATTTGGATATGATTAAATTTATGGAAGAGTTTGATAAATTTTTATTACAAAATACTTCCATAACCAACATTTATGGATGTATTGATTGTTTTCATTATGTTAATTACTCTTTGTAGAATTATTCCACCATAGATATTTTCTATGGAACTATGGGAAGATGGTGGGGAGTGTTCTCCATCACATATCCATAAAAAATTAGTGGATGTATTGGTTTCAGATGTTAATGTTTTCAAACATGATTTCGAATTTGGTTGTTATATCTGTAAAATAGAATGGATTGAGAATGTAGAGGATCATTATATGGCCTTATGAAACATACCCAAGATGGAAATGGATTGAAATAATTTCTAGAGGGGTTAAATTTACGTGTGGTAAAATTTTCACATTCTGAATAAATCAAACAACCAAACAATCCATAAAAAACAATTTACTGTATGATTCATGATAATATTGAAATAGTACTCAAAAATTTATTTATCAAAACAAAACTAAAACCATGCAAAAAAATGGATGACTAAAATATCAATGTAAATAGTGGAAGACTACAATACCATCAAAATTGAATGATGAAAAATAAAAACTCCATGCACCAAGCATGGTTTATGAACCATCTTCACATGATATCCCATGAATCATGATGTACTTTGAGAGATGTTTAATACCATACCATTACCCAGGTCCCAATACATAAAATCATCAAAAGCACCAGTTTTCCAATGAATGGGTGTGTAATGAAACTCAGTATATTTTCCCAAAATACATCATTACTCAGATCAATAGGCTATAACATGTTTGGAAGATTTATATAAATAAATTTTATTTAAAAAAATTAATAAATTGTTTATATCAAAATATAAACAAGTGCCAATGTAACCATTTCATCACAACAACATCACGTTCCATGGAAGGAAACCAAAAAATACTTTTAACCATTTTTGATGTTCCATTTTGGTATAACCATTGCATTCCAATCATCCACACATCCCACAATGTATGCGTTGTTATGATAGTCCCATACTAATCAAAGGTATATCATCAGTATACCATGTAAACACAAGAAAATTATATCCCATTCACTATTACACATTTGGTACCGATCAACATTTAATTGTTAAACTGGTACTCATAAATGATGATGAACTAACACCAACCCATTATGATATATTATTCCAAAAACATCATTTCAACCATTTAAATAAAACCAACAATTTATTATTGACCTTTTAGACAAACAATTTAATAAATTGAAACATTATTTTGAAACTCTTTAAAAATCATAAAAACATAACGAAAATTTTAAATTTACGAATTTAAAATCATGTCACAAAAATATCTTTCCAAGAAAACAAATATCTTAAACAATTTCACAAACTGTCACTCGATTGGTTGTAAAACAATCAATAAATAGAGAATATAGAATCAATTAAATGAGAAAAATAAATTTTAAACTAAGACATCATAATCTACATAGATGAGTTTAAAGAACCACTTACCAATAGAAATTAGAGAAAGCAATTATTATCTCAAAAAACATGCATAGTACTGGGATAAATCTCCATGATAACACCATAGACATATTACTAGGTGGGCTCGAACTGTTATAAAACCATGAACCAACCATACCAAAGCTCAATATCTAACACATGGTAAAAAAAGAATAGTTTCTCCTACGATTTCACACGGTTTGGAAAAAACATGTGCCTGAAATGAACCCTTCTCTTATCACCAATTCATTGTTGATGGTTTCCAGTAGGTGTGGAATGATTTTTCCAAACCATGGACCAACCATGATCCTATATAACTGACCAGAAAATACCGTACAAAAGAATAAAAAACTCTGAAAAACAACACCCATATACATTACATACATAAAAATCATAATGAATGGTTTACATATTGAAATCAGGTCTACTATATTCTCCCCACAACTAGCCATTCAATGGCCAGATAGTAGAAAACTATCCTTGTAGTGAAAGTGTTTTTAAAATTTATCTTGCATGTCATTCTCCTGTTCCCATGATTCTTCATGAATCTAATATTGTTTCCATAAAATCTACACTAGGCCGATTCTATTTCTGTGCCATAATTAATCTTCCATATACACAATCTTCAATGGGATATGTGCTAATGAAGAATTTGGCTCTAGTTCAACATGATCTAATTGAATCACATGGTGAGTATCGGGATGATACATTTTCATTTAAGATAAGTGAAACATATTGTGCAACATAATGGACCATGGAGTAAATTACAACCTATATGTCACCTCACCAACCTGTTTTCATATCTCTAAAGGTCCTATGTAATTAAGAGATTACATTCCCCAATTCCCAATATTAAAAATTATGATACATTGAGTATTCAATAAGAAAATATGATCACTCATAGAGAATAACAAGGGTCATTGATGGTGATCCATACAATATTTCAAACGATATTGATCCATATCCTTCTTCTACATAGTCAACTAAATATTCTCAATTGTTACTTGGAAAAGGCTCATCCCAACTAGTGAATTCTCACCATTTTTTGATCCTGAAAATTAGAGAATAATAAGGACACCCATACAACACTTCAAATGGGGAAATTTGAATTTAGATAACTGTTGTTATATGATAACTCTCAAAATGGAATGAGCTATTCTAATAAGACATTGAAATCCATTACACAATCCTACAACATTTCTGACAATATTTATATCATCCTTTCAGATTGGACCAGAATCTGAGGATGATACATTGTTCACATTATCGACTGAGTCCCAAGATATTTCTGTAATGATCTCTATAAAAAACAAGTAAAACAAGTATATATATCAATAATGATCAAAACCAGTACAACATTCATCTTTACAACTTCTCTTATATATTTTTTGGAGATATGCACACAATGGTAAGGGATTCATGAATAAAAATGAAATGAGCATACCTGATGAGCCATTCCACTATCACCGAAATAGCATCATGTTTCCAAACCATTATCAATAGGAATTATACAAAATACACATATATCATATCCAATTTCCACATAGAAATAGTTATAGAATAAAAAATATCTACCAGACATTAGTTTTCTTATTTAACGTGCTGAAAAGATATGAATCTTGAAATAAACAAAACCCATAAAATTTCAAACTACCCTACTAGAACTGTGATTTTGACAACTTATACATATTACTAATTCCTGGATAAATAGTGTATCTTTAATGGAGGTAATGTTGAAGATGATTTTCCTAATATGACATGGGTAGGACCATCTGATTTATGAAAAACTACAATGACTCTTATCAAGCTTGTATCCCAAAATATTATCCCAACTAGTTTATTTTGAACACATCTCCACAAATTTTGGATCAGATATCTGAACCTCATTAAAAATCATTATCAAATCAGGAACCATAAAAACAGGAAAGAAAACAACATCACCACCTATTACTTCATTTTCCATGTTTTTGTCCACTTAGAACAAAAACATTCTCCACTCATGTCGACCATCATTCTGTAACTAATCATATGAATTTGATCATTGTTTTTCTGCCACTAATTATCATTTAAACACTGAATAAATCATGTAAAATTACTACATTTGGAGATTCTCATCAATCTTAATTTTCACAAAATGAAATATCATTATGAGAAAATAGGTTTTAGTATCTTATGACTTCTGATCACAATAAATTTTTCACCAAATAGATAATGATGGCATGTCCTCCAAGCATTATATATAAATTCTAAATTCAAATCATTTTTTGGTAGATCTTCTCATGATGTCATGATTACCTTGATCAATAAAAAACTGATCTCATAGCATGTTAAATCATCCCATTACTGATCTTGATGCATCAAAATACATCTTGCACCATTTTACTGATATGAGAAATAAAAAGAGAGGTGATGATGTTAAAAGAATATCATGATCTTGAAAAGTTTTTTGGAACTCATCATTCCTCTGGAATAGATCATTATAATTTTACAATGCATCAATATTTAAATATAGTCATGATAAATAAATAAAATAATTTTTAATAACTATCTTGACCAATAAAACATTATATCTCAATGAAATTATTTAAATGTTTCCAAGAGATAACATCTTTTATATTCTCCAAATCCTCTTAAACACATCTTTCAAAATTTAGATGTCCATTATATCATAAATCTTTAATAAAAATACTTCACATTTATATTTTTAAATAAAAATTATTAGTTCTCATGATTTCCAACATTTTCATTATGTGATTTTCATTATTAGACTTTGTCATTGAATTAACAAATTTATCATGCACGAAAACTACTATGAAGAAATCTAGATATCTATGAAATATCATGTTCATAAATTCCATAAATATATTTGGTGCATCATAAGACCAAAATTCAATACCAAAAACTCATAATGGTAATATCTTTTATGAATGCTTCCTTCGAAGTATCTTCATTTTGAACTCACAATAGGTGATATCATAATCGCATGTCTATCTTAGAGAACCATTAAGATCCTATTAATTGATCAAATAGATCATTTATATGTGGAATTATTTATCTACTCCATATCATGACTTGGTAATGCTTAAAATACTCCACACACTGCCAAAGAGTTTGATATTCATCCATTACAAACAAAACTATTTTTCCCACAAGGACATGGTCAGCTAAATGAACCATTTTTCATTCTATTCAAACTTCAATTTCAATTACTTTAATTTAGTTGGTAACAAGATTTAAGAAATAATTAAAACATGGTTGTGCCTTGGTGGAGATCAATCATAAAATCCACACCCCTTATATGTGGTAACCCTGAGATATTTTCATATATACATTTGATATTCCATATCTGACAAGTGTCACCAAAACACTTATGTTTCCAACTCCATGGTAAAATGATGTTTTGAATAAAATGATTTGGTATGTCATTTTATTCACTATATTTCATTTTCTCAAAATCCTACTCTACACTATGATCCCAACTCAATTAATATACCATTATCAATTCCACTCCGAAACTGATAAATGATACTAAGACAAAGGCTAACCATGACTTAGACTACTAGTTCCATAAATGAAAGACCATATAGATACCCATTGTCTCAAATATATTTTTAAACTGATCCCTTTGATAAAACATTAACCATACCTCTTAATTTAATTGTCTTGAGATGGTATATGAACATCAATATTCGATATAAAAAATCCTCATGATGGGAAAGGATTGAAATAGATTACGAAGGGCTTCAATACATGTGGGGGGAAATTTCTTCAAGAGTAAAACAACTAAAATAAGAAATAACCAAACAAACCACTACATGAAAAATGATACCAATGAATGAAAACACAACATTTAAATTATCAAAATCAAACAAAACCAATTACCAAATTGGAAACTGAAATATATATGTAAACATCAGAGGACTTCAAGACCAACAAAAATAAAAGATGGCCAATGATAAATACATTCCCTAAGCATGCTCCAGGATCTATCTCCATAAGAAAACCCAAGTATCATTATGTACATATAAAGAAGTGTGATACATTGCCTTTAAACTGGTATTGTTAAACAACATATACAATAACACCATTCTTCCATTTAATGGCTATGAAATGAACTTCATTGGAATTTCCCAAAAGAATTACCTACTCATTCTAATAGGATTGAACATATTAGAAACATTTATGTGAATATGATTTATTTAAAACAAATTATTAAATAGTTTATATCAAAATTAAAAAAAGTGGAAATGAAGTGATATTAAAAAACAATCATCATGTCCTAAATAATATAACCAAACAATACGTTATACCATTTCAGAAGTTATATTTTGACATAACCGCTCAATTACACATATCCACACATCCATCCATGCATGAATACTTATTAATGATCCATACACATGAGCAATTTCTCATCAATATACCATGTAATAAAAAGGTAATTATATCCCATGTTCCATTACACCTTCGACAACCTTCTTCAAATCAATTTTAAACAAGGCCTCATAAATTCGATATGATCTCACAACATCTTATTATATGAATCCATACATAAACCACAATTTCATCCATCTTAATAAAAACAACCTTTTATTGAAAAACATTTAAAACCCCATTTATATATAACCGTTAATTTAATTAAAACACTTTTCCTTGAATCAAAACAAAACCATCATTTAAAAATCATTATTTTTATATTATGTTACCAAAATCACATTACCACATAGCACATAATTTCTATAATTAAAAATAATCAGTTAAGATGGAGTTTAAAATAGTTGAATAGAAAATAAACAATAGTTATCAATAAAAATGATTTCAATGTATGCATTAAATTTCTAAATAGTGGAGTTGAGTGTGAATCCACCTATATTTTAAAATGGGTAAAATGATATACAGTACAAAAAACATCCATGAAAATGGGTTAAATTTCAGCAAACCCACCATTGATCTCATCCACTATCATAAACCGTGAAATATATAATAATATTTAGAATAAAATATATTATATCAAACAATAGTGTATTTATATCTAAGAAAAAGAGAGGGATAGAGAATACAATATAATAAAATCACCATGAACAACCAATAATAATCACTTATCATGAAGATACATATTCAAAACACCATGGAATGGCTCCAGGTCACTTTCAATTCGATTATAAGTGGTTTTAAAACATGTTAGAGAAAAAATTACTTAGTTAAGAAACATTTCCTGTTCAGAAAATAATCATTTAATATTGAAAATGTGATAGATCCACAATTTAAGGATCTAACATTCGACACACGAACTGTTGAATCACAATGTTAAAAAAACCCATCCTACTGCAAAAATATTATTTGATACCTCACATAGTTGGAATGAATTGTTACCAACATATCCCCAAACATTGAAAAATATACTTGTCTAACATATTCTCATCATAGCACAGTTTTTCCTAGTATTTCACAAAGTTTGGGAAAACAATGCACCATCCATGTGACTTCCATTTATTCTCTATTTCATTATACACGATATTCTATAGGTTTTTCATGGTTCTACCAAATCATTCACCATCCATGAACCTATTGAAAACCCCCAAAATACTACATTTTTTCTCCAGATGATCGCAAACACCACCCATATACTTTACATTATAAAAACACATGAAGAACGGTTTACTTACATGATTCTATGGGTATTACACTATTCCTTATTAGGTTAGTGAAGTTGTGACTAATAATGGAAATGTAAATGCATAAGAGTTCCCCCAGAGTAGTTTGCCTTTTTAATGAGGAATTAAAAAACTCATGATGTAAGGGAGTGGATTCATAAAATACAGAGGATGTTCATACATAATTGTAATCATTATGCGGTCATGGTTAAATGTTCCGGGGTAATATTATAAATTCATAGTTGAAAATTTTGGGACTCTTTGGTGAATGCTGGAAATCCTGAGAAAATAAGTTGGAAGGATTTCAATGTTGTATAAAATGATAAATAATGTCATGATTGTTTGGATTTATCTAGGTCTAAGTAGACTTTTTATCTTTTACAGGGAGGCCAGGCTATGATGGAGTATGTTAACCATATTATAGATTTGGTTTAGTATACACCCCATCTCGTTTCTAATGAGAAGATAATTACATAGAAGTTCGGGGGGGGGGGGGGGGGGTTTGCAGATAAGAATTTGTTCAAAAATTTTCTTATTCATGTTGAAAATCTATGAGGAGGAGGTTGATCATGCCATGATGGAATAAAATGATCATAATGGAAACAATGTTTTCACTAGAGAAGTGTCAGTAAAGGGTAGTGATAGTTTATATGAGAAAAGGTGGATGTGGGATGAGTTGGAGAAGATAGAATGTGTTAGTTCAGTACTTCCTTCTCAGTTGTCTTCATTTGTGGTTTCAAATTCCAGATCATTCATGTTCAATTACTATTGGAAGGTAGGGGACATGCATTCTTCATGGTCATCTCCACCCATTCCTTGACATCAGTGCAATGGTATGCGGATCATGCATAATTTATTCAATGTTGTGCACCCATATCTGTGTGGTACAAGATTTTTAGCTATTAAAGGGATGTAATCCCAGTCAGAATCATATAGGATAACGAGTTCTCTTTTCAGAGGTCATGGAGGATGAGCTAGATCTTATTCTATGTAAGGTTTACTAAGGGATGACATACTTGACAGTGGTCGTTCTTATGCACATACAGAGAGAGGTAAACTTCATGGTGTGTAATGATCACCAAGGGAATTGGATGCATGACATTCCTTATTTTGATGTACATTACTTTTGCATCATATTTAAAAGTTTTTCAATTTGATATTAGTTCTTAATTTTCTTTATTTATTCCTTTCATGTGTATGTTTTTCATTTATCAACCAATAATATGTTATTTTAAATGGAGATAGTAACCCCACATGGTAAGAAGTGATAAAATGGTTTTATGTGTCCATCATATGAACTCACTATGTTTAGGTTAGATCTGAAATATGTTATTCTTATCTTGGATATGTACCTCTTTGATGTGGTCCTCATTATGGAATAGATATTGAGTTTTCAGGATAAAATAATCTATTATAGGCAGAGAGTGAGTTTTCTGGCACCTGAATGATGTAGCTGGGTTTTTCAATGTAATGTTATCCTTTGATGGGATGTGATAGGACTCAAAATATGGAATTGGGATTTCGTCTTTATTAGATCACATTTATCATATCGGAGTATGATGAGTTTTTTCTTGATACTATACTACTACCAGTGGTGGATGAGTTCACATGGTTGTTTCCCGATGATTTATTGAGTTTTCCATTATAGAGGGATGTTGATTTCTCCATTTATTTAGTATTGGGGTTGTAGAAAACATATCTCCGATTATTCCTTACATACTGACCTGAGTTGAGTGAAACTATGGTAAACCTAGAAAGTTTTAAATCCAAAGGATATATTGGCCTAACAAGTCACATTCAGCCACCATAGTTTTATTTGTGAAAAATTCCCTTCGATACCTCAATTTGTGCCTTGATAACCAGATGTTGAATGAGGTATAATTAAGATCAATTATCCTTTTCCACATATTGAGTACTTTTTTATCAGCTTAATGGGGTGAGGTGGTTCTCTAATATCTACAAATTTTCATTTTACCACCAACTCAGAGTAAGAGAGGTGGGTGTTCCAAAAAATCCTCCCTAAGTAGGTATAACAATTTGGATTATTTTATCATGCCATTTAGGTTGAAAAGATTTATAGTGGACTTTATGGAACTCATGAACATGGTGTTTCACTATAATCATGTTTCAATTTTCTTTGTATTAATGGATTACATTCTAGTCAATTTTGGGATAGAGGAGGACCATGAGAAGTATATAATAATTGTGTTGGGTACATAGTGGGATCATTATATGTATGTGATTATTTCAAAAAGAACCTTATGGATCATGGAGGTGATGTTTCTATATTATGTTATCTTGGAATGAGGGATTTCAGTTGCCTGAGAGAATATTAGTTAAATGATTTCATTGGACAAGATGGAGAATGTTTTGGAAATAAAATGAGTCTTAGGCCAAGAAGGGTTTTATATGTGGTGTTTTGATATTTATCTCAAATTTATTCTTCAAAGATTATTCTTACCCATAAAGGGATGATGTTGTAATAATGCCTAGAGTGTTGAGCTTCCATTGAGGAGCATAACATGCAATTGACCGCAACCCCTATTATGATGTTTTCAAAATATTGAATGGTATATGTGGTCTATAATAATACCCCGGGTACGAGTATTGGATGTGTGATGATTCAAGATGACCATGTGGTTTTTATGTTTCTCACAAACTGTGAGTACATTAAAATAAGTATCTGGCACATGACATGGCCTTGACAACGATGATCCATTCCATGAAGACATTTCACCATTTTACTTTTGGGGGATAAGTTTGTATTTTATTTACACCATATTAGTTTAGCCTCGTTTTAATCCTAGAAGGAATTATATTTATTGAAATTGTTTGGGGTTGATTACCATCATGGTTACTGATTTTTACATTGCCTATAACCTATGTAAATTTAATGCAGTGATAGATTATCTGAGTAATATTGTTCTAGAACATGAGTTGAATGTGTCTAGTTGTGATTGTAGTTTAATAAGGCTCTCTGCTCAGATGAACTTGAAAACTATGACTCATAGTGTATGTGAATTCATGAAAAGTGTATAGATAAAACCGATTCTTAGGGATTTTACTCAATAAGAGTATAACAACAAATAATTTTACATTTATTCAATTTAGTTCCTAATTTTTGGGGATGTTCATTGTGAGTGGTTGTTGTCTCCTAAGGGAGTTATGGGCTAGAAGGGTTCATTTGTGGATCATTTTTTCTCACAAAAGGTGGGGATATATGATATACATTGGTCTTAGTGGGTCATTCACCGTGGTTTTACCAAGATATTTTATGTTGTGTGTCCTCAATTAATTTGTTCAGGTATGATGTGATACATAGAAAACATTGCATCATGGTTTTATACATGACATATATTAAAATATGACCACTAAAGGCCCTTAGGTTTTGTTCATACACTATATATTCTTACATGTATGTTATAAAATATTACCGTGGAGTTTTTTGTTGGATTGCCTATTACACCGTAATGATGAAATTGAATTCGGATATTGAATTTACAGTTGAATATATATGTACATTTAAGTCCATTAAAGTATTTATCCAATATGTATGAGTTTGTTCAGATGTATCTTTAGGAGGTTTTGATGTTTCATGGTGAATAATAAAAAATTGTGCAATACGATTACCTCCCATTTACCTCCCAGTTTAAGGAATGAATTTATACGATGATGGGGTCACATGTGATGTTTTTATGGCATTCCATATTCAAATGGATTGTCAGAAGAATCTTCAGAATTTCATATGAGAAGAAATTATCCAATCATGTGTGTTTAATTTTGGAGGTTATGTGGTATCCAATAAGGATTGTTTTAGTTTTCTTATTAAAATAGTTATGAATTCTTTATTCAAATGGATCCTTTTGAGGTTCTTTATTGTCAGCTGTGTTGGTCCCCATTGTTTTTGGCCGAGGGATGTGATACATCGTTGTTGGGACAAAGTAATGTGAATGAAATTTCTGAAAAATTTAGTTGAATATATACTATTTTTACGATGACATAGAGTAAATAAAAGTCATATTCTGAATATAGGTACCATGTTTTGTATATCATTGTGGGTGATAGGGTGTTCCTAATTATGGACATTTTCTTGGGTCACTTTTATTTGGGTATGAAAGGGATGATAATGTCGAGGTTTGATATTCGTTTTTAGAATACCAATAGAGTAGATAAGGTGTAATACTGAATGTATTTTTCCTCTATGTTGACATAAAATCATTAGTTGATCCATTTCCCTAAACTAATAATGTATAATCTAGATCTGTATAATATAACGAATTTGGATTAGTTGGAATTGGAGTATTAATTAATTTATTTTTCTATGGCCACTGTAGTGTATGGATTATCTAGAGAAGTTATTTATGTGATATCTATTTTTTTGGTCCGAGTTCTATGGAAGCACGGTTGTGATGAGCAGTAGAGATGGGAACATAATTCTCAGGTTTGGCATAAATACCTATTTTTCTCTGATCAAGCTTCATGATGACATTATATTAGATGAATTCTTTCATGGTTGGTTGAATTATCACAACCGTTAATTTTTTTAGTAATTTCATTGTTTATATTTTAACATATATTTACCCTTGGGATTCTACATGTGTTTTTTGTAAAAAATAGAGATTTGTGGCTTGATAGTAGGTGGGACATGGATATTGCAAGGTTCGGGGAAACTTTTCCCCCAAAACATGAAAACTGTGTATCATTTCTCCATTTTGGATAGTGGTGACCACAATATTGTCGCATGGTTTGTAAACATTTACATGATAACCATGTTTCATAGTCCTCTATTATAGATATGGATGCATAGTTTTGGAACAATTTGGAATGATGTGCAGAATAACCATTTAATCAATCCATTTTATTAAAAATTTAATTTGTAGACTTTATCCCTCCTTGATTTTATTTATATTTACCCCACATTATCCCCTAATCATGATTCCCCACCCTAGTAACCTCACCCTCCCCTACATTCTCCCTTGGGACATTAATTTTGTGATTCTTTTTGTGTTTCTTATTCATGAAATCATCATGTAAGTCTCATCGTGATTGATTTATACTTCCGTGTAGGGTTATTCATCCATCTTTATAGGGAATACATATTATAATTGATTTTTCAACCGCACATGGTATCGATCATGTGTTGTTTGAAATAAGGGTTTTTGGTGTTTATAATTCCGGTGCAGGTTCATGTGGTGGTTCTGTTGTTGTTTCTCATTGGATTCCATAATTTTCCAAGTGTGAGGTAGGTGGTTCAATTATTTAACATTATTAGATCACCTCTTCTAGATTGATTGGTGATATAAATGAATTATAAGGATTATTTTTGTGTTGTAAAATATGATTTACAGAATTTTTGAGATGAACATGTGATTAATGTTGTTTTTTTTAATGGAATTTGTTACATTTTATGTGTGTTTAGTTGTGGAGTTTCTTGATTGTGATTTATTCCATTTGTGATCAGTGAGAAATGTGTTTTATAACGGATTTAATATTGAGAATGACATGATAGATTGATATACAATATAAATGGATTTAAAAAACATTTTGGATACACTTAGTGAGCTTAAAAGTTATAGTGTATCTTGAATGTGATGTGTAGCATGTTATAAAATGGTTTTCTGTGAGTTTGAATTTGGATGGTGATTTTCTTATTAGAATGAATTGATTTAATATGATATATTCTTGTTGTGTTTCTAAATGTGCTTCAACAATTGTAAATGTGGTCTAAAATGTTTTTCCCCGTTCTTTTGGTGTGTTTAAAATGGGAATTTGGTTTGTTTTATGGAAAATTAAGGATTCCATATGATATTTTATTCATTGGAACAATTAGAATTTTGAATGTGGTAATTTCCTTTTGTTGTTTTGATTACTTTCTTATGTATGTGAATGTAATGATTTATGTGAGATATGAACTGGAATTTGAGTGAAAATGGAATCCCAGGTGTCTAGTTGTCCAGTCTATAACTAGAATCCTGTTTGACTTGGATGAGGCTAAACACAAATTCCCATAACATTATTGATGCTACAACACTAACTAATCATGTTATGTGACTATATACAATTAGGCCTAAGGATGGGATTCTATCTAGTTGGATCTTAATGGGAAATCTATTGGTATTGGATTATGATTTGGAAACATCTTTACATTTCGTTACATTCCCCACTAATGGATCATTCTTGTAACAACCCGAAATTTTATGAGAATTATTATTTTTAATTTCTTTGATTTATTCTATTATACACTACAACAAGATTACCTTTTACAATACGAAACACCGTATTAGCTTGCAGTATACGCAATACTATTCTTGGCTCGGGTTACACACAAATTCATGTTCATTTTGTGAAAATTATTCTACGCAACATTAAGTATAGATTTTGTTTAATGTATAAATGAAATAAGTTTTGATTATTTTATACACAACACCAAACATAGCTTTCACTACACGCATCCCTGACTTGGCATGCATTACACACAATCAAGACCTTCTTCGATAGTCTGTGTAATACGCAATACCGTGTTTCACTAAACGGTATATTATTATAATATTATTATGAACTAGCGATTAAGAGTAGTACTACCCAATTTTTGATATTTTATAAATTTTATATTTTAAAATGGAAATCATTTTTGGATTCTGAATATCGAAATTATCATATGGTTAATTTTCCATATTTTTCTGAAAACATTCAATTTTTGATGAATAGTGAAAACACAGGGTTACTCTATAAAAATGAACATTTTATTTAAATAATTATTTATTTTATTTAAATTTATTTTAATTAAAAATTGATACATAATACTTATAAAAATTCAATGTAATTCATTTGAGTCATTTTATAATAAATTTAAATATATACAAATTTTATTGAATTTTTCACCGTCTTTTATACACCTCATAGGTGAAATTGAAAATTTACATAAAACATAACTTTAACTCTTCTGTGAGTGGAATTTAAAAAATCCAAGAGACACAATAAATATCAAAGAGTAAAATTTTGGTCAGTAAAATAAAAATAATTTTTTGTGAATAGTAACTTTTTAATTTTATTTACCTCGGTTAAAAGTAAATAGAGTAATTAAGGGTAAAAATGATATTATTATTACCCTAACACATATCCTAATTCAATTGGATTAGTTTAATTCAACTAAAAACAACCTTAGGAATAAAATATTAACCTTTTGGTCCACTTGGATTAGATTAGGACACTTATTATTAATTTATTTAAAGACGAGTTAAAATAGTTAAAATCAAATTTTATTAACTAAAACATTTTAATATATGTTTATACATAAGATAAATTCGACTATAAATATTAATTAGAAAGATAATATTAGTTTCTACATAATGGTATTTTATTTATTATTTTTAGACATTAAATAATTGAATTTATTTATGACACAATGATGATGCCGTAATTACATTATTAATGAAATATTAACATAATTGATGTTATAAATACCCAAATAAATGTAATTTGAGTCCATTTATGAATTCCTATAATTTTATAAGATAATTATGACATGTTATTATTTATTAAATAAACTTTGTTCGAACTAATCATGTTATGATTTTCACAAAAATCAATTACCAAATAGTGTCAACATTGACATAAAATAGTTTTTTAAATAAAATATTATATTTTTAATTGTTATTATATTAATAAAAATAAAAGTTTCTTCCAAATTAAATAGATAAGGTTATATATATTAATAATGAACCACTTGGGGTTCTTTTATCTTGTTTTAGTATGTTTATTAACCATATTGTGTAAGAAAACAAGAAGACACGGTAAAAGATAAATTATTTAAATTTGAGTTAAATCTAAATGATAGGGTAAAAATAGTAACATAAACATCTCTAAAACCTATTGGTGTATATTATTTTGAACCATCCCCATTGTATCTTCGAAATAAGTCAATTTGGAAGCATTATAAACACAATATGACTTTATTATAATATAATATTTTAATTTTTTCCTAGGGAACCTCCTCCCTTTTCTCTTTAGACAATTTTTAGCCTTCATGCTTGGCCAAACCCTGACTATTTCCCTTCTCAACATCCCTAGAATCATTATAGAGGTTCTGGTCTCCTCAAAATACCAACTCTAGTGCCTTAAGGGGAAGCTTAAAATAGGTGTGTTGAAGAAGATGTAATCTCTTCTACCGATTCATTCAAGTTTCTTTCGTCTTCAACTTCTTCTTCTTTATTTTTTTTCATTATAAAGTAATAACATAAGTATCACTAATATACTGATATCTTATTATAAATATGAAACAACCCCATTTCACCTTCTATCCATCCTACGAAAAATGAAATCACCACGCGTGCGTACCTATGGAATACCGTTTTCATGCCGTGTTGTAATATGTTTTTCCACCACCTCCTTACTTGGATGGGTATAATGGTATAAATAATTACTATGTATAGTAATTATAACATAATATTTATTATTAGATATTATATCATCCACTCCAATTCAATTTATTAAATATGGGAATGATATCATCGCTCGTGCGTACGTACGGATTACCGTCTCCACGAACGCGATGAGATTCATTTTCCATAATTAACCATTCAAGTATGATTATAAAGATTATGTAATAAACAATAATGAAATATATTACATAATAATGATACTGTATTTATGTACATATATGTTTCATTTACTTAATTCCCTTCAATTTAATAAGGAAATGAAAATAACATTCATGCGTACATAAGACATACCTTCTGCATGAACGGTGTATTTATTTCCATTTATTGATCTATTATATATATGTATATAATAAATATATATTATATATAAATCATGACTTACATTATTTATGTATTTAATCATGATCTAAGTAATCATATTAATAATTACAAGTGAAAACACGTATGATAAATGAAATGATTTTACACAAAACACTTCTTTAACATGAATTTACAAAATAACATGCAATATAAAGTCATAAGTAAACCATATATGATGTCATAAAAATGAATATTTTTTTTAAGTAAATGACATTATTTAAATAATTATATAGGAGGTTCAGATACATACGTAGCATATCGGACATACGGTAAGGGATTACTATTCCAATCTCATTCATTTCCGAGATTGTCATTTGTAAATACTTACTGGGGTAATTGTTATCATCCAAGTCAATGTTTTGAAAAAATGTTTTCATGTATGTTTAATGAAATTTTTACCCATTAATTACTTTTACCACATGTTAAGGTAGGAATCATTATTTTGTTTACCATATGAGGATCTTTTTGACTTTTCCGACAAAGGTACACATGGAATTTTTTTAACTTATCCGTCATGAACAGATTTTTACAGTTTCATAACCCCTAATTTTCATGAAGCATTTTCTACAATATTTCATGAATATTTTCAAAAAAATATTTTCTTTTAATATTTCATGGAATTTTGTGGAAGGAAAATTATTTTTAAGAAGAATGGATATTTTCCTCAAGAATTCATTTGAAGTGTTTTATCGAAACCATTTTCCATCTAAGATTCCATTATTTCAGATGTGTAGGTTTCAAGTATAATATCTCAATGATTTACATTGTTTCACTTTAATTATGATGAAATGATATCCATTTGTTTTATATGTATTATGTTATGATTGGATGATGTTTATGAAACCCATTTTTATTCATTGGGTTATAATAAATAATTTATGTTTATGTTGTGGCACATGTAAGAATGATTTCATTATGATATGGGTGGGACATATATCTCTCTCCAATGTATTGGGTAAAGATTTATATCTCATGATATAGACATGGATGGAATGGTATGTTAATCTCGTTCAATGATACAAGACTGGAAGGAGGAGAAAACTCGATTCAAAAAGGGACTTTTGTCCACTAAGATGGTCTTAGAAGAAATGCCTTGGCTACTATGGAAATCATATAATGTGATTAATGGTTTTCCAAAATTACATGTTTTCTTCCCATTCTATTTTTTCATGATTTATGTTCCATTATGATATATACCTTATGTACATCCACGATTTATGACTTTGTTCAAGATTTTGATGTTTAGATTTTATGTTCAAGTTTATGAATTCAATTTTTTATGGATTGATCTCTGTTCTCAATGTTTAACCTTATTGAGCATTTGAGCTCACCCTTTTTATGTTTTCATTTCCCCAGGATATAAAGAAATGTTTTAGGTAAGAAAACAAAATGGTAACATCATTATGAGAGATGATGAAGATCATTCACCATGATTAGTTGATTATGTTCCATGTTTCCAAAGACACTAAACTATTACGGTCCTTGTGTGTTGGGTTTTGTTATGTATATAGTATTCCTATAAAGTAATGTTATGTATATATACTCCATATTTGGGGAATCTACAGTTGGTATTAGAGGCAATGTAGGTAGGAAGGTATCCAATCATTGGGAACTCTCACATTTGAACATTGGGCGAAGCATGGATCTCCGTCCAAGGGCTTCATAGGGAAATGGATGCCACTGGGGATGGTGGTGTGTCCCACCCATGGGGGTGTATCCTCCCATGGAGTGCCCTGATAGGTATCAATTATAGTGTATGGGAAGTAATTCAAGACCGCTACAGTTGGTATCAGAGGAAAGGATTAGTTATCCTTTGGAAACTAAGATGCGAAATCCTTAATGAGATCCCTAGAGAAATTTATAAGGTATGTCTAGGGATGTCGCTAAGGTTATGTATAAGTATAGGTTATAGTCATAGAATTATGGAAAAAATATTAGAATTAAACATAAGATGTTAGATATTGAAGGTAATCCCACTTGATTATGATTTTTTCCTCTCACACTATTCATTATGGGTTTTAGAAAATGGCTAGAAATAGGATGATTCACGATAATGGAGGGTATGATGGAAAATGGAATGATATTATTCATGACAAACAAAATGAAAATGGATCTAGAAGTCCACATATCGTTATTATTCCTAATCAAAAATCTCATAATATGATCAATAATATCAATTTGGTAAGTTTCTCGACTCTAATAATAAGAGAAAGATGGAGTTTCAGGATCATCATAGAGGAAAGAAAGTTCAATTTCTCTCAAGAAAATCATGTGGGAAGAGGAATAAGGGGGAATGTTTCAAAGGAACATGAAGATGATTTGGGTGTGGAAAATAAGGACACAAATCTAGTAATTGTAAAGGAAATTGTTCAGTTAACATAATGGACAAGGATAATGGTATTTCTAAGACATCAACAATAGTTAAATGTTTTAAATGTGGAATGTACAGGCATTATGCAAACCAATTCCCTAATGGAAAATCTCCTAAAGAGAATCTTCATTGTCATATGGGTAGTATTTATATTTATGATGATGAAGAGACTATAAATGATATGTGAGAAGAAAGAATTGTTCAAGGTCGATCAATGGTTTAAGAAGGCAGCGGAATGATTCTATGTATATCAAGAATAATGTATGGTACTATGGAATAAAGAAAAATATAAGGATTGTTACACTGTTGCCTTTCCTTGAGTTTTTGAATGTTTATGATGAATGGTTCCAATAACCATGAAAGGTTCTTCAAATATTTTTGTAAGGTAGATAATATGTTCATAATCAATGGATAAGGAGATAATGAGATGTTTCATAGTATTAATGAGCTCATGAATGATATAAGGACTAAGTGATATCATGGTTTGAGTATATAGAATTTGTGGGATTTTGGTATGTGGAAAGAGTTAACTTTTGACAAAAATAATGTTTTCACTAAGGTTCTATGGTAATTCATGTTTCAAAATAATAAATGATTAAGTATTCAAATGTTTGGAATGTGACCAACACGATATATCTTATGATACATGGGGGATAAATGATGGTATTCACGTTCTTGTTATGTGACCTTTCAAGTAAACATTTTCTTTATACGATGAGATTGAACAGATGTATTTTCGATAAGCCTAAAAATTGTAATGGATTATGTTGTACATCAGATAGTATTGTTTAAGGCTAGAACTTTTTGTTATAATAGTATTGTTTTTGAAAAAGGAAAACCCGTAGGACGGGCGACAAAATGTCACGTCGGACAAGGTTATGAGAATTGAACCCATAATCGAATTACGACATGCCTTTATTTCCTACCACTGGACTACAGGAAGTCCCTGGTTAGTAGAAGGTAGTTTTATTTTATTAAGTGGTATGATAGATGAAGTATAAGTCTATTTTTGGAATCATACACGATTAACCTCACCATAGATGGACTTATGTATATTTTATAACTTTTCTTAACATTTTGTTTGAGATATATGGAATGACCCATCATTCTATCACATGATGTGCTAACACTTCACGATTGAAAAATTCAACATCATTTATTTAAGAGATGAAGTGTAAATTGTTTATGGAATGAACAACGGTGAGATTATACCAAAATAAAGTAAGTATTTCTTCTAATTCAAAATTTTCCACTTTAGGAAAGTGATCCTGAAAACAAAAAATGTTGTCCTAGTGACCTTATATCCGATGAATGCGATGGTACCTTAGATCATCACAAATTTATGGCATTATGATTGTTGGATTTTTCATAACCATGTTCTCTACCACACTCCATCAGAACTTGATGGTTATTTTTCTCTTCCTTATCCATGTTTTCACCTATGTTGTCCTATGTGGAAACACAGTGCTGAGTTATATTGGGTGACTGTTATGATTCTAACATCCATTTTTAAATTTATGTTTTAGTATTCCTTTTTACGATGTGGGTTTCTATGAATGAAACATTCATGTAGTAAACCATTTATAACCCCGATGAATTTCGAGGGATAAATTCATTTTAAGGGGGGTAGAATGTAACAACCCGAGATTTTATGAGAATTATTCTTTTTCATTTCTTTGATGTATTATATTATACACTACACCATGATTAACTTGTACTATACGAAGCATCGTATTAGCTTGCATTATATGCAACACTATTCCTGGCTCATGTTACACACCAATTCATGTTCGTTTTGTAGAAATTATTCTACACAACCTTAAGTATAGATTTTGTTTAATGTATAAATGAAATATGTTTTGATTACATTATAATCAACACCAAACAGAGCTTTTACTACATGCATCCATGACTTGGCTTGCATTACACGCAATAAAGGCCTACTTCGATACCGTGTGTAGTACGTAATACCGAGTTTCAATAAACGATATATTATTATGATATTATTATGAACTAGCCGTTATGAATAGAAATACCCACTTTTTCAAATTTTATAAAATTTATCTTTTAAAATGGAATTTATTTTTGGATTCAAAATATCGATATTAGCCAAGGGTTAATTTTTGGTATTTTTCTGAAAACCTTCAATTTTTGATGAATAGTCAAAACACAATGTTGCTATTTAAAAACAGACATTTTATTTAAATAATTATTTATTTTATTTAAAATTATTTTTGTTCAAACTTGATACATAAACCCTATATATGTTCAATGTAATTCATTTGAGTCATTTTATAATAATTTTAGATATATAAAAATTTTATTGAACATTTCACCGTCTTTTACCCACCTCCTAGGAGAATATTAAAATTTACAAAAAACAAAATTTTACCGCTTTTGGGAGTGTAATTTAGAATGTCTGAGAGACACGGTTAATATCACGGATTAAAATGTGGTTCAATAAGATAAAAAGAATTTTTTGTTAATAGTAACTTTTTACTTTTATTTATCAAGGTCAAAATTTAATAGGGTAATTAAGGGTAAAAAGGATATTATTGTTACCCTAACACATGTCCTAATTCTATTAGATTAGTGTAATTCAACCAAAAACAACCTTAGGAATAAAATATTACCCTTTAGGTCCACATGGATTAGATTAGGACGCTTATTATTATTTTAAATAAATAAGAGTTAAAATAGTTAAAATCAATGTTTAATAACTAATTTTTTTTAATATAGGGTTATAAATAAGATAAAATCGACTATAAATAATAATTATAAATATAAAAAGATTATCAACATAATGGTATTTTATTTCTAATTTTTATACATTAAATAATTTAATTTATTTATGACACAATGGTGATGCACTAATTACATTATTAATGAAATATTAACATAATTGATGTTATAAATACACATCAAATGTAATTTTAGACTTTATATAAATTCCACTAATTGAATAGGTTAATATGACATGTTAGTAATGATTAAATTGACTATGTTTGAAATAATCATGTTGTTATGATTTTTACAAAAATCAATTACCAAATAGTGTAAAAAATGACATAAAATTGTTTTTAAAACAGATATTATATTATTAATTGTTTTTATACTCATAAAAATATAAGTTTCAGCCAAATTACATAGATATGATTATATATATTAATAATGAACCACTAGGGGTTCGTTTGTCTTGTTATAGTAAGTTTATTAACCATATAGTGTAAGAAAACAATAAGACAGGATAAAAGATAAATTATTTAGCTTACAGTTAAATCTAAATGATAAGTTTAAAATAGTAACTTAAATTTTTCTAAAACCTATTGGTTGAGAGGATTTCGACCCATCCCCACTTTATATTCAAAATAAGTCACTTTGGAACCATTAGAAACTGAATATGACTTTTTTATAAAATAATATTTTATGTTTTTTCTAGGGCACCTCTTCCCTCTTCTCTTTACACAATTTTTAGCCTTCAAGCTCGACCAACCCCTGCCCAATTCCATTTTCAACATCCCTAGAATCAATATAGAGGTTCTGGTCTCCTCAAAACACCAACTCTGGTGCCCCAATAGGAAGCTTAATAGATGTGCGTCGAATAAGAGGTAATCTCTTATACCGATTCATTCAAGTTTATTTCATCATCAACTTCATCTTCTTCAGTTGTTTCATTATAAAGTAATAAAATCAGTACCATAAATATAATGATATTTTATTAAAAATATGAAACAACCACATTTCACATACTATCCATCCTACGGAAAATGAAATCACCGCGTGTGCGTACGTACAAAATACCGTCTCCACGCCGTGGTGTAATCTGTTTTTCCACCACCACCTTACATGGATGGGTATAATGGTGTAAAGAATAACTATGTATAGTTATTATAACATAATAATTATTTCGAGATATTTTGTCATCCACCCCAATTCAATTCAATAATTATGGGAACGATATCATCACTCGTGCGTACGTACGAATTATCGTCTCCATGAACGCGATGAGATTCATTTTACATAATTAACCATTCAAGTATGATTATAAAGTATATATAATAAATAATCATGAAATATATTACTTAATAACGATACTGGATTTATTTACATATATGTTTCATTTAATTAATTAAATTCAATTTAATAAGGAAATTAAAACAGTGTTCATGCGTACATACGACCTACTGTCACCATAAACGGTGTATTTATTCCATTTGTTTATCTATTATATATATGTATATTCTGAATATATATTATATATAAATCATGTTTTACATTCTATATGTATGTAATCCTAATATATATAATCATATTAATAATTACAAGTCAAAACACGGATGATAAATGAAACGATTTTACCCAAAACACTACTTTAACATGAATTTGCAAAAGAACAGGTAATATAAAGCCATAAGTGAACCATATATGATGTCATAACAATGAATATGATTCTGTAATAAGTCCAAGACATTATTTAAATCATTATACAGGAGGTTTGGATAGATACAAAGCATATCAGTCATAAGGTAAGGGATAACTACTTGAATGTCGTTCTTTTCCGAGATTCTCATTCGTAGGTACATACTAGGGTTATTGTTATCAACCAAGACTATGATTTCTAAAAATGTTTTATTGTATTTCTAATGTCAATTTTTACCATTTTTGACTTATACCACAAGTTATGGAATGAATCTTTATTTTTTTCCATATAAGGAACTTTATGACTTTTCCGACAAAAGTACGCGAAGAATGTTTTTTTTAACATATACGGCATGAACGGATTTTTACGGTTTCATAACGCCTAATTTTCATGAATCTTTTTCTATATTATTTCATGATTATTTTCAACAAAATCGTTTCTTTTAAATTTTTTTGGCATTTTGTGAAAAGAAAATGATTTTTTTTTAAAAAAAGGGTATTTTCCTCAAGAATTCATTTCAAGTGTTTTATCAAAACCATTTTCCATATAAGATAAAATTATTTCTTATGTGTATGATTCAAGTATAATATCTCAATAATTTATATGGTTTCACTTTTCTTATGATGAAATTTTATCCATTTGTTTTATATGGATTATGTTTTGATGGGATGATGTTTGTGAAACCCATTTTTATTATTTGGGTTATGATGAATGATTTATGTTTATGTTGTGGCACAAGTAAGAATGATTTCATTATGATATGGGTGGGACCTATATCTACCTCCAATTCATTGGGTAAATATTTATATCTCATGCAATATGCATGGCTGGAATGGTATGTTAATCTGGTTCAGCGATAGAGGACTGGAACGAGAAGGGAACTCAATTCAGAATGGGACTTTTTCTACTAAGATGGTCTTGGCAGCAATGGCTTGGATACTGTGGAAACCATATCATGTGTGTAATGGTTTACATCAAATACATGTTTTATTACCATGCTATTATATCATGATTGATGTTCCGTTATGACATATTCCTTACGTACTTCCAATATTTATGTCTTTGCTCAATATTTTAATGTTTAGATTTTCTGTTCATGTTTTTGCATTCAAATGTTTATGGATTGTTTAATATTATCTATGTTTAACCTTACTGAGAATTTTAGCTCAGCATTTTTATTTTTTCTTTTTCCCCAGGATATAAAGAAAGGTTTTTGGTAAGAAAACAAAATGGAAAGATTTTATGGGAGATGTTGACGATCTTTCACCATTATTAGAAGATTATGTTCCAAGATTCCAAAGACACCAAACTATTATGATCCTTGAGTGTTAGTTTTTGTTATGTATTAAGTATTAATAAAAAGTAATGTAAGGTCTATGTACATTATGTTTGAGGTCTCTACAATTCATGACGACATTTTTGGTTTTGGATAATGGATTTTAATTAAATACGTACAAGGTGTATATGGTCCCACTTGTTATAGTTGACTATAGGGGTTTCCCATGGTTCACTCTAGTGACATGATTTAGATGTGGTTTTTTATATACATTAGTATAGGATGGTCCTTATTTATAAATAAATTTCAATAATGAATTATTGTTAATTTTTATATGTAAAAGTGTTTTCTGGAATAATATTTTCTTGAAAATGATTCATATTTTATTATAGAAATGTACATGTTGATATATCATCTAATTTTATTTTTTGGAATATTCTATTAGTTAGAATCCTACTGGGAGTTTTCTAACATCCAACACACACCATTGAGTGTATGTAGTGTTTTTATGTATCACCCAGGTAAAAAACATATGTGTCATGGTTTTGATTGTTTATTTTGTTTCATGTGTTCCAATTATTGTATGTTTTGGTGTTGGTTTCATGTAGGTGATGTCTTTTTTTCTTGGAGGTATTTGGGATGTATTTTTGTTCCCATTCCACTGTGTTTTTATTTTTCTGGTCATATTTGTTTACAATGCATCTGAAAATTATTCTGCATTGAATGGTTGTTATTATTATTTATGTTATTTTTATTCTAATGGATTGTTTATAGATATATTAAGGGGTAATATAATTCCTAAAATGTATTTTTGGTACTTGGTATATAGTTTCTAGTCCATGGGGATCCCGACTACACATCAGGCCATGCCACTGACCAGGTCAAGTGTTGGGTTGGATGGGGCTCGGGTTTGGTTTATGCCAATTATTCCCCAAGAATTTATTGGGTGTAATGGTTTTGGAAAATAAATTTTGTTATTGGTGTTGAAGCTATGATACAAGAACCACATGATATATTATTTTCTTATAAACAATGGTTGGTTCGGTAATTTTCTGAAGAAAATATATCTAGTTTTGTCCTTCAAATCTAGCATATTTTAAGAGGCTGACTCATGCCAAATAATTTCCATATTTCAAAAAATTACATCCCCCAAATATTTTTCCATAGTAATGAACTATAGGATTCAACATATATAATTTTATGGAATTATCTTCGAAAAATAATGTCTAATAAGATTTGTATGAATATTATCATTGGAAGCTTGTGGAATAAATATTTTAATTTGAAACCTAGAACAAATATTTCATTACATTCAATTAAAATTATATTCATTTTCATGATATGTAAAAAATATCTTCTAAAATTATATTCCCCCATATATGAAGAATTAATTTGCTAAGTTCTATATAGTATTTGTCACATAAAGGGGTTTTTGAAATTCCAAGTAGTAATATTTACTATTAAATGTTATGATGATATTACTATCTAACTGTATTTTTGAATGCTGAAAAAAGATGATGGGATATAGATGATGAAGGAAATTGGTTTTAGATGGATCATAATATAGTGAAATGCATTCTCATGATGTTTA
Source organism: Viscum album (assembly GCA_963277665.1). Classification (NCBI taxonomy): domain Eukaryota; kingdom Viridiplantae; phylum Streptophyta; class Magnoliopsida; order Santalales; family Viscaceae; genus Viscum; species Viscum album. Next base: position 552,469,973 of record OY728138.1, read on the forward strand.
TACGTGGTAATATAAGAGATGAGATTATGAGAATCGACTATCCCACTAGAATTCCTCTTGTCAATGTTTTTTGACATTCCTAAATGGGAATGTGTTTATTTTTACTTAAAAATTACATTGATAGTAATGTAGATCCTGAAACTGATAAATAGATTTATTAACAAGAACAATGATGAAATATATTATTTTAGAGATAGTATATTTTTGGTGTTTCATATTATATATGTTATTAGTTAAAAATTCATGAATGGTTTTAACCATTTTGATTAAATAAAAGTATTCATTTCATGACCATTAAATTTAGTGGAAGAGTATTATTATTTCCATGGATATTTTTTTTATAGACATGTTAATTTCATGAATGATTAACAATTATATATCTGGATTATAGGTTTATGACTATTGTAATGAATCATTCTTGATGAAATTTATATTGGAAGGTATTAAATTACATAATGACCATACATAAGTGGTAATTTTTATTTTGAAATTAATATATTTATCTATGGGTGGTAGAACATGTTGATAGATACATATCAATGTCTTCTGTATAGTTTTCTTAATTCCAATGGTGAAATACTTCTTGAGAATCACACAATAAGTGTATCTGGAAACTTATTTTAAAACCAATTTATTTTTACTTATGTATTAAATATTATTTACACATTTTGAGTATTAGTAATTATTCATAATTTTTTGATTAAAATATTTAGTCAATTTTTTTAGAATACATAAGTGAGATTAATATAATTGTGTCAAGAGGTTCAATTGTTTTTCTATTTTGGTAAAACATGATTTTAATGATAATTTTTTTTGTGAATATGTTATCATGTCCCCATTGAATACAAAATCATTTAAAAAATGTTGTATTTATTAAAATGGAAATGATTAGGGATCCATGGAAAATTGTAGTGAAAAATAAAATCAAATTATTATTAAGATAGAAAAATTGATTAAAATGGTTCCATAACACCAATAATTTTGTTATTTCAATTACAAGAATATTTTTTTAAGTGAATATTAATTTAAATATACGATCACATATGTTTCCTTCTTCTTCATAAAATTTATTTAATAGTATCAAATAGTATATATCACATTGATAAGGACATTAAAATTCCTCATTACGTTTATAACATTTAAATGATATATTGATACAAAAAAATATAGGTTTGAGGTTTGAAAACATAATATTATTGGAAAAATGTTATATATGTTGTTTGATTCTACTATATATAATCAGATTAAGATTCTTCTCATGACGTTTACAATGAGTAATCTATTTAATGAGTTATTATAAGAATAATCAAATCGAATGAATCCTATATGATTTTATATCATCATATATTCCAATATTCATGTATGTGTAATGGTCTTTAGACATTATGATTATCATTTTAATTTTTAGTATTATGGCACCATGATTATATAAAAAAAATAATGATATATGGTTGTGTAGAGTAGGGTATATTGTGTGTTCTACGAATGAAATTCTATTAATAGATAAATCAAGGAAGGATTTAGCTTTCCATCTATATAGGAAACGATATCTTATCCCAATGGTTGATATATTACTATCAGAAAAAATTACTAGCCGTGGTGTAATGATATTTTTATAATATAGTCAAAGAAATATGAATCTAGAATATATGTTGATAACATGGAAGTGAAACCTTCTTGATGAGATATTGATATAAATGTATTATATAACATATTAAGCATTTATATGTTTTTGATTGTTTTGAAAATTATTTTTATTATATTGATATCTTGAACCCATTTCTAGATAGTAATCATTGACTATAGAATAGATTTTCCAATAAAATAGAGAAGTAAATCCTAGAGGGTCCCATACTAACTGGTTCAACTGATATCAAATGAAATTTATTTGAATTTAAATAATGTAATAAATATTGATCTCAAGAATATGTAAAAATTTTATTGTAGGTATATTGATCTATAATATTTTAAAGGTTATATGTAATTATTTATTCATTAATAAGAAATATTATTATGTGAAAATATAATAAATATAAATTAATTGTGTTTTGAATAAAATATATATTTTATTTCTATATTATTTATTAAATAATTGTTCTGTGGATTTTGAATAAAATGTTTCTTTAATAAAATATAACATTTCTGTGGGTATTCAATAAATATCAAGTAGTACATGTAGAAAATGTTCATTTCAAGAATATAATATTAATTTTCAACGGAATAAAAATAAATTTATTTCAATGAATGTTGGTATTCATCATAATATAATAATAATATTATTATTATATGGGATCTGGATTTTTTAAAAACTATAATATTTTTTAACGTTCAGTGATAAATTTAATAAATTATTAACAAAAACTTCTTATCTAACAATAACAAGTTATCTTTATTGTAATGGATTATATTGTAACATGAGAAGCATTGTGAAAAATATTCATTTACCTCCAATACAGTATAATGACCCAGGAATTTCATACATTGATATTATAAATTATAGTTGAATATTAATTTAGTTAGAAAAAATAATACCTTATGATATTTATAGTTTATACCATTGACTAATTTTTATCCATAATCATATTTACTAAAATATCATCAATGTTTCTCTCATACATATTCTCATTTATTACTCCTAATAGGCAGAACATACATAAAACGTTTCATCGTAACCTAGTGAATTGAAACAAACAAACTGGTTAGATGATTTTTTCATTATTGTTAAACATGGTAGATATCAATATTATACAATAATGTGTTTATAAGAACATGATAATAACATTTGTAAACACCACATTTTATATCATATATCATAAACATGAGTTGTTTAACAAATCATGATATTCCATATTACATGAATCATAATGGGATCATAGAACAATATCATTGACAGAAAACAATTGAAATAATACATAGATAGGTGTAATATAAATAAACAAAGAAAATTATTTCCTTATTAATCAAGAATTATCTTCAAAAAATTCATAGTAGAATGGTTTCACTCCCCAAAAATCATTTTAGTCATGGTTCACTCCCATGACCATCATATTTGAAAATGTCCCTTATTTAAATGGGATCACTACTAGTTACAATATTATTTATATCATGAGATTTCAATCATTAATTATGTTTTGGAGGAATATTTAGGTCATTCACATTATGTTTATATTCATGGGAGTTAAATAAAATTCAAAAATAATTTAGGCAGTGAATATAGAATTCTTCACACATATGTATACAGTGAGATAGAAATCCCTTACCATAAGTCCCTATAATATTTGTACACATTCTCACCTATTTTATAAAAAGTATAATATTAATATAAGTCAAATAATAAACCAAATTAATATTTATTTCATTATATATGTTTTAATTGTGACAATATATTATGTAATTATCAACAATTCATTATAAAAACCATGTTTATTATAATAACAAATTTCTTTTTCATGGATGTTTACACTTTTTTATTTTTGTTCCTCTTACATTTATCATGGTTAGATCATATCCATAATATTGAAAATATATAAATATCACATATATTCATTATATATGTATTTATATAAATCTATAAATGTTAGTTACATATAATTAAATACACCATTAATGGAGATAATATGTCATATATAAGAAATAATGTCGTATCCATTTTTTCGACAGATTGTAAAAACTGAATGTAAAATAATATTTTAACAATGCTGAATAATATTTCCATATTATAAATACAAAATATATTAATTTATACAAATCCTGATTAGCTTCTATCTATGTAATACTAGAATATTAACATGCATCGCTGCGCAATGCAGTAGTCTATTGTACACACGAGCAACGTTATCATCCTAACATATAATGGAAGACAATGAGGTATATAGTATATCATAATTACAAAAGTTAATTTTTTTTAACAATTTAATTTATATTTATATAATTGATCCTTTTTACCATTAATATATAATAGAAATCAAAAACATTTTTCATAGGTTCATGTGGTGGTATTCTGACATACACATGATAAACATTATTGGTTTCTAAAGAATTGGAGGTACGAATGTAGATGAGTTATTATAATTTAATTAGTATAATAGTATCATTAATAATATATATATATATATATTTGATATTAATATATATAATCTTCCATGAGATTTGGTGATCGAAAACGAATAACATCGGTTCACATGGTGGTAGTCTATCGTACACACAAAAGATGATTTTCATTTAAATTTAATTGTAGAGGTTATGGGATTATGTTATTAAATAAAAAAAAATTCATTATATTGTTGATACTAACGTTATTATTTTATCATTTTTTAATAATAAATATAGGATTTGTATGATGAAATAAAATAAAATGCTCGGTTGGGGACATTACCTCCTAATCAGACAACTTCATTTGGTTTTCTATGAAAGAGATCATATGTTTCTTTTCACAGAAAAATAATGAATATATGATTATATGAAGGAATAAATAAATTTTTATTTATTATTTCATGGCCAATATACTATTTTTTGTATGTGTGTCGAGGATCCACTTGGTGGTGTCATTTTATAAGAAAGGTGAGTAGCACACTTGTACTTTTTGAAAACAAATTTTTTCTTATATTTTAAGAATTACTAAAGGATAAAAAAATATGAAATTAATTAACATTTTAGTTTAAAATGTATATGTATTTCCATACATTGTGTATTGGATATGTTTTTGGGTCATTTTAATCTTATTTGTTTTAATTCCCTATAATCACATTTTCACATTGGCTATGGTAATTATTTTTCCACTATATACTATTCATTATAGTCAAAAAAATATTTATCTTAATAGAAAATATAAATATTAATCATTATAAATATTGAATCAATTTTTAAAATTGACATTCAAATAATAGGTAAATTTAAATTCAATAATATTCCCACAGACACAATGAATGGGCAGTTTCCCAAAGAGTAAAGAATCAAATGTAAAATATGGTTTTATATAAATATTCAGTATGAAACTAATTAAAATTGCCTATATTAAATTTTGTAGTATATAATTTAACACATTATACATTTAAAACCATATTTAAATAATTTAGATGTTCGTTAATTCAATAAAATAAATGACAATTCATAAAAACCCAATATTTTTGTTTTTCATAGAATACTTTATATTTTAAGAGATTTCTCACATATTTAACAAATATATTTTTTTTACAAGGTTATTTTGAAATTTTTTATTATTTTATCAAATTATTTATATAAATGTGGAAAAAAATATGATCATAAATTTAGAAAAGGAATCAAATGTTTTTTTTTTAAAAACATTTCAGAGAAAAAAATTGGATTATTTATTATCATTTTTCTCGAAAAATAATAATATTAACGTTAAAATATTATCAAATATATATTATATAAAAATAATTAAATTCATTTTTAATGTAATTTTAAAAAAAAATTATGTAAAATTTTATTTTGTGTATAAAAATTAATTTTCAGGAAGAAAAACCCATACATTCCAAAGGTATTTATTTTAATTTCAAATTTACTGCTCACTAAACTATTGATTTCATATTAATGTGGAGAAAATATTTTATCATATTTTATTTAATCATATTAATTCCCACCACTCAAATGCATATGTGAAAATTATGATAATAAATAATATTATTTAAATAGTGTGTCGCATTTCAAATAAATTCCATGTTGTTTATATCACAAATTGCATTATGTGTTTCTTGTAATAAATACTAAAAATAATGAATCATGTAAAACCTGAAAATGTATATGTTGTGGGTAATGAAAAACAACAATAGTGTTGTGTGAAATGTTAATTATTTAAAATATTAAATTTATTTGAAAATATATATATCATGAAATCTCAGTGGGTTATGTTCTAACACCCCTACCCATAAATTTATATTGTCTGTGAAATTTTAAAATGTTCTTTGTAAGAAAGGGTTTGAAATACTAACAATCTTTTGTGGGAAACACTTATAGTAAAATGGGTTAATAAAATATCCTCTTGAATATAGATGAAATGATATGTAAAGGCTATCTAGAATAACAAATACACTTTCCCAAATAGGACAACATAAGTGGGAAGTGATTATTTGGGTCTGGAAGAAAACAATTTTGTCTAAATAATGGTTTAATGTGAAATAAATCACTGATAATCCGAGAATTAAATATCTTATATAAAAAATCTCCCCCAAAACCATAAACCATGATGGTGAGACAATTTTCATTCATATTATCAGAAATGATTGTAATAAGATATAATTTAATTTGAAGATCATTTTCATAAAGTAGAGGAGTTTTCACAAGAAGATAAAAATTAATGATTCTATTCCATTTACTTAGAATAATATTTACATTTGTGTGTTACTTTTTAAATTCATATATCATTTCTCTATAATATATGAACATTTAGTGAATTAATAAAAAAGTATAATAATACACATAATGTTTTTAAATAAAATATTTATATCTATAGTTATTATAAAAAAATGGATAGAGAATTTAATGCATAATTATTAATATATTTAAATAATATATTAATATATAAAACCACTTCAAAGGTTCAACAAAAATCATTTCATAAATTTGTAGCCTTCTAACACTTAAAAAATTCAAAATATAATAATATGGTCACTAAATTTATAAACATCAAATTAAAATTAACCCCCATGAACATGTAGTTAAATTAAATTTCAAAAACTAATTATGTGAATACATTGATCATATATACACTTAAAAAAAATTAATATATTGAATTACCATAAAAAATAAATTAAAACATATGTTTTTTAAATATTTAACCATTTCATCATTGATTAAAGAAAACAATAGATTGTTGAATATATTACATAAATCCAAAATTGTGGAATCAACTATCAATGATGACATAAAATACTATGTAATCAAATAGTTTTTATGATCAATGGTAATAAATACTACCCTATTTAATTTATCTATACCAACCATCCCATTATCCAAAATAAAAACCATTTCATTATCCTAAATAAAATAATAAGGGTTATAATCCCTTATTTAAACTTTCATCGTTCCATTAAAAACAGTTTTGGACATGAGTTCCATTTTAAATATTCATCAAAGTCTTTAATGACGATTTTTTTTAATAATTCATTGAATATTCATGATTCTAATAAAAAAGTTACCACTTATCAAAATATTATTCTTTAAATCTTAATAAAATAATACATAAATCAATCCACATAATTCTTATTTCATTAACATGATATCATCATTATATTCCTTATAAATTCATTCCATTAATATGAAAATTTTAATCTATTAATCATCTAAAACTTCACAATTACATGTAATCCAAACTTATTTTATTCATGAGTATTCACATTATGACATAGATGTAAATGATGTCCATAACTTATGCATTTGAATCATTCAACCATCTCTGATATCTTAGTGATACAATTATTCTAATCCATTGAAATAACATAAATTTTCATTCTTATTCCACAATTAATTACATTGTGTCCTTATATTCCATACTAAAAACAACTTTTGTGTCATCTAAGACACTCACATGGGAATTTCATTCCACATTTTCAACATATTGGAAACACAATCATCTTTATTTCCTAGTCTCCACCACATGAACTCTCAAGTAACTGTATTCATAAATTTGTTGTTGAATAAGAGAGTTGTTTATTGGGAAATTTAGTTATAATATATCATTATTATTGAATCTGGTTTACAAGAACATCCATCATTAATGTCATCCTACAATTTTGTTTCCCAAGAACACAATGTCCATCACATTCAATGTTCATCCAGTTCATTCTAATTACACATTTTACTAAACTAGGTATCATAGTGTGGGCAACAATATTCTTTATAGGAAACCGTATAATCATTAAAAATCAATTATTATATGTCTAAATAATGACACCTTATAATATATCAATGATTCAATAAGCTTAACATATAATATTAATGGTCATTATTAAAATCAATCATTATATTTAATGATTATTTTAGGAATATCAAATGAACGTTCCTTGGTTGATTCAAACCAGGTGTGCAGCTTATTCATTAACCAGGTTATGTTCAAGTCATGACCAATTCACCCTTATAAGAGTTATTTAACATATGTGACTTTCTGGAAAATCCACATCAACTTGTAGTTTTCAGATATGAATATAATCTCAATGAGACCACTCAATATATCTGTTGAAAAAATTCCATGTCATTTTATTATTCATTGACTCCTCCTTAGACTAATCCATATATATATCCCAAGAAATATCCATATAAATATCCATAGCAATCTCAGAAATGTTTTATCACCCTAATTTCATGAGGTTTAATATACCTTTTCTGAAATAACAACAATTATGACTTTTCATATTCATACATATATATTTCATATTTTATATTATTATTTATTAAATTATAAAAAAGACATAGGGGATTAGAATATTTTAACGAATTTGGGTTATTGGTATAAAATAATTTTTTTAGAGAATTAACATAATTTTTTCGTAAAAAAATTGATCTCATTTAGTACAATCCATAGATATGTCCTATTATAAAACTAATCTCCATAAGCCAGAGAACATAAACCAAATAATGGTTGAGTAAAAACACTCATTATTGGTTAAAATGTGATATATAAGTACAGAATGAGCATATCAATGTGATAACATGATAATACCATTTTAAAACCACAATATACATATAATAGAACATAAATAGTTTTCATGGAATACATTATGGATTTTAATGAGAAATGAATCCTAATGTGTTAAAATAACATTATATATGAGAGAATAACATTAGAAAAAGATAAAAAAAATTAAGGTACATAAGAATAAAATATAATTACCATAGAAATCATGGATCCTTTAGAAAATTATCACAGTGGAATGGTTTTACTCCAAAAAAAGTAGTAATAATGGTTCACTCTCATCAATATAATAGTGGATATAGTCCCTAACTAAAATGGGTTCACACTCCATTACATAATAGTTTTAGTAATGATATATAATTAATTTACCAATGAATTGGAGACAGATATATGTCCCATCCATAAAATTTATAATATAACCATTTTTTATATATATAATTTAACCACCGTTATGTAATGAAAATCATACATTTGTGTGAAAAAATAGTATAAATCACTAATTATTATAGAATCAAAAAAAGTAAAAGGTTTTTATATACATTTCATCTCAATGTATCCTATAGAAAATTAACATGTTACATAACAATTATATTTTTCAATCAAATAATAAAACATGGAATAAGAAATGGTTTTCATATTAATTTTATAATGTTATATCTTATGGAAGTTAAATGTTATCATACAATTATTTTTTATTATAAAAATATACCATTTAAATTAAAAATAATAATGGTTCAATTGGATAATACATCTTCAAAAAAATACATAAACTCAATGGATGTTACAATATATGGAAAATGTTTTTTAAAGATTACATTGAACATTTCTTGAGGAAAATTACCCTTAGACTTTTAAAAAAAATTTATAAACATAATTAACATTAAAAATAAATTTATATTAAAATATCAATTAAATATTCTAAATAATTATTCAAAATTATTTATTTTCATGATGGTGGGAAATTCGATTCATGTCGAATAGATTAAAACAATCATTCCAATCATGTTTTTGATAAAAGCTAAAAAAAATTTATTTGAAAAAATACATAAATATTGAAGTCTATTTTTGATTAAATTTTATAAACCTGTATTGATAAATTAAAAAAATCATTTGAATAATTGGAAAAAAATTTATTCATTTTTAATGATTGTTTTTTTGGAAGAAAAAGGGTTTTGAACCAATGTGAAAAATGAAGATGATTTTTTTGTGAAAAACATTATATTTACCTCATGAGTACATAAGTACTGATAAATATAGGGAAATATATTTTATTATGGCATCACATGAGGTGAATAAAATTAAATATTTTTCACTGATATATATCATTAAATTTCATCATTGTATGTACGATCATAAATAATACATATAAATAAAAAGATTGTAACATAAATCACTAACAACATTGGTAATAATGAATCACAATCCCCTTGAAATAATAACATTAAAATAACAAATAATATAATCAAATAAGGGATATCCATGATATAAAATATTATAGTGTCATTATTTTCACCACATTAAATTATAATTGTGCATAACAAAACAATGGTACCCGATAAAGAATTTTTTGAAAAAATATCTTACATATTTGGTATCTTTTAAACATTAAAACACATGAAAGAGGATCAGTAAAATTTAGATTTAAGAATGTATAATTTTATAGATAAGAATCATTAATTATTCATTTTAAATGTATAAGCAACATAAATGAAATAGTCTGTGAATATAGCATGTGTCTCACATATGTATATTGTGAGACATATATCAATTAGTTTGGGTCACAACATACATCATTCAAGTTCAAACCTCTGGTATAATTGATTTTTATTTAATAAATAATATTAAATTACCTTTTTCAGGTATATGATATAATATATTATTTACTCTTGATTCATTTTTATCCATTTATAAACAATTCCTTATTCAAACAATGTTTCAGATTATAACTACATTGTTTTCTCGTTAGTGTTTTTGATTTGTTATTTTTGGCACTCAAACATTGATAATGTGTCCAAAAAATATATAATGTAATCCATTATATAACTATCATATATTTTCTTTATATATTTATATATAGTAATAAAAAAATATAGTGATAGAGAATGGAATACATGGTTTGTGGATATGGTAGATCATCTGAATTCATGAATACAGTTTCTATTTTCACAACATATTGAATGATAGATCATAAAATAATATATTAAAATTGTAGAATAATTTAATAATATATATATATATATATGCATAACATATTTTTAATTAATATTATCCATAATACCATATATGTAATTATTAAGTGATAAATGAATCACATCAATTTTTGAGGTCATAGTCCACCATGCATATGAGTGACGTTATCATATTCCCCTTAAATGTAATGTATGGATGTATTATGATACCATAAATTTAGATTTATAAATTTGTTACCAAATATATATATATATATATATATAGTCTATCATTATTACTAGTAATGTATAATATAATTGAAAAAAATCATTACATCGGTTTGCGAGGAGGTAGTCCTCTATAAACACGAGTGACATTATTATTTTACAACAGGGTCAGAGGTAAGAAGTTATCTGTGGTTTTATAATTATAGAGGTATAATAATAAAAATTTAATCATATATAATATTTAAATAAATCGTTATTTTTATCCATTGGATATGTTTATGGAAAAAAATAACAACATTTCGCATGAAGGTAGTCCTCCGTACACACAAATGATGATTTCATATCACATTTTATTGAATAGTAGAATGAATAATATTATTAAATTAACATTATTAAATTTAAATATATTTATGACACTGATTTTATTTTATCACCATTTATTTATAACAACATAATAATGTAGAGTATCATTTAAAATAGAACCCTCTTTTAGAGATGTTACTACCTCTTCATATAACCACTTTTGTTCTTCAAAAAAAGGAATCTTATGATGGATTTATGAAAAAATAAGGATTAAAACAAGAGATTAATTAATTTATGACATTAATTTGTTAGTATTTGGCCTACCCAAGGTTTGTTTTATGATTAAATAGGAGAGGATGTGGGTGTCCATTTAAAAGTGAGTGAGTGAAACAATTGTAATATTTTAAAAGAAAATTATATACATATTTTTCTTTAAAAACATAAAAAATTGCGATATTATAAAGAGTTATATGATATTAGGTTGAAATATGGTCATAAAATCAGTTTTGAAAATGTATATTTGTTATTTTACCACTAACTTTTTAGATTAATGCACAGATAATCTGAGATTAACCTTATCCAGGGTAATTAATTTTTCACTTTTCTATTATTTTATATTTTAATAAATTAATATGATATTATCAGACATTATAAATTATGATGAATAAAAATATAAAATCCATTTTGAAATATTTAATTCACATTATTGAGAAAATTTAATTTAAAATCATCCCCACAAATGCGAAAAAATCTGTTTTATAGAGATAAAATTTTCAATATTATTAAAATATTTATATCGAAATTCATTAAGAAATTAATTACAATAAAAAATTGGTTTAATAGATATATTTTAGACAAATAAATTTTATTTTTATTCTATATATTAATAATTTATATATTTTAAAAACCTTTAATATAAATGTCAAATCTTAATAAAAACTGTATTATTCAATATTCAGAGAATAAATTATATTTAGTAAAAAAAATTAAAAATCAATGGAGGATAATTTTGATTGTATAATACCATGAATAATAATTATTAAGTAATATATATATTAATTTTTTTTAAAACTATTTCATAATAATTTCACGGAAGGGAACGCATATTCTACTAAAATGATGATGTTTTGTAGAAGAAAATAGATTATTTCTTATATAGGATATCGAGAAAATATAAGATCAAAGATAACACTTTTATGGAATATATGATATTAAATTGTCATTAACATAACTCATCAATGGTGATTTTATTAATATATTATATTAAAATGAATTTGTGTTTACAATAATAGATTATAAGAAAATTATTTTCTTCATATTCAAATATATATTTTTTAGTTTTAATTTACTATTCACTGAAGAATTATTTTTATATATATGTGTCGACAATATATTTTCACAACATACTTTGTCATATCTATACCCACAACTCCAATGGATATGTGATAGCTATCATAATAAATAATAATATTTTAATCGCATATCTTGTTTTGTTTGTAAAAGAGTTGTGTGTATCACATTCTACACAAATTGTTGTGGGTAATGCGAGATAAACACTTAATGGAATGTGATACAAAATAAATTTTGTGCTGTGTGTAGAAGATAAAAAATAAATTTTTCATGTAATTCAAATTATAGAAAATAATATATTTATTTGAAAAAAATATTTCACAATGTCTCGAGGTGTTATAGAACTCCTATAATTTCACGAATAACCGGAAGAAATACTAAATTCATAAAGGGTAATAAATCAATAGATTCATTAAAATCCTGAAAATTTATTCTCTATTCTAGAACCCATTGACCTATTTTCTTATCATTGAGATTTATACATTATATTTGTATTTCTGCTAGTGGTATTCTAGACATGGACCCCCCATGTGCAACGAGGGTAACTCAGAAACAGGTTTTTGGAATATCAAAAACATATTCTTTAGAGAAAAATCCTATGATGAGGTAACCACAAACTTTTATCATAAAATAAATTAGTACAACATTCATATAGAACAATACTCTATTAGGGTTTGTGGAAACTAAATGTCAGAAGATATTTTAATATATTACAATGTAACAATTATTATTCTATACCCAAGATCATAATGTTGTACAAGAGAGGTCATATTTTTAATTTATTATTACTTATTTTATTTTTAATATATATGTGAAATAGTGGTCAAATATTCATTTCATGAATTATTCATTCATTTATCCAATTGTTTAAATTAAAATACCTTCAAAATTTTAATTTATTCATTCATTAATCACAATATCATGAGACAGAGACCAGTTGATTAATGACAAGAAATCTCATTAGGATGTGTTGACAAATTGTGATATATAACAGGAGATTACACGTCCAATATTTGGGGTAAATGCTCTGAAACCATGTTCACTAAACTTATCAATGTCACGAGATACATGATTCATTGAGTAGTAATTCCACATATTCAATTTAATGAAATCCACGTGTAGTCCTGGATTACTATCCACATGGCATGTTGATTTATAGATCTTCTTGTTAGTATGAACACATTGTAGTATCTATATTTTACTGTAGAAATTTTCACAATCCATAGGGTCAAAAACATTGTAAAAATCTATTGATATTGATATCAAGGATCATTAATTACATACATGTTGTCTATCTGGCATTCATGTTATGTGGTTAATTAATTCTGACATCCAAAATACACATTGAGTTCCCCAATTAGTTATGTGTAAATAGTGAATGTGAGATATATGAATTGTAATAAGATTTTATAAGTCATTTTATTTCTTATATGATTAATATTATGAGTTTTTGGTAGATTTTATGGACATATAGAATTTGAAACACACAGTGCGTTGGAGGTTATTAAACTATGTGCAGTCTAGTCATGGAACACACCGAATCCCATCACATATACATTGAATATAGAGAAACTGAGATACATGGAATGTATGGAGAAATTTCATGGAATTTAGTCTCCCAAAAAGAACAAAATAAAATTATTTTATATTGACAATTGTATTATAAAATCATTATAAAATAGCTTTAATTTTATTATATCAAAAAAATTACTAATTGTTTTAAAAAATAAAAATCTCACATAAATCATTATTATAAAATGTAATTATTTTTCATCCACTATATTCCATTAATTAATTTCTAATTTCTACCTCTAATATAACTCATATGGTCATTAATATAAAGGATTGTTAATTAATAAATAAATTAATATATGAGTTTTTATCGATAATTAATGATTCAATATGAAATGAATGTTCACCAGTTTTATTGTTTCATATTCATTTCGCATATGAGAATTCATGATCTTGAACATGATCTATATATGAAATGGTTGGTTTTTTGTTTTCTTCAATAGTATGAATTTATGTAATATGATATTATTTTTTACGGCCTTATAGTCATCCCACTACATTTTACTATATAATACTTTTGCCTCTAATGATAATATTGTAATTTCACTAAACTAATCCATTGATTCCCCCAACATACAGTTGAGTTATATATACATTTCATTAATGGTGTCCCATATAATTTGGAGGTGGTTCATGATATAACAATATTGATTTCAACCTTGTTGATACATAAATGGAAAGCTGGAATTAAATAACTCATACCAAAATCAGCCCATGTATTTATTCCTCAAAAAAATGTAAAAAATTCATCTATGAAAATCATACATTTGAATATATCATAATTAGGTAATTTATTTATTTATTTTTATTTTTTCTAGGAATTATTTAATTTATGGATTAATGTCCTTGATCCACTAAATGAATAAATTTATGTGTGATTATGGATGTAATATGAACAGATTATGAGTAATTATTTCTCAAAATGGTTGATTTATTTAATAAAACACATATAGTATTGAAAGATAATTTATAGGATAAATTAATATGAATTTTTTTCACAATAAATTCAAGCCCTACAACTAAATACAATGGTATATATTCTTTCCGTTACATTATTAATAATGTAAACTATAGAAACCTATGTTATAGAACCCTCATTGGGACACTTACTTTTAATATTCACTTATTCTTCATGTTATTGGTCGACAAGTCAATCTTAGATAAAGAGTATTATCTATGTTAGGAAATTATATAACATGGATTTTGGGGATTAGGAAATCCATGTCATGGTTTATGGATATGGTTGTCCCCTCCGTGGATTAAGGACCTGCATGTTCGCTAGTGCAAAAGATTGGTTAACTTAAATACATTAAAGTAGCTTTATAAACCCACATTTTGGTTTTAGAAAATGGATTATAGATCATTTCCAAAAAAATCCTCACAACAAAAAATTATGAGTTTAATGACGAGGGAAATTATGATTTTATAAATATTGGTGTGGCACAAGAGACTAATGAATTATTTTATTCAGTTTTCTATTTTTATTCATATAATAGTTTTGCATTTTTTTGATGATTATGAGGTTTAGTTATTGTTGTAAATTTTAGTGTTTAAGATAATTTAGCATTATTTTCCCTATATGCATAGTTAGTGTTCATATTTCTAAGATAATTCATTCAACTAGTGAAAGAATAGTATTATGTCAATTCAATTTTTCGTTTATGATATCCCATTCAGGGTTTATGATCATTTGACACCAAAATATGTGAGGTAATGGAGTAGATGTGTGTCATGTTTGTGACTGAGGAATGTCGCATTTCATAAACACAGTTATTAGTAATTGTGAAAAAATAGTGTAGGTGGATCTATAAGTTTTATACATATACTATTAATGTTTGGTGAATAGTTTCCAAAGACACATGGATAACTTGATTGTCTACTCCTTCATTCTTATAGGATGTACATGGTTGGAAAAAATTATTAGAAAACTATGTGGTCATACTATTCAACTTCCCCAAATTATTGAAAAATTTAAATTCTAAGGGTTTCATTATTTTCATAACCATATATTAGGATTTCCTCTCTTTCCTGAGTTTTTTTCATTAGGAAGAGCTCTCCAAATACAAACTTATCTTGTCTAATTTTTCATATTTCAAGCTCCTCTAAGGGTTCTTGGTGAATTACCTCCAGTTTTTATCCTTTCTTCTCCTCATATATTTTACCTCTCTCAGGTGTTGGTAAATTCTTGTTTTTGTTCCCTGTTGAAAAAATCATAAGGTCATATATGTCTTATAAGGGATGATTTCAAATATTCTAGGGTGTAAAGTCTTTTTAATGGGCCTTGATATTCCTTATCTTGGTGTTTTAATGTCTTCTCACACTATTGTTGTAGGATTATCTATCCATTTCAATTCTAAAACATTCCATTTGATTATTGATTAATTTTAATTTAATTTTAAATGTGTTACTATATATTTTTATGTGTTTGGATGATTTATTATCATGTATTATAATTGTTAATTTGAGGAAAATGGGTAATCGAATTTTTCTCATTGGTTTTATAATACTATATATGTATGTAATATGTTTTCTAAATTTACAATTATTTTTTTTAAAATTAATTTCTTTACATTGGGATTGTGTTTGACCATTTTTTTCTTTTTGATGTTAAATTATATATGAAATTGATCTTCTATGTTATTTCATTTGTTTATTTGTTATAGGGTTTATTATTGAAAATTATTATGACATGAGTTTTATGATCCTATGTAATCATGAAATTTTATCATTGGATAATTATTATGTTTTCCTTGTGAATATATATACATTTGTTTGGATTTAGAACATCCATATGTGCACATGGAGGAAATATTTATAGGAACACTCACATGTAAATTGAATTTCAGGAAAATATCCAACATGGACCACTTATTCAAAAACCATTATCCCCACATTCTTTTATGTATTTCACTGCCTCTACCCAATAATTCACTAACAGACCCCAGTGTTTTCAAAATTGATTCTGGATTTTGAAATAACTTCAAATGTGGTTTTAATTGTATTAACATATACATGGACTTTTTGGTGACATGGGACATGATCTATTACTTGATTATTGTAAGAGAATATTTTTCACCTTTTGAGAATGAAATTCCTTTTCACCTTGTTTGAACGAAATTTTATAAAGGAAGGTTCTTTCATTGGAAATGGTTACAATTTTTTTACTTTTATGGTCAGTTTGGAACTTTTTGATGTTTTGGAAATTTTTCATAATCTCCTATGATTTTTATGAATGATTGGCTCTTTATTATGTTTTATTTATGTAATGAACCACTATGGTTGTTCTTCTATTGAGTAGGAATTTTTATATATGGTGAAAATAAATGGAAGGGAATGAATGATAGAATCTATAGGTTATACCAAATATGTGATGGAATCCTCATTCCCCATTATACTAATATCAAGGGATTCTTAAATGTCACTTAGAGGATCAAGGGATGGTTACATTATTATTCTGATTATATATGTTGGAACCCCATGTAAATAGGATGATCTAGGTGGTATTTATTAAGTGTGAATAATGTTTAAGTGCCCAGGTTTGTTATTAACAAGTATGGGGAACCGTATACCATATGGGGCATCCAAAAAAATCTTCTGGGGATTTCTGTTTTGTATATTTATGGAATTACCCCGATTTTCATTTTCTATGTTCAAATTTCTATAAAACTATGGATAATTTGTGATTTACTTAACTCTTACATAGACTTTTACTATTTTCCTTTTTTATGGAGCCTTGAATTTAACCCTAGATTTTCCCTACCATTTATTTCTATTTCATCAATGTATCCCTGAGATTGGTTATTTAATTGGAATTTGTTTTTAAAACATGTATTTTAAAATTTTAATATTTTTTTGGATAACTAAAATATAAAAAACATATCATCATATTATTTATTTCATACTACTGTGAATGGGATTTTTTAGTAGATGAAATTTCTATATTTTTTGGTGCATACATAAGATGATGTTTCATGCAGATAGCCTACTCAGGCTAATTAGTGTTAGTAGACATGAGAAATTTTTTATCATTATGATTAATGAAAATTTACTATGGAGTTAGTATGTGTTATGGATGTTAGTTACTAAGAGGTTACTTGGATATAATATCAGTTCTATTTCTGGTTCTATTTTAATTTTAATTTTTCTTCACATATTATAGTATTCAAATATGATATGTATCTTTTTGTGATCTATGGTATTTTCATTCATCATATTCATTTAGTGTATAATTATTTTCTTATTTTACATATTATTATTATTGTCTAAAATCATTCCCATGTGTATGATCGTTGATTAATAAAACTATTTCCTATCCCTGAAGGATCGGGGACACCTATTAGGCCTTATTTCAGGCCTTCACGAGTGACTGATTTAGGGTCCAAATAGGTTAGTTCATTGAAAAATGGTATCAATGTAGCCCGATATTATTTTTTGAATCTTGTTGAGTAGATATAAGACATTATAGACTTGAGAGGTTTTTGCAAGAATGGATTCACACAATCTTATTCAACCTGAGACTAAATTTAGTAGGTGTACTATGAGACCTGACTGTCTAATTTTACATTCATATTTATGTCAGAGTTATTGTTTGATTTGACATTAGGGAATTAAAATTGGAGTTTACCAGTGATACATGGTTTTATATCATGGAGTTTTAACCCATGTGTTGTCATATAGAATGATTCAAGATACCACCAGTGGTCATTTCATGGTAAGGGAATTGTATATTAATCCATGTGGTCAGTTGATGCATGGAAACAAATTTAGTTTTTAAGTGGAGTTTGTATGATATAAACATTAGATTAATTTTTGGTTAGTATGGGTGGAATTTGGATGAAAAATTTATCTTGTGAAAAAGGATTTTGGATTAAAATATTAGTTTCATAGTAATTTTTTTATTAAATTCTGACTTTGGGTTTCAGATGGATTTGAAAATGAGTTTGGTTATTAGGGTGTTTCCCTAAAGTGAGATTATTTGAAATTATAATGGTAATTATAATCATATAAGGACTTTTTTTGTTTCATTTTTTCATATATAGTTTATTATGTTGGATTTTTTGCATGGTATGTTGTTTCTATTGAATTTGGGATTCATGTTGATTCAATTTTGTGTATTATGTTATTTATAATATGACATATAGAAATTTCCAACATGTTTCTAGTGAGTCACTTCCTTTTAGTGACCCTGTCTATATTTATATTAGAGTGGTGGGATTGATTTATTTATAATTACTTTCCATTTATTGGGTTGATCGATTTCCTTTATATGTTTCAAAGTGTATTGAGGGATTCATATGTGTTTTAGGACGTTTGGATCTCCTTATGTCATGAGGGTGGAAGCTATTCTGTGTTTGTTTGAGAGACTATGTTTTGGATTGTGAAAGGTGATTTCCCCAACATCGTTGCATGTTGTGATATCCACATAATTATTTAAAACTATTATTATCATATGGTACAAATATAAGGATTTGAAGGTGTTTAATGTGGTGGATCACTTCGGTGTCTAGAAATTTCAATGGATGGTTTTGCCCTTTTATGTCCACTTAAATATCATGAGTTCCTATTTTATAGATATATCATGAAAGGATCACAAGAAATGAAACATCCATGTCCCGTATTCCTTAATGGATACCTATATTGTTTGAGGAGTCAGGTAAACTAGATATAAGACATTCTAGGGTTGGGAGGGAGTTTCAAGGAGGGATTCACAAACTCTTATTCAACCTGAGACACAATTTCATAGGTGTACTATGAGACCTAACTGTTTAATTTTACATTCATGTTTATCTAATTGGTTAATGTTTGATTTGACATTTGGGAATTAAAATTAGAGTATTCCAATGGTAAAAGGTGGTATATCATGGGGTAGAAACCAATGTATAGTCTTATAGCATGATTCAAGATACCACCACTAGTCATGTCATGCAAAGGGAATTGTCTATTGAACCATGTCGTCAGGTTATGCATAGAAACTGATTCATTTTTTCAATGGTTTTTGTATGATTTAATCATTAGCATGATTTTTAGTTAGTAAGGATGGATTTTGGATTACAAATTCCTCTTGTGAAAAGGCTTTTTGGATTAAAAACTTTATTTCAAAATATTTTTATTATTAAATGCCGACTTTGGGGTTTGAGTTGGATTTTTAAATGAGTTGGGTTATTAGGGTGATTATCTAATGAGAAATTATTTGTCATTATAATGGTAATTTTAATCATAGGATGAGTATTTTTTTCATTTTTTCATATTTAGTTCATTAGCTTGGTGGTTTGCCATGGTATTTTGTTTCTTTTGAATTTGGGATTGATGTTGATTTAGGTTTGTGTATTATGTTATATATATTATGACAAACATAAATTTCCAACATGTTTCTAGAGAGTATCTTCCTATTGTTGACCCTGTCAAGATTTACAGAAGAGTGGTGGAATTTTTTATTCTTAGTTACATTCCATTATTTGGGTCTATCGATTTCCTTTAGATGATTCAAAGTGTATTGAGGAATTCGTAGGTGTCTTTAGGTATTTAAGATCTCTGAATGTCATGAGGGTGCGAGTTATTCTTAGTTTGATTGAGGGATCTTGTTTTTGATTATCAATGGTGATTTACCCATCATCATTTCATGTTCTAGTATCCACATAATTATTTAAGACCATTATTATCTGATGTTTCAAACCTATGGAGTTGAAGGTTTGCAATGTGGTGGAGCACTTCGGTGTCTAGTAAGGTCAATGGAGGGTTATGGCCATTTTTGTCCACATAAATGTTGTGGGTTCCTATTATATGGATGTATCATCAAAGGATCACATGAAATGTAACATCCATTACCCAGATTCCGCTCAATAGTGATGTGAGCTCGGTTGGGTATGGCTGCATGTGCATCTCCCACAACACTAGACGCTACAGACTAGTAGTAAGGTCCTAGGTGGGTTATTGGGCAGAATATTCCCTCATTACTCTAGTATATCACAATTAATGTTATCATCATAAAAATAGTGGAAGTAGTAATACAAGAAGAAATCATATACATTGTAAGAATAGAATGAATTCTCAAAAACATTCTTCTTATACAGTAAAACATTTGATAAATGAATCTTGAAAAAGTCAAAATAGGTATATGAAAATACATTACAATACAAGTATCCAAAATAGAAATAAAACAAAAAATTTCTTGTAGCATCATAAGACTCAGCTCAGTCCCATGCACCCTCAATCCAAATAAATGACAAACAACATGTACTAAAGAGGTTTCCTCTACCATCAACTTTAACCATATAATATATTTGGAACTTCAGGGAGGCCAAATTGGGAGTGATATAATCTTCCTAGAAGTATAGAGTCCTTAATTTTATTTTATTAATTCTACATCATTTTAGTGACAAAAAATATAAAAACATTACGAAAAAGGCATTCAATGGTTTAGTTTCTTGTGAAAACTAGCACCATAGAAAACATTTACAACAAAAAAGATTTATTTAATTCCTCCTCCCAGACTTTTTATTGGATCTTGAATTCTCCATAGTACATGTAGTCACATGATTATATATATCCAAAAGGGGTGAGATAAAATTCCTATAATAGGACAAATAAGAACAAAATAAAAAGGGATAGTCATAACCATTATCATCATAACATATGCATAGAATCATAATAAAGGGAGGAAACATTAAGGAAATCATATAATGTGGCAGCGCATAAAACATGAAACATCATGTCTTAGTGGATAACTACCACACATAGTTGAGAAAAAACTTGAATATTGATCACAAATAATTTCAAATGAACTTATTATTTTAATCACTTTACCCAATTCATAGGATAACTATATAATTCTGATTGCACCTGTCACATTCAAACATTCATATTATGCTATATAAGTCTAGACTCACCCAACAAAACATAACATTTTCATTATCATGCATGACCCATAAAACATATATGAACAAAAATAACCCATATAGAGGAATGTGTTTCATCTCATAGGAATAAATTCATAAACATTGGGTTCCTTAAAAAATGGAATGACATACTTGATAAAAGAACCATTAACCTTATGTTGGATTTTAAAGGTGTGTTTTTGAATGAAAATTTCATTTGGAAAACATTTTTTTTACATAAGATCCAATGAAAAAAATCTATATCGTCAAAATGATATTATTATGAAGAAAAAATAAATTTTAATGAGAAACCATAACAAAAAATGGAGTGAATGAAGGAGAACCCAGAAAATAATGTTGGGTTCCTGAATTTCTTCTTACAGTGTATTTGAATGCTTCATTTACTATATATTCCATTATAGTTTCACTGTATTTTGTTTTTAAAAATTAAATAATATATTATAAATTAATATGGTTCATTATGGTATCATTAAGGTTTTTATTGGCCTTTCTATGAGATATAGAGTGTAAATCCACTGATTGGGGGAATTGTTTATCTTAGTTTTCATGAACGGTCACATGTACATATGAATGGATGTTCATGTAAAACATGGATAAACATAAATATCTGATATTACATACTACTATTGATATTATAGGATTTTAAATGATCTTATAATAAATAATTGTGTACTACATATGGATGAAACATTACATAAAATTTAATAATGATAATTTTAGGTTAATTTGGGCGGTTTTCATATCACTAGAAATATGTTTTGTTTTATCAGTTAGTATTATGAATAAAATGGTTTTTAAGAACATAAACGGGGTTAAATATACATATTAAAAAAAATTTCATCCATTTAATGGATTCATTGACAACCATGAATGCGTTTAAAGAAAATGGAAGTGCATCGGCCATGATGTAGGTAATTTTACAAAATCCTAGTCAATGATTTCATTTTCATTAACCAAGTTAGAGAGGGATGATAATAATGAATAATCATCATTTAAAAATATATAATAAAAGTATATCAATAAAAATAAAGTTTTCAAGATATTTGGATTAGAGAATTTGAAGATAAGTGAATAAAAGAAATAAAATTTGAAAGGAAATTGAAATAAAAGAGATAGTGGAATTACCTCTTTAATCCTCATCTTGAGATCCTACTTAATGAAACTAGGCTTGCTCTTTTGATGAGAACAAAATCTCCCAGACATGGGGGAGGGCTAGGGACGATCTTTAGGTATATGTTTTACAAGCCACGAATCTTTATAAGTGTGAAGAATTGATGGTGTGAGAGGTGGTGTTTATAGCGTAGTGGAGATGAGGTTTCTCAATATTATATTCATTAATTAATTATCTATCCATAGGAAATGTAATAGTGATTATTCCATTACCATGATTAGTAAAAAGATCATGTGATTTCGATATATCAGTGAATAGATCAATTATTATGTCAGGAATAGTTTATTTACATCATATTGTATTTATATAGAAAAATAATGTATTTTACTATTTACAAAATAATTAACTATTTTAGAAAACTATAAACATATAACCCTAACCTTTTATTGACGCAAGTAATCCAAAAAAAATCAATTTTTCTAAAATAATTTTATAAATATGATTAATTTAATTTGTAATTAAAACCCTAATTTACAAGTCAAATACAGATTTTAAAATTAAAACTGAATTTATAATGCTTTCATAAATGGAATAAGGTATTATTGAATTATCATAAAAATAGTTGACATAGATTTTTTAATTTATAAACACATTTTAGGAAAATATATTTTTTATTAAATTAATTAATTAATTTTAATTATTTATTTATAAAATAAATTAATACAAACACTTTTACTATAGACATGTTGTCACCTATAAGATGCCAAAATGTTATTTATGCATTGATGGGTGAGGATACTATTAATTTGGATCATTCAATAATTATAAGGGACGTATTCCATTTCATAAGTGTAGGTTACTATTCACCAGAAATTCTATTTTCCTCTTTAGAATCCAAAAATCTTACGGATCGAAACTGTGTACATCAGATATTCGAAATTCAAAACACAGAAGTGAAAAGTGTATGTTCAAAGATCACACCATGGTTTATGTAAACATGATGTTGAATTTTATTTCCTAATGTGATTGATTATGACATTACTATAAGAATGAGGAAATTGCAAGGGAAAATTTTATGTCAATAAACTATTAAACACTTTTGAAGTTTCACCCTCAAAATTTCATTTTACAAATATAGGTGAGGTTACTTCTCATTAATCATATTCTCTATTTCTAATGAGGCTTCCCTATAGTTATGGTTCCTCCAGAACACATTGAAAATGTAGGTTTTCTTGTTATGTAAAACCATATATATATTTTACAAAATACTTACTTGATTCTCCTCATGAATGATATCATCTTCCATCTATACCACCTTTATGTTTAGTACTTGTGGGGGATTAGGAAAGTACATCCTCTAGAGTGATACATGAAACACAACATGAACTTGAGCAATATTTGGTGAATGTAAAAGATGATAGGCCACAACTTCTATGCGGTCAAGGATCTCAAAGGGGCCAATATACCTTGTGCTTACCTTCCCATTCATTCAAAACTGCATTACTCTCTTCAATGGTGATATTCAAAGGAAAACATTATCTCCAATGTTGAACTCAAAGTCCCTTCGATGGTTCTTCACATTTCCCTTTTTGTCGGCTATGAGATGTTTTGATATGTTTCTGGATGACTTGAGCCTTTTCTGTCATCCCTCAATCAATATTAGGTCCATGTAGCTTTCTTTATCCATATTTACCCCAACTATTTGGACTTATACATAGTATTCCATACAGATCATCATATGGAGCCATCTGAATCCTCGATTGGAACCTACTATTGTATGAGTACTCGACTAATGGGTGATGCTGATATCATCCACCTCTTAATTATAAAGAGAAGGATCGTAGAAAGTCCTCATGCTTTTGAATTGTCCAGCCATATTGTTTATCACTTTAGGGGTGATAGGCCGTGAGGAATATTAATTCAGTACTCAATGCATATTGATAACTCCTCCAGAATATAGATGTGACCCTTTGATCTCAATTAGAGACCATCGATAGTGGAACACCATGTGGTCTCACCACTTCCGTAACATATATATTTTTCATGTTTCTTAAGTGAGATATCTTCTTGAATATCCATAAAATGGACAGACTTGGTGAGTCAGTCAACCTCTATCCATATTGCATTATTTCCATTCGACGCCTTTGAGAGACTTATGACAAAGTACATAGGGACATTATCCCTTTTCTACATGGGTATATGAAATTGTTTCATCAAACTATTGGAATTATTTTTCTATGATTTATGTCATTTATATACCATGGACCATGAGATATATTCTACAATCTCTTTCTTCATGATTTCCAAAATGATTAGATCTCAGTGATCGCATTACATCTTGGTGATACCAGGATGGATTGATAATGTTGAGATAGGTGAATTTTCTAATAGCTCCTTCTATATCTCATATAATAAATGTTCACAAATCATTATCTCAAACCAAATCACACTATCATCATTGATATGGAATTATTATAGCTTCAATTCCATTACATCATTCACATTCTTTTGTAACTCTCAGTGATCCAATTGTGCCTCCATAATTATCTCTTGGATTGTTGGTTGTGTCATCATTTCGGAAGGGTAAGATGTATCCTCTAAGATTATGATTTGAAAATCCGTCTATCACATATCCAGGACGATAAGGTCTTTCTAAATCTGTAACAAGTATATAGTAGCAGGTTCTTTTCTTCATAGAGAATCATATACCTTGTTCACCATTCTAGGATGATGGTGAATAGAGAAATTGTAGTCCTTTAATAGCTCTAACTGTTGACACTGATGCATGTTGAGATCCTTTTGTGTGAATATATACTTTAGGTTATTTTGATCAATGTATATGTCACATTTTTCATCATAATGAAAGAACACCAATATTTTCAAAGAAAAAATCATGGCTCCAGACTCTAGATCATGTTTTGGATAGTTCTGCTCATAGATCATCAACTACCATCAGGGGTAGGCTATAACATTATAATTTTTCATGATTACACAACCCATGTTTTTCTTTGAAGAATCACTGTATATAAAAAACATTTTCCACATTCTGGTAAAGTGAGAAATGTGCAGTGATCAGACATCTCTTTATCTTTTTAAGTATTCCTCACATTCTTATGTCAAGGAAAACCTTACCCCTTTCCTTATTAACATAGTTACAGGGAATGAAAATCATGATAAATTTCTCAAAAAACATCAGTAGTACCTATCAAATCCCATAAAACTACAGATTTCTGTAACAATAGATGGTCTGGGCCATTCCATGATTGATTTTTTTTTTCAGGGGTCCACAAAAATTCCATCACATGGGATCACATGTCCCAAGAACAAGACATGCTTCATCTAGAAGCCACACATGGTGAACATGGTGTAAAACTTCTCCCATATCAATGTCTCCAACACAAGTCTTATATATTCTTATTATTCCTCCTGATATTAAATTATATGAGAATATCATCGGTAAACACAACCAAATATTTGTCGAGGTAATGTCTAAATAATTTATTTATCAAATCTATAAAGATTGCATTTTTATTATTAAGTCCTAAGGGAATCACTTAAAACTCATCATGCCCATACCTTGTACGAAAGGAAGTCATCTGAATATATTATTTCTTCACCTTTAGCTAATTATATCTAGGAAAAAGATGAACCATTGAGATGTATTGATTCCTCTTAACTAACAGACACATCATCAATCCATGGAAGAGGACACTTGTTCATTATGGTGATCTTTTTGAGTTCTCGATAATCGAAACAATGACGCATTGTTCCATCAATCTTCTTCACAAAGAGAAATGGTGCATCCCAAGCTGATGCACAAGGGTGTAGGAAACCTGTTTCCAAATTCTCTTGTAGAAAATTCATTAACTCTTCATATTTGATTGAGACCATCCAATAGGGACACTTTTTGAGAGGATTAGCTTTGGGTATGAGTTCTATGAACATCTCTACCTCGTGATTTGGCAGGATTCTGGGTAACCCTTCAAGAAATACAACATTGTATTCCCTCATAATAGATCATTTCGCAAGCTTGACACTTTCCTTTTTACGCAACCATTTGAGTGAGGTATAAATATTCAAATATGATCAAAACCCACACTATTTAAGGATTCATAAATTGAGATTTCTGAGCTTCATTTCATTTAAAGAGGAGGTCAGGATGGTTTGGAATATGAAAATATATTTCCTTTTACCAACAGATGTTATGCTCTCTATATAACGAGATCCAATCCATTCCAATTATAGAATTGAATTCCACCAAGGAATGTGTTAAAAGATTCACTGGAATAATCTTCCCACATACACAAGTAAGAGAATAGTCAAACTTTTGGGTTGAAAATATTTAACCACCTGGTGTTTTATAGAAATCTCTACTTCATGGTTTTGAGGGTTCAATTCTATCATTCTATGAAACAAGAAATATATAACAAAATGTGTATGTTTAGAATCAAGTAACACTTTTTCAAATCTTGAGTGAATAGAAGTGTACCTTGTATGACTTCATTATATTTCTCCACTTATCTAGTAGTGATGGATTATGACTTTCCATGATCCTTTGGAACCGGTGTTTGTTGACATTGATTTCCCTCGAGAACATGTGGATTACTTCACTAGCTTGTATAGTTCCCTTTCTCTCTATAGTATTTGCAATGGACCATGGATAGTTCTCTATTTTCATCCACTACATTCTCCTTACTTTTAATGATTTTTCAACACTATTGAGCATGGAATCATTACTTCCCACACGTGAAGCATTTCCTTATCCCTTTGAGGAAGTTCCTATGATTCATCTTCGCACATTTTTGAAATTTCCTCAATGCATCTTGTGTGCATAGTTTCAGATAGTCGCATTCAAGTGGGTTTCATTAGGGTTCACTAATCCAAATTCCCAAATTAACTAAATTGTGTGTCTAATACCAAGTATAAATACCATGATTTTCTTAAATTATTTTTATATGATTTTAGTAAATAAAAACAATAAAAATTACATATATATGATCCAATGGTTTAGTGTCTTGGGAACACTATCACCATATATAATATTTACAACACAAAACATTTATTTAATCCCTTCTTATATGGAATATTATTGGCTCTTGAATTATCCATAGTACATGTAGTAACATGAGGATATACATTAAAAAAGGGCCGAGATAAGAGCCCATTAAGAGGATAGAAAAGAATAACATAACATGTGATAATAATTGAAATTATCATCATAACATATTCGTAGGAACATAGCCAAGTGATGAAACATTAAGAAAAGGCATGTAATGTGGTAATTCATCCATCCATACAATGTTAATTTTTTATTAAAACCACAATCACTTTTAAGGGGAATGTGGAAACCCTCACATCACAATAGTTCCAATACCAAATGACACAACAGATTTGTTAAAGAAGATAGTGAGTTGTTTGGAAACATATTCCCTAAACAAAATCCAGGGAATAGAATTTACCTGATTGTCGGGGGGATCTTTCATGGTAACCTTGAATTTCAGTGCCATGTTATCCCACACATTCTTGTATTTCTCCATGCTAATCTTCCCCATGTTGAGAACTCTACGGAGGATGCGGGCCTGCTTATCACCCCCTAGCCTTGCTCCTTTATAGGGGCCACCTATATCGGTATCATCTTCTTCAGTTCCTTAATATCTAAAGTAGCATAAACCATTTCTTCATCTGAATGAATGATTAAATCCTTATGTTCATGCACTGAGGTCATAAGGCACTACTTCCCCTGACCACCCAACTTCACACCACCTGCAGGAGGAACAGGAGAAACAACCTCACATACTAACCTAACTAGGTCCTTGGTGATATTTGTCACGTCTTGTTGTATAAGGTATTTGATCTTGTTCTTGGTTGAGGTGTAAATCGTAGTAATGTCCTTCGAAGAAGTCTTTTCCCAGCATGCATATATTGCAATGGGGGGACAACTGAGGTTGGAGTAATCCTTCCTTTGATGTGCCCTTTGATTGTTTGAAATGAAGCCATCTGAATCCATGGTTTTGTTCTTGCCCTTCCGTATATAGGATGTAAAGTAGTCCTCATCTAAGCCAAGTTCCTTGGGCTCACCATGGTCTGAAATCTCAACCATTACCTCTTGGAATGCTTCAATTTTAGCAAGAGTGACCATTAAAAGATCCCCCCTTTTGCTTCCTCATTTTTATTACAGTGTTTATCACCCAACACTGCCAAGAAATTTTGAGAGGTCCCGATTGGCCCCCCTTCTTTGAGCTTCTCAGCATAAGTGGAGACCTATGGGACCTACTTTGGCTTGACAGGAACATCAATCTGCTCAAGACCACACATAGTTGTGAAAAAAACAATCATCATGTTGATGAATCATTTCATATAAACTCATGAGGTTTATAATTTTACCCAATTCGTTGTTGTTTTTTATGATTACAGGCACACCCTTCATATTCAAACATTCATATTGTGCAATATAATTCTAGCTGCACCTATCAAAACATAACATTTTCATTTCCATGAATGCCACATAAAATATATATGAACATAAAGAAAACATGTAATGGAATGGGTTGCATCCCTTAGAAACACATTAATAAACATTAGGTTTGAAAAAAATAGGGAACAACATTCTTGATTCAAGAACCATCGACATTTGGTGAGAAGTAGAAGGTGTGTTTAAATAAAATTTTGAAAAAAAAATTTGTTTGACATAAAATTTAGTGGAAAAAATTTATATTCCAATTATGTTATGATAATAATGAAAAAATGGTTTTTAATGAGTAACCACACCAAAATAGAATAAAGAGGGAGAACCCAAAGAATGAATGTTGGGGTTAAGAATTTCACCTTACGTTGTATCTAATTGCTTCTTTCAATTTATATTCATATATAATGACATTATATTTATTAATTAGAAATTAAAGAGCCTTCATTACATGAATATTGACAATTATGGTTTCATTATGTTCTTTTATGGGAATTTGGATGAGTTATAGAGTTTAAATCTATTGTTCGATAGTGTTCTTTTTTATAGTTTTCATGAACTGTTCAATTGTACACAAGAATGTATGTATGTGTAGAACGTGGATAAATATCCAGAACTGATTTTAAAATTAGTTAATGATTTAAAATGATTTAAATGATCTTATAATTAATTATGTTATATTCCATGATCACAAATCAGTAGTTAAATGTAACGATGATTGTTTTAGGTTAATTTGTGCCGTTTTTGATCCTGAAAAACAAGTTTTGTTTTATCTATTAGTAATATGAATAAAAGTTGTTTCTTTTACATAAAAGAGGTTATAAATAAATATTTAATTTTTTTTCAATCACTTCAATCATCCATTGACAGAAATGAAGGAGTTGAAGGAAAATGCTAGTGCATTTCCAATGATGTAGGTAAATTAACACATCACATGCAAGGATTTCAATTTTATTAACAAATAATGAGAGGGTGAAGTGTAATGAATAATATTAAATTAACATGATATCATATAAGTATTTTAATATTACTAGGGTTATCCTGATACTTGGATATGAGATGTTAAGGATAAGATAAGAAAATAAATGAAATTTGAAAGGAAACTGAATAAAAAGAGAGGGAATAATTTTCCTCTTGAGTCCTCTTATTGAGATCCTCATTAATAATCCTAGGCTTGGACTTTTTATGAGGCCATGATATCTACTACATGGGTGAGGTCTAGGGAAGATATTTGGGATGATTTTGTATACGACTTAAAGCGTGATATGTATGAAGAAATGAGGGTGTGAGCGGTGGTATTTATAGTGGAGCGGAGATGGGTTTTCTCAATATCATATTCCATTATTTATTATTTCTCCACAAAACAGAAAATAGTGATAATTCCATGACCAGGAATAGTAATAAGAGCATGTGACTTCGAGATTAGGGTTCTTACATCCAATATGATGTCATAAATTGTAGATTTGAATTAAAATGTATTTAGACTATATATTAATTTATTCTAACATTCAAAACAAATTCAAGTATTTCATAAAAATATCAAAAACTAACCCTATCCATTTATCAACATGGAGAATATAAAAGAAAATTCCATTTTTTTAAAATAAATTATTATTTTTATTAATTTAATTTTTTATTATTATACCAATTTACTTGAAAAATACAGAACATAAAAATTAAACTGATTTTATAATTTGTTCAAAAATTAAATAAGCTCTTATAAAATAATAAGAAAAATATAATACATATAATTTTTAATTTATGAACACATTAGAGGTAAAAAAAATTACATTGAAATTAATTAATTATTTATAATTAATTATTTAATATTTTAATAATAAACTAATACTTTTACTTTGTTCATATTGTCACTTATCAGATCCTTAAAATTTATTTAGACATTCGTGGGTGCGGTTAATATTATTGTGTAAGGTTTACTATTTAGTAGTGTCATATTAATATTCTTACGGGTAGGTTACTATCCATAAGGGTATGCTACTATTCACTGAAAATTATGTTTTCCCTATCAGTCTCCAAAAATATGTATGACCACAACAGTGTATGTAAGATTTTCAAAATTAAAAACACAGAAGTGGGATATTTATGTTCAAAGATCACAAAATAGTTTATTTAATTATGATGTGGAATTGTGTTTCTTAATGTGATCTATTGTGAAATTACTAAAATCACTGATAAAATTCATTGACTAATGTTTGCGTAATTACAAGTAGGTTTCAACCCAATGATCTATACAGTTCTATGCATCAAAATGCAATAAGGTGAATAAGAATAGGTAAGGAGTTACATAATTGTGAATGTCTGTGAGATATTACTATAGAAACAAGTAACACAAACTGGTTTTTGAAGTCTCTATGCAACAAGTGTTATCTCTTAATAAGGAGGCTAAGAGAAATATAAACAAACAACTTTACCTCGTGATACATCAATCCATATCGTATTCACGTGACCATTCCGTATATAGAAGTCATATCAAAAAACCCATGGCCTTGTTGTATACCCAATTTAATATATCCTACAGTTGTACTGTATAATGAAGTGTATCACAATTTCCCTAGCCTTTTCATATAATGTCGTGTAGACCGGAATGGGCTAGATCCAAGGTGTCAAGTCCAATACATCCTCATTGAGCCCCATGAGATAATCGATGGAAACTCGGTATAGGAGCTAGTTGGTGTCCTATGAGTATGGGTAATTACGTGTTCCAATGTGAGTCAAAGAATACGAGATCCAAGGGTTAGTAAGGATAATGAAATCCCACATAATCAATACCCTAAGAGCATACTGTATCCATGGGATAGACCATTGTATTTGAGGTCCACTGATATATATCCACGTAATATATTAATATTCTCATGTATTCATACCATATAATAATTCACATTCCATTCACTTTGTACTCCCACTCATATAATCCACATAAATTTAATCATGTCACATGGTTATACCGAACAATTTATCACAATAATCCATTTAGTCTTTCTAAAAACATCCCATGAGTATACCAACTCGTTTAACAAATTCCATTCAGGATAACTAATCATGTTAAGAAAGAAATATTATAGTAACACAAGGAAAGGAATAATAACATATCCTACTCATGTAATCCATCCTCCTAAAATTATTATGAACTTCCTTAACCTATGAATACTCAAAAACACACCCCTTGGGTGGTTTATCAAGAGTAAAACCCAATAAAAAGAAATGGGGAACCCCATGGGTTTCCTCTGGTTGGGGAAACAAGCACCAATACATCTTAGGTAACCTATGTTCATCCCTATCATGGCCTACTACATCGATTTACGATGAACATTTCAAAACAGGGCTCGTGATGAAATTAATGATGGGTGAAAAAAGTGTCGATATATCTATAATGCATTAAATGATTAATGAAAACATTATACCAC
Organism: Viscum album; assembly: GCA_963277665.1. Lineage (NCBI taxonomy): Eukaryota > Viridiplantae > Streptophyta > Magnoliopsida > Santalales > Viscaceae > Viscum > Viscum album. The sequence goes on from OY728138.1 coordinate 552,503,138, forward strand.
CAACCATAGCTCATTAGTAGACTACTCTTCCCTTATCAATTCATGATTAGTTTCTATTTTGGAGATATCTTAAGAACAAATGAATAATGATAAATTATGGATTATAAACCAAAAACCAACCACTACATCCATTGTTATTAAAAATAAAAAATTTCTAGAAATCAATCAAGATACCACCAGCATAGTTCCATTGTGATTTACAGTGGATTAAAGAGAGTCTAAATATATAACTATGACAAAATCATATTCTTGGATCTTCCTAGATTATCCTGTGGGTGCATGATGGGAGGTAAGGTTTCTATTTAAAAAATCAACCCCTCATCCAATATATTTAAAAAGATGATCGGAAAATTAAATTATGTGCAATTTACATACATGATGTTTAATCCTAGATTTTGTAATCTTGAGGAAAACCCATTTCAAGCTATGAAATGTCCTCGATTTAATTATTACACAATGTTTAATCAGATAAATTTCGTGTAATACCATTACACATCGTGAAACTGACCTGAATCCAGTCAACAAACATCATTCTATATCATTTCGTAAAAACAACCTAACTGGCCCACATACCATCTGAGGGTATAAGACAAAAGGAATGTTAATAACTGTTTAACTAGAAAGGAAATATTTTCTGTATCTCAAGGAATACTATGTATATGATAATAATCTAGATTAATGTAATTTTCCCTAAAATTTACCTCTCAATGGTGGTCAAAATTCATCTGAAAAAACAATCCGTCCACTGAGCACATACGTCAGCCACCCGCTCAATGGTCTCATCATGTAATCAATCAAGTCACCAAAAAACCCCATACTAGGGGAACCGACCAGCCTTAGTGAACCTTCATGATCCTATCAACAATACAGAGAGACTATCTTCATATGACGAATTAACCTACAACTCAACATCATTTGGATGAAATTAGTGATGTGGGTCTAAATGAAATTTGTGTAGCTGAGATACAAGGAAGACATCATGCATAGATGATTACCAATGAGGTAATTACAGTCGACATGCTACAGAACCAACTACATCTAGAATATTGAACAACCCAACATATCATATTGAATGTTTACCATGTCTCATAATAAAAAATGTCTGCATCCATGGTGAATCATTGATGAAAACACTATAATAGAACTCAAACTATAGAGTTCTTTTGTGGTGATAGTTGTATGACCTCTGATGAACATTGCAGTATCCATTATCTTCTAAATCAACCAAACCTACTCATAACTCTCTTTTATGAGATGTTATCCAAGTAATTATGTCTCACCTTCCCCTATATAGCATCAGTGTGATCTTTTGGGACTACCGTAAATTTCTTGACAGGGTTTCGTCTCTTTCATCACATTATAGGTGTTATTGTACGAAAACTAAAATAAATAAATCTTCCTCTCCCAAGACCCCCAAAATCGAAGACACATTCTCGCAGCATATCCTATAGCACCAGTATCATGTGATTTTATTGACCATCAATGTGAGGGTGTTATGTTGTGCTCAAAAGAAATTGTGTACCTATCACAATCTGAAAATATTTCTAAAAAATGTGATGTAAAGAGGGAATCCTTATATAAATTTATAGTATGAGGGAACTCATGATTTCACACAATCTCATGGGTGTTTAAAATTCCATGATCGTCAATAAGGACAATATATTTAATTAGAATAACTGTTAATCCATAATTATCTAATAAACAAAATCCAATATACCATCGTTACCTTGAAGAAATCTCTATAAAGTAGTCACAAAATCCATCGTGACATCATCGCATTTCCACTCTAGAATAGGTAACTACAATAAAAGTCATGCTGGTGATTGATGATCCACCTTCACCTAATTATAAGTTGAAAACATCATAACAAAACCTACTCCATATCGCTTCATACCCAACCATCAGTAATGATGTCATGAGTCATGATACAACTTAGTGACTCCTGGGTGCACTGACCATGATGAGTCATCAAACTCTTGCATCATCTAATCTCATATATCCACAAGAACCCAAACATATACATGGATACACAAGATCTCATCATCTCCTTTGGTCCAACCAAGATATGGATCCTTTCATTCCATACACTCCTGTTGGACTAGGCCATTTGATTTAAATAGTTTAATCACAACTATTCTTTAATGTAGAATATAGGGCACAATGAAAGATGATAGATAATTATATAATGTTATATCATGAACATCAAGATTAATATCAGAAAACAATTATTTAAGATTACACTCTCTACTGGCCTAATACACTACCTGTAATTGAGTCCTCCAGATTAGTGCATTGACTACTACATTACCTTTAACAAACATATAGGCATGCATGATGTAAATGAACTATAGTTAGTCCACCAACCTCTGCTACATCAGATTCAGACCATACTATGTAAAAATATACATATGGATTTTATTGTCCATGGACATAACAAAATTCTCTCCTGGTAAATAATTTCTACAAAAACACAATGTGTTAACATCTATAGGAAGCTTGTGACCATGCGTTGGACAATTCCTCTTTTTTGGAATCAGCTACAAAGAACAACATTCCTTGACTCTATCACCCAATTTCTACACTACCCCCACCCTGATAAATTAAGTGTCGCAATACTTACTGTAAATCCTTCCCGGATCTCACAATATCAGGAATGGTGATGATATCAATCTTTATTTAATCTCCTAAATGTATTTCTCACAAGAATATGACCATAAAATCATCACAACCTTCTCATTCAATATCGTTAATGATTCATCTAAACATGAGAATTATTGTATACGATGTATTTAGTAACCCTTTTTTCCTATGAAATTATTTATTTTGAAAACAATCTAGGATTTTTCATTGTAGAGTAAACCTCTTACCTTCTCAGGGTCCACTAGAACTCCTGTCACTGAGATAATGTCACCCATGATATGAATCTAATCCATCCAATAGTAGAAATTTGTGATCATAGAATATAACTGATGATCTATCAATGTATTTAAAATGATCTCAAGATGGTTTTAATTGTCGTGTCGGTTGTAAGCATACAACTATATATCTTCCCTGAACACCACCAAAAATTAATCTAGGTAAGTATAGAACACTCAGTTCATAAATTCCCTAAAAACTGCTGACACATTCTTCAGACCTAATGGTATGACTAGATACTCAAATAGAATGTACCTGTTAGAAAGGAAGTATGAGTAATGTCTACATGTCAACCAAGCACATCATGATATATTAACCTCATATCAATTATTAATAAAACTCTATCTCCTCATATATGATATAATATATCATCTATGCATGGTGAGGGATATCATTTGTTAAGCTCTAAATTGTACAATATTATATAATACATGAATGGCCTAATGTGACAACCCTACTTTTTCTCAAAAAGAACAGAAGAACCCCATGATGATGTACTAGGTAAAATAAAACCCTTCACCTCCAAATCCTCTTAGTGCATCCTAATCTACTTAAACCCTATTGTATCCATCCTATAAAAAGAAATGTAAACTTTTTTTCTCCTATGAATATTTTTATTGAGGAATCCACATCTATCTCTTGGGGTAATTCAGAAAAGTCATGGAGAAATGCATCCTTGAAGAACCCAGCCACAGTAGAGTATTGAACCTTACTCTCTCCATGATCATTCCAAATGAATTTACTAATATGTGATGTCATCCTATCATTCCCATGAATCTTTAGTCAATATATGTTATCTTGGAAATCACATTTACCCCTTTTTGATCAATGAATTCACTCTCTAGTGATGTGAAAGTCACCATCTTATGTTAACAGTCAACTAAAGCTCAATAATCTACAATCTTGTCCAGCCTGAGAATGTATTAAATCCATGTTAGATTGCATAAATAATGATCCTATATGATGTTACACCTACCAACCCTAAGGGGAACTCATTTTAGTCAAAAAAAAACATATCATATGACTCCAAACGTTGTGTTTAGAGTCAGACCACCCGTATAGAGAAACACAACCAGACCACGAATTTTCACTAGAGGTGTTGATATAAAACTAGGAGATACACCTATATCAAAAATAGAGGATAAAATATTTGAGGCCATTAAGATAATAACACTCACCATATACGGTCTAACACCCTTCTCCTCTGGGGTAGACTGTAAAAAATACAAATGGCATGAACCACATCTTTTTGATACTACCTCACTTCCTAGAATATGTCAGCTCTGATTTCTAGGTGTATCTTTCGTATGGATTCGTTTTTTATAACCACTACATCCTTGGAATAATAAGTCATAACTTCTCCAACACCCATCCTAACACGGATCCAAGGAACCCTCTTCTGAACTTGGTGTCAGAGATGACTCTTTATCATGGGTAGCTGGAGGGAAGGTTCTGCAAAAGTACAGAACATGCCCCATCCTTATTCAAGATTGGCACTCGACTGGGTCAGTATTTCACTAATTCCTTATGTTTCCTCACCTACCACACTGGTGACAAAAAAATTAACATCCATTACTCATATCCTATCTAGAGTTCATCTCACAGGAAGCCTCAAAACGACACTTCCTTCCTGAAGATGTAAATTTACTATGTCGAGAAACAACACTTCCCTATACTATGCCCCCAGCCAATCTAATGTTGCGCGATGTAATTATTGTCAGATTCAAAATTTCATTCTTATAGGTCAACATGAACACATTTACCATGGATTTGATATGATGTAAAAGAAGTTAATGGAAGTGTATCTCTCTAGAGATATCATCAGTAAGGTTCATCGGCACCAAATGCATCAACTCTATAAAGCACATAGAGTTCTCTATAATCATCATCGCACCCTACTCCAGATGGATAAACTCACATTACCACTCACACTATAAAGTATCGAGATAAATAAGTCATATAAGTAGGTAAGGAAATCTAGGCAACCCATATCTCGCAACCTGTCTTCCTAGTTCAGATCATCCCCTCATCACTTTTCTACTCCACAGAGAATTTATATAGAATGCATGAACCACATATCTAGAGGAATCTATAGATTCTTTATAAAATATAATGTGGAATCAATAAATATATCTGAGGGCTATAGACATTCATCCACTAATACATGGGAGGATGTTGCTTATATAATACCCTTTGTCAGCTTATTCATATTCTTGGTAGGCTACGGTGCTCCCTGAAATGTCTGTATATTGAGAAATATGTCCTCACGAAACAATTCTGAAGAGCCTATGTATAGAATAGACTAGGGTTCTTTAATTAGAACAAAATGAGGATGAATTGGTAGCCCATGTCCTACCACCTATAGAGTGTGGTCATTGCTATCCTCTTAGAATTCCAATAGAGGTCGTCAAGGTAGAATGTCACTACAATTCCAAAAAAATCCATACAAGAGAATAATATCAATATTCAATAGAATCAAATCATAAGATAGGGAAAGAACATCATAAAACAAAACAATAATTAATAGCCCACTCATTAATCATGTACTATATAAAGAATATTCACCAAAACACTAGAATATCTTCCTCTTTCACACTCAAAAGATGGGTCTTGGTCAACTCTCTATTTTCAATTTCATTAACATTTATTTAACATTAACATGTTCAAATAATTTAACCCATAACCCACCATTTTCTCATCCATGAGCACCCATGACACCTCACAAAAAAAATGATAATGATATAATCCATATATATCAAATTAACATAAAATTTTAATATTAAATGGTCCATCATTTTCCAATCCATAAGGGCCCATACATCATATATATTGAATGATGACGTCTCATTTCTATAAAATTACCAATATTTAACACAATAGAAGGACCAACTATCATAGAACCTATCACAATGACATGCGTCCGATAATGCATCATATATGGAATGGTATATTGCATGGAATATTCTTTATAACAAGTGCATATATGATGCATGGGATAAAATACCTTATTCTCATCGCGTTCCCATGTAAATAGAACCCAATGATATCAATATTAATATCATAAATCATGTGTGTCACCATATGGTTAAATAAAATTAGCATTAATCATCATTATCTAGAAAATCACAATTCCATTCAGGGAAATTCAGCATGTCTCAGTATCTGGGTTAGCCACTCCCAGGCATAGATTATTACCAAATAGAATATCCTTCATATCCATTTTTATGGTTTCCAAAAATAATGTCATTCTAGAAAGGCATCTCCTTTGATACCACATTATAACATCACAATCCTGAATGCCACTCAATAGTACCCTATGCTCATTTGGCTACATGGCCTAAAGTAGGACTCCCCAAATGCCAGAGGCTTTTGACTTTTAATGAGGGCCTATGTGAGTGATTTAAGATAATATTCTATCATTACTAAAGTATTTCATAGTTGATTATAAAAACATAAAATTATAATAACTAGTAAAATAGGAATCAAAAAAATATATAATTGGAATATATAACAATATTAAAAGATGGCTCATATAAAAAAATATGGATCACTCATGTATATAGAAAAAAATAGGTACATTGAAATTAAATAGAATACAAGTATACAAAATAAAAAAATAAAAAAATTTATTCATATAATCTCATGAATTTTCATGGTCCCTTTCTCCCATGATCCAATGAAATTATTAATAATATATACTACGGAGCAAGTCACTACCATCGCCTGCAACCACATGTACTGTTTTGGTCCCCAAGGGGGCTCAAACAGGGTGTGAGATAAACATCATAGTAGGATACCACCCAATAAACTATACAGTTCTAAAAAGCACATCGCAATATTCTAACACTAAAAAATATGTCATATAGAAATAGAAATTTATTGAAAAATGACATATCAGTCGGTAAAAATGACATATTCTAATAGATATTGTGTTTTATTAGTATTAATTTTATTTACCAATACACATTTTACCAATACATATATTGTTTGGTATTGGTACATAAATACCAATAGATCTATTTCCAATAGTAAAATTTATTACTTTATCATGGTAATAACAATATTTGTTAACCAATAGTTAAATCTATTATTAATAATAACCATTACCAACAAATATTTTGTCATAAATAGAATATATTACAATAAATTATTCTATGATAATATGAAAATATGAGAAACCAAATTGTTTATATAGATTATTATTTTTATGAAAACCGTTAAAATTCACATTGAGTGTTTCTATATAGAACATATTATATATATACTTCATATATTTTCCCATTTTTTCATATAATTAACATGTAAATACTATTCATAAAAATTTATTCATTACACTATTTTAATATAATAAAATTAATAAATATATCATTATAATGGAAAATAAATAATATTTATGCTTAAAATATAATTAAATAATAACTGATATTCACACCGAAAATTTATGGAATATTATAATGAAATTTTTTAACATTTATAATTTTTTATATTAATTAAATAAAAATATATTAAATTATTAGTAATGGGTATTTAATAATTTAATTTCTTTTATAATACATTAATATATATTATTTTTATTCAATATTACACAATTAATTAATTTTCTATATACATATATTGATAATAATTATTATTTAAAACATTAAATATATTTTAATGTTCTTAATTTCCTATTTTATATGATAGTATTTGATATGTTTATACACATGTCTACATGTACCCAATGACATCACACCGCACCCGCACCTACTCTCCCAACCTCCACTACACCCATATCCCCCGCACCTATGCATGTTGACCTCGATGACCCATCACCAACTCATTCCTCTAATCACTACTATGATGCAATTCTACACACGATTATTCTTAATCCATCATGTTCATTAATCTATACTGTAGTTATTCCATCCTTATTTATCTTTCTTCTTCAATCCAACCACAAAATCTACTCAATCAAGATAAATCTACATATTTTTTTATCTTTATGGAAAAGGATCCTACATCACAATCCACTTTTGTTACCTATATTGTAGCATGAAAAATCTAACTATTTTATTTATACTTATTTGTATCCACTTCTTGTAACATATGATTTATTTGGAATTTTATTAATTTTATTGAATCATATTCTTTTGTACAAGAATTCCTCTGTTCGCCCTTATCGCATCCTCTACTCCAAGATTGGTGTTTTTTATTTTAGATATTATTTTTTTCCATTTCCATAAAAAAGATGATGAAACAAACGAAATAGAATGATTCAATTTTAGTTTATTGTCTCTTATGGTTTGATGTTTATTATTTTACTCTTCTTCTTAATCAATTTTATAATATATTTTATATTTTTATATGATTAACAACAGAAAACATAATTGTGTTTAATTTCATGAAATATGAATAATATGAAGGAACATTAATAATGAGAATATTTAGTGATACTAGCTGGGAACATTTAATTAGAACCTCACATTGCTATTTAAGTGGTGTAGATTTATTCCCTTATATTTGTTTTGAAGCTCTGCTAAGGGATAACATCATGGTGTGTCCATGTTGTTGTTTTTCTAATCAATAATAATTGAATCGAGATATTGTGAAATCTCATCTCATTATAAATGAAATGGATGTCTAATATCAAAATTGTATTTTCAATTTTCAGCGGTCGACGATGTTAAAATGTGATAATAATATTTTTACTATTGAACATGATATTATTATTAAAGATGATATGCATGACATGTTGGGGGATGCCTTTGAATTTTAGAAACTAGGAAACACCTCATTATATAATTTTAATGAGAAAAAAACTATTTTTAAATTGGATAAGGATGCCATAAAACCTTTTATACAATTTATGTGAAGAATGTACTAAATTTCAATTTATTGTTGAAATGTATCATCTGAAATGTCTACATGGGATCACTTGTAGATTTGTGGACTTATAAAATTGTTTAATAGAGATTATACCAATCATTCCACAATAACAAACTTATTTATGAAGATGAAAGGTATTATCATTAATATGGTTCTTCATTATAACATAATTGATGCATGCCCAAAAGAATATGTGCTTCTTCATAAGGTAACAAATTTCATTGATACTTGCCTAAATTTTGGAACATTGATGTGGAAAACAACTGATGATGAATGTATTATGAAATTAATGTATGGTAAAATGGAACCAATGAAGGATTTATGGAACATCCCCTTGATACCCATAGTTAAAATCCTATCCAGGTTACAAAAAAGGGCCCCTCTCCTAACGTGGCATGAGCATGTGCAAGTTAAAAATTAATAGTTAATGAACCCATGAGAGTTGTATGTTTGTAATGATTGTAATAATTAATATAACGAGTTTCCATGTGATCTCAACAATAATATGATAATCTTGGAAAGATATGGGTTTAATCCATTAAGAATGATGTCTACTAAATATAGCATATAGTAATTTTCCTTGATGATTTATCATGTTCCTCCATAGTTATGTATGAATCTATCATATTATGTTAATTCATTAATGACACCTGAACATAATTCATCTGAAAATGATATTGAGGTATTTCTAGAACCATTAATTGAAAATATGAACACGTTATGGGTGTTCAATATTCAATCATTTAACGAATTATAAAAACAATTTGTTTGTATTAAAAGGATAATAAATATGTACAATTAATTAATTTCTATTATTTGGTAATATATAACATTAAAAGATAAATGGTTAAAATACATGACCATGTTGCAATGTTAAAACAATATCATTCTACTTGAGAAAATATAAGAAAATTCGTTACATGGTCCATCAATGATTCTTGGATTGAAGTAAAAAAAATAGAAATAAGTATTCATTTAATTGGGAAAAAAATAAGGATGCCACCATAATATCATATGGGATTATAATCTTTAGGTAATATTAATTGGTTGTATTTCATATTTTTAAATATTATAGATGCCCAATGACATAATAATGTGATGTTATATGTTTATGTGCCTTGGAAAAAGAAATTTGTTTTCTTTGAAATCCCATAATTGGAAAATCCTATTTTACACCTCAATTTGGATATAATTCATGTAGAAAAAATGTATCAAAAATATTGATTGGAATTTTTTTTTGTATTTATGGGACAAATAAAGATTCATATCAATATATACATTCCATGGTAGATTTAAACACAACACACAATCATCTCCCATATCAGTATAATGGTCAAACATATCTACCTACATCATGCTTAACATTTGGGGATCAAGAAAAATATGAAGTGATATGTGTACTAGCCAATATAAATGTTCTATAAGGGTCTTCTTGAATCATTAAGAGAAAATTTATTGATGTGTTTTTTTTTCTATAATGTATGACCACCATGTTTTAATACAACATGTATTACCATTGTATCGAAGAAAGAATGGAAATAAAGAGTTAAACAGTGTTCTAATTTATTTGAGTATTTTTTTGAGGATTCATGCTCAAAAATGGAAACATCATAAAATTTTAAGATGATATTAAATCATGGTTTTTCCATACATTATAATTTGGAGAGAATCTTCCCACCATTATTTTTGACACAATTATACAATTATTGGTTTATTTTGCACATGAATCCATGATTTATAGACCTATTTATTAACATTTAATGTATCCAATTGAGAGGTATGCAATATATATTTTCAATTTTAAACATTTATAGAAGTTTAATTTAATTATTAATGTATATTTATTTTAGGATTATTAAAAGATAAATAATTTTTGTTTGCAAGATAAGTTTCACAACGGGATCAATTGATGAAGGATACATTTTTTAATAGTGCATGGAATTTTGGTCAAGATATCTAAATAAAATTCAAACTAGTGAAAATAGTTCTACAAGAAAAAATGATGGAGAATTTGAAAAAACACATAAAGGCTATCCATATTCCCATTAAAATGTTATAAATTTTTAAAAGATAATGATATCCAACCTAACATTTTAACGATATTGCATGGACGTAATTTTTTTTGGAAAAAAATGATAGTTTTATGTATATGTAGGGTAAAATATATTCCCATAATTTTTTTCTATTTTTATTTTTCTAAAATTCATACCATATTATTCCATTACAGGGATGAATATCAATGTATCCATATAAAATATCAACATAGATCACCAACAATTGATGACATCCCTAAAAATGAGTTTTATAGATGGTTTGATGATAATGTGTGTTTTATAGGATACTTTGAAATTAATATCTTATAATTTTCTATTTATAACATTCCTAGTTATCATTATGTAGTTAGGATTCAAATTTTCTACCTCAATAAAATTTAATGAAATTTATTTGAAATTTATAATTTAGTTTCACAACTTTTGGATTAAATAGATGATCAATGTCACATGCAACAGTTATCAGTGGAAAATGAAATCTATTGATAAGAGGACTCCGACTCAAAATCGTGGTGTTCATGTCAGTATAAAAATACATATGAGAAATGTATCATTTTATGGTTATTTTAAAGAAATTATTTAGTTGAATTATCCAAATGGAAAGTGTGTTATTTTATTCTGTTGTGATTGGGAAAATATCACTGATACTATCAATGAAGCTAATTTTGGATTCAATCTCGTCAACCTTAATTGGATTAAAAAATAGTATGATCCCATTGTACATTCATCTCAAGCCTTACAAGATTTATATATGGCTGAATCAAAAGAAAAATTATGGTGTGTTGCAACCATCACTAAACCAAGTGACTTTTTTTAAATGGTGGATGATACCATACCTAAATTGTACGGATTAGAAACCAAATTTGTAGCTAATGTTGATGTGGAAAATTATGCCACATATGATGGGAAATCAGTATCAATTGATGATATTACTTCTGATTTCAATGAAGGATGACATGAAGTCATGAAGTTTTTATAAGGAGATTACAGAAACATGATATGTGTGACTATAGTCAGGATAAATAAATATATCATGATTGTAATTTTTAATTTTTTTGTTGACAAATAATAATTTATTTAGTTTTGTGTTTTAAATATTTTTATTTGATATTGGTTATATATTTTACACTATATATGACACTTGTAAATACAAATCTCATATTTTAGTAATTATTTTTCATATATAGGTTTTACATGAAGCTCATTTATTACCCTTCAATCAAGAGAAATGTGGTTTCAAGATAACAATTAACAGTATTAATTGATGAATTTTATGTAAATTTACACTTTAAATTTTGCATATATTTTTATTGTATTTATTTGAAAAAAGAATGATTTCTTTTGTTGAGGTTTTGTATCATGTTCTAGACAAAAAATAGACACATTATATCAAATAAACCATTGAAACATTCTTTATTTTCCACAGAGAACCATTCAAATGCCTCTGAAAAAATGGCTATTATCATTGATAGTTGAAGAAAAAATAAATGATTCACCTAGTATGTTCCCTATGATTTACTAGTAATATTTATATTATTTATTATTTGGATAAATTTAAAAATATTACAATTTTTTATTTCTCATATTTGTTATAAATAGTTCATGATAGGATGAAACCTAAGAAAACCTCAAAATATATAATCTTTAATAAGTGGTGCATTTTATTTTCACAAATGGGTCAGATGATGAAATTATTGAACCTATTTTTTTATATTAAATTAATTATTAAATCAATGTTATTAATTATTTATTGTTTCATCGTAGTGAATAAACTGAAATTTTAGTTATGTGGTTCTCCATTTTATGAAAATAATTGATTTTCTTATTCTGATTTAATGTCACATCCAGTTTTTCATGTCTTTGTTTTGATCTAGTTCATTTGAAAACCTGATCATTTTTATGGTATTTTGGTGAGATGAATATTGTGTTATGAATTTCCATCTTTTTCTAATAATCATACCATGGGTTCCCCATATGATTTTTCAGAGATTATGGAGAAAAGGGCGGTCACTACAAGATTTGGCCCAAACCGTGAGAACATTTCTGTATATAAAAACATGATTTTATTATTTTATAAATCTATTGTTATTCAAAATTATTTAATAACTAAACTTACCAAATTTCATCCCATGAACTATTCAAACCACAATATGCATTTTTACCCCTGAGGAAGTCATAATCATATTGGATTTGGGATATTTATTCAGGTAATGGGCTGAACCGTTAGCCCATTTCCAGTTTCAAAAAATTATATTGTCTCATAAATATCATATTGATTTTTTAATATTTTTTCGGTCATTAGGCCTCTCACTCTAGACCAAAAATCCTAGGCTGATCCCATGTTCCATTTTCCCTCTTTAGATCTCATCTTAATTAGGGACTAGGGTGATCATCATCATGGTTACTCGAATCCTTTTTCATGGAAAGATAATTTGTTTCTTTCATAAATCATTCATTTATTTTATTTCCCCCCCAAATATTATTTCACTGGTTTGTACAAAACTACAGGGCCTCTCCATTGAGTTCCAATCCATTCACACTCTTATAAGGGTTTGGATCTATGGGAATATGAAGTGTTATCTAGTTTTCAAGGTGAGTTTCATCTCCTTCCCCCCTTTACTTATTTCATGGATCTCTCTTCCTCCCTAGTCATGAACATACTAGGGTTATATTGTCCCATGGTTTTTTATTGGGGTTTTTTTCGTTTGGGTATGTTATTCATAGGTTTAAGGTGTATAAACCCTTTGATGGTGATATTGGCTATTCATTTTCATTCCACCAAGGAATTGAGGTAGGTTTACCATTGCACATGTCCTCATAATATAATATTCATCCTTTTTAAGTTATTCTCACCATATAATCATTCAGAGTATTATTTTACAAGCCTTCAAATTTTTTATTTGGTGTACAAAGTGGTGTTTATGTCTGGTTTTGTGAAAAATATTGTAGTTTTGTTATAAAAGAGCACACAAACTATTTGTTTAAATGTTCTATTATCTTTTTCACATGGGTTGTATTGTATATAACATGTTTTCTCTATATAAATAATTTTTTGGCATGAAAATATTGTTTAATAAAATTTTTACTGTTCAATATAATTGGTTTCAATAAAGGTTGTATGGCACGTTTTCGGGAAGTTAAAGGTTGGTTTTGTGGGATCATGTTGATATTAAATGATTGGATTTGATTATAATAAATATTGGAAGCATGTTAACTAATGTTTTTGGGTTCCTTATGTGGCTTCCAATCTTGTTTTGTGTTTTAAAATGAAATTATTATGGGTTTTTAGGTTTTTTAGGCATGTGTTCCAGATAAATGGCATGTTTGGCATCTCTATAGAAATGGTATGGTTTTGAATGTGTAACCTGAATATTTAAGGGGTTTATGTAAATGTTTTATTTCTACCAAATATGTTTTTAAACTTATTCATGAATTGTTTAATTGATTCTTTTGATAAATTTATTCTTTGAAAAGAATTCCTAAATACCCATTTGGTATTTTTCTTATAAAATAGGTTTTCAAGTGTATTCCATGTTTTATCATTTGGGGTCATTATATTATTCATAAAATTGTTTTATTAAATGGGTTTGTGGATGAAAAATCTGGATTATATGGTTTTTTGTGTTTGGCTGTAAATGATCATTTTTAATGGATTTTATGTGCACAGCTTTATTATACATCTTGAAATTTTTTTCTGATCATTTTAAGTGGTTTATTGATCTGTGAATGAAATTTGAATCATTGTGAGGGTTTTTTGTGTGTTTATAATTTAGGAATGATGTTTTCCTATGAAAATGGTATTTTATAATATTTTGAACTCGACTGAGCACAAAAGGGAAACCCATGTATCAAGGTGTGTGGATGTGTACTAGTATGCTAGTTATCGGGAGTGGTTTCGTCTCAGTTTCATGCAGAATGGTTAACAATGAAAACAGTCAACAAACTATGATGATGATGTTGGTGACCAATACATTATGGGTATTGTTAATTACTAGTGGCATGTTCATGAGAAAAGACATTTTTTATGGTTACATTTCATCAAGATATGTTGTACTTGGGGCCTACAGCAAGCTAGTGCCTTGGGAAGTTCCCATGACTTGTGCTCATTTGATATATTTTATTCACTGTAGGAAAACTGTGTATTTTGTGGTAAAATTTAGTATCATTTTTGTTAAATGTAAAAGGTTAAATTCATTAAACATCCCTTTTGAAAATGGTTTTCATTTTCATGTTCTGTATCTATGGAAATTGTTATAGAATTATTATGTATAAAACTAGAAAGATTTTGTTTGATATGTTACATAGAATAGAAACATTTTTTGGGAAAATACATTTATCTATTGTATTTAAAAAATGATTTTGATGATTCAATTCTGTTAAATAAGTTCATTGTCGATAGAATATCGGGCTAACCTACTGAGTTTCAATACTCACACCTATATGAATATTCTTTTTTAGACCATGTTCATGTTTCAGCATAAGTTAGCTCACATTGAGTGACAAGTTATCATATTGTTTTAGAGTAACTGGTAGTATAACATGTATAAAATTAGTTTTCAGGTTTTTTGTATAGTTTTTGGTTTAGATGTACTTTCACTTCCATGTGAAAATAATGTTCAGTTAAATATTTAAATAAATGAGTACACGGGTTTCCATTTCATTAAGCTGGTTGTTTAATAGTCTATATTTGGGATAAATCATTCCCTTTTAACACTACATATTACCTCAATGATTATATCCATCCCAGGATGATTTTTAATGCCTCTTGGGACATCTCACGGGTTGTCCAGTGTGATAGGTTCAGGGTCGACATAGGCTGGTTCATGAAAAAATGGTAATAGAGGGAGGTTGGCTCTTATTAACCATTGATTTTTAGAAAAACCTTGTTTTTTGGAGGATGTCATGGTAGATGTGATAGGATTTTCAGAACATGATGGGTAGGTTCACTATGTTTCTGATGAACGTTTGTTCATTATGATCCTCATGTGTCCATGGGAAGTCCGTTTTTATTATTTTCATTTGTTCTGAAGGATTATTTGTTGATTTGGATACAACAAGAGGAGTTGTACTAATGGCCTTCATGACCATTTAGGGCCTACCAAGCCTTGTAAATCTATGGAATGGTCCTAATACTACTCTATGATAGATTTGGGTTTGACATATGGTCGCTAAACATATGTTCATGTTAGTTACTGACACTAGTTTCTTTTTGTGGGTATCATAACCATTTCATGAATTTTGAATTCTGTTTTAAAATACTTTTGGGAAGATTGTGGAAGTGGGTTGTCCATGACTAATATAGGAATTTTTTATAATGTTTTGTTTTTGTGAAACTAATTTTTGGGGAGAATGTGGAATGATTTAACGGGATCAAATTTCCTTAATAAAAATCCATTGTATACTAAAAAAATGGGGGGAAGCCATGAATTGTTTTCTGATGATTCTGGATATTTTTTTTACATTGAATGTTTTGGGATATTGAATAGTTTTTTAATCTGATTAATTTGTTTTGGGAATTGGTTTTCATAAATTCTTGTTTTTTTAAATACTCTTTGCGATTTTGTGGATTTCAGATTGAGAAAAGAGACCTTGTTGAATTTTTGAAATTGGATATGGTCGTTTGGATTCACATGTTGGTTTGGAGGCAGTACTAAATGAAATGGAATGGGTTTTAAGTCAAATAGTTATTGATAAATTTTTTATAATTGAGGTGATGAAAAATGATTTGAATAAATTGAGAAATTATTGATGGACACAAATTGGGTAACTATTTTAAGCTTGGTTAAATGGTTTTTTGTGCGGAAATATAAAAATGGTTTTTAATTTGGTAGTAACTATAAGGCCCCGACTTTAAACATTACTTAATATTGAATTAAATGAATAATTTACATTGAGGATCTTTTCAGGTTTAGAGTATTAGAGAATATCGATCATAACTATTACATCTCAAAAGATTACAAAGTATACACTTCTACTAAGTTTCCATAGAATTAAAAAACTCTAAAAAAGAAACATGTCTAGTTCCATGTTTTATATAGCAAGACTTTCCCTTGATCCCATCCTTGACACTATTCCACATTAAGTCCTGTGGAAAACATTTCAAAAAAAACGTGGGGTGAGCATAAGTAGCTCAGTAATGGATACACAAAGAATGAAAACAGTTAGTTTATCAAAACAACAAGTAAACTATGTATACATTATCAAAGTAATACTTTTCACCTTTATGAAGTAGTAAAAACTCTTCACTAAAATAAAAGATCATTACTAACCCTTTTGTGACCAAAATATTACCATAAAACCCATATAAAGATCACATAACATATACAGATAACTTGGGACATAAACATACTTAAATGGAATAACCATATGGTCGACTTCCACTCATATCACCTAATGGAATAGCCATACGGCCGACTTCCATACATAGTTAATGGAATATCCATACGGCCGACTTCCATACCCAATGCATTGGAGGTTATAATGTAACCACCCGTCCTGGTATTCACAGCACCACCCGTCATTTGGTTTATCACGTAACCACCCGTCAAATGTCCAAGTACCATTATAAAAATCATAAGACATAAAACAAATATAATGGAAAGAAAAAATTTCTACACTTTGATCGCAATATATCACTAAAATATATTGACATAACAAATCCATTATAAAAACCATTTTCAATACCAAAATACATAAAAGAGTATATGGTATTTATTTCATTTTAAAAAAACATTACGGCTTGTTCAGGAAGCCAAAGACCAAATAATACTCACGGCGGCGGAAAAGGTCATTGTCACCACATACGTTAAAAGAAACATTCCTTTTTGTCGTTTTGTAAAACGCTTCGTAGAAAAAGATTCATTTTGTATAAAAGTAAAAGTCAAAGTGGTTCATACACCGTATAAAAGAAAGTTCTGTATAAAATGAAATATGCCTCAATGAAAGGAGATTGAGACGAAGTCCCTTACCTCGGGTCCGACTTGACTCGATCGTTCCTTAACGTCCTGAATAATAAACTTGGGTTCATTTATACTTTATTAAGAACCTATTTCAAGTTCATTATTACTTTTATATCACTTATTACCATGTTATAAAAATTATTTAATCATTTAAGTTAATAATGTTTATTTTGTCGATATTTGGTTCTTAAGTCGAAAGTGGACTTCTTACAATTACATGTTGTTCGTGTGGTCAAAGGTTCAATATTTCCAGAATGACATTCCTGATATAGATATCATATATATCATATATATCCAGAATATACATGTATTTATTATATTAGATAATCATTTATAGGTAATAAATGAAATTCACCATTCATGGAGACGATAAGCCGTACGTACACATGAACGCTACCTTCATTTCTTTGTCATATTAATGGAATTAAAACTAAATGAGAGGTATGTATATTTTAATTCCAGAATTATATTCATCATTTAGATGTATCATTCATCATATATATCCATTATATACAAGTACTTATAATAGTACATTACATTTGGGGATAAGAAATGAAATGCACCGTTCATGGAGACGATAAGCCATACGTACGCATGAACGCTACTTTCATTTCTATATCATACTTTAATGGGAAGAAATAATAATTATATAGAGGTATATTATAATTACAGTATAAAATCATATATAATAACTTTAAATCCATCCTTTATACTTCCCATATATGGCATTAACGAATCAAATCACTTTGAGGGGGCGGTAGTCCGCACTTCCTAAAATGAAATTATCGTGTTTACCCATAATGGAATATATAAAGGTATGCCATAAATAAAAATAATATGGAAGCTTATGGAAAACATAAACATATTATATATCACATATAAATATATTGACATCTTAATGGCCACCTTTAAAGGTGTTATATGAGTGTTTGAACAATCATCGTTTCGCGAGGCAGAAATTCGCCATCCACAGAAACAGTATGTTCTTTAACCATTAGATGTAGGTGTGTGTAATTTTAGATCAAATAATTCATATAACAACATCCTAGTATATGGAATATAATGGTGTTTTTACAAAAGAAATGAATAAAAAAAGTTTAGGCGGTTGGAGAATCAAAATAAAACAAAAGGACTCAAGCGAAGACATTACCTTAAAATCGGGTATCTTCCTTTGGTTTGAGCTCAAAGGCTTCCTTGGGAAGACTTCAGGCCAATGTGAGGCTTCAATGAGTAATAGAGGGATGTGTAGAGACAAAATGGGTAGGGGTTGGCCGAACCAAAGGCTTTGGAAGTGTGGGTAATGAGGTAGAGGTGGGGCCTTTTATAAGAGGAGAGGAGGGGCACTATTGGAAAGTAAAAAAAAGTCACATTATTTTAAAATGATATTCGAATTTAAGAGGTCCCACATTGATATAATTAGAGGATAAGGTGATAAGTGTTCTAAATATACCCATACAATTGGTTTTGGACATGTTTAGGTCATAGATTTTAAATTATCTTTTCATTTTATTTAAATCCATTATTAATGAGGTAATCGCTGCATCATCGTGATGTCATAAATAATTTAATATATATAATTTCGAAAAATTATAAAAAAACTATAATTATGTTGGAAATCTTTTTAGATTTCTAATGAATATTTATAGTCAAACATCAGATTTGTATAACCCCATGTGAAAATTGTTTTAGTAAAACATCTCATGTTTGTGTCATTTTTACTTTAACATTTAATAAAAAGTTATTTATGTCATTTCCCAAACAATGTGGCTCCATGGGGTCCCCAAGTTGACCCATGGATATTCATGGTCATCCATGACACATACAATGAGGGTAAGACATGTGTCAAGCTCATCTCATATTATAAAAACATTATATTTACCTTAAACTACACTAATTACCTCTAATCGTGATAAAAAACTTAATAAGTTACTATTCACCAAAAAAATTATTTTAATCCCATTGAACCGCATTTTAATTCATAATGACAACCATGTATGTCGTATTTTTTAAATTCAATACACATAAGTGGTAAAATTTCATTTAAACAAAAAAATCAGTTTTTATAAGTACAACTTAGTGGTTTCAATATTCATCAAAAATTGAAGTTTTTCAGAAAAATACCAAAACTTCACCCTAAGCTATATTTGATATTCCGAATTCAAAAATGATGTCCATTTTACAAAATTCAAAACATATAAGATGCATTAATTAATTTAATAATTAATTCCCACTGTCATAGCAAATAGCGTGTTTTTATGAAACAATAAGTATCAAAAGATTGACACTAGTTTAAGTCCGATTTCAAAGTGAAATTAATTCCAACGACCACTATTGGATTTAATGGTAAAAATATATTCTAATTTTACATTAAAAACAATTCAAAAGTTAATCTAATCATATAAATAAATTAGATTAAAAATAGGTTTTGAATTAAAATACAACATTTTACACTATTCATTAAAAAATGAACTTTATCAGAAAAATACCAAAAATTTACACAAAGTAAATTTTGATGTCCCAATTATAAAAGAGAGTTTTATTTGGTCCAATAGAATTTATAAGAGTGAAAAAAACTATATTTAATGATGGTTCGCCATCAAAAGGCGATAAGTGAACCTTTAGTGAAAACTAGGGCATATACGCCTAAAATTGGATTCTTTCCATATTTTAAGACATTATATTTTATTAAATAAAAGTTAAAATAATTAAAAAAACATATATAATAATATTTTAGTTATTTTTGTCCATTCCTTCCAACACAACAGCTATGTGTTAACTACCATTTAAAATAATATTATTTTATTACTAGTGTGCAACGAAAGATTTCAATGAAATTCTTTGTTGCGTGTCTGGTATGCTATCGAACATAGAAACCCCTTTAAAGTAAAATTAATATTTAATTTGTAAAAATTAATAAATATGAAAATTCTTTATTCTTTATTTACTTGGGATGTTACATCCTTCCCCCCTTTTGGGAATTGCGTCCTCCCAATTTTATTCACTTATCAAAATAAGTGGGGGTATTTATCCTTCATAGCATTTTTAGATTCCCATGTTGCCTCTTCAACCATATAGTTTTTCCACAAAACCTTTACCTGGTGAATTACCTTATTTCGCAACACTTTCTCTCTACGGTTATGAATCTGGACTGGTTGTTCTTTATAAGAGATATTCTCCTCCAACTGGACTACCTCTAGGCTGAAAACATGAGATGGATCTGGCATATACTTTCTTAAAATCGAAACATGAAAAGCATTGTGTACCTGAGATAAACATGGAGGTAAATCCACTATGTATGCAACTGATCTAACTTTCTCCAGAATTTCATATGGTCCAATGAACCTTGGACTCAACTTTCCTTTCTTACCAAATATCATCACACTTTTCTATGGAGAATCTTTGAGAAAAACATGATCACCTACATCGAAAGATAGATCCTTCCTCCGATTGTCCGCATAACTCCTCTGCCTTCTCTGAGATGTTCTCATGTGTTTCTGAATCAACTGAACTCTTTCTGCCATCTCTTCTACCAATTCTGGTCCCATCAGCTTCGTTTCACCCACTTCATCACAAAATGCATGAGTTCGACACCGCTTCCCATATAATGCCTCAAATGGGGCCATCTGTATACTGGAATGAAAACTGTTATTATAAGAAAACTCAACCAAAGAAAGATGTTGGTCCCAACTTACATGATAATCCATCGAACAAGATCGTATCATATCCTCTATGGTCTGAATTGTTTGTTCTGACTGCCCATTTGTTTGCGGATGAAAATCTGTACTAAAATTTAATTCAGTACCCAACGACTTCTGAAGGCCTTTCCAAAAGTTAAAAGTAAACCTGGGATCACGATCAGATACAATGGAGAGGTGAACTCAATGCAACCTGACTATCTATTTAAGATACAATCGAGAATGTTGATCTACAAAGAATGTATCTTGAATAAGAAGGAAATGAGCAGATTTAGTCAAGCGAACAACAATAACCCAGATGCATTATTACCTCGTGATGTCCTCGGTAATCCCACAACAAAGTCCATGGATATATTTTCCCATTTACACTCTAACACTGGTAATGGCTAAAGAATCCCTTTCGGTAACTGATGCTCTGCTTTAACCTGCTGACAATTCAAACACTTCACAGTAAAACCAGCAATATCTCTTTTCATTCCATCCCACCAGTAATACTCTCGCAGATCTCTGTACATCTTAGTACTGCAAGGATGAACTGAAAACGGGGAACTATGGGCCTCACATAACAACTCATTCTTCAACTGTGAATCACAAGGCACACATAATCTCTTCCCAAACCTCAAAACAAAATCATTACCAATGTTGAATTCAGGGAACTTACCCTTCTGAACCAGCTCTACCATTTTCTGCAACTCACTGTCTTGCTTCTTGTGCTTGCTTGATTATGTTTGATAGGGATGATATCACTAATACCTGAAACAAAACAGAAGAACTTCCTGCACCAACAACTTCTACGCCAAATTTCATCAAATCAATAACCAGCGGATCTCGTTCCAAACGTAGCATGGTTAATGAAGCATTACTTTTTGGACTCAAAGCATCGGCCACTTTGTTTGCTTTTCCCGGATGGTAATGAATTGTAAAATCATAATCCTTGATTAATTCCAGCCATCTCCTCAGTCTCATGTTCAATTATTTCTGGGTGAATATATACTTTAAACTTTTGTGATCAGTATATATTTCACACTTTACTCCATACAAATGATGCCTCCAAATTTTTAAAGCGAAAACAATAGCAGCTAATTCCAAATCATGTGTAGGGTAATTTACCTCATGAGTTTTCAACTGTCGTGAAGAATAAGCAATTACCTGATAATTCATCATTAGGACACAACCAAGTCCTTTCAATGAAGCATCACTGTAGATGACAAACTCAGCATTCCTGGAAGGAAGTGCCAAAACTGGAGCATTCACCAATCTTCATTTCAATTCCTGAAAACAATCATCACATTCTTTTGTCCAGATAAACTTAACACCCTTCAATGTTAGCTTAGTCATTGGACTAGATAACCGTGAAAAATTTCTGACAAACCTTTGGTAATAGCATTCCAAACCAAGGAAACTACGAATCTTTGTTATATTTGTGGGTCTTGGCCATTCTTCAACAACCATTGTTTTCACAGGATCAACGGTTATCCTATCTTTCGAAACAATGTGACCATGGAAAGAAATTTGTTTCAACCAAAAACTCACACTTGCTGAATTTCCCATACAATTTCTTTTCTTTTAAGGTTTGAAAAATAACGATTAAATGTCTTTCATGCTCCTCTTTACTTTTAGAGAACACCAAAATATCATCAATAAACACAACCACCATTTATCACCTGATTCAAATGAGCCATCACTACAAAAAAACCCTCCAATTCTGATTCTGACCATCTCAGGTTGCTTATTTAGAAGGTTGTCTTCCTCCTGATGTTGTCCCAACATAGCTGCTTTGTTTCCTCTGCGGAAAACCATTCTGAACACAGAAATATCTTACGTGAAGCAACATGGTAATCATTAAATGCTATATCATTTCAATCATACCATAAATTAACTTATAATTTAACACTTTTCTAACTCCTAAAGTTGTCTAAACCGACCTCTGATACCAACTATAAGGCCCCGGCCCTAAACATTACTTAATATTGAATTAAAAGAATAATTCACATTGAGGATCTTTTCAGGTTTAGAGTTTTAGAGAATTAGATCATAACTGTTACATCTCAAAAGATTACAAAGTGGACACTTCTACTATGTTTTCATAGAATAAAAAAACTCTTAAAAAGAAACATCTCTAGTTTCATGTTTTATATAGCATGACTTTCCCTTGATCCAATCCTTGACCATATTCCACATTACGTCCTATGAAAAACATTACAAAAAAACTTGGGGTGAGCATAAAAAGCACAGAAAGGGATACACAAAGAATGAAAACACATAGTTTATCAGAACAACAAGTAAACTATGTATACTTTATCAATGTAATAATTTTCACCTCTATGAAGTAGTAAAAACTCTTCACTAAAATAAAAGATCATTACTTACCTTTTTGTAACCGAAATATTACCATAAAACACATATAAAGATCACATAAAATATAAAGGTAACTTGGGACATAAAAATACTTAAATGGAATAACCATACGGTCGACTTCAACTCATATCACTTAATGGAATAGCCATACGGCCGACTTCCATACATACTTAATGGAATATCCATTCGACCGACTTCCATACCCAATGCATTAGAGGTTATAACGTAACCACCCATCTTGGTATTCACGGCACCACCCGTCATATGGTTTATCATGTAACCACATGTCAAATGTCCATGTACCATTATAAAAATCATGTGACATAAAACAAATATAATGGAAAGAAAACATTTCCACAATTTCATCGCAATATATCACTTAAATATATTGACATAACAAATCCATTATAAAAACAATTTTCAATACCAAAATAAATAAAAGTGTATATGGTATTTATTTCATTTTAAAAAAACATTACAGCTGGTTCATGAAGCCAAAGACCAAATAATACTCGCGGTGGCGGAAAAGGTTGTTGTCCCCGCGTACGTCAAAAGAAACATTCCTTTTTTTTCGTTTTGTAAAACGCTTCGTAGAAAAAGATTCCTTTTGTATAAAAGAAAAAGTCAAAGGGGTTTATACAACTTATAAAAGAATGTTGTGTATAAAACGAAATATGCCTCATTGAAAGGAGATTGAGACGAAGTCCCTTACCTCGGGTCCGACTTGACTCGATCGTTCTTTAACGTCCTGAATAATAAACGTGATTTAATTTATACTTTCATAAGAACCTTTTTAAGGTTCATTATTACTATTATATCACTTATTACCATGTTATAAAAATTATGCAATTATTTAAGTTAATAATGATTGTTTTGTCGATATTTGGTTCTTAAGTCGAAAGTGGACTTCTTACAATTACATGTTGTTCATGTGGTCAAAGGTTCATTATTTCCAGAATGACATTCCTGATTTGGATATAATATATATCATATATATCCAGCATATACATGTATTTATTATATTACATAATCATTTAGAGGTATGAAATGAAATTCACCGTTCATGGAGACGGTAAGCTGTACGTACGCATGAATGCTACTTTCGTTTCTTTGTCATATTAATGGACTTAAAACTAAATGAGAGTTATGTATATTTTAATTCCAGAATTATATTCATCATTTAGATGTATCATTCATCATATATATCCATTATATACATGTACTTATAATAGTACATTACATTTGGGGATAAGAAATGAAATGCACCGTTCATGGAGATGGTAAGCCGTAAGTACGCATGAACGCTACTTTCATTTCTATCTCATACATTAATGGGATGAAATAATAATGATATAGATGTATATTATAATTCCAGTATAACATCATATGTAATAACTTTAAATCCATCCTTTATCTGTCCCACATGTGGCATTAACGAATCAAATCACTTTGAGGGGGCGGTAGTCCGCACTTCCTAAAATGAAATTATCGTGTTTACCCATAATGGAAGCCATAAAGGTATTCCATAAAGAAAAAAAATACAGAATCTTAAGGAAAACATAAACATATTATATATCATATATAAATATAGTGACATCTTAATGGCCACCTTTAAAGGTGATATATGAGTGTTTGGACAATCATCGTTTCGTGAGGTAGAAATTCGACATCCACAGAAACAATATGTTCTTTAACCATGTGATGTAGGTGTGTGTATGTGTAGTTTGAATCATTATTATCACAAAATCCTAGTATATAGAAGATACTGGTGTTGTTACAAAAGAAATTAATAAAAAGAGTTTAGGGGGTTGGAGAAGCAAAATAAAACAAAAGGACTCAAGTGAAGACATTACCTTAAAATCGTGTAACTTCCATTGGTTTGAGCTCAAAGGCTTCCTTGGGAAGACTTCTGCCCAAAGTGAGGATTCAAGGAGTAAGAGAGGGATGTGGAGAGACAAAATAGGTAGGGGTTGGCCGAGACAAAGTCTTTGGAAGTGTGGGTAAAGAGGTAGAGGTGGGGGCCTTTTATAAGAGGAGAGGAGGGGCACTCTTGGAAATTAAAGAAAAGTCACTTTATTTTAAAATGATATTCGGATTTAAGAGGTCCCAGATTGATATAATTCGAGGATAAGGTGATAAGGGTTTGAAATATACCCATCCAATTGTTTTTGGACATGTGTAGGTCACAGATTTTAAATTATCTTTTCAATTTATTTAAATCCATTATTAATTAGGTAATCGCTGCATCGTCATGATGTCATAAATAATTTAATATATTTAATTTCTAAAAATTATAAATAAAATATCATGATGTAGGAAATCTTTTTACAATTCTAATTTAAATTTATAGTAAAAAATCTGACTTTTATAACCCAATGTAAAAATTGTTTTAGTAAAACATCTCAAGTTTGTGTCATTTTTACTTTAACATTTAATAAAAAGTTATTTATGTCATTTCCCAAACAAAGTGGCTCCATGGGGTCCCCAAGATGACCCATGGATTGTCTTGGTCGAAAATGAGACATCCAATGAGGGTATGACATGTTTCATGCTCATCTTATGTTATTAAAACATTATTTTTACCTTAAACTACACTAATTACCTCTAATCGCGATTAAAAACATAATTAGTTACTATTCACCAAAAAATTATTTTTATCCCATTCAACCAAATTTTACTTCTTAATGACAACCATGTATTTCGGATTTTTGAAATTAAAAAAAAGTGTTAAAATTTCATTTAAACGAAAAAATCAATTTTTATAAGTACAACTTAGTGGTTTCACTATTCATCAAAAATTGAAGTTTTTCGGAAAAATACCAAAACTTCACCCTAAGCTATATTTGATATTCCGAATTCAAAAATGAAGTCCATTATATAAAATTCCAAACATATATGTTTCATTAATTAATTTAATAATTAATTCCCGCTGTCAGAGCAAATAGCGTGTTTTTATGAAACAATAAGTATTAAAAGATTGAGACTAGTTTAAGTCCGATTTCAATGTGAAATTAATTTCAATGACCACTATGGGATTTACTGGTAATAATATATTCTAATTTTACATTAAAACCAATTAAAAATATAATCTAATCATATAAATAAATTAGATTAAGAAGAGGTTTTGAATTAAAATACAACATTTTACACTATTCGTTAAAAAATGAACTTTATCGGAAAAATATCAAAAATTTACACAAAGTAAATTTTGATGTTCCGGTTCTAAAGGAGAGTTTTATTTGGTCCAAAAGACTATATAATACTGAGAAAAACTATATTTAATGATGGTTCTCCATCAAAAGGTGTTAAGTGAACCTTTAGTGAAAACTAGGGCATATACGCCTAAAATTGAATTCTTTCCATATTTTAAGCCTTTATCTTTTATTAGATAAAAGTAAAAACATTTAAAAAAACATATATAATCATATTTTTGTTATTTCTATCCATTCCAACCAACACAACGGCTATGTGTTAACTACCATTTAAAATAATATTATTTTATTACTAGTGTGCAATGAAAGATTTCAATGAAACTCTTTGTTGTGTATCTGGTACGCCATCGAACATAGCAACCACTTTAAAGTAAAATTAATATTTATTTCGTAAATATTAATAAATATGAAAATTCTTTATTCTTTATTTACCTGGGATGTTACAATAACTATCCCTATTGGAGGAACGTGATTTTTGAAACGTGTTTAATGTTTTTCTTGTAAAATTTTGTGCCTGTTTTAGCATTTGGTATTTTCATGGGTGCCCACATTCATGATTTTGTATTGATATATTGATGAATGCCTGATATGGAATAGTGTTTGGGTTCCTGGGGTGGTATGAGAATGTGAATGTGATTGAGACTTGAGGAAAAACCATTTGTGAATGTAAAAATTCAAAATGTTTGTTTTTTTTTCAAAAGTGTTTTAAGATGAAAATTTATTTTGTTTTCATAAAATGGTGATTATGTGGGTTTCTTTTTATTTTTTTAAAAGTGCGTTTTTTTTGGAATGATTGCTCATGATCCGGGAGAGATTCTCTTGGTGTAATTTGAAATGACATATTGTTACTCACTTGGTTTTGATGAAATGTCCAATGGGTCTATAAGGATATGATTGATGATGTGATATATCCATGAATGGTTCTCCATTGGAAACATTATTGGTTGATCAGTCTAAGGATTAATTTAAAACATTAAATCCACATATTAAGTGGATGAATCAACTCATTTTATGGAATCAAGATCTATTTTGGATAGATGTAATGTTTTTCCCTATTTTTATATTTATTTTGAATATAATCGTTTTTCTTTATGATGTTGATGTGTTTATACAAATTCATTTCCCCATTTTCTCCTCGTTAGTTGTGATTGAGAATAGTTTCATGTATCTAGGTGTTACTATTTATATAAATGTGTGTTGTTGAGAAAGTGAGTTTTGTAGGGTCTTGTGATCCTTAGCTCCTGGCTCTAGAACCTTAGATGCTTCAGACATCAGGTCACCAGCCATAAGCTTTAGAGTTAATCATTTCACATACTCATGAAATTGCTAGAGGTGGGGGGAGCTCGACTATGCACTTTCCTTCACTGTTTTGGTAATGTTGTTTTTATGTTTTTATTGAAGTTTCTCATCATTGTGAATTTATTTTATTTCAAAAAGATAATGGTTGAGTTCCCTCCCACACAGTGTCTATGGTTATTCCTTCACGAATGTGGGTTTTTGATCAATGTACATGTGTGGAATACCAAAGTCAATCTGTTGTGGCCTTGGTTTTTCCAATTTATATGTGGATTTTTTAGTTGGTTTCCCTATTTCCAGTGTGGTTTATATGTCCCAAATATTGGGTCCTCTTCCCACCCTACATAGAGATGTGGGGGTTTTGATCCTTGCCGAATGTGTTGACCATGTTCTTTTTTGCACCGTTCCGGAGTGGTTGGTTTATATGATAATGTTTTAACAATCTTATAATGGGTTTTTGGGTTATTGTGGGAGTTTTTTGGTGGACCTTTGAGGGTGATTCCCAATTCTATTTCATGTTTAAATCTTTTTTGTTCATTACTTGTTTCCCTTAATGATGGGGAGACCCAATACGGGTCACGAAGACCATACCATTAAAGTTTTTTCGAATTGTATAAGTGATTTAATGGCGGTGAGACTATTTTTGTTCCCCCCAATGTCATTTTATTTCATGAGTGACATTTGTTTTGGGTGATTTATGGGTTTATTAGAAGAAGGCCCAACAATCTTGTTCTTGGCTTGGTTGTGGAGGTGGGGGATTAATCTTCTCATTGATTGTCGGAAAGTTGTTGTTAGTTGGTGTTTTTTTGGTGATAGGGGATTATGTTCAATTAATTCTTAAGGATATGTACTTGGATTGAGAGGTTGTACCACGCTGGTAAGGAATCCTTATGTGTTTTTCTTTTTATTGAAATGTGTAACGGCTTTCTTCAAGGGAAAATCATTAATGGTGAAAAGAATTGTGACACCCAGTTTTTCATGCCATGGTTTTTATCCAATTCGTTGGAAATACCAATTATTTTCACGGGTTTTGGATGAGGTAAATGTTGAGTTTTTATGTTCCATCTCTGTCTGATCCTCCTCCCATGGCTTCCCCATATCCTGTTTGGGAGGTTTTGGAGAAAAGGGTTGTTACACGAAGATTAGTTCCAAACTGTGATCCCATTTCCATAATTTAAAAAAAAATCATTTATAACTCATTCTGTTTTCAAAAAAAAAATAACTCATTACACTTCCCACTGGGAATCCACTCACCTATTCAAACCACCATATTCAGTTGGACCACTTAGGAACTCATAATCAATGTCGATTTGTGTTATTTATCAGATATTATGCTAGCCTGTGTGCCCATATATTGTTTTTTAAAATTTTATATTTTATATATTATTAATATTTTTTGGTCATTTAATCACTCCATTGAGCCCAAAATCCCTAGGCACACCCTCATGTTCCCTTTTTCTTTGTTGGAGATCTTCTTAATCGCATGTTATGGTGAACTTGTTCAAGGTTTCTCAAATTTTCCAAATTTCAAAAGAAAATTTGTTTCTACCAAAAATCATTCATTTCTCATTAATTTTCACGACAAATATTAATTACCTAGTTCTTCCATACCAATGAAGACTCTATATGTTGTTCTAATCCATTATCTCTCCTTTAAGTGTGTGGATCTAATGGATGATTAAGTGTTCTCTAGATATCAAGGTGAATTTCTTCTCCCTTATCCTCCTTCCTCTTCCTCATTCTATTATATAATGGCTCTATCTTCCTCCCTAGTAATTAATGACCTATTATTCAAATATTAGATTATTTTTATGTGGTTTTTGATCATTTGGGGGTGGTATTTATTGAATTAGGGT
This sequence comes from Viscum album, assembly GCA_963277665.1. NCBI lineage: Eukaryota > Viridiplantae > Streptophyta > Magnoliopsida > Santalales > Viscaceae > Viscum > Viscum album. Next base: position 552,533,346 of record OY728138.1, read on the forward strand.
GTATAAACCCTCATACTGTGATATCGGGTGTGTGTTTCCATTTCGCCGAGGATTTGAAGTTGGGTTCCCATTGCACATGACATATATATTGAAGAAGAACCATTTTCATCATATCATCACCGTATATACATTCTTATTACTTTTTTATGAGCCTTCAAAAAATTTACTTTCTGTTCAAATTTGTGTTTAAGAATTGTTATGTAAATTATTGTGTTGTTTTGTTATAAATGTGCACACCAAGTGTTTTTTTAATTATTATGTTTTCATTCTCAGTCGGTTTCCATTTTTAGAACATTTTTATACATTTTAATAAATTATTCACTTTAAATTTTTGTTTTATTACATTTTAGTCCAAAATAGATGTGGTTATATTAATATTTTCATGCCAAATTTTCAAGAAACTGCCCGGTCAGTTTTTTTGTGCTCAAGTTGATATAAACTGATAGGTTTAGATTATGAAAAATATTAACATCATGTAAATAATTTTTTATGTTCTTTATATCGGTAACGATCAGGTTTTGGGTTTTATAATGAATTGAGTATGTGGTTTTATGGTGTTTTGGCACGTGTTCCAACTAAATTGATTTTTTGGCATCTCTACAAAATAGATGTATTATCAATGAGTAAACTGAGTTTTTAAGGTGATTATGTTAACAATTTTTTTTCTTCCATCAATTTTTTTACCCATTTCAATATTTGAATATTTTTCATTGGAGAAATTTTGTTTTTTTAAGAAAATTTAACGGTATGTTTGGTATTTTTATTATAAAATTAGGTTTCATGTGCATTCAATATTGTATAATTTGGGGTCATTTTATAATAAATTAAAATGATGTATTAAATGGTTTTGGGGCTAAAAAATTAGGATGATATGGTGTTTGTGGTTGTTTGGACTGAAATGATAATTTTTTTAACGTATTATATGTGAAAATACTCATTATACTTCGTGATATTTTTTTATTAAACATTTAAGTGGTTTTATGATCCGTAAATGAAATGTGAAGATGATTTGTGGGATTATTGTTGGTTTATTATTTGGTAAGTAAATTATCATGTGGAATGTTTATTTGATAATGTGTGTAACATGACTGAGCACTAAAGGGAAACCCGTGTATCTTTGTGGGAGGATGTGTACTAGTATGCTTGTGATCTAGAGTGGCTTCGTCCATGATCCACATAGATGGTTTGATGGAGAAAACACTAACTCAACTATAATGATTATTTTGGGGACCAATATGTAATTTTTAATGTTTCCAAATAGTTTATCATGCACAAGAACAAATATTTATTATGGTTACCTTCCAACGAGATACGAGGAACCTCGTGCCCACGAGTAGCTAGTGCCTAGGGATGTTATTATGAATACTTCTCAATGGATATATTATATTCACTATTGGAATGTGGTGAATTTAGATGGGAAATTCAATTGAATTTGTGTTTTATTTAAATATGTGCCTTCATCAAACATCCCTCTTGAAAATTATTATTTTCTTGAAATTTTATATCTTTGGGAATTGATCTAGCATTGTTTTGTATGAAACATTCAAAAAATTTTCTAATAAATTTCATACCAAAGAACCTTGTTTGGAAAACATAATTTTTAATATTTTATTTCCCACATTAAAATTATGTTTCATTTATGATAAAATATGTTTATTGGGAATATAATATCGGGCTAACCTAATATGTTTTAATACTCATCACTATTTTATCCTTACTTTTTTATCCCTTGTGTAGGATTCATATCGAGTTCGATCGCCTTGGGAAATATGTGATCATTGTGTTGGAGTGCGACCAGAGGGGTCACATGGAGATAGTTAGATTTCAGGTTTTTTGGTTGATTTTTTGGTTTAGTTGTACATTCACATCCATGTGCAACTAATATTTGGTTCAACTTTTATATTAATTTTTAGTATAATGTATGTTTCATTATGCTGGTTGTTTAATTGCATGTATGTGGGTGAAATCATTCCCTTGTGACTATAATTATTCCATTAATTATTTTCTCCATCCCAGGATGATGAGGAATGCCTCTCGGGACTTGTTGTGGGCTGGCTTGGGTGGTAGCATCAGGGTCGACTAGGGCATGTTTATGTCATTTTATGTGATTAAACCTATTTTAATTTTTTTATATTATTTTAATGTTTAAAAAATCATCAAGATTAATATAATGAAAATGAGTCCATAATTTAGTCATCAATTTCCAATTCTAATGATTCACCAGTTGAATTGATATAATAATCAATTTTTCCAAATCCTGGCACTATGAGAACAAGGGGTACTTGGGAATGTCTCATGATAAAAAAATGCTATTAGATTTAAAAAGACTAAAAAAATTTTAGACCGTGTTTTTTAATATTTCAATGACATTCATCAACCGGTTGGAGATATAGAATGAAAATTGTCTTCTATCATTATTTTTTTGGCACATGACCCTAGTAGATAACCATTAGATTTTCATGATTGGTGATATTTGATATTAAAAAAAGGACAAGGTGTTGGATGAAATTAAATTACATATGTAGTAACTATATAATTTTTATTTTAATAATATAATTATTTATTAACATGATGTCATTTTTTATGATTTATTTAAAATATTACATCCCTAAAGGACATGAACCATTTGATTTGAAAATAGGGAAAATAAGTGCTGCATGGAGAGCATACAAATCTGAGTTAATGTTAGCTTATTTTGATAGTCAAACACACAATGAGTCTATGAAGAAACGTCATATACACACTCAAGAAGAAATGTGGATGAATTTTGTGGAATTTTGGGAATCATTAGTTGGAAAAGTAATATTTTCCTCATAATTTATGTATTTTACTCATATTCAATTACTATTATATATTTATGTTATTTTGTAACCATTAATTAAGAATAAATAATAAGTTTCATCCTAATATAATTTAAATTTCATTCATTCAATAAATCAGTGTGGTGTAGAAAATTTTTCACATTTGAAACTTATTCATTATATAGTGACAAATAGTTATTAAAGTATACATGATGAAATTAAGTTATTAAAATTTTCTCAAGTCTTTGATATTGATTCATTTTGTAATATTTTTATTTGAATATATAATATATTTTGTGTTTATAAAAAATATGGTAAAGTGGAATATAATCTTTTAATATGGATCAAAATCCATGTACCGAAAAAATGTTCAAAGAATGATGGCACTTTTATACTAGTTAAGGAAATATTTTAATTGAGTTACCACTTTATAAACTAGTATTTATATTCAATACTTTATTTTTGTACATGGAATAATGTTTTTTATTGTAATCAATTGATAATGAGTTATATTCTCTTCCAGGAAACACCTCTAATATTGGAAAAAAAATTATATTTACAACAAAATGTAGGGTGGGATAAAAATGGCTATTTTAAAACGTTTCCTTTTGGTTCTATGTAGCCACAATCACCTAACAAGATATGAGAATTAGAGGTAGATCAATATATAATAACTAAAAGGGAGTAAAGTGATTATAAAATTGAGAAGCATCATAATGAAATTGTTGAATAAATATCACATTTTTCAAAATTAGTCTATGTTCATTTAAATAAATAGGTAATATTTATTTTGTGTTTATATTTTCATAAAAAAAATTTATTTTAATTTTTTTCTAGTCATGTGGGTTTTACCCAAACTTGACCATGCTAGTGGTTGGAACATTATTTTAGAGTGAAATTAATTTTTCAATTTTAATTTTTTTGTAGTTGGGGTATGCTAGTCGACTTTTACTTGATGATTAGGAAAATTATTGTCATATTGATAGCTAGGACAATTGTCATTAATAAAATGAATATGAAGAGTATCTTTATATTTTATTTATATAATCTTTTATTTGGGGAAATTTTATATTTTCATTCTAAATCATGAAATGTTTTCTTTGAAATTGTTCATTATGAAGAATTTAGTAAATTTATTTCATTATTCATTAAAAAAGTGTATTATGTAAGATTTTTAGTTTTATTTCATTAATTCACGTGGTAAAATTGTGTAGTGGTAGGTTGGATGTTTAATTTTTATGATTTTGTTTTCTATTTTATCAAAATAATTTTATCGATGGATGAATTTGTCTTCTTTGATGGAAGTTTGTAAATTGTAAAAGTATAAGAACTGGATGACTGTTATAATGGTTTGTATATTTTTTATTTTAAGGAAAATAGGGTTATTTTTAAGAGATGTCACTATATTGTTCCTTTGATATTTTCTATAATTCACTACATTAGAGTTTATGTTTGAAGATGATATATTGTGGCTTCATTTTCAAAATTTTGTAGGTCAATGCATATAATATTTCTATTTTGATTTTATTTATTTTTCTTTATTTATCATCCATGAGATGAAAATATTTTATGTTACTGAATGTACTTCAATTTTCATCAAAACATTATATGAATAGTAAAAAAATGATTTTACAGGAGCATTGAAGTTGGATGAAAAAAGATCAAGAAAAACTCTTCTTAATATGAATTAATGTTTATAGGTAACCACAGTCATCCTGAAATTTAATTGTCCATCACTGTATGATGACCAAATTTTCATTGTATACATTCATTTTTTCAGTTACTCTTACATCATTTCAATCACATTTCTTATGTTATATATATTTATCATTCTGGGTTAGTATTCCCTAGTTGTAGTTATGTATTTACATAACATTTGGAAATATATATTTTGAGGCTCAATAAAGTCACACATTCCCAAGAACAATGGGATATTTTTATTTAAAAAATGAGTTCATGAATGAAAATTAATATCTAATCCCTATTTTAGTGACATAATTGTTTATAAAAAAAATTATCATTTAAATGTTGGAAGATTTTAAGAATGATTCAAATTTCAACATTAGAGAAATTCCATTGAAATGAATCATCATTACATCTTCCATGGTTTCCTCATGATGATTATTTTCTTTGTTTTAATTACTGCTTGTTTTCCTTTTTCTTTGTTTTTTACATTAATTTTGATCATGAGAATTTTGTTGTTTCAAGGTATAATGTCTTTTTTCATCTGTTTGTGTGAGGATGATTTTTTTATGTTGTGTGCTCTTGAATTAATCCATTTGATATTATTGCTGTCTTGATTCAATATGTTTTTTTAATTGTACTAATAATATCTCTGTAAGATTCTAAAATATATATATCATATTTATAGTATGAGAAAATTAATTTCACAATTTATTAAATTGTATCTGTATGGGTATCTCATTTGATGCTCTAATTTCTTGAAGGATTCATTTGACGGTATTTTTTTACATGTATTTTCACAAGTACGACCTTGAGATGGTTTTTTGGTCTTTGGATTTAGTTATGTTTTCCTATAAAAAATTGGGTTTGACATGTTGATTTCTTTTTTTCTCTATGATGCATGATTAGAACTTTTTTCTATCCATGGGTGCATTTGAAACTGCATATTTCAATTTTTTAATTCATATTTCATCTTGATTTTGTGGTAACAAGATGGGATGGTGTTCATTAATCAATGTATGAGCATACATGAGGGTGGTTAATCTATTGAAAGGTAGGAATCTCCATTCTGAGTATAATCAAGCTACAATTGAGAAAGATTAATCCAAATATAGTGTTATGGAATCATGTCCCCTTTATTAATTTATAGATTCAGGTAAGGTTGGAATCATCAGGGATGGTTAAACAGTTCATGTTGTGGTGAACTGTGATGCTATTTTGGAAAGTCTAAACTTTTTATTTTTTTAACATAATTCTTGTCTCATCTATCCAAGGGGGACAAAACTGATCCAATTAGAGGATCTGGTATTCCATATTTCATTAACATGGAGATTTCTAATTTGATATATATTTCAATTGAGTGGGGTTTCCATCCCTATATCATTAATATTGATGATATGTTATATATGTACTAGGTATTTTGGTCACTATATTTGAATTCAGAGTCATTTCTCATTCAATAATGGTTAAAAGATTATGACATCCTATCATTCAAAAGATCATTTTATCAGGCGTGTATAAGGATATACCACTTATCTTGGATCCTTTAGTACCCAAAAATATTATATGATATTGAAGTGGATGTTGGAATACCCATATTATTGGATTGTGTGTAAATCCATCAAAACATTTATTTCCTTAGTGAAACCCTTTTTCATTTCATTTCATTATTTTTGATTTGGGAGATGTTTGGGTAAATATTTTTGGGATTTGAGAGTATTTTTTTATATATTTTTGTGTTTTTTATAACCATTAAACCTAATGAAGGTTGAACCACACCACAGAAGAAGTGTATTTCACCACAATTCATGAGGAAAATCTATTCTGGTAATGTATGCATCATGATGATATAAGTCGATAATGATTTTATTATATACTTCCTGGGAGATTTGAGAAATCTCTTCTATGCGGGCTCAGATCACACCGTGTATATAGAATCCACAACAATTTTAGGAAATCGACACTATCTTAGTTAATATGGAGTCAACTTTTTTAAAAGGATGTTAAAATTTTGATTTGTGGATCCATTTTGGAAATCAATAGTGGCCTTATATTTAAATATAAATAGGGTAATTATAATTATATTAATGAGGGTGTTCCATGAAGTTCAATACCCTAAAAATACTCAACATTATTAAGAGTTTTTAATTATTTTATATAACATTTCGATCAATGAAATAATCACGCCCCATATAAATAATTCTTACACCACATATGTATTGGTTTTAGAGCATTTCAAAACCACTGTCCTTCTCCCTGAACTGTGGTAGTTATTTTCCATTACATCCCCACATCATTTTTTCATCCTACATTGGGAGAATTTATTTTTGTGCACCAATACACTATGGCAGTCCACCGTGCATTGTGGAAGTTGTTTATAGTACACCTAAATGACCTAGTGAATTTGATTTAAGATTATATGAATTTCTTTGAACTCCTTTGCTACTCTTTTTTCATATCACATGTCCATGTACTCCATCAATTGTATATTTTTCTCATCAGATTTATCATCTAGGTGTGCATAAACTACATGGGGCTGGATAGGGCTCAAGTTGGCATGAATGGGGATGTAGCTGTAGATCGAATATACTGTAACATGCATGGATGGGATGGAAGAGATTAAATAGTCAAGATATCTCATGAATGGGGATGGAGCGGGCAAGGATGGGTGGTAGCTAAACCTGGCACGGATAGATAGATCTTTTGGGGAAATAAATGACATGGATGTTCTAGAGTAATTGGTGCTAGAGTCATGAGTGATGATGGGATGGAGATTATTGGTTGGTTGATCAATCATGGTGGTGTGTGTGGGTGTTAGGGATGAGGCTGAGTAGGGTTTCCTGTCATCCTAATTTGGGTGAGGGTTGTCCCAGAAAATTATTGTGGAAAGATATTAGTGGGTTTCTAAATAGTTCTTTTTTTAATAAACTTAATTATTAATATAAATAATTTTTTTCATATATTTAAAATGTGTTAAAATAGTATTTGGTTTAATAATTAAAACATATGTATTATATATGATATATTAAAAAATATAATTTGAAATTTTTCTTGTAATAAAAATTTTTATTTTTAATTTAATGTAATTTATAAACAAATATTATATATTTGTAATATTATTTCTAGTAGATACATTTTTCATTAAAATATTTTTCAAAACCCATTAAACATCATATATAATATCTTTTTGAATTACTATAATTGCAACAGAAAAATTTTATCTATTGAAAATACATTTAGCGATATAGTTTTTAACAATAGCTTAGTGACAAATACATATATTATGGTAAATCATTTTACCAAAAGAATCATTTAGAAAACAGATATTCCCACATTGAAAATAGTGAAATATTTTTAGTGTAAAATAGTGTATATAAGTAGTAACGTACGTTTGAATCCACATGGAATATGACTACAATAATAAAAACATAAAAAAACCTTTCATGGAACCCTGAAACAAGATTTATCTCCTAACAAAGTAGCTAAAAGAAATCTAAACAAATAGCATGACCTCTCCATACATGAATAGATATCATTTTCACAAGGGCATTCGATATAAATAATCCATATACAAAAACCCACTACCTTTATATCCAACCAATGTCTTATATTCAACGGTCATGTCGTACAATTATGCGTACCACAAATTACCTGGTGATTCTGTATAATGATGTGTAGACCATGAAGGGTTAGATCCCAGGTGTGGAAAATTATGCATCCTTATTGAATCATAGGAAAGTCTTTTTAGATACTCATTATAGAAACATGTTGGAGTCATATGATCATGAGTATCAATACATCCAATGTGAATCCATTAAAGGAAAATATAAGTGGTAGAAATGCCCAAGGCATCCCAAATAATGAAGACCCTTATATTATACTCTATACAAACAATCCAATAACATGTTCCAAATCTATGACTCTCTATAAATGTCATATATTTAATCCATCAATTATTTATACCATTTAGCATTTGGCATTGCATTGAATGAGAATACCCACTCATTGAAAACACTTTCATTTAATCATTTCACATTGTTAATCCAAAACATCTATCACACGTATCCATTTATGTTTTCTAGATACAACAAGCAAGTATACCCACCTATTTTAACAAACTCCATTCAATCCATACAGTCATGTTATTCATGGAATATTATGGTAATATAAGGAATAGAAGAATAACAAATCGTTATCCTGGAAAAAATCCTCATTAAACTAAAAATGAGATTCATTAGTCACAGAATACTAAAAAACACACCCCTTGGCCGGTTTGACATGGATAAAACAAATTAAAGGCATATCACACCCTATAGGTTCCCACTAGTTGGGGATACAACCACCAAGGTATTTCAAGGAACTTAATGGAATCACTAATAATCCCAAATTTTTCTATTTTATATCTATATATAAAAATGTGGCTCATGCCGAAATGTACAATGAGTGACAAAAGGGACAACAGCTCTATGAAGAATAAAAATTCAAAAGAAAAGTATAGGTCACATACCTTATCTTCATAGTTGAGGGATTGTCAGCAATGAAGTCCTAATTATCCCCCATTTAGGATGCATATATATAATGGATGAAGAACAAAAAAATTCAGGCTTATGGTCCTTTACCCAAATGTCACAACCCTTTTTATGAAGAATCAAGAGCAACTAAATGGAAACAAAGATCTTACAGGTGTAGTTCTAACGTAACTGACGATGGATCAAATATATTCCATATCTACAACCAGGATATAATCCTTCCATTGGTTCTTCATGGATTATACAATGTGCGAAAGAGGTTAGATGATTCTTTTCATTAAAAAAAATATGCCTCACCCTTTTAAAAAATACATCTTAAGAAATTACAAGTCGTGTAATTTCCACACACGACATGTAATGACTAGGTTTCCCTTTCACTAGAAAATCCACTTCATTTCATGAAATGGCCTATCTAGAACATTACATATTGTTTAATATGATTAGACATTGTGTAATCCCATTACTCATCCTATAATTAGGTTGTAGCTAGTACACATCATTCATACAAATTCACTCCAAAAAATCCTGTCCATATCAATTCCAATTTTAGGGTCTATGCCAAAAAGGAATGATAACTTGAATTTAACCTAAAATAAAAATTTATTTACTTCAATGAAAACTGTGGATATTATATGATAGATCATATATTTTTAGGGATTATTCATTTTTAGATTGAAGTTTTAGTCCTCTCATATTGAGAAGACTTATTTGGGATGATATGTGATGAAGTTGTTTTATCTGAGTGGGTTACAACAGAAAAATATGACATGGTTGGAAATATAGTCACTCTCAGTGATCATGATGTTTCCCCACCGAAAAATTATTATTTTTCAAGATGAATCTGTTTCTATGGATTATCCTTTTACAGGTCCTACTTCTTGTTCATAAAAAAGGTGTTCGTTTGATTACATTATCATCTGTTTGGGTATTCGATGCCATATTGAAGTAAACCTCTGAAATCTGGTTGATATCATGGCCACCTAGTTTATTTATTGATATTCTGAATGTCACGACTCTAGAAGAGGACGTCTCAGATAGTGGATATTAGTTTCACACTTCAGAAATTTAGATGCTTTAAGAATCGAGGGATCATGCCATAGGCCTCAGAATGATACTCTTCATGTAGTGAATAATTTATCGATGTAGTGGGAATTATTGTGAAATATATTTCCATAATGGTGTATAGTGGATAAGGAATGAAATCTTTTTATGATTTTATATGTTATTTGATAATCCATTTTTATTAAGAAATGATTCCTGGGATTTTTTCTTATAGTGATTTTTTTGTAATTAGTCTTACGGAACCATTCTAGTTTTTCATTGTGGATCAGTTTTGTTTTTAGGTTTTCATCATATTGGTGATACTTATGTCTTGTGGAAATGGGTGATAGTTTTCTGGTTTTATGTTTAGATTTTTTGGTTTACCTTTTTGGTTCGATATTCCGAGTTTATTAGTGTGGATATAATTTTAAATATTGGAGAGACCCACCGTCAAACCTCATTTGGGTTTATCTATTAATATTTAGGTGTGTATTTGGTATTAAAAAAGGTATAAATAAGAATCATTATTTTTGTTGGCCTCAAATAGAATTGATCACAGTTTTTCTTTTATTTGTATGGTTTCATTTATATGAGAAAACTATTTTTTGGGATAATTTTCACATTGAAACATATTTTCAATTTTACTCTATGTATTTTTATTATATTATTATTTTTTGATATTATAATTTAGGTTTACGTTTAGTACCTGGGGATAATTTTTCAATGTTTGAGTCATTGTGTTAAATTTTTAACTATGTATTATTAGTGTCATTATTTTAGAGAGGAACAATGTGTCTAGAGAAGAACGAAGGTGTTTTTATTTCATTTTGTTCCATATTTTTTTTCCTTTCATGGATTGACCATGGATTTTTCTAAACTCTATGAGGAAAAAGTGTAACCATGTGTCCTTTTGGTGGTAACTATATAATGGAACATAACATGAGAATGATTAATGGTAACATCGCAACATGTTTTGGGGATTAACTGCAATTTTGATAGATAAACTTTGTATGGTCAGGAAACTGTTTCAAAAATAATGCATCAATAATGGTCATGTACCTGTTCTTTATGGTAAGCTGTGAATGGATAGTGAGACGTTTGGAAAACCATGTGTTTATACTAGTAGACACAATGAGATTCTTGAATACATTAAATTCTAAATCACCCTATAATTTAATCATATTTCATGTATATTCTCTCTTTTTTCATATTATACCACTTTGGGGGATCCTAATAGAACCTTATTTTCGTATCCTATTGTCTTTGATGACTCTCTATTGTTTATAGGTGAGATTCCATCATTATCTCTTATTTTATTTTCATCAAAAATCCTATTATTGTTTCTTATTTCCTTTTGTGCTAGGTACTATCTTGGACGAATCATTGGGTGATGGTTAGATTAGGATGGATTATTTATTTTATTATATGGTGAGTGTTATATTCATTAGGCCTTTTTTTCATCTAAAGGGGTTTTATTGCATTCACAAAATGTTGATGTAGTTATTTATGTGCATTTCAATTCTAGATTTCCCATTTGATTCTTGAGTATTTAAAATTAATTTATATATGTTTTTAAAATGATTTTGTGGTCATTATTTGATTGTTTTAAGGGTATTCATGATCTAATTTTTATCAATGGGGTTCTCTAATAATTTTCTATAGTTATAAAAATATTCTTATGAATGTACGGTGATTGATATAATTATAAATGGATTTTAAAAGTCAATATGATTGTGTTTGATATTATTTTTGATTTGGTCAATAGAATACATGTTAAATTGGTTTTCTTTGAGATTTTTGGTGTTTAATTTTTTGGTTCTTGTATGATAACTCTTGATCATGGGTTATGAATTTCCTTGTGAATCATTAAATAAGAACCCTGGTTATTTTTTATATTTTCATAGTTATATATATATATATAAGATATTGGATGTGTCCATAACCATATGTACCTGAGGAAAAAATATTTATAATAATAAACACATGTAGATGGAATTTCATGAAAGTTTACAACTTGAACCAAATTTTCAAAAACACCTTCTCTCAGTATTAATTCCCTTCATACACACTTCACCTTAAATACTCAATAAAAACACCCAATATTTTCTCAATGGATTCTTGATTTCCAAATAACCACAAATGTGGTTTTTTATGTGAAGTAAAGAACATGGTATTTTGATAACTAAAATATGACTAGCAGCCCCAATTAATTGAAGAGAAAATGGTGATCTTTTAAGTATGAAATTACTGTTCCACAATGGATGAAATATGGTTATACATTTATATGATATTTTATATGAAATGGATCTATAATCGTCATGGTAATTTCCTAATTGTTACTTTTTTATATTTTAGAAATTTTTCTTAAAATCATATAATGTGTAATTTTAGTTAGAATATTGAATGGTTCAGTGTATGATAAGAAACCATAGATTTGTCCTTATTCTGAGAGGGATATCACATAGTTAGTGATATGAATTGGAAATAAATGCATGGTGGAAGCTATGAGTTATTTGAAAACCGTAATGACTTCCCTATTTCAATATATAATATTATAAAATCATTATTAGATGTAATATTGATGGTCGAGCGATGATTAAATTCATATTCCAATTATAAGGATTTAAACCCCATTAATATAGGATAAGGGAGGTGGGATATCCATTAGTGAATAATTCTAGAGATGTATGGTTGGATATTTAATATGATGGTGAACCATATAATGGTTTGTGGGTCTAAATTGAGTGAATCGGGGAATTATTTCTACGTATATTTAGGGAATAACAATTTTTTACATCTGTGTATGATCCTATTTTATTTCTACATCAATTTTTATAAATTATGATTTATTATTTTCTTTATTATCATTTTAAATGTTTCTTTTATTTTTTCTTTTTTATTTCTACCATATTTTTATTCATAAAATCATTTTAAATTTCTTTTATACTTCTTGTGGATTGTTTTATCTACATGGAATTTTGTTTTTGAACTAGGTTTCAAGGTTGAAATGATAATTTTGGCTCAATAAATTATAAAAAAATTTACATATTATTTATTTCATAATAGCTTTAATGGAATGTTTTTGGAATTGATATGTATGTATTTTGTGTTATTTACCAACAGAGATATTTTATTCTCACACCATAATATATTCACATGGCATAGGTAGACACATGATGTTTTGGAGGATCATGTTTTCTTATGGTATTTTATGTGGAGGTAATTTAATAAATATAGTGGTGAAAATGAGGATACATTGTGGACCAATACATATTTATTTTAATTTTCAAATAACACTTTTAAAAGGGAATGTGTGAACCTTAACAACAGAACAACCAGACAAAACAAACATCATAGTCCATCTAGAATCCATAAAAGAGCTGGGATGTCTATAGAAATTAGTACATAAGAACGATGTTTGACACATAAATTTGGAAAATAAGTAGAATTTAATTTTTAAATTGATTGATTATAAAAATAATGAATTCAATAAGTTTAAAACAAAAGTGACAGAGATAGTGATCAATTTATTATAGGATCTCATTTTTCAAGGACATCATGGTCATAAAAATCATATCTCACCACTTCCAATGAAATGATAAATGCAGGACTCCACTATCAAGTTTTAAAATACCCATGGTTTAAGGATGCAATTAATACTACTCTTGTGTGAATAAAAGTCCATAAACAATTCTCAAAAAATGAAGGAATGTCATAATATGAATTTTATCCTTATAAATATACGAATTTTTTTTTATTTCACACGTTTTCAAATAATCTATAGACACTGACCACCAATACCATTTTTCTTGATTGAGAGAAACTACACAGTGAATGTGGGGTTTAATGTTCTTTCACCAAAAATATAATCAATGAATGGAAAACCCCAAATTAAAATAACATTAATTGAATTTGACAAAGCTGAAAATATAAATCAATATATAGAATAGAAAGTCTTACATTAAATAATAATACTCCCACATTACAAAGGTAAAACCTCACCTTCCTCGATCACACAAAATCATTACCCCTATATGACAAGTGACAATGAGATGAATGAGGATGAAAAAGGCATTACAAAAATATGGAGAAGAAATTAAATAAAATAAATAAATCCAAAAAGTTCACTTCCATAGTGTCTGAGATAGAATTAGATGGAATAAGAATCATTGATATGGAGTTGCTCCAACTTTTATATGCATTATTTTTCATTGGAAATTTAATTAATTGTATCCCAATTAAATGATAGAGTCACATATATCATAAATAATGAATGTGGTGTATCAATGTGTTCCTAATAAATCCAATACATTTTGTCACAATTGGACACCATACGAAGGAGTTCTATCCTTTTTATTCTGAGAATTTATTCTACCCAATCAGACTCTTGAAATTTCAAACCATCAAATAATCAGGCATGAATTACCATGAAAATTGTATATTAATACGAATCCTTCATCAATAATGTTTGTCACCAATGTATTCTACATCCACACTCATATTTTCATCTTATTTTGGCCCCCATGAATGAGATATATTCCCCACACCAAAAACAGACATATATGTAATCATTTTTCATGCCCCAACATGTGAGCTTCTATTGAGCTTCCAAATGGTCAATAATGATTTTGTCCCAAAAGGATGATATTTATCTTAGGATGTATGGAATCTTATAAAAATATCAATTTAGATCAATGTATAAAATGTTCTATTTGGAATTAAAATATATATTTAAACTATAAAAAAATGGGCCATTTTTATGATTAATATCATAATACAAAAAAATAATAAAATTTGGTAATTTATTTTTTTTAAAAAATTTGGTTCTAATGAAAATATTTGAATTTAATCTAAATTTATGGAATATATTTTCTATATTAATTCCCACACAACAATCTCATGGACTAGCTGCAAAATAAGAATAAAAAAATCACAAAAATTCAAAACACACAGAGATGAGATCTACCACATCTACACCAAGAAACAAAATGATATCATGAATCATGAAAAAATATTATTTATTGTTCTCCATTTATATCAGTTGATATTTTTCATATTAATTAATCATCTCATGAAGAAAAAGCCATCTACCTGATAATAATTTCTTCTAATTTCACAAAATTCATTTTTCAACAAGTCATTTCTCATCCAAATCCATGCAAGGGTCAGCATTGCCCAGATAAATTTCCACATCTTCACACAATGTGAGTAGAAGAAATATTTTTACCGTGACGAATTTTAAGGGTAGTTATGTGGATTTCAGTTTGTAGGATTTACATGTTAAAATTTCAAAGGCTGAATACGGAGGAAATGTATCTATTTGAAGTTAAATTGAATGATTTTAATTTTCACTAAAGAATGGTATCCTCATTTCTACCCTTAGTATAAAATCATCTCCATTATCCTGAAAACTAAACTAACTTTCATTCCATTTATTATTTCACCCCCAAAAAAATCAATCCTCTCAAACATAGTTTTTTGTTTAATGCTCCAGAGAGGCATAACATTTTTTCTCTTTTGGGTTCTCCATACAGGCATGAAATTTTATGTAATGAAAGCTATATATAAGAACAAATTTTAACATAAATAATTTATTATAAGAAACATCATCTAATTTAATTTCCCACCCAATTTATTAGAAAATGAGGTATCACAGCACAAGAC
Source organism: Viscum album (assembly GCA_963277665.1). Lineage (NCBI taxonomy): Eukaryota > Viridiplantae > Streptophyta > Magnoliopsida > Santalales > Viscaceae > Viscum > Viscum album. Next base: position 552,549,064 of record OY728138.1, read on the forward strand.
ATATTCCCCTACAAATAAGATCAACAAGATCATGAAATTTTACATCGAGAGAGGGTTAGATGGGAAATATTGGCTTCAAATGTGACTAAACTAATAGGTAGTTCATGTATTCCAAGGCCTAAAAGGTTTAAATATACTAGGTAGGCCATAAAGAAATTTTTTTTCTTTAAATGGACGATTTAAAAGAAAACAAAATTCTCAATCATTTAAAACAAATGTACCTCAAACACTCAATTTTAATAGGAATAAATCATATTATAATAATAGAAATTGTGGGCTGGATCTCTCAGTAAGTGAGGTGAATGTAATGAATACGAATTAAATGGGTTTGAATCGCTCAAATTAAGTGATTTCAAAAATAAATATAGTGATATGTGTCATGGGGTTCAAAATTCATTTTACTTTTCATGATATTACAAAATTTTTGAACATGAAAAATTTCATTTTCAGCATTCAGATATACATGTAACATTAAATAGATTGTTCCACTCATTTACATGGGTTTGAAAAATTGAAATTATAATCATCAGAGCTCAACTATTTTTTTAAAAATTATATGTTAAATATAAACATAAAAATATTTGCAAAATTGGATTTTTTTTTTGAAAAACAGTAAAACAAACAAAAAAAGAATGCCTAATATACAAAGCTCCCCTCCCCCAAAATGAATTGATATAGTGTCCGTAGATAATTAAAATGGATTTGAAAATTATGAAAAATTGAAAAATAATAACAGTAAGAATGAAAACGTAAAGAAAAGGTATGACCTAATGGATTTTATTGATAAACAGGATGGAGAATTTTGATCTCCTCCACTGGATCTGGTGGAAGGGTCACAGATAATTTCATAAACCTATTTCCATTAACATTGAATGTTCTATTCTATCAATAAAATTTAATATTAATATAACAAAATGTATATATAAGAGGACCTATAAATGGACCTTTCCATTTGGAATGATGTATATATGGCATCAACATGTGTCTTGGTTGAATAACTACAGTTTATCTCCAGGATAGAAGTATTTTGGATGAATAACCTTTTCATCAGCCAGTCCTAATCGTCTAATTTTAAAGTTATTCCCATCTAATTTTCTCCATCTACATCATAATCACTATTCCATCAAAACCATCACATTATATATCCAAATTCATCTTCATTAAATCCCAATATTCCTTATGATCCAATTCCACAAGTAGGTGATAGATTTTCCCAATAATCAGCCTATATAGGATCATTCCAAATGAGGTTTTAAGGGAGTAATAAAATCCTATAATGTATCTTCCAACTTTTGGATCCAATTATTCTTATTTAGATTAAAAAAATTTTCAAAAATTCATTTGATTTAAATATTGGAAACTTTATCTTACCCATTAGATGTGGAAGATTGAGAGATGATGTTTTTATTATGCACCCCATACTTCTTTAGAATGTACACTATTATAAAATATCAAAAGTGAGTTCCCTAATTACCGATGATGGCACTAGGGACTCAAAACCTACAAAATATGTTTTACCTAAAAAATGAAAAACTAAATTATAATTGTCAATCCTGGTGACATTTTGTTGCACGCATTTAGAAGCATAATCCACTACAAGAAAGATATAAGAATTTCAAAATTACATATGTAATGGTACTATAAAATCTATCCCCCAGACCTGAAAAAAATCACAAAAATTATAGCATATTTTGAGGCCTATGCAGTCTATTTGGAATATTTATTGAAAAATGAAATGTTTTAAACTTTTTAAAAAATTCATGATTACTTTTAAAATGGTGGTCCACTAAATTAGATATTTTAAAACCTTTCGTTATTTTCCTCTAAGGGTTAAAGTAGTCTCCACAAGAAAATGTTTGAAAAAATAAAAAGTTAGATTTAACTTCACATTCAAGAAGATATATTCTTATTAATTGACCATTGGAAATCATCCAATGAAATGGATCATTCATAAAGTAATATCTAGATACATCTTTAATTTTATGAATTTGGTGATAATTGAAATGATAAGGGACCTAATATTTTACAAGATAATTGGCCATGTGAACATACATAGTCCTTTATCCTGCATTCAAGTAGAATTTCACTCCTCGAATTTGATCATTCACTGGGTGCTTTTCTATAATTTCAGTTTCTGCTGTATTTTGAAGCCTACTCAAGTGATTAGTCCCTTGGATATAAAATCTCTTTGTTTCTTTGATTTCTATATTCTACTCCCATAGCAGTATAATAAATATCAGTACTATTAGTTTAGCATCATATTTATTAGTAAAATACATATGATCCGCATGATCATAAAACACAGTCATTTTAGTTCCAATCTTATATGATATAAATCATTCTAAAAAAATGATTACTAATAATCCTATATCCATTAATGTGTAACCAAATTTGACTACATTTATGGTTCTCTAGGAATAATAAATGACTTGAGGTCGGCTCTCAATTCAGAAAAAATGACTACTCCAACTTATTTATTAGAAGAATCCCAAAGTAGCTCAAATGGTTCTTCCCAAATTGGCGGTTGCATCATGGGTGGTAAAATCAATCCCTTTTTCATATCATTAATGAATTCCATACATGCACTATTGAAATAAATATCAGAATATTTTAATGTTATTCATGATAATGAGAGATAAATAATTTTAAAATAATTGATAATCATTCTGTAGAATCATGCATGTCCTAAAATTTATCTAAAATGTTTCTCACAAGTACGGTAATGTAATGAATTTTTCACATCATTTTTTTATTTATCCACATAAATACCTTATTGGTAAATTTCACGAATAAGTAAAAATTATCCCTTAAACATGTAAATCAATTTTTCCAAATTCAAAACAAGATACATTTCAATGATGGGTTTCAAAACTCTTTCATGATTTTTTTAAAAATTATCCAATGAATCTCCAAAAACATTGAAATCATATAATAAAAAATAAATTCAATTTTCAGTGTGATCAAAAAATATTTATACCATGAACCTCAAAATTTTACCTGGAGAATTACATAATCCAAATGGAATCCTTCTATATGAAAAAATATCATAGGTACATGTAAATGTTTTCTTCCACTGATCCTTGGGAGTAATGGGTTCCTAGAAGTAAAATGAAAATATATCCAAATAAATAATGAGTTCTACCTACCAATCTCTCTAAATTCATTTCAATAAGAGGGATGACAAAATGATCATTCTGAGTGACCTGATTCCACTTAGTAAAATCACTGCACACTCTCCACCTATTTTGAATTATTATAGGGATTAACTTATTGTTTTCATTCCTCACAGTGGAAATGCTAGTTTTTTAGGAACTGTATGAATGGGATAACCCACTATGAATCTAAAATGGTAACGAGGATATAATCCTCAAAGGGAATAAAAAATTACTTTTTAATACCTACATATTGGTGGTATTTATCCTCTTCTGGGTCTATTTATTATGTTTGGAACATCATTATTTATAAATTATTTATGGTAATATTTTTGGGATTCTTACTGGGATATCACCTATTATCAAAACTATTTATTTTTAATTCGATCTAAAATTATCAAACAAATATTTTTCTAGAGTTTTTTAAATATTATTTTCAATTATCACTAGTAATTTCTCTCCATCCCTAAGGTACACATAATTCAAATAACTGGGCAGTCGGTTTAATTCAAATTCAGTGGGATAGAAAAAGGATGAAATTAAAACAATACTCCGTACATCCAATGGTATGAACTACTACAGACACAAACCCATATAATCATCTTCATTAGTAAACAAAGAATTAATTAAATTATATATTACCACTTCTACCCACATAAAAGCAGAACCTCCCATTTTTTGGGTATTTTAATGTTCATTAATAGATAAATTATCTCATATATATAAAAATTCATGGAACACTCTTGATTCTATAATGGTTTTAGTAGCAATATCATGGGAGAGTTCAAATAGGGGGTGATCATATAATATTTGCCTCATGTATTCAAAAATATGGAAGTGGATAGTGCTACCTAAAAATTGAATGGTGTGTGTTCTTTTATGGACATTGATGAAGGTTTTTCCCGTCATTATTAATGGTCTCCCAAAAATTATGGGAGAGTGTGATAGGATCCAATATTCATCGATAATTTGGAAGGAAAAGTCATCTAGAAAAAAAGAGATCTTATAAATTCACAAGGACATCCTCCAAAACTCCTGGTGGAAATTAGTGGATCTGTTTTCAAGATGGACGACCACTCATGCGTGATATAAGTATCACATATTCAAATAAGTGTAACCTGAGTGAGAAAGTATATTAATTTATGCTCTTATATAATACAAATCATATGTGAATATTAAATAACCAATGGTGTGTGTAACATAAAACCTCCCTGGATCATGACTTATGGATGGAAACTGTGGTGTGATAAGGGCTAAGACAATTATCCACAAGTTTATCCTCTCATTCCCATTAACTAATATATTTTTCTATGAAATTAAATTTCAAAAAAATTCATAGTTTGGAATATGTTTTTCTACCTGATGTAGGGGAATATTAAATACCACTTTCTAAAAGGTTTCCAAAACATCTTTTTGAAGTGTTTATTCCTATAATTAACTTTATTTAGTCATCCTTGAATGAAGTAGTTGGGGTATGTATTTATCCAACCTTGTTTCCACATCATTATTGTTTCATGTCACTTCTTTCTCTACACATCCATATCCACAACATCTTACTTTTCTTCTTATTGGTATATTTTTACATGATTTTTGAAATTTTTAACTTCTTTCTCCCTCATAACAGGTGGTATTGTTTCAGGTTTAATAATGGTTGGAGGTGGGAGTTGTAGTCTAGTTCTTATTATTATATCATTGAATTTGTTTTTGAGATTTGGCACAGTCTTGTATTGATTCTTCCCAAAATTATTTGATTGAATATCCAAAATAAAAATTAACTAGTTTTATAAGTATTTAAAATTTTCTTTATGACCCTCTACATCTGACCTTTGTTTTGGATCTCAATTAATTGTTGTGAACTAGTGGATGGTTTCTCAAATGTTTTTATTTTGAATTTTGGTGGTGAAAAGGGTTGTTTTTGCTGAAAGGGTTGTTTATTGGAATTTTTGAAATATGGGGGGTTCGAGTCCTGCTATTGATAAGCAAGTATATCCTAGGTCAATTAGAGTATGTGTCCTTGTTCTTTCTAGGTCGGACGTGGATGATTTCGATGGAATTCCCTATTCTAATAGGTAGTAGCACATCATGTGGTTCCCTTCACTTTTGGTCTCTAGTGAGTGTAATGATAATTATAAGACCATTAAAAACATATCAGATTCATTCCATGTTGTTTCTTCACTTGGTTAACAACAATTTTCACACTATCTTGGTGAGTTCACCCATTTTTATTATAATTATTTATATGGAATTAAATATTTTTACCTCATGGATTATCTTTGTTTTTAAACCTATTGTTAAAAATTAATTCATGTTTTTGAAAATCTTCATAATTAGTACTCTTATATATATTGGTGAATTTTCAATCAAGGACCCCCTAAATGAAGCATCTAGATGATTTTAATCATTTTCTAGAATTCATTTTTTGAATAACACATGGAATTGGTGTTCCTACATTTCATTAAGTGGGTATATTGGTCATTTTTTGTTGGTATGCTTTTAGTAATTATAGATGGTTTCTCTACTTGATTTCTTTACATTGTAATTCTCTTCATTGATACTAATGGAACTGTATATGGAAAGACTATTTGTATTAAACATCTTTTTAGCTCTACCAAATCAATGATCTCCCCTTGTTTTAGATTTTAAAATCATTATTTAGATTATACTTATAGTGAGAATAGGATTTCCCTCCCCTGAAATTTATATTTGGGTACACATATCATCCGGAATCATGAGCTTACAATGATGAATTCATGGATATGTCAATTTGGATATTCTCCTACCAGACTATGAAAATTAGGAATCATGGGGATAATATTTACATGTAATTCAAAATCATTTTTTGTATTGGGTTCAATGAGTTGGTTACAATAAATGGAAATTTGATGTCCACATAGATGATGCAATGTTGGGATGGAATTTCCATCCATGATTTCAGGTTCAGAATGAAGACTAACATTTTCAATTGAATATGAGATATTTATTTCTTAAATGAATCCTGGTTGGTCTCTCATTCTTATTTATGTTATCGTGCACTCAATTTCAGGATGAAATTCAATTAATCTTTCTTTTAAGTTATGGGTCATTCATTTTTTAAAATGGTTTATTTATGTTGCAATGCCTCCACGACAATGGTTCCTTATTTGATGAATGGATGAAATGGTCCATGAAAAACAACTATTATTTATGTTAAAAATATGTAGTTTGGATGACCTAGGATGTCTCTAGAGAGAAGTGCATGACAATCATGTTTGTCACCTAAATTTGGGAAATAAGTAGATTTGGATTTTGAAATTAACATACATTTAAAAACAAGGAATGAAATTTTTTTTAACGTGACTAATTGAGATAGTGATAGTTTTAGGGTAGGATATCCTTTTACAAGGTCATCCTTGTCATAAAAATCAGTTCCCATCTGTTCCCATTAAATGTTAAATAAATGACTCCTCATTCGAGTTTTCAGACACCCTTGGATGAAGGAAGCAATGAAAACCACACATATGTGTATCATGTTTCATAAATTATTTCCAATAAATTATGGAATGTCCCTATTGGTAATTGTTTCCTTATAAATCTAGAATCAATTCACATATTTCACACATGTACCAACTATTGCTAGACAGTCAACACCTAACACAATTTGCTCGATGGATACAAACTACACTAGGTGGAGGGAGTTTAAGGTTACTTAACAAAATCTATAAAAAATTAATGAAAAAAAATTCACAATCACATTAATAGAACAAGGAATAAATTATAATATACATCGTTCAATAGAAATGAGAGATTTACATTAATGAACAATACTCTGACAATAAAAAGGGAACCACCCTCATCCCTGATCACTCAAAATAATTACCCCTCTATGAGAAGGGTAAACGAGACGAATGGATAAAAAGAAGGTATTACAAATCAATGTAAAAAATATGAAATAATAATATTACGACAAAAAGATCCCTTCACTGGTTTTCATAATGGAATGAGATGGAATGAGATCCTTTGAAAGGGAGGATCTCCTATCCATTTAGAGGAATAATTTCTCATTCGAATGATGACATGGTTTATAACAAATAAATGATTTATTCACGTGTATCGTCCATTATTAATTTTTTATTGAACCTTTTCCAAATTCACCTTCAATATATTTGCTTAATCGGATACAAGATGAAAGAGTTATGGCCGTTTTAGTCTGAGAATTTATTCTGCCTAGTAAAACTTTTCAAAATTTAAACCTTAATATTATAATTCATTAATATCCAAAAAAAAGGTATGCATTCATGTAGAAATATTCATAATATTTGATACTAGATTTTTGGAACATCTTCACTCTGAATTTTTAATTATTTGGGCCCCTCATTCTTGAGATATTGTAACCACACCCAAACTAGATATATTGGTAATTAGTTTTCATGGAAAAATTTGTCAACATTTTTTGAGCATCCATATGTTCTATTAATATTATGGCTCAAAAAAATTAAATGATCCCTAGGTTATATGGTATCCTAGATATAATTAAAATCACTAATTGTACCGGTATTGAAAATATTTTACCCAAAATATAAAAATAATTGAATGTGGTTAAACAAAAAAATGGGCCATTTGTACGATTAAGCTCAAAATATCACTACAATCATAAAATGTGGTATTTTTACATAAAATAAATATTTTGTGTCATTTAATAAAATAAAATTTAATATAATGTTGTTGAAAATAAATTCTTTATAATTTATTTTTTTTGTTCTACTGTAGTTGTATTCAAATATGTAATGTATTTATTTATTCTTCCTAGTTTTTGGATTCAATTTATTTATATTCCATACTCTTACGTTATTCTTTTATATTTTATTATTATAGAATAACTATTTCCCATATTTATTATCCTTTATTTCAAATAATAAATTATATTCTATTACAATGATGAATATCACTCGGTCCTTGGCGCCATCTATAGTTATTGATCACTTCAAGATTGTCCCATGTTTTTTTGTGATAGGGAGACATAATAAAATGAATTACATTTATTTATTATGTAATTTTTAATCCGATAAATTAATTATCATATATTTTATTTATTTTTGAAAATGGAAATTATACACCCAAAATCATTATGGAAACTCCTTAAATAATTTTATTTCTTTTATAAAAATATCTCAATTATAGTACAATCATATATGTGGTGGATTATCATTATATTATTTATATAATGTGTTCGAATATCATAATTATATTACACAACCACATAATTAGGGGGAATGTGAAATAATTCCTATCTAAGATTTGCTGAAGATTGTGAATATGGCCATTTTATAATGTTAAAAACAATATGTAGAGTTTAAGATTTAGCAAAATGTCATGGATTCTAAAATATTAATAAATCATATTCATTCTATGTAGAAGATACATTATGGATTAGATAAAAAATATTATCAATTAGAAATTCTATGCAAACTGAATGTAGGAAATTCAGAAATTGGTAATGCTTTCAAAATGAATTTTTTGATTGATCGGTTAGTGAATTTGGGCTTCCACGATGATAAAAAAATATTCATTAAACATCTCCTATTATTAATACACCCATGCTTATTAGTATTTTTCTGATCCTAGATAAAAGAAATTTTTAACATTATCGGGAAATGTTTGCCTATACATTACCAAGAAGATATGGATTTTTTAAAATCCTATTTCAAGAACACTATGGGAAATATTTTGAATGGAAAGGCTGAATATACCCAAGAAAATCTTGTCAATATGATCCTTTATGATGTTATGCAAATAATGAAAATTTTCAAATCCATAATAATGAACTAGATTACAGTTTTATCTAATCTTGAAATAATTTCCATTGTAAAATAATTTATATGAATTCAATATGTAATTATTTTCATCATCTTGTAGTATATTTATAAAGTCTCTATTATCATCTAATGAAATTAATAAATTTGGATTACAAAAAAAATTATATAAATAATTTAAATGAGAAAGAAAAGAATTGATGTATATTGGACTCAAAAGCACATGAGAATGGGCGATTTCGATGTCAGCCTAGGGGGGTCATTGGTTCTCATTTCATGATTTTATTGATTCATGTTTGTAATATGGTTGACGAAAACATATATATTTTTGATTTTATTAATACAAGGATATGTTATTCAATTGTCAAAATAACAATTTTTATAGTATATAAACAGAAAACTAATGGTTTAGTTACAATTGAATCACAAATATCCTTTGCAATGAATGATAAATATAAAATATAATTATTGTAACTAATTGTGTAATGAAATTTTTTTTCAAATATTATCAAACACGTGGACATTATTATTAACATAAAAGTGTTATAGTCACAATTGATCTATGTTAAGGGATATAGAAAATTTATATTATGTTTTAGATTAAACATCATTTGAAAATAAAGGTAAATCAAAAATATATGTTGTTACTTCAACATTTCAAAATGAACAATCTTGTGGGTAAATGGAAATCATATATTTCAAGATATATGTTTAGGAATATTTTACCCTGATAAGTGTATTATATGAGTTAACTTGGTTAATATTGAATAATCTCCTATAAGTTTTTTATAAAAAATTATCTATGAAACCACTGATCATAATTTTGGATTAATGGATATTCCTCTTTAAAATTTCCTTATAAAATAAATTGTGATTACGGTAGTAAAAGTAATATCAATTATGATGAATTTAAATATTTCAAATCAAGTATCATTCATTCAATTAAATGATATTCAAATAATAAGGAAAGAACTAACAATTGGCTAACCTTATTTTATAATGGATATAATATCATTACTGATATTATAATAATATATTGGGAAAACACCATAAATGATTGTTGGGAACCGTTTTCAATATATTTAAATAGTATCAAATTAACAATATAACACAAAGGTGACATTAGATTAATTATCATAAAACAACTATAGATCTCAAAATCTTTCTAAGATTTCCTATACATCCATAATAAAAGACTGTATCTTTATATATTTGGAGAATAAAAAATTTTATTGGGTTAGGTCTCTGGATTCATATCTTTTGGAATATGAATATTTGAATCCCCCATTCCTAGTGGAAGGAGTTGTTTAACAGGCATATAATGCATGGGATCATATATCAATATAGGTGTTTTTTGTTTATCATAATGGGTATTACATAAATAATATTATTCTAGAATAAATATTATTAGAATGAAAAATTAAATGGTAATATGAAAAAGAATAAAAAATATGTATAAATATAAGTAATGAAGATTGTATATCAAAATTTAGTTATTTATTATTTTAATTTTTTTTAAGGATTGATATATTTGTTGAGTGTTTAAGAGAAACATAACATGGATATTACAAAAAATCATCAATACAAACAGTTATTAATGAGGGGTATACTATTTAACAAGTTCTATAATACAATCATTATGACAAAAATCCTTTTAATTTTTAAATTATCAATTTTTATTTTTTTATTTAATTTTAAGGATATGCCATTGTAGAGGGATCATCTTAAATTCACATCGAAACAAAGGAGTTAATGTGTCTCAAACATGTCAGCGGTATATATAATTTTAAAGGATAACTATGTTGATATCATAAAAAATAATTTCTGTTTTTTAACATTTTTCTAAGACAATGTAATGAAATTTATATAATGTTGATGTAAATTTTCAATAATATTCATAGGACAATGATCTATCATATATTATTATTAGTGAACTAAATAAATTCATAGTAAATAAAATAACATATTATTGAAATATGAAATTTTAATTGATTCGAGTCCATATTTTTGTTGGCATATATTATGTCTAGTAAAACATTTTTGTGAACATGAATACATTATATTGATTAAAATTTTATTACATTATTAAATTATATGAATAAGTAACATTTTCAATGATATGTAGTAACATTTGGGAATAAAAATACATAATTATTAATTGGGAAATATAAAATAGATCGAACATAATTTCATATAAATTATTCTATGACTATACAATAGTACATTTACAGATAAAATTATATGCTTCAATTGTGTTTAGATGAGTGAGAATAAAATTAATCAAGGTAATTGAACAGTTGGTTATAGTTTTTTAATTCTCATATATTATTTCAAAAAAGTAAAATGTAATTTGAATGAAAAAAATATTATAGCTATTGGTTTCTTTATCTACCATATCTAAATATATGTTCACGTATTTTATGATTATGAAGTTGGTTTGGTGAAATACTATTCCACATTTGGGTTATATATAATGAAAGAAATTTTTATTTTTATAATATGATTTTTTCTATATATTTAGTTAGGATGCTATGATTCTGAAATTGGATATAGAGGTGGGTAATTTTTTAGATCACTACATGGAGACATTATATTGATTGTAATATTGCAATAAATTTATTTATAACAAAGAAATATTTCATTAACAACCCTATATATAGATTCATAATATTCCTATTAGACATATCTAAACATAGATGAATAATTCATTTCTTGTGAGGACTAACCGATCAGTAGTAGTTGGATCTAATGTATGTTGCTATTTTTTGGAGCAGGTTCCATAACACAAACTAAATTTTCCATTGAGTAACATGTAAATTAAAAGAGTTTAATATTAGTGTAAATATTTTTTACTTATTGATTATCCTTCTTCATAACATTTATTTGATAATTTATATGTTTATAAGATGTATCTATAATGTCATTTTTGTTATCCTCTATTATGAGAACATCAAATTGACATGACAATGTTCTGAATACAGTTAGGTGGTCAGATAAAGTACTTTGATAGGGAATATATTATATATATTGTTATATTTGAGTAATAATAATCAATGATGATTGTTCTCATGATGTTCACATGTGGATGTATGCGATATGAGAGAATATCATGACATCACATCTATTAAAATTTATGCGTCTTTTTGTCAAATTAGATATTCCTTTATATAGTCTTGTGTAATTGTGAAAAAAATTAATATTATCATTACTAAATGTGATGAATATTGCACCTAGATTTACTAAAAAATAGTCCTTCTATACGTTTTCTGGATGTTTGGTGTGTTGGGGGTGTCCGGAATGGAATGATATTAAAAGCTAATTCAATATAAGATTTATCTGTTACATATTTTTAAAAATGAAAACATTTCTCATTTATTGAAATATAACTTTTTTTTAAATTTTTTTCCCTATTCTGGTGTGGTTTATTTCATATATTAAAATAATAAGATATCAAGAATATAGGTTTATGATGGATTTGAAAAACATAATTGATGTGATATTGAGACAATTAGATTATATTACATAGTATGTTTTTGTATGTGGATTTCAACATTGTGGCATTACGTTCATTTTGATTGGTTCCATGACTTAGTTCTAGACAGTAATCCAAGTCATTATGCAAGCCTAACTAATGACAACAATAATGAATACTAGAGGTTGAAACTATATGTATTTTCATTGATCTCTATTTAATTATATTTTAATTTAGTTAATGGCTGAAATATGAATCCCATGAATGAAGAATAATTTTATCCAACATTTATTGATCACTAATGTTAAATATGAGGAAAATAATCCTTAATTAGGTAATAAATTATTTAGTTTATTCCATAAATATATATATATATCTATTCATTGGATTGTGAATAAAAAATTTAATTTATTTATTAAATATTTTATAAATATTTATGTTGTGGATCATGAAATTATAAAATTATTTATGTGATGAAAATATTTATTCGGTTATTCTATATATAAAAAAGATGTTCCGGTAAAGAAAGATCATTTATAGTGTTGACTATTAATTTACAAGATAATAAAATAATAATTATAAGCATTTATATTTTACTAAAATATCAAACAAGAGTGAAAATAGTATTATTATATTGAATGGGTTTTATTACGGATTATAATATTAGTTAATGAAATGTAAAAAAATTAAATAATATTTTTATCATAAACCTTATCCCTGTAAATTTATTTTAATGTCTATTCTGTAGGGTATAATCATGAAATAATAAGTGTTTTGTACAATATAATTCACCCTAGAATATCTCCATTTATATTATTAATAATGATAACAACTCCCTCAAATGAAAATGTTTTTAAAGTGATCATGTTGAGAAACATTGGAAAACTGATTCAACGATATCTAAATTTGAAATAAATTGGTGTTGATTAGTGATCAAAAGAGATCATGTTGATGCGCGCTAATAAAATTATATAGTTTTAACTTCCTAGAAGAATAATGGAAATTGAGAAAAGGGATTTGGGATGATGGAATATATATTCATTTCAAAAAGTTCCTACAATGAAGAAACAACCTATTATGATAAAAAATTATTTGGATCTAAATTTTATGTGAAAATAACATAAATTTTTTTTCTAAAATATCTATATTAATAAAAAATATATTGTATCACAAAAAGGTCTTTCTCTATCTGAAACATTCAAATCATTTTAATGAAAATTTGCATTTTTTTGAGAAGAATAATCTTCAAAAAAACACATATAATTGTTTTTAAGGGAAATCACGGCTATCATATTAGTACTAGAAATCTGGTTCATGCTATATCCAATAGGTGTTTAATTTCTTTTTGGATAATTGAGATGTTATTTTTATTTTTGGGAGTCTATCCATTTAGTATTATATAATTTTTTCCATAGTATAACAGGGAAACAATCATGAATTATAAATTATTTGAATTGAGATATCTCAGGAAGCATTTCATAAATTCCAAATATATATTTGAAGAAGATTTCATTGAAATAATGTTTTGAATATTAAATATGTTGTTTCACCAAGAATATTTTCATGATGGTTTTTTCAATAAATTTAATAATTATAATAAAAGTTTTCAGATGTTTTGAGGTGGTCGAAGAGGATTATGGAGGCTTAATAACTATTAATGTTTCCCAAATATTTTTCTATAATTCCATAATTAATCTATTAGTGAGAAAATATGGAAAACTGAATTTATACAATAGTGTAATAGATATCACATAATAATTATAAAATTATTTTGAGTTGGAGAATTTTTTTAGTTAAATGAAATTTTAATTTTAAATATATTCAATACAGTTTAAATGAAAATTTTGAAAACAGAATTAATTTAAACAATCCTTGATATAAGATAATATATATTCCAAGAAGATCAAGAGTCAGATGAGCCTGATCCTAGGAAAATATTATAAAAAATCACATTGTTCTTGATAAGACATCATAAAGACGCACTACAAAGGTGAGTGTAAACCTCTCCATAATAATCATCATGTACAAGAGAAATAGAGTACTCAGGTAACACAAAAGACCAATTAGAGGTGACCTCAGAAATTTCCCTTTTCAAAATAGCATCCACCACATGATTATCATCATAATAAACATGTTTGACCTCAAGGGAGAGCGATTCTAGGAGCCAAAGATAGTCAGTCTAGTCTAATATCATCTTCCATGGAACATTACTTGAACGATATTTTAGAATTTGTACTTCAAATGACGAGTTTGACTCTATCCATAAATTATGCCAACCAAAATGGACAACATGACTAATTTCCTTAGTCATTGACCAAATCTCTATATCAATAAAGAATTTGTTGCCAATATAATAAATGAAGCATCCTATCACAAACTCCAGACAAGTACTGAAGACACCACCTCATCCAATGTGACATAGACCACCATATGTAGATCCATCAACATTTACCTTCATCCACTATGGGAGGGGTAATATCTATCCAATATATTTTACCATCAATGATTATTCATCCTACCATTAACCCCAAAAGAACTCAACAAAATAAGGTCAGAAACATCATTCCTCATTGATTTTGTTTTGAATGTTAGAATCAGTTCAGATTGCATGATGAAAAGATAGAACACCAGCATAAAATGAATGTTTGATGATATTGAATATCATGTCGTTAATTTGATTCCATATGAAATATAGGACAGTGGTGGCCATTTCCAACATGAGATCATAAACCATTGCATTAAAATTAGCCTGGAAAATGGACTATAATAGTCTAGTAATCGATTGGGTGGAAATACTAAATTGGAATATACCCTAAAAATAAGATTACAACCTACAAGAAAGCATGCATGAAATAATGATGTGAGTTAGGGTTTTGTCCAAACCAGAGCATCTCAATAATTAAAATAGTAACTAGTTGCTTCCATGTATGGATGGATGAGCATAATTCCATAAATTTTCTCCTCATAAAATTATGTACTAGTTTTACATTTTAGAGATGATAGAATGGTAATATCAACACATATGGGACGAGACAACCAAGTGGCGGTCTTATAATTCAAAGAGTACTTTTTTACACAACATCAATTTCGAGCAAGCCATGAGATTACCTTAGGCCTACTTTTAGGTTGTCCAAAAAGAGGATTTGATGTAGTTAACATAACCATTCTACAATTTCCCAACAAATCTAGTTGTCAAAAAAACCATAGTGGAATAAATATTAGATAAATGCTTCCAGGTGAATTTTTTAATCGAAGTGTCATTGAAAATCCTGATATCCATAATTTCCAACCCACCCATTTGTACTAGATTGATATAGTCATTCAAAGAAACTGTGATCGATTTCTTCTCATTAATTTAGACACTCCATACGATGATTCAGATTCTTCCATTTAACAGTTTATGTAGATTTCTAGGGCACCTATGCAGATAAAAGGAGTAAACAAACATTGATGCAATGACTGAATTGACTAGTCTTATTCTGCCTTCGAGAGACATATTTTCCCATTTCCAGCTATCCAACTGATTGGTGATTTTCATGGAAATATTTTCCAAGTGACAATTTTTGACCCTTCCCTAGAAAAGTTATACACAAAGGTTATTAAATGGGAGATAACATCTATTAAAACCATGATTCATAGCTATTTTATTTTTCATTTATACGTTATTTCCTTCACCAAAAAAACAAAAGAAGATTTTCCATAACTAAGGACTTGACCTGTAATCTATTCATTATTTAATAGAAAACCGTTACTATAGGATATGGTACCTCATTTATCTCTTATAAAGAGCAAAATGTCATGAGTATAAAATAAGTGTGACAGAGTATACAAATACCTCCCAATTTTCATCTTATGATACCACCCAAAATTAACCAGATCATTGAGACACCAACTTAAATAATCATTTTCAATAGGAAAATAATACTGGAGAGAGGGTAAACCTACTTGACCCCTCTTAATCATTGAAAAATTCTATAGTATATCCATTGACAAGAATAGATGTACTAGCACTGATAAGTAATGATCTAATTAGCTCAATAAACCTTTGTGAGAAACCCTTCATTTTGAGAATAGTGAAATGTAACATACACTTAATGGTATGAAAAGCATTAGGAATATCAATATTATAGTCCATGATTCTATCAATAACCTTTCTCTTCATAGCATTCACACACTCAAATGTAGTGAAAAGAAGAGTTCATATAATTCATATCGGGACAAAACCAAACAGATTACCATAAATAATCCCCTTAGAAATATCATTCAATAGTTGAGTAATGATTTCACTAATGACCATTGGTACAATGTTCCAAATATAAACAGTTCTGAAATCTTTAATATCAACAGCATTCTCCTTTTTAATGATTAAGGAAACATAGTTGGAATCTATCCCAAAAGGCATATACAATGATCAGAGATATTCATTCACAAAATTTTTCACATAAATATTAAAAATGTCTTAGTAAAACATGAATAATTTATTAGTAAATTTAACGGGACCTGTTTTAGTTTCTATTTTCAAAGATAATATATAATTATGTATCTCTTTTTCATAAGGGATATAAACAATTCATCCATTATGATCATCTTCAAAAGAAGGGTCGATGTAATGAGTAATTTTGTCAAAATTGTCATTTCAAGTCTCTGAATACAACTTCCCAAAGTAATCTATCATAACATAAACAATAGAATTATTTGAATTGAATATATTACCATCAATGATAAGGTTATTAAGACTACTATTGGCATTTTTTATCTAGTAATAAAATGGAATAATCTTGAATTTTTATCTCTATCCTTTAGCCACATAATGTTGAATTGGTTCCGAATCAGTTTTTCTTTAAGGATAGATATTTTTTTTTGATTTGATGTAGACTGTAATTCGTCAAGAAGAAGAAAATTCATGAGACCAGTTATTATCTTGACATGTTGACATGACATTTTAATCCTCTATTGTGTCAATTTAGTTAGAGGATAAGGATACATCACTCTATTTCATCAGCTTTTCTTAACAAATTTATGCTTACAACATCGGATATGATAGGGATTCCCCAAATAAATCATTTTTTTGGAATCAAAAAAAATTTATCTGCCTCTAGGGACATCAATCCAGTAGTTATTGATCTTCAATGGAAGGGTTCCTGACCATACATTACTACGATAGGCATCATGAAGTACTGGATGTGATTAGAATGCAGTCTTGGGAGAGTTCTCTATGAGACAACAATTTCTCCATTCCTATCATCCACTTATACAAAAAAAATGTCCAGATTACTAGAATGTATTCCATTTATAGTATACATACTCCGACTATAGTCAGCACCAAAGATGGGAACCTTAGAAAGTCAACATTTATGATTGGAATATGAGACATCTGAGGCTGAATCAAGACAATATTTATAACCAGTTTTATCATCAGGCCGTATGACAGTATTAAAATCACAATATAGAATTGAACTATTATTCATACTCTCAAACATATCAACTAAACATTTCTACTGTGCTCTTCATCTTGCATAAACATTAAAGGCATATAACAATGTCACAAAGAGAGAGAGAGTAATTACCAATGCATCATGAAATTTTAACAGATATGAAATCTGTCAGATTATAATTAATTATAATGATTTCTTGTTTAATCAAACAAATGGAGTCATAATTCCTAGTAAATTGATTATTTGAATCAAGAGAATAACACAAAGGATCTCATTTAATGGAGCTCTAAATCTCAAATTTCAATCCTGGTTCTATAATACAAATATAAGACATGATTTTTGGTCATAATAAGATGTATAAGGTATTGGACTATGGGAGGATTCACAATACCATGACAGTTATAGAAGATAATTTTTATTTTTTAGACCTATGCATAGTTCTAGGATCATAATTAATTTGTCCAACATCTTTATGAGAGAAAATAATGCCAATACAAGATGAAATACCTGGAACATGATCATCAAATGTAGGAACAGTTTCCTCCCCAATATATATGAAGGAGAGTATATTGGTCGAATCAACATTAGAAGACAACAGGTTAGCAGGATGCTTTCTTTTGTGGACTTTGCTATTTGGACCTGCAAGAAGTCCCCTGGTTTAGTAGAAATAGAACCTAGATCTGCATCATGAGAAGGCTCTGAAATAGGGAATGCACCGGGACCTTCAATATGATCTGCAACAAGATGATATGCACCCTATCCTTCAATAACCTCTATCACAAGTTGATCAGAAGCATGATCAGGGGTAGCAGGATTCAGAACAAGGGATATGTCCAGGTTCTGACCCAATCTGCATACTGAATTTTCTTCCCTTCAAATTCCTTTAAAGAATCCCTAATGGAAGAGACCACAATAGGAGTCACTGAGCATTCAGGTAACTGATCAACCACATGGCTCAAGACAGGTTCCAAAGAATCAACCCCAACACTAATTGTATAACCATTAACATTAACATCATCTGAGGTGATTATGCTGAAATCGAATCCATCTACCACCATATCACAATTAACAAAGGCTCTATGAGGATTATTAGGATCTTGTTTAGCAGTAGTGGTATTCGAACTAGTAGTAGAGGCCATTCCCTTACTCATTCCACACGTATATTTTTCCTCACAACATCCTCGACCCTTACGAATATTTCATATCATATTTCTATTTCACTGAGGTGCAATGTTCCCAAGGAAATGACTGTTCAGATAGAACTTATCCTTTCTCTCATATATTATACCAAGCATGAGACTTTCATCTCTTGTGTTCAACAAAAATTTTTCATCTAAGGTAGCATGAATATCGACCTCGACGTGTATTGTTTTATAATGTCCAAATATGGGATTATCGGTCTATTTATCTAGATGAATTGGATTACCAACAGACAAGGTGATGTCCCAAAGGATTTGAGGATGCAAAAAAATATCCATTTCAATTTGCAGAATTTTATTCGAATTTTTCTAAATGAGTTCTTAACAGTGTTGGGGTCGAAATTCTGGTCACATTCATGAATTCTGGGGAAACTTGGCTTTAGAGGAACGTGTCCTAGAATCCCAAAGAATCACTTGAACTCTTCCGAATTAAACACAATATGATAAAAGCCATATCCATCGCATTAATCATTCACTTAGAAAAACCATAAATTTCAGCAATCCTCTTAGTGAGTTCGTTTAATTTACATGGCTTCACTCCTTTTAGGATCACTACTCATGCAATAATTAAATACCTATAGAGCATAATCCTTTCTCCAATAGCACTGTGATTCGAAAATACATGTGTGATGAGTCATTTTTATATAATCCATCCTGAGGTCACGAACTCACAGTCAAGAAAAGATATATTTCCATCTACTTTAACATCATCCACAAACACTTATTTGATCCACTATCCTTCCTAGGAGCGTCATATATTTTATTTGCGCAGAGACTAAAAAGGTCCTTATAACCAATTCATCCCACAGCCAGAACTTAACAATCATATTTACATACTGATTAATCAATGGGATCAGATTCAGCTGATTTAGAGTTTATTCCCACTTCTCCCAAGTCATATAAAGATCATATTTTTTAGATATTTTATTACAATTATGTTACAAAAAACCCCTTGTTCCAAAAAATTTATAAACTTATCATAGTTATATTGAAAATGGGAAATGAATTTTACAATAATATAATAGAATACTGTTATTAAATGTAGTGAATTAAGAAATTCATACAAACTATCATAAAATATTAATGGTATTTCTAGAAAAATAATTTAATTGACATCAAAGTATGAAAATTCTTTTATATGGAAGAGAATTATTAGCTTATATGAGAGTAATCATAACTAATTTCACGATTTATGCCACATTTAAAAATGAATTTTTACAAAAAAAAAATATTGTGTAGAATGATAATGTTATCATTCTTAATATATTGATAAAAATAGTTAACATCATAAAATTAATTTGATGAAATATATCAATTATTGTGTAATTTATATATAAATTGAGACAAAACACAGTTAATGAATATATAATGTATGTGTCATCTACATGTGTTAAAATGCATTTATGAGATTCTAAAGATATTGCTGATGTTATTTAATCAGATCTTTCCTTTAATATAGTTAGAGAATTGATTTGTGATTAAATATAATTCATAATGGAAATGGAGATGGAATATGTGGTGTTTTATAATAACAATTCTTTGGTTCAAAAACACATACTTCATATTTCAAGATGTGTTCTATACAGAAGATATATGGACAATATTTTTTGTATTACTATAAAAATTTATTTATATATTTAAGCACAATAAATAATTAAATAGATAGAGGAAGACGAAGTTGATCCTCAAAATGAATAAACGGAATATATTATTTTTTTGAGTTTCCAAAAATGTATTTCATTTTAGATGGTTAATCTTGGAGTATCCAATTAAATTAAAAGGGTATAAAAAACTAGAAAATAATCAAATATGAGTTTTA
Organism: Viscum album; assembly: GCA_963277665.1. Classification (NCBI taxonomy): domain Eukaryota; kingdom Viridiplantae; phylum Streptophyta; class Magnoliopsida; order Santalales; family Viscaceae; genus Viscum; species Viscum album. The sequence goes on from OY728138.1 coordinate 552,569,930, forward strand.
AATTGTGGTGAATTTTGGAATGTAGTTACCTTTAACTTTTATAAATAATTTATGGATATAGAAAAATGTGAGAATTCATTTAGTATTTCTACCCATGCTTATGTGATCATGTGATGTTCAATCGAGAAGAAATTTTAAAGCAATGGATTCAACTAATATATGGTAGTGTAAAGAATTGATAATCAATGGGATGAAAAAAATCTCAATGAATATGAGGTATATACGCGTATTGGGAAATAAATTGATAATCGAGTCTATGAAACATAAATGTTTTTGAAAAAAAAATTAATAAGAAGAAGGATCTAATTTATCCATGCGTACCTAAACACTCAATAATGGTCATAACAAGTAGGATGAGATATAAAGCATATGGGAATCCAATGTTGAGTTTTTATGAATTTAAATTATTCTATACCCAAGAATATAGTGTTGACAATAGATTTTGTTATCAAGAAATTATGACTAATATGAGGTTCTTTTAATATTAAGTATCATTTTATTTATGATATTATTTTTCTAAGGGTGTCCAATAATTAGATTCTACAATTAATTAGGATTTAGTGGGTAGTTTATAGTTTCTAAGATGAATGTGCCTTTTTTGATGACATAGAGGTTATTTAAGTCACTATTAGTTGAGGAATCAAGTCAATGATTTCTTTAAATTAAAAACCCTTGATATCATTTTTGATATAGTTTAATAAGAGAAGAGATATATATGAAAAATTAGTGGGACACCATCATAAATAATTGCAGTGAGATAATACCCTATTTTCCTATGTTATATAGTGATATCAAACATCTATAAAATGGATTTATAATTATAATATTTATACAAGGAAAACTCCTATTTCATTTATTTATTCTATTAATAGTAGATATTATATGACATTTATTTCCCATGAATGGAATAATGTAGGATTATTGAGAGGGGGTGAAACATTTTAAAGAACATTTCAAGATTTACAATCATGTACTGTACTTTATATATCATTATCCTTGGATAAAAATAAAAAAATTCAATTTTCTTAGTCGGAAACATCTGTTTAAAATCAAAATGGGCTAAATGGTTTCAAGATTTTTTTTTAATTTGTAAATATTAGACCACACCAAACTCACCCTTGACTCAGGTCGATCGACGTGGTCCATTTGGGAACTACATTTGTTATCAAATCATAAAACACATATAATTATAACATTTTTTACTTCCATATTTATCCGTGTAAGTAATTTGTATTATTTTACATAAATAAATTGTCAGGTTGTTTTATATGGTATAAAAGATGAACTTATATTTGGTTTTTGATGAATACACTTAAATAATTGAATATACTTCCATCAATATTTGAGACAATATAGAATAATATATAATTACCTTAATTATCATAAAAAACAATGATACTATAAAGGAAATAAAACATTTGAATAAATAAGAGGAAACATCATCCATTAAATTTAATCATATTGGGAAGTATATATTAGTTAATGTTTTGTTTCATCATTACTCCCATAACTAATTATATTGTTGCGATTATAATTTCATTTAATTCTCAAAAAGATACACTACCATTAGGATAATGACTATCTGAGGAAATTTCCAAGTGAGGTGGTAAGTCATTTAATTTGAAAAATAATGGGAATTTTTTATAGGGTAAAAAAACATGAATAAGTGATTTTTAGTTGAAAATAATTCATTAATATTTTTAAATGAATCCCCCAAGAATTGAATGAAATGTCATGATATCACATTATAATTCATTTATATACATTATTGGTTATGTACAGCAGTCAAATACTATTTTTAATACAGATTTTTACACATGGACAGAGATATGAGATGATTATTAAGAATTCATAAGAATTTTTTTGATTAAAATTAATAATATATTCAATGAATTGATGATATGATGTTATTATAATTACATTCTATTTGGGGAAAAAGATTCTTATAGATTTCATTCTCCAAAAAAGGAGTTATCATGAATCTATATATTTTTTGGTGAAATAAGGAGTTTCATAATAATAAAATTGTTTGTTCGACAAGATAAAAAATAATCCAATGACCTATAATGATTTTTTTAAACCAACCTACTATTTACATTTACTTTAATAATGTATAGAATAATAACATTAACTATTCCATAAAATGGTTTTTGAAAAAAAAGTCTGATATTATTGTTATTGAGGTATTCTTAATTATATTTTATTTCCAATTGGAATTAAATGATATTATTTAAGTTCAAGTATAAGTTAATCTATCAAGAATAGTGAATCCACCAAATATGGAATATACGGTTTCATCAGTAGTGTTTCAATGGAAAATTAGAATAACAATATTACATGGAGTATCTATATGGATAGATTACTTCAAAAAAATCATAAAATAGTTTTTAGGAGAATAATGGTAATGAGAATTTATAAAGATTTAATAATATATTTTTTCAATTGTCAAATAAAATGTTGACCTATAGATAAAATATTAATTATGTAACTATAATAGATAGCTCAAACAAAAATTAACTAATAAGTGTTTAATAGTTTTAATTATAGTAGAGAATTTTGATATAGTGTTGGGTGGTATACCATTTGAGTACCTTTTATTTTTGTAACAAAAATAAAAGAAAACACTCATGTATAATGGATTATTAAAATTTAATATGGATCATGTTATATATGACGAATTATAATTATAAGATGGAGACGAGTTTATTTAATTATGTATTTTTTGTATAATATAATATAAAACACCTCGATAATTTTATTAAATGCGTTTGAATTTATCATAATATTTGATAAAAATATTTTACGATTTTATAATATGATTAATGAGAATTGAGGTGTTTGGGAAATTTTTAGGATTCCATATTCCTAAATAATGAAAACCCAAATTATTGTTTTAGAGCATGAAGTCTTTCAAAAGACATTATAATATGATATTTGGTAATTTACGTATGCATAAGTGATTTCAGAACATATAGGATTATTTTCGAAGAACAAATGAAATATGTGTATTAATGATGTCAAATATATAGGATGTGAAAAAAACCTACAGGGAATTAATCTATTTGGTGCGCTATATAAGATAATACGATTACATGTGTTAAGATCTCAAAAGGGGGATTATAGTGACATTCCTCTATGATGGATGTGTGAATTAAGGTATATATTAATGAAGAAATTAAATAAATCACATTTAATTTTCATAGCTTTCATATATAGATATTGAACTAATTATGACTTGGATAAATTTGATTAACCTTTTACAATATAATCATTTGTTTTTTTGACCTATTTTTCTATGGATTAATTATGTAAATAGGGGCATGTGAATTTATTGGGTTACCCAATTTTTAAAACTCTATGGAGAATGAAATAATTATATTTATGGAAAAAAATAACTATTTATCACACCTCCCTTAATATGCTTAACATCAATTTCATATAATTTCAGGAAAACTAAATATATGCCAAGGGTCACTCACTAAATTGTTCCTTTTACTGTATTGTATCGGTGTAAATGATAACCTTTAACCTTTATGTACATGAAGTTCCCTTCAAAAACATTTCATTCATGTTCATAATTTTTATATATTAATAGACATTAATTAATAGTCCCAATTAGTTTATTCACTAATTCATGTCAATGATTCTTGATGGAGCACCAATTATTAACATTCTAGAAATATTCCGAATGCACTCTTACCACTTTTCTAAACATACCAATGAATTATTTTTTTGGTAGTATCATTAGTGGATTCAAACTATTAATCCTTTTTGTTCAACAATTAAAAAAAATCATTTTCCATATAAAAAATGGTTATTCCAGGAGAAAAATGATCATCTATAGGATCTATTCAATGTACACTTCTTCAAATAGAGTTCTTGTCTTCCCATAAACCATACACATTGAAATATAATTATTGGTTTCTAAAAAATCTAATAAATTATCAAAAAAAATTATTAGATTTCTCTAAATAAAAACATATATAAACAAATCATGGGACCCATGATAATCGATTTCAAAATGACATAAACATAATAATTAGATAACTAAAATTATAAAAAAAACTCAGTGAATATTAGATAAAAAATAGACCACTGACATGTCCCATGATTCTAGAATTATTTTATAACATTTTCATACACCACCATAGTCATTTCCTCTTTATTTAGTGCCTATTCATGATCATCATCCAAATATTGATTCTACCCGGGCCTAGTGAAAAAAGATAATCTATTGTTGATCCAACATCGAAACCACTATTGGTGTTGTCTCTTACATCAAGATGTTTTGGTTTGTGAATCTACTTATCGAATAAATAAATTTACACTATGAATGGGGTATATCATGTTTAGAACCCTTCATAATGCATGTATTCAATGTATGAAAATGGATTTACCAGGAATTTACCACTATGATGGAGTAATATACCTTGGGATTCAAGCAACAAATATTTTCATCACCAAAGTGAGAAATTTGGGAATGTTCGCCATTTTATCATGCATCCTTCACATTACACCAGTATATTCCATGAAATTGGTGTGTTATAGGGTGATTGAGTATGAATATTCACATATCACCCATGTTAAAAAATAAAATGGGTGTCGTCCATAAACCTTTCCTTTCACCCATGATAATATGAAATCCACCTTGGCTAAAGCATGGTACGAGTACCACGTTAGTTTCACATATTCAGTATCTCCCTTCACAATATTCATGGAAAGATGGGAGTGGTCACATGTATCCTTCTCATGTATCTCAAACACACCTTCTTCAATAGAAATGGAATTTCCCGTGTTTTCCATCATCAAATAAAATTGACCGACAACATGGGATTGATCACATTAGAATTTCTACGATTAAATTCAGAGAACCAAACTCTCTAACAATTATATACAGAATGTCTCCAAACACCATAAAATTTATAAAACATCAATTATTTAATACTTTAAAAATATATAAATAGGAATATTTCTAAAAAAATACATTTCCATTAAATTGGGAAATTACAATAACATATTATCTATAACATTGACTAATAATATTGTCATCATATCGAACATCAATAACTGTGGATTTATAAAAATCTAACCATTTCTAAATTACTCACAATAGAATATATATATTTCTATACAACAATTTTAATGAAACCTCGGAAGTTTAAACTAACACATAATGTAATATTCTTCCCATTAACTAATATTTTAACATATATAGTCAATGAAATTTATATGTACATTTAAATGAAAACATGCTTTATAAAAATTATTCTATAAATGATGGAATAAAAGTTTCTTCCATATACTCCTCATTGAATGGAAAATATTCATATAATCATATCACCATTAATGTATGATAATATTCATGAAATATAAACTACCATTTATAGAAATCATCTCCATATGACGATATCTTCTCTCCCTATTTCAAAACAACATAAATATCTTCTTCAATAAAATGTTGAGTATCCAAACCCTTTGAAACAAACCAAGTATATTTTTAGGTTATAATGTATAACATCATAAATTACGATTCCATTATAGTTGCAGCTTTCTATGAGATTCACTATGTGAATCTACCACATGTAGCTTACATGTAATCAAATCCACAATGAATACATTCAAGTATATGAGTTTAATAGAAATGATATATTGGAAGAAACTATATTCTTATCTATGTAACTCATGAATTCAATTAAATGATAATAATTTTTTAGATTTTAAAACACATCCTTTGATCATAATCAATTCACTCCAGACCATTAGTACATAAAATATAATTACATGGTTATGAGAAAAACACAACATTATGATGAAATTGATATGACTTGTAATGAATAAGACTCTATTTTTTGCATGATCAGGTTAATAAGAAAATAATATACAACATGAATTCAATCCTTCCAAATGCATTAAAAATTCAAAAAACATCTAACAACTGTCAATGGACATTGATTCATGTCAAATATACCCTTAGTTATAATATATTGATTTAGAAACAATATTCAGGAAACTCTTTCCTTATAAATATAAAACTTATGTCTTGATTAAAAATATAGGGGATAATTTTTTTAATGAATATATATGAAAACTAAATCTCAATGATGATTATTTTCCATGAATCATTCTCCTGAGACCTAAAGCATCATCTTTTGTTTACTTCGATAATACATTTCTAATGTTCAAGAACATGTGATTTTTTTTTACCAATGAAACCCATAGATTTAATAAAAAAATTTAATTTATACCACAATAGCAAATAATTAGAAAAAATACCTAATGTGGGGAGATGGGAAGCTTTAGGTTCCTAAATATATAATATATAGTTGTTTATGATGAACCAACCCACTACATTTAAAAATTTTGTTTCACATGTTTTGATATATTTAATGGATTGAACTCATATAATCAGGTCCTTTATCATCTCTTGTAGCAATTCAACAAAACCATTTTACAAAGGATATTCCACTCAAGATTACACGTGGACACCTATCCTTATTGATGTACCCCCATAACATGAGATTTTGAATATCTAATGAATCAATCACAACAGATCATGTATCATATTGTGTATCATATATGGTTGATATATTATTAGTATTAATTATATATTGATACTTTAATTTCTTCTCTTTTATTTGGTTGTGTTTTCCCACTTTTGAGATCCTACATTATGGCAATAAATTCCATTATGGAATATATATTCTAATTTAGTGAATTATATAATAAATTATTCATATATTGAAAAACCTATTCTATTTACATATTTTTTTTATTTACTCCTTAAAATGTTGAGGATGTGAAATTATAGATTTTTTTCTTGGTACACACTTTTTCAGGTTATTATTTCAACCACAAAAACATTGAATATATTTTCCATCTTAAAATCCATTTTTTCAGAATATGAATTATTATTTTAATTCATAGGTGTGGGATGTCCCTATATATAATATTTATCAATCCATTAATTTCTAAAATTGTAATGAATTTCAAATTTACAATGTAAAAACTACATTAATAATTTACCATAAGAATCATAACTCATTTGGTTTCCCGTAAAAGATATATTAGATCTTATGGATTTCTACTGACAACTCTGGACTGATTATATTTAAACAACTACTCAAGATTATGATAAATTTTTCATTATATAATCAATTAGATGAATCATTGTTTTGTGGAATGAAAATTACATTTTTCCATTGAGACTACACATTTATTCTATATTTTATATTTGGAACCTGCCTTTCTAAAATGATTTTTAGAGTGAATTTTCACTTCAGAAAATTTGTCTGACTTTAATATCTATTGTTTTGCAACAAATCATACATACAAGTTATACTTTATGTGGAATCAATACTTGATTTTATCATTTTATCATTTTAGGTATTTATAGGTAATATTATAATGATTAGTCACATCTCCATGAAAATTGACAACACTAACCCATGTGGAATCTCTTCAATTATATCACATTCTTCCTTTACTATTGATCACATTTTATCTATGAATAAATTTAGTTACAATTAATCTATTCTTAAAAAATTTTCCATCGTTGAAGAATCAACCATTTAGTATTACACATCGTAGATGAATATTATTTTGTTTTATTTTTCATTGCAGGGACAATCCTTTGAGTAAAAACTTTATTTTGTTTCATGCTAATAAAAAAATATAATTATATATTCTAAGATGGATTTTTAAATTTATAATACTTTATCTAAATATTGTACATAATTTAAAAAGATAGTTTTCATATATTTTACTACATTTTGAAAGAAAATATTCCCTAATGAATTTAAAATAATAATCTTTTAACATTTTTTTATAAGCAAACCCCCACTAGGCCTTTGTAGATTCTAAAATTAATTCCCATTATGTAGACATATTATTAACTAACATAAAATGTTTTATCATATTTTTTAGGTAATTAAGGAGTTTCTATCATTATGAATACTTTATCACATTGTCATTTTCCATTTTTCTTTGATCTACATCATAAATAACTCCGTGTTGTCACAAAAAATATTCCAACCACTAGGAACTTCTTGGGGAACTCCAAGATAATCATCCATAAACTATATAAAACTATATTATTTATTTTTAAATCCATTCCATCAATTAATATTAAACCCACTCTGGCTGAAATATTTGTCATACTATCAAATAATGTTAGAGTAATTATGAAAATAAATTTAAACCAATCCCATTGATATCAATTATTACAAATCCATATAAGGGTGTTATTGTATGATTACCCTGAGGGGTGAGAGATTAAATTTATATAGATCATGAGAAGGTAAATAACATCACATTTAATTATATAATCTTCATTTTGTGGTTCACAACCTCTCAATCTAGTGTACAAAATGGATTTTACTACTACCAGGAAAATATTAGGTTTTGTAGTTATTTTATGCGTGAATTCATAAATTAAATAAAAATAAGAATTTTTAATTTTCACCCTCACTAAAATACTCAAATAGTCATGAAATGATTCTATTTCATGGGAAAATTTAATATTCTGCTCACTAATTTTCACATTGTGCACTCCCTATAAAATCATTAGGGATAGCTCACTTTTTACAAAGGGTCAATCCATCGAAAATATCGCTATTGGAACTCTTCTAGTGGAAGTGATCGTATTCATATTTAATGGACATGTAAGTATCTCAAATAAAAACTATTTCATATATATAATCATTAGATATAAATTTATAGTATGTTTTAATCCCATTAGTGTTATTCTAAAATTCGTTAAAAACATGATATTTCACATCTTCATCATCTTTCAAAAATACTCTGAAATCAGAATTAACGTTTTATATAGGAATAATAATTAATCTATTCTTGGTAGGATCTTTATTGGAAGATAACACTACGAAAATCCATCCGTTATTAAAAAAATATTAATTCCATTTTAAAATTCATATTCAATGAGTGAAATGTTAGTATTTTTAGGGAAATTGATCACCAATTAATGAAATATATAGGTTATTAACCTATCAATTAAACACCATGATTGTTAATGATTTCCATTAAATCCACTAATTACTACAGTATAATTTTTTTAGGATTTCTACAAATAGTCATAGCCTGAACTAATTCATATAGTCTTGAAAAGATACCATGTAGTGTATATTTCTTCCATATTAATTCACCAACATGAATGATGAATTCCACAAAATTTGGTAAGTTTAAAAAGAGAAAAAAACATAAAACTGCTTCTTACTAAATAAAAATAATGTATTTAATCACATTTATATCACACAATTATTATTATACAATGATATTAAATATTTTTAATTTAATATTCAATACATTACAGAGGGATACAACCAAGGGAAATAATAGCTCAGTTCCTTTTGAATCAAATATCCTAATCTTCTAATCTGGAGAATTATCTTCATTATCCACCACATGGATATTCTCACATACAATTAACCTTAGGCCTACCCTCATACATCTTTCATCATAACATAAGTAGGTTGTCACTTGAGATGGTGATCTCAAATGATCTGTTAAGGTAAATAAATAATATTTTTTGGAGTAACATGTGAATAATGGATTGAGAACATGAGAAAAATTATTAAATTAATACAATGCATATGAATTATCCCAATCATGATTCATGGAATAAATATTAGAATACGAAAAGTCATCAATCATTGGAAATCATGGAATTTTATCCATGAGATAATAAACTTTTCATAAGGCATGGAATTTGTGATATACACATAAGAATATAATTTCATTACCATTATAGCTAGAGATAATTCTCAAAACATATAAGGTAACTCTATGGTAATCTATACCTACAGTGTCATACATAATGCCATCCCTAATAGAATCCAATTCTACATATTGTAATGGGCCTCCCCTAAAACTATCATACTAGCAATGTTTCTCTCCCAATACCATCGTAGTTGATAAATACATAAATGAACTAGGTTCACTCCAAATCAATTAATTTATTAATGAACTAAGTTAACTCCATGTTTTAGTCCTGGAATATTGATACTTGTCCGCTGCCCATTATAGTTATATCATTTTTATAATGGTTCACTCCACATTATAGTAATATAATACTAAACCTGGTTCACTCTCAATTCCATTACTATCTTACAGAATCATATTAACTTATAATTGCAATCCATTCATAAAAAACATGGTTGACTACCCATTATTGTGATGTCTTATTGAACCTGGTTCAATCGCCATTTTAGTCCATATAATCCCATGGGATATAATTATTTACCCAATTCAGTAGTGGTATATATAAGTAGAACGATACGTTTGTTATAATATAGAAACCACCATTGGTGATATGGTAACCACAATCCATAGTAATCAATTAACCAATATAACATAATCAAATTCATATATATGTGTTCCACAATATCAAAAAACATTCATTGTTTCATATCCCAACAAATGAAGAAACTATAATAATAATTTTATAATATCATTACATAAGGGTAATAGAAAGGTTTCATAAATAAATTAACATTTAATCTTATAATAATACATGAAAAGAATAAGGATTGAAAAAATCTCATTCATGGTATATCTTTTGGAAGATAGTTTTTTAAATATCTTGTCATCTTGAAAAAAAATCATTTAGATATTGAATTGGAATGGTTTCCTTTTTCATATACAATGTAATGAAATGATAATATAAAACTATTTGACCATATATGGAGAGGGATTCTAAAATATCCCTTGGAGAATTTCTTAAGAAAAAAAAATTATAGATAAAAATAACTTTTTAATTCATAACACAATTTCTAAAACATTTTATTTGAAAATAACATTAGAAACATAAAATAAAATCATCATAAAACAATTGAAATCAATTCTTAAATACAATACCATATCCTATTTAAAAACACATAAAAGCATAATTTTTTTAAATAAATACTATTATCTAAAATTAAGTGTGATATATAATAAGTGAATCATCTCCCAATATAATGTAAATGATTATATGATGATTCTTTATTTCCATAAAAGGTTAAAAAATATTACTTTTAAATTTTTGGTATAATCCAAATGGTTATTGTTTTTGAAAACTTAATGTTGTTTAATTTAAAATAATTATATAAAAATTAATAAATGGGAAATTTTTAATATAATAAATCATTTTATAGTAATGTTAAATTATTTCTATAAATAATTGTTCTTGAATAATTTGTTTCTGACTGATAAGATTATTTTTCATTGAAAATTTATTTTTGAAATCATGAGTACATAAATTGAGGAAAATGAAGGGAACACATTTATTCTCATGAAATAAAAAAAATAAATAAATTTATATTTTCATAGAGAGATTTATCATTAGATTTGATCATTCTAGGAATAATCATAAACAATCCTGATAAATGGATAGATTGTAACAAAAAATTCATTCCACCATGTAAAATTTGAATGTAAAATCTATGATTTAGTAAAATAAAATTAAAATAAAATATTATTGAGAAGAAATAAATTATTTATATTACATGTCAACTTTTATGTATATACATATCTTAAAATAATTTATCTACATAGCATAACATTTATCTAAAATAATGAAAATTGAAAGAAAAATACATTATCTTTTTCTTTACTTTTGAACCATAATCCCTAATTAAAACAGATCCTAAAATTGATGCATAAATAAAAATATTTTTCATGATAGTAATTATAATATTCATTAATTCTCATAATATATATCACATAAATGAAATAGGTTGTGAATATGAAATTTTTACCATAGATGATAAAACTATGACAAAAATCTTTTACTGTATGTCTTTAGATAGTTTTTACATGCTCTATCCAACATTTTATTAATATATATTTGTAGATAATTTATTAAATACTATTAATAATATATATTATCTTACATATTACATTCTTATGATATTAATTTAATTATTTAATTAAAATCATTGTTAAAATCATGTTTCGTGAAATAACTGATTTTTTTAAATATGTTCTAACTTCTTATATATTTTTCCTCTTACAGAAATAATGTATTAATGATATCCAATATTTAAACCATGGTATAAATATTATATATGTAGATTCTATATTTAATTATATTATTCCATAAAATTTAGTTATAGGAAACGAAATAAACTTTCTTTGAAAAGGTAGGACATATGTATGCATGCATGTTATTTCAATATCGTTGACTGAGTTAGACAATGAAAATTGGTCATATGTATGATCATTATATAAAATATTTTATTTTATATTTATCTCATATATTTATTAAAATTTCCCCTAATAAATTTTATATATATCGTGAATTAATCACATCGCTTTGGGAAGCTGTAGTCCGTCGTACAAATGAGCGACGTTAATGTTGTCCCAAAAATAGAGAGTATGAACATATTAGTGATATAATAATAAAATAATTATAATTAAATAACAAATATCTAATATTTCATATATTATAAAAAAATGAATCATTATTTAAATACTCTATAGGTATAAATTCATAAAAAATCACATCGGTTAGCAAAGGTAGTAGTTCACCGTACAAAAGAATAACGATTTTTTATCCAATATGATAGAATTAAAGATGGTTTTATATTCTTACCTAATCTTAAAAATAATTAACTATATTATAGACACGTATTTTATAATATATTTATTGTATAATAATAATTTAATGACATTGGGGATGAAATAAAAAAAGAACACTCGGTGATGAATATTATACTTCTTCGAGAATCATCCATCAGTTTATAAGAAATGAATTTAAAGGATGGATTTTTATCAAATATGTGGATCCTAGTATTAGTGGTTTTAATATGGTATGTGATTTTTGGAAATAATTAGGTAAAAAAATTGGTCTGATGGAGTAATGATAATATGATAAGAGGAGAACTTTTATATATTGATGGTATGATAAACTTGGTATTTTTTAAAATAATTGAGTTCTCCCAAATTCATAATAATTCCAAAGGACCAAAAATATAGAAGTATACATTAACATAGTTTTAATTGTTTTAATATGTTCATAAATTTTTATTCAAATTTATAGGTTATTTTACCACTTATTTTTCAATTTAACACTTAACAAAACTAATATGTAGCTTAATTATGGTATTTAATTTTTACAATTTTAAATTTTAAATTTGTGAATTTTTTTAACAAATAAGATATTATATTTTTTATACTTACAAATATGGAACCTAATTTTATAAATTACAAACAAAAATGATAATTAATTTATTATAAAAATAATCCCACAAAAGAAATGACAAAGCAAATTTTCCAAGAGACATTGCTCAAAATTATAGAATTTTATTTTATAAAAATCATTTAGGAAATCAATTACATTGAAATAAATTTTATAAATTTATTTATAGTATTACTAGTGTATGATTATAAAAAATAAAAATTTTATTTTAATTTATTAATATATTAAATTAAAATGCAATTTTCAATTATAATTCAGTAATTGTAAAAATGTTTTTTTCATGAAAGAATTGATTTTATAAGAGAAATATATATAATAAAAATAATCTCAATTAAAATTTATACTTATTGGTATATAATATATAAATTTACTTTCACACTTTAAAATTATATATTAATTAAATTAATTAAAATGGAAACACATTTCGACCATTAAATTCTTTTTAGGAAAACCATTTTTATTTCCTTCACTAAATATACACTAAAATTTAATATTGAGTTTGGTAAATTTTACTAAAGTAGATTAAATATTTATAAAAAATAGTTATGTCACATTAATACATAATTTAAAATTTATATTCATTAATTAATTAACAATAATTCCCAACATAATAAAAAAGATATTTTTTACCATTCATTGAAACATTCAATATTTTATAAATATCCAAAATTTTCACTATAAGATAATTTCAATATGAATATTTATAAAATAATATTAATTTTATGAAATAAGTTTCATAAAATATTTAAAATTTAAATAAATTTTTTTTCATAAATATTATTATTTTGTTGAATAAAACATAATTTTCTAGGAATATTGATTATATTTTTATTGATTAATAACTAATAAGTTGTAAAAATAATTATATTTACTTGAAATATATAGGTATGTTTCAAAAAATACAATATTTCATTCATATAAATATATTTAATTTATAGTTTGTGATTTTAATAATTAATATAAAAAACATCATGGTTCACTAATTCTCAGGGTTGTCTGTCAAAAATGATATCATTGTAGCATGTAGTATAATATAAAATCTACATTGATTTAACACATGCTATAATGAGTATTATGAATTATAAAATCAAAAATTGGTTATTAATTTAATTTAAAATATTGAAATGAATAAAATATATTTTAAAATATACAAAATCTAATAGTTTCATATTATTCCTCCGTTAAAATGAATTCCTCACTCAATATTTAGTTTTTTCATGAATGGTTTGAAATTTTGAAATTCCTTCATAGAAAAACAAATCATAAAAATGATTAATAAAACATATTCAAGAAAAAGAGGAAGGATTGTGTGATGATTATTTATAATAAAACTTACTTGTTTCAAAATTTAGATTACATAGTTGTGGAATGAACATTTGGACATAGAAGTGGAAAAACACCCAAATAATGATGAAGAGTGATAGAGAAAATTGATCACAATAAACTGGGTGATTCATCCAATGTTAATGACCAGAAATTCATAAATATGTAATGATTTATGGGACTAATTTAATCATAACATTTTTGGGTACTTGGATAACATATCAATTTCAATTACATTTTCCAGAAATTGAGGAATTGCATTACCAACAACTCTGACAAAATATAAAATTATTCATATTTGGTATATTTATATTTTATAGTCACAATATCATCTTTTGTTGTCTCGTTATCTATTTATACTTAATCTATTAGTCAATGATATAAATTTCTTAGGTCTAAAGCACTAAATATGATCTTTAAAAGGATGATAAGTCATTCTTTTTACCTTTAGTTATTGTAATGATGTTAGCACAACATTTGTAGAAATATTCATATGGTGATGTAATATATTAATATTTTAAACCCCATACAATGTCAAAATTTGAAAAAATTTAAATGTGTAACGATATTTCCATTCAAAAAGATAAATATGAAATAAATTATATATAATATCAATAAATTTAAAATATTATCCTATAATTATTAACTGAAAAAAACATGGAATATATCTTAATTACCACATAATAAATATGTGAGAACCATCATCATGTATTGTCTTAAACTATGTTAATAACATAACTTTCAATAAATATTCATTTGAGACATAAATTATTACCCATTCCTTAAATAAAATATATATTTATTAAGATATTTATTAAATCTAAAAATAATTAAAAAACCATCAATGATATCATAGACCACATTTTCACCAAATAATTAATCTATTACACATTCATCAATACACATTAGTTATCATTATCCAAGTCAATCATCTCTTTATCAAAAAATCATTACCATAATTTATGAAAAATATTATGGAATTGATTTACCATAATGAAAATATCACATTTCCATTATGTTAGTTTTTAATATCATCAAATTATGTCAAAATATAATTTCTAATTGTTATCAAAAAGAATATATACTTAATAATACTTATATATTACCCAATGGATATTACATAATTTTTTAATCCTCGTACATAAATATGATTATAATTCCAATTTAATTATTAGAATAGAATAGGTCATACCTTGTTCAATAAGATAACTCCCTGGCTAGGGCATTGAGTTGGGATATTCAATTGTACTATTTTGACATGACATTTAACTACTTGACAATTTGTCACCAAATAACCTTTTTTCTACACAGCTAAAATCATCACCTCATTTTTAGATATTATTCAATTTTTACTTGACACCATATTGACATATAATAATTGAATACTTTTTCCTCTAAGATAACCAGAACATGAACTTTTTTAATATTCCATCATCCTCTTATTTAATGTGTTAGGAATCACATCTAATTTCACAGTGTTAATAATATATCAAGATAGATGATTATGCATAATAAAAATATATTTCTCCCAAAATATCATCCAATTTGGTTACTTATAATTAAAATATTTTCTAGCTAATTCAATGTTGACCTGATTCATTATAGTTCTAGACATTAACAAAAAAATCTAGTTTTAGAAATTTTAATAATTATGGGAAACCAAATAATCATAAAAATATATTTCAGGATTTCAATAGAATGAAAAAAATGTTTTTAATCTATGACACCATAAATTTATCATAGGAGAATTGTAGTAATAATATATTTAAATCATTCATGATGGATTGTAAATATTTTATAAATTTAAAAAGGATATCCCCTATGAGTGTTATACAAAATGTTTTTCAAAGACCATTATCGTGTACTCATTCCATATCATATCTAGCACAATATGGTATTTTTAGGGTTGTTCACCATGGTAATAAATGACAGAGCCACATACAATTTTAATATATAGAAAGGTATGTATGTCTAGATAAAACTGACTATTTTATTTAATAAATTTCAATTTTTTCTTCTTAAAAACCGAATCATATGGAAAAATAACAATAGTTATTTCTCTAAACATATCTTTAGGAATATATACGGGGTTCTCACTAAGGCTTTATCATCCTAATTTCCAATGATTATGAAAAATATTACCATTAATACAAACTATAATGACACAAAATTCTCTTTAATGAATATTACATATTTTTTAATTTATATTCAATACATTAAAAATCACATTCCAATGAAAAATTACATTCAACTTACATTAGATATTATTAACATAATCTTATAATGTTGTGAAATATCAACAACATTTCCCACATTGATATCCCCACATAGTTCCCCCTTAAACATAGCTTAACTAATCATTTCATCATAATTTGGGGAAAGAGTACATAATGAAGGGTGGTATAAAATTCATAGTAATGGTAATAAAGGGATATAAATAAATATAACATGATCATAAGGGTATGATAAAACGAGCATAATTTTTAAAAACAATAACAAATATATAAATGATCATTATCTTGAGTCATGTAAAATTGATTTGTAGTTCATAGTACATTATTAATTAAGAAATAAAAGAACGTGATCAATTAGAAAATATTATTTCCGTAAAATGTTGAATTTTTGACATAAACATAAGTATATAGGATCATTTGCTTTGTATTTAAGGGTCATTTCAAAATGAAATAAGGGGACACTTTGGGGTCCACACTTCATCGGATTGACATGCCACCATATGCATTGTCATACCATTCCATATTAAAAATTAGGTTCACTACCTATACCATCATCGTATTCACGGTTCACACCTAAGACCATCATCTCAGATAATGTCCTGTAAAGAGTAGATTTCACTCCCAATCAGAGTCTACTAAAACATATTCACGATCACTCTATATTACAATGTCGTCTTAGTGAACTGGGTTCACTCCCCATTAATGTTATGTCTTACTAATCAAATATCATTCCCCATCTATACTTCTATTCAGGAACAATTTTAGTCCCCATTACATTTATATGTCACTGAACTCAGATCACTCGCTATTATAGTCATGTCTAATGGAACCTTGTTCACTACCCACTATTTTCATAAGAATATCATGAGATGTAAAAATTTAACAAATCAATTGGAGTAAGATATAGATCCAACCTATCATTAGTTATTAAGTGACCACCTAAATTTTTTTAAATGTTGCCACCATATTTATTTACTACATAACCACCATCACAAAATAAAAATAATACAAATGTGTTCTAAAAGACCATGAAACCCTCATTATATCATAACCAATGAAATAGAAATGAATTAAAAAAATGAGCCTATCATAACCAATGGAATAGAAAATGGTGTTATAATCATGTCATCAGTTCATTATAACATAACTCCTAAAAAATTAGAGATTCATTATATTTATTTCAATGTATAACTCATATAAGGGAAATGGGTTTCTTAAATATATGTTCATTATGAAAATAATCCATTTATTGAAATAATAATAATAGAATATTTTGTTCCTATCCACAAAAAATAATAAATGTTATCAAATGATTCCATCTTAGATGGAGAATTATTTCAAATGAACCCATGGAAAATTTAATAATGACTAAAATGTTTCATTAAAAATGATTTTTTATACAATGAAAAGTTTTCATATTATTTTTTATTTATAATTACAATGGAATCTTATAAATGAGTATTTGAAAAATCATTTAAAAATTTTACTTAGTAATGTTTTGATTCCAATTTAAAGCCCACTCTTAATAACATAAATCCAATTTATAAAATAATTTTCACATAAAATTTACATGAGAAATAAAAAATAACTCATCAATGTACTTAATTATCATGATTATGGGACAACTTTTTTTGACATAAACATTAAAACAAATATTGATTTCACATTTTCAATAACAGAACAATATAAACTGATTTTGATAACGACATGAGAAATTAATTTAAAACAATTGGTAAAAAATCCATCATGGGAAAAAATTATTTAATAAATAATTTTAAATAAATGTATGAAAATATTTTCATGTAAATATTTTTCTATGCATGAAAAATGTATTTTCAATAGAAAACAAGATATTATGTAACGATTTAATTTTTAAATGCATAAATATATAAAGAAAGGAAAATAAACCGAAATCATTTATTATAATGAATAACTAGAATATGTAAATGTTCATGAGTTTCAATATATATCTACATATAATTGTATTTCATCATTTCAATAATATTCATAGAAAATAAAGATGAAAGATGAGATTTCCAAATAAAACTCTTAACACATTGGTATGATTAAAAGTTAATCCCCTTGAAATATTACATGTCAATCTGTATTAATATAATCATCCTAAATGAATATAGTGCATAAAAAACATATGTTTCAATAAATGAAAATTGAGACAAAAATCACTTACTGGTTTGTTAATTTTTTAAATCTAAATTGAATGGAAGATAGATTCTAAAATTTATATGTAGAACCTAATATTTTCAATAATAATAATATCAATATTAATTAATGGGTAATATATTAATATCCAATAATATATTTGTTGTTAGTATGTGTACTTTCTCATAGAAGTAAACTATCTGGAGGAACTCACAAACAGTAATCAAGACTTCCTTCGTACAGGTTCTAACATAATTTATAATAACTATATTTTTATCATAAATAAAATAAAAAACCAAAATAATTTATGTAATTTCATAAATTAATTTCTTAGGACAATTTATTAATCATTTATTAACACTGTGTGGTTAAAATAGCATTTTGGGGAATAATTGATGTGTTCTTCATTCATGTTTTATTTTGTTATTTCATGGTCCTATAAATTTTTACAAGAGTCCACATATCTAGAGATTAATTCATTATATATATAATATATATTAATTATATATGTATATATATTAATATATAATATTTATTGATATTTAATGTAATAAACTTTTCGTAGAGATGGTATGTTGTATGTACAAATGAACACTATTTCCATGATGTTGTGAGAATGGAAGAATGAAATTCTTCTAAAATTTATTTTCATTTAAAAATAAATGTTATGTTAAATATATATATCATATATTTTCTTTAAACACATCCTTAATAACTTCTACGTAATGTTTGAACTAACCGTAGAGCTTCATGAGGTGGTAGTTCACCATACAAAGACGCTACATTATCATATTCCCAAAAAAAATTATAGTATGAAGGTATGTGTGAAATAATAATTTGGAGAATAATAATTAAATGATAATTATCATATATATCATTTAGAAATTATAAATCCCTTATTAAATATTTCCTAGAAATGTTGTAATGGAAAAAAGAATGACATCGTTTTGCGAGGCGGCACTCTATCATACACATGAATGATGATTTAGTAACCCATTTGATAGAGTATGAGATGGTTATAGGTAATTAATATAACATAAAAACATATTTTTATATTTAGGATAGTTTTTCTATTTTAGATTCATGTTATAATAAGAGTTTTAGTTCTGAAGGATAAACTAAAATAAAAGCTATCATTGAGGAATGTTACCCCAACCTAGAGTATCATCCTAATGATTGAACAAAAAGACATTATGGGATGGATTAATGTATAAAATAAGGATTTTAGAAAATTAATATAGATTTCAAGATGTTATTTCATCAGGTATTTTTCCATCCAACGGGGTTTGAAAAGTGTGAAGATGGAAGAGATGTGTATTCCTTTTATAAGTGGGGGGGAGAAATAACTTGGTATTTTTAAAAATAATTGAGTTCTACCATGTTTCTCATACTTCAAAAGAGTAAATATTTTCCAATTATAAAACTATATTTTTTTATTGGTATAAAATATCAATCCCAATATTTTTAAAAATTTATATATTTTATTTTTACCCCTATCATTTTAGACTAACCCTCGGTAAACCGATTTTTTCCATAACCACAATAATTACATTTAAAACATTCACTATTAATTTTGGTCAAAAAATAATTTTATATGACTATATAATATTAATTTTTATTATAACAATATATTTAATCCATTTTTAAAACATCAACCATGCCTGTGTAATATTTTTATTTTTAAATAATCCACAAACACAATGAGGAAATTATGACTTAATGAAAAAATATTAAAATATTTATATAGTTGTGATATCTAAATCCATTATGAAAATGATTAAGTCAACCTCAATTGGAATAGTAGATATAAAATATAATTCCATTTTCCTTAATATCTGTTTAAAACATAATTTATCTTTATACATAAATTAAACTAAAAGGTAATTTTCAATTAAAAAACTATATTTTTAAAATAGTTCATTTTTGAATAAAATTTTGTTTTTATTTTAACAATATGAATAAAAAAAATCCTTATATGAATATAAATTAAAATATATTTATATATAATATATAAATTTGTTTTAAAACATTATTCATTAGGTATTTGTTCAATTAATTTAAATGGTGAAACAATATACACTTTAATATATTTCTCAGATAAAGCCATTTTGAAACCCTGGAGGAAACATATATTAAATTCCAATATTAATTTAATTAAAATGTAATTAAGTGGATTAAATATTACCATATAATTTTTATGTTATATAAAACTAATGAAATACTTTAAATTACATTATTTTATTCATATAAAATATAGATATGTAAAAATAGTTTTTTTAAATATTTACTGAAAAATAAATGTTTTTCAAAAAATACGAATTTTTTTGCATAAGATATTTTAAATTTTATTATATTAGAAATTAAATTAAATTTTGAAAACAATTCTCTACTATCTATGAAAATATATGAAAATAACATTTTTCTAAAAAATAATAAAAATAGTTTTCGATGAAATTGTGTTTTTTGAATAATATATTAAAAAATTAATAAGTTATTTACTAAGAATTTGTAAATACATTTATATTTAGTCGGAATTTTATACTTATATTTTATAAATTATTTTATATTATTAAAAAACACCGATTCGATTGATCAGTTATAATGGTCATATTTAATGTAATAAAATTGCATGGTTCCCATATGGTTGGTGGCATGTGTCATGTACGCTCATATTGTTGCATACAACACAAGATAAACATAATTTTACTCATAATGAGATCAATACAAATTATTCCAAGTAGTGGAAGACAAAATCAAATTTCCATGAAACTAAATATGATAAAAAGATTAAATTTAATTGAAAAAAATTCACGAAATCACTATTTGGTACAACTTTATTCACATCATCTAAATATAGTGTAGATTCACAAGTGTAATAATAAAATGGTGTTCACAATAGCCTAGTTAAACAACCTAATCCATTTTTTACTCTAATAAAATGAAAACTATGGGCATGGTCTCCTACATCAATCCATTTTCTGATTAGGACTCCACATATTGACTATATCCACATCTAATATGGTCATGGGATATCTCATGTTATCCTCTATCATATTACATATCTTTAATGTAGAATAATATCTCCATCATAAATTGTGAACTAAGACATAGCACCAATATGTTTTCCAATATCCATTAAAATTCCAAACACCACAACATATACCACTATAAATTTACGCATTATGCCTAAAATCATTCACTATCCACCATGAATTGTCTTTCTATTGGTGTGAACCAACCTGTGTAGGGTTTCAAAACCTCTTATGGACCATGTTCACCTTCAAAATGGTATTGATCTATCATCATAGAGAATTTTCACAATGTGTATTAAAAATACACCACATAAACTACAAGGACACGGTCCATTGCCTATTTCTCATTCTTGGAATTATCCTTTATAATATGCCCAAGTAAACAGGTGTGGTATTCTTTCCCAATTATCCATCTACATCATTAAATCCATTAAGAGAATTATCTTTTCCAATTTTTCCATCATTATATATAAATTTCATTTAACTTCAGTGTGTCCTCTTTATCTAGGATATGATGTATTTGTTTTTTAATACCAAAATAAATTAAAATAACTGAATTTTGTTCATCAGAGTATTTGACACCCAAAAAATGATTAATGAGAATCATGATATATTACTAGTATATTATTAAATAATGGTCACAAACAAGCCATTAGACTGGTTGAAATTGAAATTTTTATTCACATTATGAAGAAATATATAATGAGTTTTTATAATATATTTATAAATAATTTAGTAATTATCAATATAATTATTTTATTATTCGAAATGACATTTTCACCGATAATTATATTATTTTTATATTTTTTATTTTGAAATAAAAGTATTTCCAAATACATTTATATCTTTTTTATTATAAGACTATTATTTTAGTAATAATCATATAAAATTTATCTATCAGTATATTTTGATATTTTTATGAAAAGGATTATTTTTCACAAAGTATTGAAAAATAATGATTTTTCATATTTTTTTAAAATTTTAATTTAATTAATTAATTTAAATTTTGGATTATTATTTGATTTTTTTTTCAGTGTATCATACGTGTTAATTAATATATTTAGTTCAAGTAATTTAATTAAAATCATATCGATTCCCGAATTTGAAAGAAGGTTTTTTTATGATTTAAATAAAAATTAAAATTTATTAGTATATAATTTTTATTGATATTACATAATTATAATAACAAATATTTTAATGTTCGACATTTTAGATCAGGATAAAAATACCTAAATAATTGTATATTTTCATTTGGTA
The DNA here is from genome assembly GCA_963277665.1 of Viscum album. Lineage (NCBI taxonomy): Eukaryota > Viridiplantae > Streptophyta > Magnoliopsida > Santalales > Viscaceae > Viscum > Viscum album. The sequence goes on from OY728138.1 coordinate 552,593,128, forward strand.
GATGGGATGAATCTTAAATAGGATTTTAGAACATAATTATATGTATTGTAAATATTTATTTTGTTTTTTGTATGAGGATCAATGAGTGAGTATTATCTTGGATTTGGAGACATGTTCCAATGGTGTAGGCCTTCAAGAACCTATTTTTGGGAAGAAAATGTCATTGGCGGATAGTTAGTGTAAGGTTAGGGCTAACCATACACACCTAACCATGAGTCCTGTTATGAATGTAAATGGATATCCTAAACCATCTTGTATGAATCAAACAACTACAAAAAGTCTCAATAATAAATATCCAATGAAAGCCACTTGATATTTACATGGTTTACCTTACTGTGAACCTAGAAATACAGGGTGTGGGTGTCGGGATGTGCCTGATACACATCTGGCACACAGTTTGTCTAAGCATGCACCTAGCATGTACGAAGTGTGTCTTCTTTATAGATTGGGTTTCACGATTGGCCAATATTTTTCCATACCTTGAAAACTAACAATGATCCTCACTAAAATGGTAAAATTTCAATTTCTCCCACTATCGTTAAATATTGTTTTCCCAATTCATCTTCCACCTCTCCTCCAATAGGTCACACATGATCTTTATCTTCCTCCCTCTTCTATGGGTAAATCTCCTCTATTATTTTTCATTAACCAATAATTTTTAGTATAATTGGAAGCATTTGTGTAATACTAGGACTCCTCATTCAACTTTTAATAAGTTCCCTTGTTTTTTTTGTGTTTGTTGTGTGATATTCATTATTCTTTTTTCGTAGTTGTTATTAATTTATTTGATTTCTCTCTCCTTGTATTGAATTTTAACCCCTTAATGGATGGGAAAATCATTATTTGTATGATGTATGTATTATATATTCATTCACATTAAAGAAAAATTATTTAGTAATTACACTATTTTTTCACACACCATACCATAAACTTGAATCCACATAAATGGGTAGCCAATTATGTATATTTTAGAATAATAATATAATAAGTCCCTACGAACATAATTTCATCTCTTTTGTTTGAGTACCTCAACTCAAAACACCTTATTTGGTGTGTTGATCGCATTCCTGGACATTTATGTATTGGATTAGAATTCAAACCACCTTTTTATGTTTCTTGAATTTCCCTCACCCATAATGCTTATATATATGGAATTAAATTATTGATATGTATTTTGTGCGTTTTACCACTGATCTTAAGACTATTATTTATATTATACAACAAAAATACTCTATAATTCAAATGACAAATTTAAATAAAACATAATGTAATAGAAATGATATTAAAATTACAAGGACCCGACCTTAATCATTACATAATATTGAATTATGTTAATAATTCACATTGAGGATCTTTTCAGGGTTATAGATTCGAGAATTAGGCTATATGTATTACATGACATCTCAAAAATTGAAAAGTATAAACATCAACTCAGTTTCGATTTTATTGATAACATAAAAACTCATGAAAAATCATTTCATGTGTAGTTCCACATTTTAGACATCATGACTTTTCCATGATCCCATCCTTTACCCTATTTATCTTTAGGTCCTTTGAAAAACTTTTCAAAAACATGGTATATGCTTAAAATGATCAGTAATGATTTTAAATTAATGATTGAAAACATTAGTCCACCAGTACATATGAAAAATAAGATCATTATCATAAGTCATGAAATCATAAGATTTATGAAAAACACATTTAAATTATATATCATAAATTTATCTTCTTGCATCTATAACCTACTAACGTTGTATCTTTCATAACTACGTAGGGAGTTAGGTTTGGAATACCCATTATATTATATTCCCTCAATATCCTATGAGAAACATTAACATATACATCCTTCATGTTACCCATTGCATTAGAGAGTTCTCTTGGGCTCACTCACCATAATTTTATCACGGGACCACCCGTATTCATAAACAACACCCAAGAACCATAACATAATTTTAACACATAAAACAATCATAAAGAAAATATAGCATTTCTACATTCTAATAACAATATAACATTTCAATATAATGAAAAAATAAATTATTTTTCAAAACCATTTTCAATACCATATTACATTAAAAGTGTATATGGTATTTATTTTCTTTTTAATAACATTTTTGTCTTGTTAGGGAAGCTAGATGTCAAATAATTCTTCCGACGACAGAAATGTCATTGTGACCACACATGTTAGAAAGAAACATTCCTCTTTTTCATTTAGTAAAATTATTCATAGAAAATATTTCCTTTGAATGAATTGAAATGTCAATTGGGATTATACACCATTTAAAATAAAGTCGTGTGTAAATCAAAATATGCCTTAATGAAAGGAGATTGAGATGAAGTCCCTTACCTAATGTATGACATGCCTCATTCATTCATTAATATCCTGAATAGTAAACAAAATATATTTTCTACTTGCGTCATAACCTTTTTCAAGATTTTCATTCCTTTTATATCAATTTTTACAACATTATTAAAATTACATAATCATTTGATCTAATTATGTTTGTTTTGTCGATATTTGGTACATGAGTCAAAAATGGAATTCTTATAACTACATGTTTTCCATGTGGTCAAAATTAAAATATTTATAGAATGATATTCATGATTTAAATATCATATCTATCATATCTATCTACTATATATATATATATATATTTATATTTATAACAGTAAATATCATTTGAAAATAAGAAATGAGATGCAACTTTCATAGAGACGGTTAGTCGTACGTACGCAAGAATGCAACTTTAATTTCTATTTCACAATTTAACGGAATGAAAAAATATTGATAAAATGTTTTATAATAATGACAGTATAATATCATATATAATTTCATTAACTCCATCTTTAATACATCCCACGTATGGAATTAACGAGTTATATCACTTTGAGTGGCGGTAGTCTGCACATTCTCAAATTAAATTATCATATTTACCCATTATAGAAACCATAATGATATTATATAAGTAAAAAATACATAAGTATACATACAATATAAATATAATCTATATAAAATATAAATATATATCTATCTTAATGGATGCCATGTGAGTTGGATGGATATATTTAAACAATCCTCATTTCGTGAGGCAGTAGTTTGTCGTCCACAGAAACAGTATGTTTGTATACATTTGATGATGGTGTGTGGAAATGTAGTTAGAATATTTCTTATAACAAAAACCTAGTATATTAAGGATAATTATGTTGTTATAAAATACAGGAATAAAGATATTTTAGGGGGTTGGGAATGTAAAATAAAAGAAAATAACATAAGGAAAGCCATTAAATTTATATCTGGTATATCCCTTTTGATTGAACCAAAAGGTTTACATGAATTCACTTATGCCTAGGGGAATAATTATAGGAGGATTTTATGGATTTTGGGATATTAATTGTTATGAGTTTGTATGTGCCAAGGGGCTTGGGGATGTGAGTAATGGGTTAGAGGTGGTGTCCTTTTATAAGGGGGAGGAGGGGCCCATTAGGAACGTTTGACTGTATTGTTTTTTTATAAACTAATATTCTATTACAAAAAGGTCTAAAATTATTCAAATTTGAAGATAATATGACTTATCTTAAAAATAAATTCATCCAATAATATTTGGGCTGGATTAGGATATTTAATTAATATTTATTATCTCATTTTTTTAAATCATTCATTAATAAGTGAATCATGACATCATCATTATGTCATTTAGAATTTGATTTTCATGAAGTATAAAAATTATAAATTATATACCATGATGTATGAAATATTTTTTTAAAAATTAATATGTATAGATGATGTGATAACTATATGACTCTATATAAATTTTTTTAACAAAACATATATGTTTGTGCCATTTTTTATTAACATTTAATTAAATAATATAAAGTGTCGTTCTCCCTCCCATGTGTCCACATGGGGTCCCAAAATTGACCCAACGATGTCCAGAATCAGAAATGAATCAACCAAAAGGGTTAGTAAATGTGTAAGGATAATTTACTATTATTATATTATTATTTTTTACCCTTATTTACAAGATTTACCCTTTAACCATGGTAAACAAATTATTTACTTAAGTAAATATTCATAATGTCTAAAAATAAAAGAGGCATATTTACACAATATGGACAACCTGATTCTAAAAATAGAATCCATTTTTCCATATTCAAAAGATAGGAGTGGATGAAATTAATTTAAAATTAATTTCCGTTGTCAAAACAAAAAGCGTGTTTTTAAGAAATAATTATCAAAAGATTAACTCTTGTTTTTTGTCATATATAAAAGACATATTACATCCAATGACCAAAATTAGAATAAATGGTAAAAATATAATCTAATAATACTTTAAAATAAATTAAAAAAATAATATAACTATATAAATAAATTAGATTAAAATGTGGTTTTGAATTAAAATGAAGTATTTTTCACTATTCATAAAAAATGAACTTTATCACAAAAATACTAAAATTTTTTCCAATGTAAATTTTGAAGTCCCAGTTCTAATGAAGAATATTTTTTTCAAATGAAACATATAAAAGTGTAAATACTTGTTTTAAAAAGGGTTCTCCATTAAATGGTGGTAAAATTGATTTTTAATCAATATTAGAGTATTTATGCATAAAAGTATATTCTTTATTATTTTAAGCCTATAAAATTTATTGGATAAATGAAAAAACATTTAACAAACATGTGTAATAAAAAAAATTATGTTTTTTTCATTCTCTCCAACATAATAGCTGTGCATTAAATACCATTTAAAATAATAATATTATATTTATATTTTTCAGTATGACTCAACCATATGTGCAACATGAGATTTTCGGAGAAACCCATTTTTGTGTGTTGGGTATGCCGTAGTACATAGCATCCACTTTAATGTAAAATTATTATTTAACTCACAAATATTAATAAATATGAAAATATCATATTCTTTATTTACTTGGGATGTTACGTTCATCCCACCTTTTGGGAATTTCATCCCCGCAATTCTCATCACTTATCAAATAAATGGGGGTATTTATCCCTCATCGAATTTTCATATTCCTATGATGCTTCATAAACCATATGTTTTTTCAAAAAATCCATTACCTGATGTATTACCTTATTCAGCAACACTTTCTCTCTTCGGTCAAAAATTTGGACTGGTTGTTTCTCATAAGAGAGATTCTATTCTAATTGAACAACCTATGTGCTCAAAATTTGAGATGGATCTGGTACATACTTTCTCAACATTAAAACATGAAAAACATTATGTACTAGGGATAAAATTGGAGGTAAATCCACTCTATATCCAACATATCCATCTTTCTCCAGGATTTCATAGTGTCCAATGAACCTTTGACTCAGTTTTGCCTTATTACTAAAACACATTACACTTTTCAGGGGAGAAACATTGAGAAAGACATGATAACAAACCTCGAAAGAGAGATCCTTCCTCCGGTTACGCGCAAATCATTTCTACCTACTCTGAGATGTTCTCATGTTCATCTGAATCAATTGTACTTTTTCAACCATCTTTTATACCAATTCTGGTCCCATCAGTTTCCATTCACCTACTTCATCCCAAAAATTAGGAGTTCGACACTGCTTTCTATATAATACCTCAAACGGAGACATCTATATACCTGAATGAAAACAATTATTATATGAAAATTCAACCAATGAAAGATGTTGGTCCCCAATTCCCTAGTAATATATTGAACAAGCATGTATCATATCTTCCAAAGTCTGATTTGTTCATTTTGACAATCCATCTGATTACGGATGAAAATATGTACTAAAATTTCATTCAGTACCCAATGAATTTTGAAGGCCTTTTATAATGTTAGAAGTAAAGATGGGATCATGATCATATACAATGGAGAGAGGAACTCTATGTAACCAGACTATCTCTTTAACATACAACCGTGATTTTTTGATCTTGAGACAAAGTACCTACAATAGAAAGAAAATTAGTAGATGAGGTCAATCGATCAACAATATCCAATATTTTATTATTACCTTGAGATGCCTTTGGTAATCCCACAACAAAGTCCATAGATATATTTTCACATTCCCTCTCTTGCACCAGTAGAGACTAAACCATCCCTTTTGGTACCTTTCGTTCTTCATTACCCTTTTGACATGTTAGACACATACCATTAAAGCCAATAATATTTTTATTCATTCCATCCCACTTGTAACACTCTTTAAGATTATTTTCCATCTTAGTACATCCATGATTAACTGAAAACATAGAACTATGAGCTTTAAATAACATCTCTTTCTTTAACTGGGAATCACAAGGCATGCATAATCTCTTTCCAAATCTCAAAATAAAATCATTATCAACATTATAATCAGACAACATATCCTTATAAAACTACTCAATATTTTTATGTAACTCACTGTCTTCAATATGCGATTTCTTGATTACGTCCGATAGAGATGATTTCACAAACACCAGAAACAAAAAATTGTAATTTCCTACACCAACAACATCTATCTCAATGTTCATCATATATTTTCAACTCAAAGCATCAACCACATTATTTTTCATTCTTGGATGGTAATGAATAATGCAATAAAAATCCATGATTAATTCATCAATCTCTTATGTATCATGTTCAATTATTTTAGAGTGAATATATAATTAAAAATTTTTGTTATTATTTTTTATTTCACACTTCACTCCAAAAAATGATGCCTCCAGTTTTTTAATGAAAAAAGCAAAAACAGCTATTTCAAATTCATGTGCACGATAATTTAACTCATGAGATTTCATGTAATCTGACGCATAATCAATTTACTTATCATTTTTCATAAGGACACATCCAATTCCTTTCAATGAAGCATCAGTGTAGATAAACTATTCACCGTCTCTAGTAGGTTATTTCAAAACAAGATCATTCACCAATCATCACTTCAATTATTGAAAGCAATCCTCACATTTTTTTGTTCAAATAAACCTAAAACATTTTTGAGTTAACTTAAAAAATGGGATAGATAACTGTGAAAAATTTTCAACATACCTCCGATAATAACCTAATAAACCACGAAATCTACGGATCTCGATTATATTGTTTTGTATTGGCCATTATTCAACCTATTTTTCTCTAGTAGGATCAGTAGTAATGAATTCTTTAGAAATAATGTGACCAAGGAAAGAATATTATTATAGCCAAAATAGATACTTTTTTATTTTTCAAAACAATTTCATTTCTTTTATGTTTTTCAAGACAACCCTTATGTGTCTTTCATTATCCTATTTACATTTATAGTAAACGAAAATATCATCAATGAAAACAACAACAAACTATCCCAGAACTCATGGAATATTTGATTCATAAGATTCATGAATATATAAGGTCCATTGGTAAAACCAAATGGCATAACTATAAATTCATAATGGTTATATCGAGAATGAAAAGCAGTCTTCTTGAATGTATTACTCCTTTACCTTCAATTTACGGTACCCCAATCTAAAGTCAATTTTTGAAAAATACTAAGCTTCTACAGCTGATCAATCAAATGATCGATATGAGTCAAATGATACATGTTCATAATAATGATGTTATTCAAGGCTCTATAATAAATGAAAAGTCTCATTGAACCAATTTTATTATTAATAAACAAGATAGGAGAACCTTGTGGTGATGTTCTAGGTCGAATAAAAGCATTATATAATATCTCTTGCATTTTCATCTTAAAATCTAAATGTTCATTTTGAGACATTCAATAATGGGGATTTGAAATTGGATTTGCATCAAGAATTCAGTCAACAGTATATTCAACATCCAAAATAGGTATTATAACATGAAACTCATTAGAAAAAACATCATGATACTCTTTTACCAGTGGCACATCATTATTCTGAACAAATCCTCTATTTTGAATAATATGTGCAAGGTAACATTCAATATAATCTTTTACTAATTTATCATCTTCATGATTTGTTATCAAAAGTAAGGGTTCATTCTAGTACACAAACTAAAAGTAATTCTGAAAAGAAACTATTATCGCTATGCATTCAACCTTAGCATGATAAACAGAAAGACAATCCATACCCAAAATAACAACAAACTCTGCTATAGGAAAAACAATAATTTTTTAGGGTGATTATTTTCTCACACAAGGAAATGAAGGTTATTATAATTTCTTTTTTTCTCAAAATTTCATCTAGGTATTTTTTCCATAAGTTTAGGTTTCATATATTGAGTTTGAATTCCCAATATTCTAGAAAACTTTTCATAAATGAATGAATATGTAGACCCTGAATCAAAAAACATGTTGGAATAATTCGAATAAAAAAAGATTGTACATGATACTACTTCATTTGATGGCCCAACATCTGATGAAGCTGTTGTAATGGATTTGACCACCCATTTCTTCTAGTAGTCTGTCTACTTTCCCAAACTTGAGTTCTTCATTGGACACACATTTTCATAATGACCAATTTCACTACACTTAAAAAATTTTACTAAATGTAAATCAGAATTTTTATTATAATTAACCTAATATTTTTCAGCACAACTGTGAGCCTTATTCCCCATTTTACTGCATAGGTAGCATTTACAGGAATTCAAAAGGCATTCCCCAACATTCTTTTTACCACAATTTTCATAAACTGCAACCTTAAGTTTCATACCATCAGTCTTTTTTGAACAGTTCTCACCTTTCATATGCCACATCAACCTCTTTTTCTATTTTTTGTAAAAAAAACATGATCATCGACAAACATCATTTGAACCTTCTCTGCATATCGAACAATATTTTCATAAATGATGAACTCACTATAAGATAAATATCATCAACACTTTGGATTTAATCCTGAATAAAAATGGTTGGTTTTACTATTATGATATCATATGAAATTTTGAGCATAACGTTCCAGTCGAGTGAATTTTTCTTCATATGAATCCACTTAGTCATCATCTTGCCTCAATTACTAGAATTGTTTTTCCATCATATGTCGAACTGCCTTAGGAAAATATTTCTCAAAAAACATACCATTGAATACATCCTAATCAAGTGTATCAATCTCCTCACTATCAATGAAATGTTTCACCATCGACCACCACTGATCAGCTTCACCATGAAAATGGTAAATAGCGAGACTAACCTTTTGATGTTATGAACACCCTGTGACATAAAAAATATTCTCCAGTGCCTTAATACAAACTTGAAATAGCACAAGTTCCGATAATACAATGAATGATGGGGGATGTTTCCTCCTGAAATTAACCACTATTGTGATGTTCCTCTATGGTTGATCTGAATTATCTCGTGCACAGAAACCACCAACATTTATAGCCAGCGTCAACTCTTCCATCACTGAAAAAAAATTAGTTCTGATTCTGACCATCTCAGGTAACTGATTTGGTAGGATGTCTTCCTCTTGATGTTGGGCCATCATAGATGCCTTGTTTTCTCTGCATAAAACAATGTAAACCTAGATATTTTTTAGGGGAAACAACATGGTAATCTGTAAATGCTATATCATTTCAATCAGAACATAAATTAATTTAGGGTTGTTAATTTAACTATATCATAACTCCTAAAGTTGTCTAAAATGACCACCGATAACAACAATATGAACCCAGACATAAACATTACATAATATTGAATTGTGTAAATAATTCACATTGAGGATCATGTTAGGTTTAGAGTTTTAGAAAAGTATGCCATAACTATTACAAGACATCTCAAAATATAAAAAGTAGACACTTCTACTCCGTATCCAAGATTTCATAAAATAAAAACTCTTGAAAAAAATATTTGTGTCTAGTTCAACATTTTATACAGTATGACTTTTCCACGATCCCATCTATTACCATGTTCATCTTTATGTCCTTTGAAAAAACATTTCAAAAACATGGTATGATCATAAAATTCTCCGTATGTATTATAAAATAAAAAATGAAAACATTTGTACACCAATACATATCAATCATATGTTCTTTAAAATAATTCATGAAATAAAATGATTTATGAATAACACATAATAATTATAAATCATAAAGTTAACTCATGGAATCCAGAACATGCATATGTTGTAGCTTTCACAGATATAAAGGGGGTTGTGTTTTGAATACCCATCAAAGTATATTCTTTAAATATCAGAGGATAAACATTAAAATTACCCTACTTTATATTACCCAGTGCACTGGAGATATATCTTGGTCTCACATACCCTATGATTATCAAGGAACTACCCATATACTTAAACAATTCCCAAGAACCATAACATAGTCATAACATATAAAATAAAAATAGAGGAAAGATAACAATTCCACATTCCAATCACAATATGAAATTCCAATATATTGAAAAATTAAATACATTTTCAAAGTCATTATCAATATATAAATACATAAAATGAGTATATGGAAGTTATTTTATTTTTAAAAACATTATGGCTTTATAAGGAAGCGAAATAACAAATAACGCCTGCGGTGGCAGAAAAGTCGTTGTCACCATGTATGTTAAAAAGAAGCATTCCATTTTTTTCATTTAGTAAAATTCATCATAGAAAATATTTCATTTTATTTAAATGAAAAATAAATGGGTTTTATACATTTTATAAAATAACGTCGTATATAAATCAAAATATGCCTCAATGAAATGAGATTGAGACGAAGTCCTTTTCCTCAAGTCCGACTTGACTCGTTCATTATTTATTATCCTGAATAATAATATATTGTTAATGTATAAATTTTTCATAATGTTTTTAATGATTATTATTCATTTTAATTCAATTATTTCAATTTTATAATCATTACGTAATCATTTGAGTTAATAACGGTCGTTTTGTCGATATTTGGTACTTGAGTCAAAAATGGACTTCTTATAATTACAAGTTGTCCATCTGGTCAAAAGTACACTATTTACATAATTATAATCATGATTTTGATATCATATATATCATATACATCAAGTATATATATGTATTTATAATAGTACAAAGCATTTGGAGATAAGAAATGAAATGCACCGTTCATGGAGATGGTATGTCGTACGTACAATGAATGCTACTTTCACTTCTATTTCGTATTTTAATGGAATTATAACATTTCTGTATTATAATTCCAGTATAATATCATATATAATATCATTAAATCCATTTTTTATATTTCCCATGTATGTAATGAACGAGTCATATTACTTTGAGGGGGTGGTAGTCTGCACTTCCTTAAATGAAATTATTGTATTTACCCTTTATGAATACCATAAATGTATCATATAAATGAATGATATATGAGTATAGAGAATATATAAATATAATATATATATAATATAAATACAGTTCCATCTTAATGTCCACCATGATAGGTGGATGGAGATATTTGATCAATCATCGTTTCGTGAGGCAGTGGTTCGTTGTCCATAGAAACAGTACGCTCGTATCCATTAGGTGGAGGTGTGTGAAAGTTATGCTAAAATAATTATATTAAAAAAACCTAATATATTTACGATACATGTTTTCTTATAAAATAAATTAATAAAGTGAGTTCAGGGGGTTGAATAAGTATAATAAACATATATATTAAGAGAAAATGTTGCCATAAAATCGGAAATCCCCATTTGGTTTGAAACAAAAGAATTACTTGAAATAACTTATTCCTAGTGTAAGTCTTCTAAGAGTAATATAGGGATGAAGGGATCTTTATTGGGAATTATTTTATTATACAAGGGGCTTGATAGGTGTCATTCGTGATTTGGATGAGGTGTCCATTTATAAGGGGGGGGAGGAGCTCTTCAGGAATGTTTGAATGTATTTTTTTATTATAAAATTATTTTTATTTTTAAAAGGTCCAAAACTAAATAAATTATAATATAATATTACTCTTGTTCGAAATATAATCATCAAATATTAATTGGTAGGGATTAAAATATTTTTTTAATTTTCGTAATCTCATTTATTTAGATCATTCATTAAGAAGGTAATAATTGCATCATCATTGTATCATAAATAATTTTATTTATTTGATTTCTAAAAGTTATAAATAAAACTCCATGATGTAGTATATATTTTTATTTTTCAAATGAATATTTATAATCAAAGATATAAATTATATAACCCCATATAAAAAATGTTTTACTATAAGATATATGTTTATTACATTTTTGTCTTTACATTAAATTAAGTAATATAATGTGTCATTATTACTCTTATGTGGCTCCATGGGGTCCCCAAATCTACCCAAGGTTGTCCATGATCGGAAAGGTATAATCCAATAGGGTCAGGAAAATTTCAATTGTAATTTACTATTACTATAATACCATTTTCACCCATATTTACCATATTGAACCTTTAACCATGGTAAATAAAATATTTGTTGACGTAAATATTCATATTGACTAAAAATAAAAGTAATCAATTCACACAATTTTGAAATCCTAATTCAAAATATGGAATCCATTAATCTAAATTCAAAACACATAAGTGTCATAAATTAATTTATAATTAATTCTTATTTTCAAAACAAAAAACGTGTTTTTTAGAAATAATAACTATGAAATGATTGACACTTGTTTATGACCAATTTCAATGTTAAATTTCTTCTAATGACCAAAATTTGATTAAATGGAAAAAATATAATCTAATTACACTTTAAAACCAATTAAAAATATAACATATCTATATAAATAAATTAGATTAAATGGAAATTTTGAGTAAAAATGTAGTATTTTTTACAATTCATTAAAAAGATAACTTTATCATCAAAATACCAAAATTTAATCCAAACTAAATTTTTATTACCTTATTCTAAAAAATAATTTTATATTGTAAAATATAACATATAAAAGTGACAAAAATTGATTTAAAAAGTGTTACCCAAAAAAAGGTGGTAAAACGACTTTTTAAAGAATATAAAAGTATTTATCCTTAAAATAGGATTATTTATTATTTTAAGTATATAAAATTTATTAGATAAATGTAAAAACATTTTACAAACATGTGTAATCATATTTTAGTTGGTTCTATTTATTCCTGCTAATACAATGTCTATGCGTTAACTACTATTTAAAATAATAATATGATATTATTATTTTCCAATATGACTGTGCCCTAAGTGCAACATAAGATTTTTGGAGAAACCCATTAGTGTGTTTTGGGAATGACATAGAATGTAGAATCCCCTATAAAGTAAAATTAAATTTATTTCAAAAATATTAATAAATATTATAATATCATATTCATAATTTACATGGGAGGTAACACAATTGGCCCCTATCAGCTAATGAATGTAAATTGTGACTCATTTTAGAAGATTAATTGATAGATTCTTGTAACTTCCCATGGAATTATTAAATACACATAAATGTAGTGACCTATGTTGTTTACTTCAACTATGGAATTGAATGGCTTGTCATATGTCATTACTTAATACTTGTATTAAATATTTATTGGATGATCTTGAAGAGGTGTATCATCGAATGTAAAGATACCATATTTTATGCATAATTATTAAAATAATTTGTTTTTTTATTATATTACTCATGATCCACATTCATCGAATCCCTTATGTATAGTGTGTTTCCCATGATTTGAACTCCTTATATAAAATTAAACTCAATCATGAGGCCTAATATATAATTTGATACTCATGAATGGATTCACATGATGTGATACTCATGCTTTAGTCCCTTATTATTTTACCACGTCATGGAATAATTTATATAATGTTATAATCATACATGAAAAGCAATATTTTGATAATCAGAAATGTACTCCCTTATAATTATATCTGGAGAGTATTCGGACTATGAATTGACGAATGAGTTACACCTATGGACTTTTATAGAATTATATATATATGGATATATTTGTTACCAGATATATAGTTCATATATATATGAAGGAATATTTGTACAAATAAATATATCTACAGATAATGTCAATTATATAAATATATGGTGAAAATTTGTCGATATATTCTATCATAGGATGAAGTATGTATTGTCGTTCAGGTATCCTTTGAGTAACCCTAGTACAATTTTGATTATTAATTATTTAATATATGATGGAAAGAACTGCATGATGCAGTATATTATATTCATATACTATAAATAATTTGACATATTTTGTGGTGACCTATAATGATTATCTCACACTATGTTCATGAACTTTTGGTTCCCGTATAAGATTTATGATATTAGGTTCATGATCAAGGATTATTATTAGGATCATTATATTCTACATGGGAGCTTATGATTGCAGGATTGTGATGGAGCTGATGATTCTAAGTAATATAAAATTAGGTAAATTTTTAATTTTTTTTAACATTTATAATATACATTCAATATTTAATATTCTTTTATATTGTATAATTTCATGAACATTATTGGGTGTATTTTATTCATTTTATAGTTATCGATTGTCACATTCTTTCTGTTATTTATTTTCTTTCATTTCTCAAATACCTTACCTTCAAATTTTAATTTATTATATATTTATAACTATTTTAATGAAATCATGAGGGTGTAATCTTCCCAAAATACCACCATTAGACCCCCACTACTATACATCATCCGAAAACGTACGAGATGCATGATTGGGGCCATGTGGTGATCAGTCCGATAACTATTTATTTGAAACCTAGGCGGGGATGTAACAAATTTTAGTAAGAGATTTATTTTTTCTGTTATGTTACTATTTTGGGATATTATATATGATTTTGGTGTTCGGATAGAAATTGGTAAATAGATTATTTTTGGGTTCATCCAAAACACCCCTGAAAAAATGTCAATTTTCCATGGATGGGACTATTATTCATTATTCTTGTCATTATAGTTTGTTATTATTTCACCATGTTTGATTTATATAAAATCATCCATTTTTAGGGTATTTTTATACATACCACTTCTCCCAATTTGATAAGAGATGAGTTATTTTATTCATAAATATTGATAAATAGAGATTCCCATGTCATGCATATATAATTCAATGATGATAACATTTTCTACTATCCTAATGCATGATGATGTTTATTTAATTTTTTGTGATTATTCTAAAATATTTAATTTTTTCTTTGTTGTGTGATTTTATAACTTATTTAAAAAAATTGTGATTTTTCATAAGTTTTCATCATCAACCTAAATGGTGTTTCCCATATAGCTTGATGGTGTATCCTTAACTAACTAATCATGTCTTTTCTGATATAGGGATCATTGGTTTAATGGAATGAAACATGTATGGTTTTGAATAAATTTATGATAATAATCATCTATTAAATTTATGGCCCTTTATATATTATAAAGGATTACCCATAAAATCTCACTATCATGTATAAAAATGGAATCTTTTGATACTGGTGATAAAAACTTATTTGTTGTTACATGATTTCATATGATAACATAAAAAGGTGAGTGTCAATATAATTTTTTATTTTAAATTAACCCACCAAAACCATTATTTAAAAATAATAGAAATTCTTATATAACATGGAATCATTATTGATGGTTAGTAAATTCATAATATGGGAAAATGACCTATATTAATAAATCCCTAAATGGAAAATTGGACCCATTTATGTTAGTTGGGGAATGTTTCATATGAGATAAACCCATTAAGGGTGTTTAGAAATTTTAATAATAAATGTTTTTTTATTTTCACTTATTTGAACCTAGATTACATTAACCGGACCCTTGTAGGTCTCCAATAGCTTTTATGATTTTTCTATTGACCTTATATAGGTATATTCATGCTATGTGTGACGGTTATTTAATGAATCAATGACAAATAATATGTGACACATATAAATATATTTTATAATGGTTCTTTTTAAATCCCATATCTTGATAAATACCTAATAACTTATTAAGCATTAAAATTATCACACTTCTATTAACTAAATTTCAAATTACAATCTAAATGCTGTTTCAACCCTATATCATTTAATTGACCTTTTCAATAACTAATTCAATTTTGAAAATATCATGGTAAGATAGATATTTATTAGATGTTTAAAATGGATATTTTATAATATTTAGCCTATGTTGATAATTTTTTTAATCTTTGTAATGTCATATATTCACATTCATTTTATTAATTATCCTTAGTATCCATTAAACATTATCCCCTTATAATAAGTTTTAATAAGTATGATGTAATTAAATGAAATTAATAAAACATTTATATGTAATTCTTAGTCTAAAACCCTTTTATGGGTTAGTGTCTTTTTCCATAAGAGATGTTATGAGTATGGATTTGATTTTTACCCATAGGTATTGGTGGTCTCATTTTTGGTTGTTTATTAAACATAAATAACAAGTGGTAGAGCCTAGTAATATTCTAGAAAAACAATAGTATTACATTGAATCCATGTGTTAAATGATTGGTTAACATGTTGTGTGTGTACCATTGTGGATGTAGAATCGGTATTTTAATGTTTATTTTTCTACATTCGTAAGAGAATTTCATTTACCATTGAGTATTGGAGGACACACAGTTATTTAAAAATGATATCATCATGATAGACGGGTAGTTTTATGGTGAGTTAACCCCCATTGGGTGTTTTATTTTGTAGATGGTTAGTGATTTATTTCACATTTCTGTACATTATTGTTCTAACCTATTGGGATCAATCCTAAATTCAGATACATA
Source organism: Viscum album (assembly GCA_963277665.1). Lineage (NCBI taxonomy): Eukaryota > Viridiplantae > Streptophyta > Magnoliopsida > Santalales > Viscaceae > Viscum > Viscum album. The sequence goes on from OY728138.1 coordinate 552,609,702, forward strand.
GTGATGATCAGGACTTGATAAATATTTTTATTTTTCAAATGAATATTTATAATCGAAGATATAAATTATATAACCCCATATAAAAATTGTTTTACTATAAGATATATGTTTATTACATTTTTGTCTTTACTTTATATTAAGTAATATAATGTTTCATTATTACTCTTATGTGGCTCCATGGGGTCCCCAAATCTACCCAAGGTTGTACATGATCGGAAAGGTATAATCCAATAGGGTCAGGAAAATTTCAATTGTAATTTACTATTACTATAATAGTATTTTCACCCATATTTACCATATTGAACCTTTAACCATGGTAAATAAAATATTTGTTGACGTAAATATTCATATTGACTAAAAATAAAAGTAATCAATTCACACAATTTTGAAATCCTAATTCAAAATATGGAATCCATTAATCTAAATTCAAAACACATAAGTGTCATAAATTAATTTATAATTAATTCTTATTTTCAAAACAAAAAACGTGTTTTTTAGAAATAATAACTATGAAATGATTGACACTTGTTTATGACCAATTTCAATGTTAAATTACTTCTAATGACCAAAATTTGATTAAATGGAAAAAATATAATCTAATTACAATTTAAAACCAATTAAAAATATAACATATCTATATAAATAAATTAGATTAAATGGAAATTTTGAGTAAAAATGTAGTATTTTTTACAATTCATTAAAAAGATAACTTTATCATCAAAATACCAAAATTTAATCCAAAACAAATTTTTATTACCTTATTCTAAAGAATAACTTTATATTGTAAAATATAACATATAAAAGTGACAAAAATTGATTTAAAAAGTGTTACCCAAAAAAAGGTGGTAAAACGACTTTTTAAAGAATATAAGAGTATTTATCCTTAAAATAGGATTATTTATTATTTTAAGTATATAAAATTTATTAGATAAATGTAAAAACATTTTACAAACATGTGTAATCATATTTTAGTTGGTTCTGTTTATTCCTTCTAATACAATGTCTATGCGTTAACTACTATTTAAAATAATAATATGATATTATTATTTTCCAATATGACTGTGCCCTAAGTGCAACATAAGATTTTTGGAGAAACCCATTATTGTGTTTTGGGAATGACATAGAACGTAGAATCCCCTTTAAAGTAAAATTAAATTTATTTCAAAAATATTAATAAATATTATAATATCATATTCATAATTTACATGGGAGGTAACACAATTGGCCTCTATCAGCTAATGAATGTAAATTGTGACTCATTTTAGAAGATTAATTGATAGATTCTTGTACCTTCCCATGGAATTATTAAATACACATAAATGTAGTGACCTATGTTGTTTACTTCAACTATGGAATTGAATGGCTTGTCATATGTCATTACTAAATACTTGTATTAAATATTTATTGGATGATCTTGAGGAGGTGTATCATCGAATGTAAAGATACCATATTTTATGCATAATTATTAAAATAATTTGTTTTTTTATTATATTACTCATGATCCTCATTCATCGAATCCCTTATTTATAGTGTGTTTCCCATGATTTGAACTCCTTATATAAAATGAAACTCAATCATGAGGCCTAATATATAATTTGATACTCATGAATGGATTCACATGATGTGATACTCAAGCTTTAGTCCCTTATTATTTTACCAAGTCATGGAATAATTTATATAATGTTATAATCATACATGAAAAGCAATATTTTGATAATCAGAAATGTACTCCCTTATAATTATATCTGGAGAGTATTCGGACTATGAATTGACGAATGAGTTACACCTATGGACTTTTATAGAATTATATATATATGGCTATATTTGTTACCAGATATATAGTTCATATATATATGAAGGAATATTTGTACAAATAAATATATCTACAGATAATGTCAATTATATAAATAGATGGTGAAAATTTGTCGATATATTCTATCATAGGATGAAGTATGTATTGTCGTTCAGGTATCCTTTGAGTAACCCTAGTACAATTTGGTTTATTAATTATTTAATATATGATGGAAAGAACTGCATGATGCAGTATATTATATTCATATACTATAAATAATTTGACATATTTTGTGGTGACCTATAATGATTATCTCACACTATGTTCATGAACTTTTTGTTCCCGTATAAGATTTATGGTATTAGGTTCATGATCAAGGGTTATTATTAGGATCATTATATTCTACATGGGAGCTTATGATTGCAGGATTGTGATGGAGCTGATGATTCTAAGTAATATAAAATTAGGTAAATTTTTAATTTTTTTAACATTTATAATATACATTCAATATTTAATATTCTTTTATATTGTATAATTTCATGAACATTATTGGGTGTATTTTATTCATTTTATAGTTATCGATTGTCACATTCTTTCTGTTATTTATTTTCTTTCATTGTCTCAAATACCTTACCTTCAAATTTTAATTTATTATATATTTATAAATATTTTAATCAAATCATGAGGGTGTAATCTTCCCAAAATACCACCATTAGACCCCCACTACTATACATCATCCGGAAACGTACGAGATGCATGATTGGGGCCATGTGGTGATCAGTCCGATAACTATTTATTTGAAAGCTAGGTGGGGATGTAACAAATTTTTGTAAGAGATTTATTTTTTCTTTTATGTTACTATTTTGGGATATTATATATGATTTTGGTGTTCGGATAGAAATTGGTAAATAGATTATTTTTGGGTTCATCCAAAACACCCATGAAAAAATGTCAATTTTCCATGGATGGGATTATTATTCATTATTCTTGTCATTATAGTTTATTATTATTTCACCATGTTTGATTTATATAAAATCATCCATTTTTAGAGTATTTTTATACATACCACTTCTCCCAATTTGATAAGAGATGAGTTATTTTATTCATAAATATTGATAAATAGAGATTCCCATGTCATGCATATATAATTCAATGATGATAACATTTTCTACTATCCTAATGCATGATGATGTTTATTTAATTTTATTGTGATTATTCTAAAATATTTAATTTTTTCTTTGTTGTGTGATTTTATAACTTATTTAAAAAAATTGTGATTTTTCATATGTTTTCATCATCAACCTAAATGGTGTTTCCCATATAGCTTGATGGTGTATCCTTAACTAACTAATCATGTCTTTTCTGATATAGGGATCATTGGTTTAATGGAATGAAACATGTATGGTTTTGAATAAATTTATGATAATAATCATCTATTAAATTTATGGCCCTTTATATATTATAAAGGATTACCCATAAAATCTCACCATCATGTATAAAAATGGCATCTTTTGATACTGGTGATAAAAACTTATTTGTTGTTACATGATTTCATATGATAACATAAAAAGGTGAGTGTCAATATAATTTTTTATTTTAAATTAACCCACCAAAACCATTATTTAAAAATAATAGAAATTCTTATACAATATGGAATCATTATTGATGGTTAGAAAATTCATAATATGGGAAAATGAGCTATATTAATAAATCCCTAAATGGAAAATTGGACCCATTTATGTTAGTTGGGGAATGTTTCATATGAGATAAACCCATTAAGGGTGTTTAGAAATTTTAATAATAAATGTTTTTTTATTTTCCCTTATTTGAGCCTAGATTACATTAACCGGACCCTTGTAGGTCTCCAATAGCTTTTATGATTTTTCTATTGACCTTATATAGGTATATTCATGCTATGTGTGACGGTTATTTAATGAATCAATGACAAATAATATGTGACACATATAAATATATTGTATAATGGTTCTTTTTAAATCCCATATCTTGATAAATACATAATAACTTATTAAGCATTAAAATTATCACGCTTCTACTAACTAAATTTCAAATTACAATCTAAATGCTATTTCAACCCTATATCATTTAATTGACCTTTTCAATAACTAATTCAATTGTGAAAATATCATGGTAAGATAGATAATTATTAGATGTTTAAAATGGATATTTTATAATATTTAGCCTATGTTGATAATTTTTTTAATCTTTGTAATGTGATATATTCACATTCGTTTTATTAATTATCCTCAGTATCCATTAAACATTATCCCCTTATAATAAGTTTTATTAAGTATGATGTAATTAAATGAAATTAATAAAACATTTATATGTTATTCTTAGTCTAAAACCCTTTTATGGGTTAGTGTCTTTTTCCATAAGAGATGTTATGAGTATGGATTTGATTTTTACCCATAGGTATTGGTGGTCTCATTTTTGGTTGTTTATTAAACATAAATAACAAGTGGTAGAGCCTAGTAATATTCTATAAAAACAATAGTATTACTTTGAATCCATGTGTTAAATGATTGGTTAACACGTTGTGTGTGTACCATTGTGGATGCAGAATCGGTATTTTAATGTTTATTTTTCTACATTAGTAAGAGAATTTCATTTACCATTGAGTATTGGAGGACACACAGTTATCTAAAAATGATATCATCATGATAGACAGGTAGTTTTATGGTGAGTTAACCCCCATTGGGTGTTTTATTTTGTAGATGGTTAGTGATTTATTTCACATTTCTGTACATTATTGTTCTAAACTATTGGGATCAATCCTAAATTCAGATACATAGTGATGATCCGGAATTGATAACACTATTTTTTGCATGTTATTCTACTACACCTGTGTTAGTAGGTTTTTACCTTTTTGGGATTATGGTAATTTTACATACTATTGTCTTAGATCTTTTAAATGAAAATATTTAGATGCATTATACAGTGTGTAATAAAATCCCATAAATTGAATATGGAATTTTTTTAGATATTTATGAGCTTAGTATGATACAAATACACCCATAGTATCGAATGGTATGCATCTAGGTAAATAATGCTTTTTATTGAGGAATCCTACAAGATACATTGTTATATTTTTCATGAATTTCAATCTAGAGAATGATATTGGGATTACACATGTCTGATGACCTATTGATGAGAGCTTATGTGTTATTTCTATTTAGGCATGTTACTGAATTTAGTTTATGAAGAACACAAAATACATTGTGTATCAAAATAGGCTTCGATGTGTGTGATTATTCATGTAATTGGCCAACATGAACAGTGGTTTCACACATGGGACAACATGTTTTAAAAAAATGTCACATGCTTGGAGGTTATATGATAAATCATAGCATTACTAGGATAAAAATTTTCAGATGTATACTTCAAAGGGATCTTCTTTTAGTCACACAAGTACTTATAAAATATTTTTTTGAATGATGGAATTAAATGTTAATTTAATTATATATTTAAAATGAAATAAGTGATAATTATATAAATTAAGGAATATATACTAATATAATTTCCTCCAAAACTATGAAGGTATAAATAAAATTTATTTATCCTCTATGGGAAATCATTATATATTTATATATTTAAATTAGAAAATAATGGTTTTGAAAATGTTAATTTATGTGTCTCTATTTATTAAACACATAAATTATCAATTCATATTTTTCATTTATATATTTATCTACAAGAAAATTGATTTTCATAAAATAGATTAATATATTAATATATTTTTTTCATTATGATTATAATATAATTTTATGAGACCATAATTATTTTTTCAATGTTTTATAAAATCTGTAATGTTTTTAAATTTTGTTTTTTTGTGTAAATGATTATTTCAGTTAAAAAGTAAATTTATCATATAAATAATTTTTTTTAAAAATGGCCATCATTTTGGTATTTTACATAAATAAAAATCATTTCGGTGATTTTTTGGAGATTTTTCGAAAATTCATGAATTTTATGTGAATAGAAAAACATGGTAATTTATTGTATATATATACATTATAAGATTAATATAGCTTATTTAATTTCTACCCAATTACCTCCCCAAAACTTTTTCCCACATCCAGGACCATCTAGTAGCACCAACAATCCAAAATCAAGGTCCTCAATGAGGTTTCCACAGAGATGATTTCAAGAGGTAAAATCCCCTTTTATTTTCCATTATTTTCCTTTTAATTTAAGTTATTTTCTTATTTTTACCACACCTAAACTTATGAAAGTGTCATGAAAACTACATAATATTATATATACTAGAATTTTTTCAGGATGATGAAAAAAATTAGCATTAAAATCCTTCTCTGGTTTATTTTATTCTAAAAATGAGAACATCGTAGAGGATGTAAAAAATTACCACCTTATGGATGATAAACATTAATTTTATATTACCGGCATCAAAGATGGTCATAAAAACATTATTATGGTGAATTAAAATTATATAATAAATACTATATTTTATATAATGTTCTTGAAACAATGTATACACATGATATTTAATAAAATTATGTATGTATGTGATGGTCATAAAAACTAACAAAATAAATTTAATCATTTTTATTAATGTTTTATCTAATGAACCATCACAATATCATAAAACAAAATGATACAAGAGTTTTGATCATGTTTGAAGTATGAATAGTCTGACTTAAGGTAGTTTTCACTAAAATACATCTTTTATATTTTAATTTTATCAAAATTAAAACGGAATATTTTTCGGATCGATGTAATCCTTTATTACCATTATTATAATGTGCTTTGGAAATTTTTATGATAAATGGTGGGACCTATATTTCTGTCCAATGCATTGGTTATTTTTTTGGAGGTTTATCATATGGTTACAATAAGTGTAACACCCCGACCCCAGTTACCAAGAGTCGGGGCATTATTACATAACATTGGCATGATCAAAAGAATGATAAAATCTCGAAAGACTGATTAGTTTAGTAACCATGGAATCACAAGATATATTCATACAGTATTACATTACATCATAAAAATGAAAACTACAACAACATATTCTCCATAGTTTACACTCTTATCCCCTTATACTATCCCTTCAGGCCATTCATAATTTACTTCTTCACATCCTGGGAAAAATAAAACATGGAAAATGGGTGAGCTCAAATGCCGAGTAAGGATAAAAAGTTACCAGAAACTTTCATAAATAAGAATAAACATTTAAGGAAATGTATAACTAAAACAAAAGCCTTTTAAACTTGAACATTAACATAGTATGAAAAAAAAACATTAAATAATTCAATTTACTTATTCACATGGATATTCTACTAATCGAATAATCACACACAATATCAATAACCACATTCATAATGATGGAATGTATAATGCCAGACTATCATTTCCACATAGCCAAGGCCTCGTGCCAAGAATACAAATAAAATTTTTCCAAGGACTTGTGCCAAGACACTAGTTTGTCTCATGAGACCTACCGATTCATCGATGAGCTATAGCGGGCTCCACCCATCACATATTAAGTCCAATGCATTCCCATATGAAAAGGTTTAAACGTAACATAAACATTCGTATTAAAACTAGCATATGAAATGTAAATACTTCATCTATAAACAATGAATGGTATAAAAATAACACATCCACTATCAAATATATCACAAAACCTTCAATACAATATAGATGTTTTTTATCCTAATAAATCACCTTTAAATAATCATAAAATCCATCAAAGGATGTTGACATTGATGATATCATAACTCTTTTTAGAGAAATATCTCTTTCTATTTTGAAATCATTTAAGAGTCACATATTTATAAAATAAATCATTTTCATTGAAAATATTCTTATAAGCTTGTAAGGGAAGCGTCGACAATTTTATAAGAGTGGAAAATAGTCAAACCCAATGTCTATGTTAAAAAAATATTCATACATTAATTCTGTTGAAAAGGTTAAAAAGCACCTTGTTTGGAAAATGACAGAAGGATTCCATTATAAAACTCTTATAAAAAGTCAAACAAGGGTATAAATGACTTTATGCCATATTCTTGTAAATAGTAAAAATGTTTTGAAATACATTTTCAAGAAACATAGATGTGGATGATAAAGAGATCCCAGTAGATTATTACGTATAAAAAACCTCGGATAATGAAGAGATTGCGAAATAAACTCTTACCTTGTACTTTTCCTTGGTTGGGGTAGGTTAAACTCATGTATAATTGTGAAATAATTGTTATTAAATTATACAAGAATCATTTATATTAATATGATATTATATATGATCTTTAAACATTTCATTGTTAATAATATTTTAGAATTATCGTTGTTTCAGGTGTTAACTTACTCGTTTTCTTTTCTATTTGTTATTATGTAATCCGTGTTTCTCATGGATAGGATGTATATTATTCATATCCAGAATGATATAAAGTACTTAATAATTATTTTGAAATCATAAAATGATAAATATACTTGAATAAATACGATGGAGAATGAATCTCATCGCATTCGTGGAGACGGTAGTCCGTACGTATGCATGAGCGACAATATCATTATTTTGATATTAAAATAATATATAATTGTATGATATATGATATATACAGAATAATTATCATGTTATATTTTTTTATTTACATGAATTACACATCATTATTATACCCATCCAAATAATAATTTATTGAATAACAATTATACCACAACGTGGAGACGGTAAGCCGTACGTACGGACGTATGGTGACATGTCATTAAAAGGATGGATAGAATACTTAATATGATTGTAACATATATATAATATCATCAAAATTTATATAAGATACTGGAGTTATTATTTTAGAATGGTAATAACAAATAAATAAGAAGTGGAAGAAGAAAGGAACTTGAAAAAGGGTTGTGAAATCATTACCTCTTCTTCGGGTTCTTCCTTTTGATTTGATCAAAAGGGCTCCATATGATGGCTTTCTGACCAAATTATGGCCTCTAGGATGAAGTGAGGGAAGTTTAGAGAGTATGTGGGCAGATTTTGGTCGAGCCAAATGGCTTTGAAGGTGTGAATTAATGACAAGGAGGAGTGCCCTTTTATAAGATGGGTGAGGGGCACCTTTGGAAAAGCTAGAAATATTATTTTATAATAAATTTATATTCGGTTTATAATTGCTCAAAATTTGATAATTTAAAGTTTAATGTGGGGATGGGTCGTAAACCACTAAAAAATAGAATTTAGATAGGTTTGGGTCATTATATTAACCTTATCTTTTAGTTTTAACTCTTAGGTAATTAGTTTGACACTTACCATGTCACTTTGTATTTTTATATTATATAGTTAATAAACATACTATATACCACCCCGAGACCCCCAAGTGGTCCATTAATGATACACCTATCATTATATAACTCTCTTGGGAGAACGGTATATTTTTAGAAATTTAATATCAATTAATAAGATAATATTTTTTTTAAACTCTTTTGTGTCAATTTTGACACTATTCAATAATTGATTTTTGTAAAATTCATAACAGATTGATTACATCAAAAAACGTTAATTAAATAAATTCTAACATGTAATATTAACCTATAAAATTATTTCTATTTATAAAAAGCCTCAAATTAAATTTATTTGGGTATTTATAATATCAATTATTCTAATTTTCCATTAATTAGGTAATTACTGCATCAACATTGTGTCATAAATAAATTAAATTACATAATGTATAAAAATTACAAATAAAATACCATTATATATGAAATATTTAAATATTTATAATGAATATTTACAATTGAATTTATCTTATGTATAAACTTATATTAAAAATGTTTTAGTAAATAAGAATTGAGTTGATCTCTTTTAACTCTTCTTTGAATTAAATAATAATAAATGTCCTAATCTAATACAAGTTGACCTAAATGATAATATTTCACTCCTAAGGATGTTTTTGGTCGAGATACACTTGTCCAATATAATTATGACATGTGTAAGGGTAATATTAAAATCATTTTTACCATTAATTACCCTATTCACTTTTTACTGTGGTAAATAAAAGAAAAAAGTTACTATTCACAAAAAATTATTTTCTTCTCATTGGACCACATTATACTCCTTGATATTAACCGTGTCTTTCAAATTTTCTAAATTCCACTCATAGAAGCAGTAAAATTAAGTTTTATGAAAAAAATCAGTTTTTTAACTACCACTTAGTGGTTTTACTATTCATCAAAAAATGAAAGTTTCCAGAAAAGTACAAAAAAATTAGGCGTAAGATATATTTGATATTATGAATTCAAAAATTATTTCTATTTTACCAAATTCAAAAAATATCAGTTGCATTAATTAATTTAAAAATTAATTCTTGTTGTCAAAACAAATACTGTGTTTTTAAGAGATAATAACTATCAAAAGATTGACACTTGTTTATGTATGGTTTAATTGTGAAATTATGTACAATGACCAATATTGTATTAAATGGTAAAAATATATTCTAAATATAATTTAAAACCACTCAAATTCATACTTTATCAATATAAATTATTTCGTTTAAAAATGTTGTTTTTAATTAAAATTTAGTAATTTTAACTATTCATCAAAAAAATGTTATCCGAAAACGTCCGGAATTTCACCTTAGGATAAATTCGATATTTCAAATCCAAAAATAATGTGCATTTTGAAAAAAAAATTATAAATTTCAAAAAGTGGGTATTACTATTCATAATGTTTAGTTTGATTGGTTGTGGTGTGTTAGAACTCGATGTTGAGTACAACACACGCTATTGCATTATTCAAAGAGAAGCGTACCGTAGAAGCGTGGGGTGTAACATTCTCCCCTCCTTCAAATAATTTTGTCCTCGAAATTTCTAGAATACTACCGCATGAAAAGACTTAGGTGGTTCTTCATCATAAGTTCCTCGAGTTCCCACGTTGCCTCTTCCATCTTATGGTTTCTCCACAAGATGTTTACCAGACGAGTCGTCTGGTTTCTCAGTAATTTTTCTCTCGTATCAAGAATTTTGACGAGCTCTTCACAGTAAGACACATCGAGTTCCAGTTCTAATTTCTCATAGGTGAGTACATCCGTTGGGTCAGGCATGTATTTCCTTAATAGTGATACATGGAACACATCATGAACTTTGGTGAGATTTGGAGGCATTGCCAAACGGTAAGCTACAACCTCAATTCGTTCTACAATTTCGAAAGGTCTGATGTACCTGGGACTCAATTTACCTTTCTTACCAAAACGTATAACTCCATTCCATAGAGATACCTTCAGGAAAACATGATCACTAACATGAAATTCCAAATCCTTCCTTCCAGTATCGGCATAGCTCTTCTGCCTACATTGAGCTGTTTTGATATGGTTTTGAATTACCTTCACATTTCCATCGTTTCCTCAACCAGTTCTGGACCTACAAGTTTTCTTTCACCAACGTCATCCCAATATGTTGGTGCGAGACATCTCATTTCGTATAACGCTTCATATGTTTCCATCTGAATACTCGAATGGAAGCTATTGTTATAGAAAAATTCTACCAGTGCTAAATATTGATCCCACATATCTTGAAAGTCAAGTGAGAAGGATATCAACATGTCTTATAAGGTTTGAATAGTTCGTTCTGATTGTCCATCTGTTTGAGGGTGGTAGGCAGTGCTCAAATGAAGTTCAGCATCCATGGCTTTCTGATGTCTTTTCCAGAATCGTGAAGTAAAACGGGGATCACGATCAGAAATAATGGAAAACGGTACCCCATGATGTCTCACAACATCATCAATATATAGTCTTTCTAGACATTCCAGTGGTAGATCTTCTTTTATAGCAAGAAAATGTGCTGACTTTGTAAGACGATCAATAATAACCCATAATGCATCATTCCTTTTAGGAGACTTTGGTAGCCCCATGACAATGTCCATCATGATATTATCCCATTTCCAATAAGGTATGGGAAGAGGTTGCATGACTCATCCAAGCTGTTGCCTTCCAGGATTCACTTGTTGACAAACCATACATCTTGACACAAAATCAGCAATCTCCCTCTTCATGTTGTCACACCAAAAATTTTCCATCAAATATCTATATATTTTGGTGCTCCCATGGTGTATAGAGAAATTGTAACTATGAGTATCATCCGGAAATTCCCTTATTAGATCAGGTATATCGGGAACACAAAGCCTCTTCCCGAATTTCAAAATTCCATCTTCGTACACAAAGTCTCTCAATCTACCATCATTCATAGCTTTAATCTTCTTTTGAAATTCTTCATCATCGGTCTGAGAACTCTTAATCCTTTCTAGTAAATATGGTTTTCGCAACCATTTGAAAAAGAATTGATGTTTCACCTTCCCTGGTTATTCCCATGTCCATCTTCCCTAGATCCATGAAAATTAGATCCATTTCAATTCTCATATTGTTAAAAACTCCATGATCTTTTCTGGTCAAAGCATCATACACCTTGTTTTCTTTCCCTGGGTGGTAGTGTATCGTACAATCATAATCTTTGAGTAATTCAAGCCATCTCATTTGCCTCATGTTGAGTTCTTTTTGTGAGAAAATATACTTCAAACTCTTATGATCATTATAAATCTCACATTTTTCACCACAGTGGTAGTGCCTCCATATCTTTAAAGAAAATATAACAGCTGCTAACTCGAGATCATGAGTAGGATAGTTTTGATAATGAATTTTCAACATTCATGATGCATAGGCAATAACCCTATCATTCTGCATATAAACACAACCAAGTCCTTTCTTTGATGCATCACTATAAATAATGAACCCATAATTCCCCGATGGTAGAGTCAATATAGGAGAGTTGACTAATATTCTCTTCAGTACTTCGAAACATTCTTCACACACTTTTTTCCAAACAAATTTAACCCCTTTATGTGTGAGCTTCGTTAATGGGTTATCCAATCTGGAAAAATTCTGGACGAAATGTCGATAATAACCTGCCAAACTAATAATACTGCGTACCTCAGTTATACTCTTAGGCGCTGGCCATTCTTGGATTTCCTTTGTCTTAGAAGGATTAACAGAGATTCCATCTTTAGGGACAATATGGACAAGAAAAGAAATCTCATGAAGCCATAATTCATACTTGCTAAACTTCCCATATAATTCATGTCTTCTCAGAGTCATCAGGATAATGCACAAGTGATTTTCATGATCTTCTTAGATTTTGGAGTATAACATGATATCTTCAATAAATACCACCAAAAATTCATCTAGATATTCCTTAAAAACTCTATTCATCAGATCCATGAATAAAGAGGGTTCATTAGTCACTCCAAAAGGCATTACTGTAAACTCGTAATGCTCGTACCTAGTTCTAAATGTTTTTTCGGAATGCCTTCCTTCTTCACACACAACTGATGGTATCCATATCGAAGGTCGATATTTGAAAAGTATTGAGATCCATGCATTTGGTCAAATAAATCATTAATGCGTGGTAGGGGATACTTGTTCTTTATTATTATAGCATTGATCTCTCTGTAGTCGATACATAACCACATAGATCCATCTTCCTTTTTAACAAAAAGAACATGGGCTCCCCATGGAGAAACACTAGGGCGCATAAATACATTCTTACTCAATTCCTCTAGTTGTTTCTTTAGTTCAAATTATTCTATAGTGGCCATTCTATAAGGGGTATTCGATATGGGCCTTGATCCAGTAATTAAATCAATGGAAAATTCAACTTCTCGTTCTGGTGGATGTCCTGGTAAATCTTCTGGAAACACATCTACATATTCATTCACAACATTTACATCCTCTATTTGAACATTCCTTTACTCACCCACAATCATTTAATCCTATTCCTCTCAAATAATTGAATTTATTTGAGCTACAGGGGGTGCATCTAGATAAGAATTAAGTGGTGACGATTATTCTCTAATGATAAGGTGTTCTTTATCTTCATCATCAAAAATCGTAACCTCCTTATTCTTACAATAAATCTTCACATCATGGTCCTAATCCAATCCATACCTATGATTACATCAAACTAAATCATAGGTATGACGATGAGATCTGCGGATAAAGAACATTTATGTGCTCTAATGGGGACTAATTCACAAAACATTGTTGCAATGATACTTCCTTAGGAGTTTTAACTGACAACTCCATTGTTAAATAAAATTGGAAATATCTAATTTTCTTAGAAAACTGGGAATATATGAAACAATGTGATTATCCAGAATCAAATAATGCATTTTCTAAACTTGAAAAACCCATTAAATTACCTGCCACTATGTCTTTCAGAGCTTCTACCTCAGTAGTAGTGATAGCATAAGCTTGGTCCTGATCCCTTGGCCTTTTCTGAGGTAAGATCCCCTGATTCTTAGGAAATTCATTTGCATAATGTCCCATCTCCCTATAATTGTAGCATTGGACATCAGTAGCTTCCTTCTTCCCCTTGTAATCACGAGTTTGGTGGTCTTTTTCACCACACTTGTAACAGACTCCCATTCCTTTTAAGCAAGTACCAGGGTGTTTCTTCCCACATTTACTATAGGATGGATATTCAAATTTTTCCTTCTTCCCTTTATTTCTATTCCCATATTGATCAGTAGATCTCATTTTCTCTTCCTTTGATTTAAAGTCATAAGACTTTGAGAATTCTTTTTCTGTCTTGATAGACAAGAGACAATGTCTTCGTACGATGAGAAGGATTTTGAGACTAATCCTCGATGGAGAAATGGTTTTAACCCATAAATAAATGATCAATCTTACTTATTGGGTTCCATATATAATCTCCAGTATACCTTTCTAACCTTGTAATGTTAGCCTCAAACTCTGCGACATTATCATCCTCCTTTTGTCTCAGACTAAGAAATTGTCTTTCTATATCTGCTTGATGGTAATGAGGAAAGTATTTTTCTAAAAATAGATCTTTGAACTCCCTCCATTCCATATTTGATACTTCATCATCTTCCTTCGTGTTTTTAATCAATGACCACTATTGATCAGCATCTCTAGTGAGGCGGTAAACTGCCATGATAACTTTTTCCCTTTCACTACTCCCCAAAGCCTGAAATATTTTCTCTAGGGATTTTATCCATTGCTCAGCTAATAAGGGATTTGTACTCCCATTGAACATTGGTTTTTTTTTCTCCTAAAGTGATCTAACATTGATCCACCATGCTATGGATTAGGGTGCTCCATACGGGTAAGGTTGTTATTCATAACCTGAGTGAGTTTTCCCAGTATGGTGATTAGTTGATCCGCACCAATTGCATCACCATATCCACTATAATTATCTTGAGTAGAAGGGAAATCCCTCCATGGAGTGCGTGCATTGATAGGGTATCTATTTCTTCCACTAGTATCCATTTCTAAAAAATGGCATAAACTATATCAGTTTATGAATCAAAATACATAATTCCATACTTATAAAACACTTAACATAAATTGAACTATTTATGGATATAATCCATAATCATAAAAAAAGTTTCTTTGATGATGTATATACTCATAAACCCTTCATAATGGTTTGCAAATAAAATGAGAGTCATCCTAAGAATATCCCCCGGGAGTTTCGTAACCAAAATTGTAGCAAGGCCCGTTGTAGTGCACAAGTTCCCGTTCGAGTCTAACTCAAAGCGGTGTTTTCAGGTTTTACCCCTAGGTACATCTGCGCCAGAGCCGCCTATACCTGCTCGTATCCCGACATGGATTTATTTCTCGGAAAAACCACAAAATCTCTACAATACCAAAATTCTAGGAAGTAAATCTATGCTAATCCTCAAAGTCCATCTTAGGTATATGTGCTCTAATCAGAGTTTATCAAAATCTAGCTTCCAAGGTTTGTACTAAACTTCCTCTGATACCAACTGTAATTCCTCAACCCCACTTAACTAGATTCGGTGCATTATTACATAACATTGGCATGATCACAAGAAAGATCAAATCTCGAAAGACCGATTGGTTAATAGCCTTGGAAACACTAGATATATTCATAATGTTTTATATTACATCATAAAATTTAAAACTACAACAACATAGTCTCCATAGTCTACACTATTATCCCCTCACACTATCCCTGCAGGTCATTTATAATTTACTTCTTCACATCCTGGGAAAAATAAAACATTGAAAATGGGTGAGCTCAATGCCCAGTAAGGATAACAATATAGCAGAAACCTTTATAAATAAGAATAAACATTTAAGGTAATGTATAACTAAAACAAAAGCCTTTTAAACTTGAAATTCAACAAAGTATGGAAAAAATAAAATAAAATAATTCCATTTACTTATTCACATGGATATTCTACTAATCGAATAATCACAAGCAATATCAATAACAACTTTCATAATGATGGAATGCATAATGCCAGACTATCATAACCACATAGCCAAGTCCTCGTGCCAAGACTACAAATAAGATTTTGCAAAGGCCTTTTTCCAAGACACTAGTTTGTCTCATGAGACCTACCGATGCATCTAGGAGCTATAGTGGGCTCCACCCATCACATATTAAGTCCAATGCGTCCCCATATGAAAAGTTTTAAACATAACAAAGACATTCGTATTAAACCAAGCATACAAAATGTAAATACTTCATCCATAAACCATGAATGGTATAAAAATAACACATCCACAGTCAATCATATCACAAAACCATAAATACAATATATAAGTTTTGTATCATAATAAATCAACTTTAAATAAGCGTAAAATCCATCAAAGTATGTTGACATAGATGAAATCAAAACTCTTTTTAGATAAATAACTCTTTATATTTTGAAATCATTTAAAAGTCACATATTTATAAAATAAAACATTTTGTTTGAAAATATTATTATAATATTGTAAGGGAAGCTTCGACGACTTTCTAAGGGTGTAAAATAGTCTTACCCACCATATCAGTTAAAAAAACATTCTTACCTCAATTCTGTCGAAAAGGTTAAAAAGTGCCTTGTATGGAAAACGACAGAAAGATTCCTTTATAAACCACTTATAAAAAGTCAAACAAGGGTATAAATGACTTTAACCCATATTCTTGTAAATAGTAAAAATGTTTTGAAATACATTTTTAAGAAACATGGATGTGGATGATAAAGAGATCCTCGAAGATTATTAGGTATAAACAACCTCGGATAATGAAGAGATTGCGAAATAAACCCTTAACTTTTACTTTTCCTTTGTTGGGGTAGGTTAACCTCCTGTATAATGGTGAAATAATTGTTATTAAATTATAAAAGAATCATCTATATTAATAAGATATCATATATGATCTTTTAACATTGGTTTGTTAATAATATTTTAGAATTATCGTTGTTTCGGTTGTTAACTTATTCATTTTCTTTTATATGTTTTGTTACGTAAGACGTGTTTGTCATGGATAGGTAATATCTTATTAATATCCAGAATGATATCAAGTCCTTAATAATTATTTTTAAATCATCAAATGATAATTATACTTGAATAGATATGATGGAGAATGAATCTCATCGCGTTCGTGGAGACGGTAGTCCGTACATACGCATGAGCGACAATATCATTCTTTTGATATTAAAATAACATATAATTAGATGGTATATCATATATACAGAGTAATTATAATGTTATATTTATTATTTACATTAATTACACATCATTATTAAACCCATCCAAATAATAATTTATTGAATAACAATTACACCACGTCGTGGAGAAGGTAAGCCGTACGTACACACGTATGGTGACATGTCATTCAAAGGATGGATACAATACTGAATATGATTGTACCATATTTATAATAACATCACAGTATATATAATATACTGGAGTTATATTTTTAGAATGGTAATAACAAATAACGAAGAACTGGAAGAAGAAAGGAACTTGAAAAAAGGTGGTGAAATCATTACCTCTTCTTCGAGTTCTTCCTTTTGATTTGATCAAAAGGTCTCCTTAGGTTGGCTTTCTGACTAAAGGAAGCCATCTAGGATGAATTGAGGGATGGTTAGAGATTATTTGGGCAGATTTTGGCCGATCCAAATGGCTTTGAAGGTGTGATTTAATGAGAAGGTGGGGGGGGGTGCCCTTTTATAAGAGGGGTGAGGGGCACCTTTGGAAAAGCTAGATATATTATTATATAATAAATTTATATTTGGTTTATAATGGCTCAAAAGTAGATTATTTAAAGGTTAAGGTGGGAGGGGTCGAAAACCACTCAACCAATAGAATTTAGACAGGTTTGGTCATTATATTAACCTTATATTTTATTTATAACTCTTAGTAAATTAGTTTGACACTTACCATGTCACTCTATATTTTTATATTATATAGTTAATAAACATACTATATACCTCCAAGAGACCCCCAAGTGGTCCATTAATGATAAAACTATCATGATATATGTCCCTTGGCCAAACCATAGATTTTTATGAATTTAATATCAATTAATAATATAATATTTGTTTTAGAAACTCTTTTATGTCAATTTTGACACCATTCAATAATTGATTTTTGTAAAAATCATGACAGAATGATTACTTCGAAAAAAGTTAATTAAATATATCCTAACATGTCATATTAACCTATAAAATTATTGGTATTTATAAAAAGTCTCAAATTACATTTATTTTGGTATTTATAATATCAATTATTCTAATTTTTCATTAATTAGGTAATTACTACATCACCATTGTGTCATTAAAAAATTAAATTATTTAATGTATAAAAATTATAACTAAAATACCATTATGTAATAAAATATTTTTAGATTTCTAACGAATATTTACAATCTAATATATCTTATGTATAACCCTATATTAAATTTTTTTTAGTAAATAAGCTTTGATTTTAAATCTTTTAACTCTTCTTTGAATTAAATAATAATAAATGTCCTAATCTAATACAAGTGGACCTAAATGATAATATTTTACTAATAAGGTTGTATTTGGTCGAGATAAACTTGTACAATAGAATTAGGACATGTTATAGGGTAATATTAATATCATTTTCACCCTTCATTGCCCTATTCACTTTTAACCGTGGTAAATAAAAGTAAAAAAGTTACTATTCACCAAAAAATATTTTCATCTCATTGAACCAAATTTTACTCCTTGATATTAATCGTGTCTCTCGGATTTTCTAAATTCCACTCACATAAGCAGTAAAATTATGTTTTATGAAAAATACAGTTTTTTAACTTCCACTTAGTGGTTTTACTATTCATCAAAAAATGACACTTTGCAGAAAAATACCAAAAATTAGGGCTAAGTTATATTTGATATTTTGAATTAAAAAATGATGTCTATTTTACCAAATTCAAAACATATCAGTTGAATTAATTAATTTAAAAATTAATTATCGTCGTCAAAACAAATAGCGTGTTTTTAAAAGTTAATAACTATCAAAAGATTGACACTTGTTTATGTCCGATTTAATTGTGAAATTATGTATGATTAACAACATTGTATTAAATTGGGAAAAATATATTCTAAATATTCTTCAAAACCACTAAAATTCAAAATTTATCAATATAAATTATTTGGATTAAAAAAGTTGTTATTAATTAAAATTTAGTAATTTTCACTATTCATCAAAATATAAATGTTATCCGAAAAGTTCCAAAATTTCACCTTAGGATAAATTCGATATTCCGAATCCAAAAATGAAGTCCAGTTTGAAAAATAAAATTTATAAAATTCAAAAAGTGGGTATTAATATTTATAACGGCTAGTTTGATTGGTTGTGGTGTGTTAGAACTCGATGTTGCGTACAACACACGCTATTGCATTATTCAAAGAGAAGCATACCGTAGAAGCATGGGGTGTTACATCAAGTGTAACTATGATAGTAAAACCATATGGTATATTTGTGTGTTTACCCATAAGGTAGAAATGGGGGTTAAATTGTATGGTTTTCACAAGGTTTAAACATAATATGGTTGATATAAGGGTTAAAATATTATTTAATTAATTCACTATGTTACCATAAATTTTGTAGTCATATTTTCTATGTTTTTTTGGAAATATCACATTTTCAAAAACTATGTATATGATACATTACGTTTGTGAAGTTTTTCATGATAAAAATAACTAAATTTTCTTGTAAGTATTCAGGAACTACTAGTTTATTTCAAACAATTTTTGATACATACTAATCTTTTCTTTCTCATCCCATGTTTCAAAATAATTTTCATTGTGTTTAATAATGAAATGGTGAAATAAAGAAGTCAATTTTTAATTTTAGTGATTTCTATGAAAAAAATTCATATTATATTAAAAAAATTTGTATTGTTGTTGAAATGGATACCATTTTAGTTGTACCCAATTTGTATGATTATGGGTTGCTATGTATGAAATATATCATATTTATTAATAAAAATATAAATTATAATGGTCAATGGGAATATAAGAAATAATGTTCTTAAATAACTTTCAATACTATGTAATGCTTATGTTTCGATAGTTATACTTCAAGATTAATTGAAACTTATTTACTATAAAACAAGGGTATCATGACATCAATTATAGTTGTTGTACAGTTTAATGGGTGGTTCTTGAACTGGGTTGTATGTGTAGTTCACCATTCATATATGAAATGAATATTTAAAGCTAGTAAAAAGCTACAACTATTTAAAAAATGATCATTTGTGGGGTGGAAATGTGTGATTCAGTGACAGATGGTTTAAATAATGTGAATATTATAGGCCATATGAGATAGAGCTTTGGGAAATTTTGAAATTATCACGGAAATTAGTGATATTTGGAATGAACATGGTGAAATGTGGTAGTTGAAGCATGGGAGGACCCTTACACACATCATCATGGGACATGGTGTTAGATTATGGTAATTTTTATTATAATCAATTTTTATGTGACTGACTCATGGATTGAGAAATACATGCATATCGAAATATTGATTGTACTCATAGTTATAGGTGATCATGCCCCCAATCAAGAAATTTTCCTAATTACACTGTGAGAGAGTTAATGTAATGACCCTCCAATTCTCATTGGCTTGAGAGTAAAAAGATTCATTGCTAGGTCTTAAGAGACATCCCCAAGACGCCAATGGTTGAGAATAAATTCTGAAGGGTATCAAATACAAGAGGGGGATGATTTAACATTTAAGAAATAAACCAATAAACCTACTTACTATAACCAAACATTCAAGATAAGATGAATGAACAAATGACATACAACCCAACAACATCATGTATCTCAAAACCACATCAAATTAAGAAACAACAGAAGTATAACAACGTAATAAGGTACACTTTATAAACAACACAAGACTCTACAAAGACCTCAATACTCTAGGATCCACAACCTCCAAGCTCAAAAATCTCCGATCAACCCAAACATCACGAGGTACTTCTAAACAGGTGTGAAAAATTACATATTCCCTTGTCCCGGAAGATAGCATCTCCAAGAGCTCCATAGTTCCAATGGAGGGGTGAGTATAAAACACAATAGGTTTTCCGCCAACAACATCCCTACTCACGCCACTAGTATATAAGAGATAGAATCAATTATATAAAACATTTTATATAAAAAAATTTCCCAAAAATAGATTATAACTAAATATAAACATGTTTCCAAACCCATTCATTGCCATAAGAATACATGTTCAATACAAACCAATTTTCATAGCAAGATATTTTCTAATAAAAATAACTAAAAAAATCATTACAACCATTTCATAATATCCCTTTATCCTCATACCCAACCATTTCTCAAACCCATGCAATAAAACATTCATGCTATATTATGATAGTTCTATACTCATGAGAGGTTTCTCATCGTTCTACAAAGACTTTACAAGGTAATTGTTTACCATGTGCCATTAACCCTTTGGAAACTGGAATAAGGTCTATTTCAACCAAGCACCGTATATGAAATTCCCATGTTCCACTAACCCAATAAAACCAAGAACAAGATAATATTTCAACCAAGCCTTGTATATGTGACATTACCATAAACCACATATTCCTAATGATCAATCCAAACAAACCTTTCAATAAAATCTATTTTTCATTGAAGACCATTTCCGTCAAAACCATTTTAATGACAATCCATTTCAATTTCAAACCATTTCAATAAAACTCCATTTCTATAGAAAACCATTTCTATTGAAATCCCATTTTCATCAACCATTTATAAATTATAGTATATCCATAGTATAAAATCATCATTTTAAATTCATGAATCTAACCCACTCTGCACAACTATTCACCAAGATCATGAAATTTCACAAAAACCATAAATCATCACTAATGAATATTTTTCAATAAATTTCGCAAACAATAAACCAATTCGAATCTAAGACAATC
The DNA here is from genome assembly GCA_963277665.1 of Viscum album. Taxonomy (NCBI): domain Eukaryota; kingdom Viridiplantae; phylum Streptophyta; class Magnoliopsida; order Santalales; family Viscaceae; genus Viscum; species Viscum album. The sequence goes on from OY728138.1 coordinate 552,631,738, forward strand.
AATTAATGAATGTATATATGAGTGTGAAGACACCTACATCGATGGTTTTGACGAAAACTGACAACAGACAAATAAACCACAAGAAAGCGGGTCGATTCTCCAAGAATGTCTTTAGTTATCTTATCCGAGAAAGATCATTTATCAACATTGAATTATTTAGCATCAAAAAATTTAGATCTACCAACAATTGGTTCAAATATGATAATGAATGGAGATCAAAGATGTAGATCTAGGCAGATCTAAGAAAACATGTGAAATCCTGAATTAATGGTGACATACCTCCAAAATGAGACTCAAAATCATGAAGGGATGGCTCTGGGTTGGCTGCAAATCATGTGTGGAGGGTTCTACAGCCATCATGGTAGAGTAATCTCAAAAAAGGGGTGTTTTGAAGCCAAAACGATATATATAGAGAAAAATGAGTAAGCTTCATGGAAAATAGGATTTACATTTGACATTTGCGCAGGGTTTGACCACACGGTTTGGGATAACAGTTTTTGGATTGTGCGACCTTCCTTTTGGTACCAACCATCATCATAAAACCCCAAAACTATCCCATCTTTCACATTTTCTCTTTTTATGGAAACACATATTTTATGGAAACATCACACATTATGGAAACACCCCTCTTTATGGAATCAACCTACTTTATGGAAACAACCCACTTCTCATATATAGATTTTTGAAATATCCTCCACCATATGAGTTTCACGAATAGGTATGAAATGGGCCGACTTGGTTAGACTATCCACTATCACACAAACGGCGTCATATTTCTGGACCGTTCATTGAAGACCTATAAAAGAATCCATTGATATCTGATTCCATTTCCACACTGGGATGGGAAAGAATTTTAACTTACTTGCTGGTCTCGAATACTCTGATTTATCCTTCTGACATGTTATGCACTATGTGATGAACTCATCCACCTTCATTTTCATGCTTCTCCACCAAAACGGTGCCTTCGATGTCTTATAAATCTTATGTGTACCTAAATGTACAACCCATCTTGAATGGTGGTAAGAATGAAACATTTGTTCATGACAAACCATAACTACAACAATCTGATCTATGAAACACAAAACTGGCCCCCCATCATGTTTCCAGCCCTCAATAGTCTCCCAACCACTGATTTTTTAACATAAATTCTACCATTCTGCATTATTTGTTTGTTCCTCCTTAATCATTTTTACTAAATAAGGAATAAGAGTAGCTGAAAATAAAATTGCAATATCTCCTCGATCTTCACATTCCACATGCATGTCGGCTAAGACCAATATGAACTTCCATTCATATGAAGCTTCATAATCCAACTGAGCATATGAATTTATTCTCAATTAATTCTCCAATGAATTTCCATTCCTTGCTGTGTACATGTAGTCAAAGTAAAATATTTTTAGATACTCCATCTCTCTCCATTTCATTATATTCAAATATCGTGGTGAGAAAATGTGTTCCCAGATTTTACGATCCGCAAACCCGGTATATTTTTCACCAACGTGATACTGTTTCCATGTTTTAAATGCATGAACGACTACAGCTAACTCCAAATCATGTGTTTGGTCTTACGCCTCCTAAAACTATAACTTCCTTCAACCATATGAAACCACATGATCACTTTTCATGAGAATAAAACATGAACCTGATCCCAAAGTGTCACAATACACCACATACCCCTGTCTAGATTCTGGAATGATCAAGATATTTGCTGATGTAAGCCGAAATTTCAGTTCCTAGAAAGACTTCTAAAATTTCTCCATCCATTGGAATGGAACATTCTTCTTTTTTCAGAGTTGTCATTGGTGAATCTAGTCGCAATAAATCATGCAAAAGCGTAGGTAGTAACCATCTAGAACTAGAAAACTCGTATCTCAAAAAAATTAATTGGTAGATTCCAAGAGATAAAAGATTCTATCTTTTTAGGATAAAAAGAAATTCCTTTTTCGTAAATGACATTCATATGAAAGTGTACATCCTATATCCAAAAATCACACATTGATAATTTGGCACACAAACAATGATATAACACATTTTGTAACAATGTTTCCCTGTGAACTTCATGATCAGACCTTGTCTTTGAATGGACCAAAATGTTGTCCAAAAACAACACAACAAAACAATCGAGATATTGTAGAAATATCTGATTCATCAATTCCAGGAAGACCGCTGCTGCATTCATTAGACTGAATGTCATGACTACATATTCATAGTGCCATATCTACTTCTGAAAGTTGTCTTTGGAATATCCATTTTCCAAACGCTCAATTGGTGATATGATGATAGAAAGTCAATCTTGTAGAATTTCTGATATACTCTTAATTGATCAAACAAATCATCAATGTGTGGAAGGGGATATATGTTCTTTATCATAACATGGTTAAGCTTATGATAATCAACACACAGCTAAAGAGTTCCATCTTCCTTCATTACAAACAAAACTGGTGCTGCCCATGGAGATGTACATGGTATAATAAAACGCTTTCTTTCTAGATCCTCTAACTGCACATTGAATTCTTGCAACTATCTTGGTTATATCCTATATGGTGGAAGAGAAATAGGACTGGTCCTCAGAAGGATATCAATCGTAAACTCTAATTCCCTTAGATGTGGTAACCCTGAGAAGTTCTTGGGAATGGAATCTGAAAATTGATCCACAACAGCTTGAAATAAATTTTCCATAATCTCTTTCATTGATTCCAAAGTAAATGCTTCCAATTTGTAAGAGATCCTTCCCACCAATAGTGAAAACAAGATCATTGTCCCCTTCTTTACCATCATCTCTCCTCTAAAGAGATGCTTGATGTCTTTCTTAGTCATGATACTAACAGTTCTCCCATATAATTTGATTTTATGCTTGAATATTGTTAGCCAATCCATAACCATGATTAGATCATTGATATCATATCCAATATTGAAATATCCCATTTTTGGTCAACACCATTAGAGGTTATCACACATTATCTACACACAACTTCTTGAAATTTTCTTTCACCGAGAAGAGTTTTCAGTTTCAAAACAGAAGTCATCATTTGAATTTTTTAAAATAGGGACTCAACCACAGAAAATGCAATGAAGAAATGTGATGCACCAGTATCAAACAACACATGAACATAGGTATAATTAAAAAGTATAATATCTCTCATAATAGATGGTCCAGATTGATCATCAACTATCATTTGTTCAGCTCCATTCAATTATTTCTTCACTACATTGTTATCTTTATTTCCCTACTAAGGTTTCCCTGGTTGAGGATACATGTTATTTCATGAATCGCCATTGCTAGATCTGCCCTGTTGATGAGACTTATTCTATTTTACTCATAATGTCAAAGCATACGATTCTTATAACACCTTAAAAGTGTCTTTAGCACCAGACCTTGGAGCACTGTGACAATAGCGTTGAATATGTACTAACCTGTTGCAATTAGGACATTCTCTAGGTTGTTGAGTACAATCATTCTTTATGATTTCAAGTGAACTACATTAAAAAGAACCTACTTTTCTACAGGTTCATGGAGGAAGGTTTACTGATCCATTCATATAGTTCAGATTTCCTCTTGCACCTTGGAAAAAGGTTTCCCTTTTCCACTTTTTCCCAACTGTTGATTTCCCACCATTTTCTGTAGGATTAATCAGGAATCCTCCCATAGATCTCAAGATATTACATTCATCCAAAATATCTTTGATAACAATCCCTGTAAAATCTTTAATACAATATACTATAATCTTTGATTGAATCACCTGTCAAAGCCACAATTCGAAGATATGTCCCTTCAAAGAGGCACTTGTCGCAGCTTCTGGTGAAAAGTGAACTATGTTCGTGAACTAAGCTTCATACTCTGTGACAGAGCAAGTCTCTTGTTTCGGGCTGAAAATGGCCGTCGTTTTTTGGATCGTGAACGTGTAGGGAAAGGTTTATTTTTTGAAAAATTCCTCAAAATACTCTCATGTAAGTCCTTTATCCAATATATCTTGCACTGCTAAATCCCACAACTATTGTAATATATCCCCGAACAAATATGTTTCCAGTTTGACCTTTTTCTCTAACGGTGTGCTGTTAATTCATGGATATGATTCATCCTATATATCCACACCTCCTCATTTTCATGTTCGTAATAACCCTAGAAATTAGGTGGATTCTCTATCGTCAACAAAATTGTATGATCCACATGTTGTGGATCATTCCTATGGTTCCATGTGTCCAAAACATCAAAAGCATGGACAATACTCTGAACCAGCTCTTAGTTCATACGTTGTTTTTGTGAAACCAAATTCTTTGTAGTTTCTTTATGTTGGTTTCGACGATGCCTACCATCTGTGGTTTTCTAACCTGACAACAAACTCTATTAATCTCACTCTCGAGAAACTATTAGCATATAATTTCAAATTATATCAAATCAATTATCACAACATTTTTTTCCAAAACAACAATTTTCCCATGTTCAACCAATTTTTAAAACAATTCACATTATTTTGAAAACTAAAAAATTTTAAAAGACGATAATCATTCGCTTATCAAAAATATTTAATTTGAAAACCAATTCCAAACTTTTTCAAAAAAAATTAAATTTTTTCCACAACATCAATTGTTCCTCAATATGATGTACGAACTCTTAGTGGGAATTCATTTTTCTATAATGTTTTTCATGCTCATCTAATTGGATAAACACATGACAACGAGATTTCCAAATCCTAGAAGAGTCTCCAAACACATATTTACCCAACTCCCTGTAACATTATGTTCAGAATAGAAGGGTTTGCTATGTCCTTTTATGTTATACATTTCATGTTCTGACAATCCTACTCCTTTCTATGATTCCCACCCATGTAATTGACAAGAAAATATTTCATCTAAAAACTAGGAACATCGATGACTACTCTTTAGGAAAGTACCGAACAAGATGAAGCAATTTGTAATGACCTTCCAATTTTCACTGGCTTTAGAGTATAATGAGTCATTACTAGGCCTTAAGAGACATCCCAAGATGCCAATGTCTACAAATAAATGCAGAAGGGTTTAAAATAAAAGTGAGGGATGATTTACCCTTTAATAAATAAACCAATATACCTACCCAAAATATCCAAATATTCACTATATGATGCATGAAAAAATGTAAGAAAACTCCACAACTATATGTATCTCAAAACCACATCAATGTAATAAACAATGTAAGAATAATCAAACATCATACAGCACAAAATATAAAATACACAAGACTCTCCGAAGACCTCAAGACTCCATGATCAACATTCTCCAAGCTACAAAATATTTGAGCATCCCATAAATCAATAGGTAGTGCTAAACACGTGTGAAACATTACCTTTTACCTTGTCGAGAAGATAACATCTATAAAAGCACCAAAGTGGAAATGTAATGGTGAGTATAAAACTCAATAGGTTTTCCCCAATGACTTCCCTACTCACACCACTATGATTGAAGAGTTAACAAAAATTATATAGAACTATTTATATAATACAATTTCATAATGATAGTTTATTAATAAATATAAACTTGATTCCGAAAACATTAATTACCAAAATCATGAAAGTGCAATTGACACCAATATTCATAGAAATATATTATTTCAGAAAAATAAATTATCAATCATTACAACCATTAAACCATATCCCATTATCGCCATACCCAACCATTACTCAATCCCATGAAACCAACCATGCATGCTATGTAATGACAGTTCCATAATAATGATAGGTTTCTTGTCGATCTACGAAGTATTCAAAAGGTAATTTTTTCCCATTTACCATTTACCATTTGGCACTGAGCACAAGGTCATATTTCAACCAAGCACCATATATGCAATTATCTTGTTTCATTTACCCTATGGAACCGAGCAGAAGGTTATATTTCAACAAAGCCCCATATATGAAACATTAAAACACACCACATATTCCCAACGATCATGATAGAAAAACATTTCAATAAAAACACCTTTCTATTGAAAACCATTTCCATCAAAACCATTTCAATGACAAACGATTTATATTCAAACCCATTTCAATAAAACTTCTTTTTTATTTAAAACAATTTCTATTGAAAAACCCTTTTTTCAACAATTTATAAATTCCAAAATATCTATTATTTAAAAGCATTATTTTAATTTCATGATACTAAACCACCTTTTCAATACTATTCACCAAGATCACACAATTTCACAAAAACCATAAATCATCACTAATGAATATTTTCCATGAATTTGACAAAAAATAAATCAATTTGAATCCAGGATAATCAATTCTATAAAGAGAATATGAGAGTTATGCCACATACCTCGACGGTTTTGATGAATCTTGACAACATACGAAGAATGCACATGAATGTGGGTCGAATCTCCACGAACATCCTTAGTTATCTTATCCAAAGAATACCACAATCAATATTGAATTATTTGGAATCCAAATACATAGACCTACATGATATAGTATCAGATTTGATAAATAATGGACATCGGTGAAGTAGATCAACGAAGATCAAAGAAAACATGATAAATTAGGAACAAATGGTGATATACCTCAAGAATCGGACATGAAATCACCAAGGGAAGGATCCAGGTTGGCTCCAATTCATGGGTGGTGGTTCTATAAAATACTAGGGGGATTAATCTCGATATAGGGGCGTTCTGAAGCCCAAATAAAATATATAGAGAAAAAAGGAGTAAACTCCTAGAAAATAGGATCTAGATTTGACCTCTGTGCAAGGTTTGACCACACGGTTTGGGCCAACCATGTATGGATCGTGTGACCTTCCTTTTGGTCCAAACACTACTTATAAAACCACCAAACTCTCTCATCATTCATATTTACCATTTTAATGGAAACACATTTTTAATGGAAATATCACACTTTATTGAAACAGACCACCTTATGGAAACAACAAACTTTATGGAAACACCCCACTTTATGAAAACAACCCACTTTATGGAAACAACCAATATTAAGGAATGAACGGACTTTATGGAAACTCTATATATTTTAGAAACTCTCTATTTTTTGGAAACACTCTATTTATTGGAGACTCTATATTTAATGGAATCTCTCTTTTTTATGGAAACCCAATTAAAGAAATACCAATTAAAGAAACATGAGGAAATAGGTTATGTAGCCAAAACAGGGGGTACTACAGTTAACTATATTTTGAGCCACCTAAATATAATTTTTTTAATGATGAAAGGACTAATAAATATTTGCACATGAAGATTTTTCTACATTAATCTATTTGATTTATTGTTTTCAGTGGCCTTTTAATGGTGACAAAACTCATTTTAAGGGATTATTGTTGAATTCCATAGAAAACATTCTTAGTGTGATGGAATGACCAATGAGTGACAATTATTTGAATTTATGAGATGGGGGGGTTCTTATCCAGGAAATACACTATATCAAGTAAATGGATGTCGTAATTAAGAGATAGTTTTTTAGAAGACATTATATATATGATACAAAGGTGTGAAGCATTAAATCACTCTCTAGTAGATGAACCTAAATTGAAAAGTTTAATGGATATTGTGGATGAATTTCTAATGATTGTTTTAGATATCATATTCCATTTTATAAATGAAGAAATGTATGGATGAAATTCTATATAAATTCATGTTATCGGTCCAATTATGGATTTGGGTGAATTCCTAGTGTGGGAATTATGAACAAAGTACATGTATACGATCCATGGATATATGATCAAAAATGTACAAGTTCTTCTATTACAAAAATGAAACAGTTTTGATTGAGATATGTTTCAACTAATAGATTTCCCTGAATTTAGATTATATAAATTGGTGAGAATGATCAGAAATATATTAGTTTTCTCTATGATAAGGAATCAAAATATGGTTTAATTAATAATTTATCTCATAAATAAGATCTTTTAAAAATATCTATCCAAAATTGGATTACAGGTTTTTTAATTTTTGGAAGAACATGATCAGGTGAGAAATCGTGTAGGGTGTGTCATCAGATGAGAAAAGTGTTTTGTAAGAGACTGATGATGAATTTTTTATAACATATGGTAGAACATATTAAATATTTTTGGATTTTGAGTTTACCATTTTAGTATAATTGAGGAACTTTATAAAATTCTTCATTTGATACGTACAAACATGAGTTTTTATTAATTCTAAAACCATTTTTTGGATTCTAGTGACATTTTTTGGTAGGTAATTATGATGGTGGTATTATCATTGATCGGAATTTATTAAGGGAAATGTAACCTCTTGTTTTGATTAGTATATTCCACATGATAAAATGTATTATTACAAGATTGATTCTTCTATAATATGGGCTCGGGTAAGCACCATATTATTGTTTTAGTTTTAAATAGTGGTGATGTATCATGTTTTAACAACCTACTTATGTAATGATTAATGACAAACATTCATGTGAGTCGTTTATGAGATATTCAATAGAGCCATTTGAGGTAGAATTAAAACCCCATGTAGGATGGGAGACATTTTTGGTGTTCCCCATGAAATATCAGGCAATGGAATTTATATTTTGGGAATATTTTGGTATCTAGTGTTTTGGAACGGCTTGAAAACTCTTAGAAACTTTTAGAATCCTGTTTTTTGGATGGGATGATTCTTAAAATGTGTGTCAAAAACTAATTATAAGAGAAGAAATGCATTCACACGTTGTTATTTTGTGAAATTTAAGGTGTGATGGATGAATCTGGTGTTTGGAAGGTTTACAAAGGTGTTGGGATTCTAGAACTGTGTTTCAGGATTATGTACACCTGGGAACTCATTTAGTGAATTATTACTACTAACCATGCACTTTTTACCATCCAATCTGTTACATAATCCCATGTCTTGCCTAAACTATGAATAATGGTATCCATAAACATTTAAGTGGTCTTATTCTAATTGAAGAGGATATCCTCAATAAAAAACATGGGTTTTCTAACTATTTACCCAACTATGTAGGGTGTGGGTTTCTGGATAATGCTATGTGAAATGATTACACATGGTTTGTCTAATTTTGAACCAATCCCATACAGGTTGTGGATCATTGAAAGAGTGAAATTAATCATTTATGAATTGTTTTACTAACAATTAGTCCTAAAATGGTTCCTAATTAAAAATTAAAAAAATAAAATTTCCCGCATCCCCCAATAAATTGGATTCCACAATTTTCTTCTGTCACATAGCCAATAAAGACAACATAATCTCTTCCTCTTCCACCCACTTCTATTGGTGTTTCAACAATATTCATGGAAAAAATCAAATGACATTTTTTTAATGAATACTAGTTATAATAAATATCATGATTCCACGTCTATTATTTTCTATAATAAAATTTTATTTGATCAAGGGGAAAGATTATTTTCTCTATTTTTTGGAATTTGTAGATTTTTTTTAATTCCATCATATCTTATAAAATAATATTTGTAGAATGGATTTATTATTAATAATATGTATAATATATGTGTTCTATATTAATTCCCATTAATGATTTATTATTTATAAAATTATCCATCATGAAGAACATCATCCATTCTATGATACACCACTTAAATGTGCAAACTATGATGTATATATTAACATATTAATTTAATTAATATTGTTTAAAATAATTTTTTATAGGAGGTAGAATTCCTCTACTCAAAATACCAACATGGTTGTCTTTTTCATATTCATTCCATTATTCACTGTAATGGGATTAAAATTACTTTTTGAGGGGCTTTGGATTTCAAAACAAATAATGTATTGTTTGATGGAATAAAATGAATGATAAAAAATTGGTATTTTTCACCATCTACTATAGTAATATATTTATAGTATTCTAGAACCATATTTTTAATTTAAATTTTCAATTGAAACCGAATTAGTTGAGATGGTTATAATCATCACATTGATCATATATGTTAATGATGTAAAGCTTGACTCACCACATTAGGAAAATGATTAGTGGAATGAACCATCCAATGGTCCCTTGAACAACTTATAAATGGAGTGAACTATATTATATACATTAGTAGAGAAATTTCTTGCTTATAGACAAATCCATTCTTATTCCATATTTGTAAAATTAAACTGGTCAATCGAGATGATTTTAATTTTCGAATATATATACACCATGGACATTTCATAACAACTAAATGATCATCACTATATACTATATTAATCAAGATCATTGGGGATGGTGTCCCATATATATATATATATATATTATGATACCCATGCATGGTGTATATATTGTGATACATGGGCATGTTGCCTCTTATATACTATGATACATTGGAAGGGAATCTGTTTTTGAGATAATCAAGAATGTATTGATTAATTGTGATTACTTATCATATAATCCATTATATATATTGATACTATATAATGGAGACCCTTATAACAATTCCATGAAAATATTTTAACTAAACCTTGAATACTGAGTTACTCATTGTGTTCACATAGCAGTATGTATCCATATACATAGTTATAAGTGTTTCCATGTATACCGTTAATATACAGACATACATATATAGACACACATATACGTCAATATACATTTATTTATAGATATATATGCTGACACATCGTTAGAAAAATTCCATCTTAGGCTGAATAAGGTAATTCTGGCCGAGTTTGCATTATGGAACCCGAGTCCGAATTATTTTATTCATTTATTTATTGCCATATTGATTAATATAAACAATAAAACATTTTATATTTTCATTATGGATTATTTTTGACATCATTGTTAGTAAAAAATGATTTTATATCACAGCATATTTGGTATCCCATTGGAACCCGGACACACCTCATGACTGCTGGTTCATGATCAAGGATTATTCTTTTATTGTTACTCTTTCACCTGAGAGAATAAGAGAAAATTACTAAGAAACAAATTTATATTCTCATTGACAAAGAAACTGGCGATTTCTTCATACCATTCATCTTTTTCCATCCATGAGACTTTCCCTTTTAGTTTTCTACATCGCATGTGCATCAATTTTTTTATTTTATGCAGTATTCCTATTATCAACTCTCTTATTATTTTATTTATATTTTATCCTCCACCGTATTGTTATCCAAATGCTTCCCAAATTTTATATTTCAATATTTATAGAACAATTCTACAATGATCATGATGATATAGCTTTTTAAATTTACCAACATTATACAATCACTTATTTTTATCATCCCCTATAATATGGTGATGTACGCTGGAGTCCATATGGAAACTAGTTCGGTTAGTATTTATTCAGAGAAACATTTTTGGAGGATATAAATTAAGATGGTTGATTTAAATTAAATACATAGATCACATATCAAGCTATATGAAATAAAATCATCTGAATGATGATTAATCATCATACAATAAATGTATACTAATATTATGCATGAATCATACATTTCATTAAAAACTATTTTCAACACGTTTTTATTCAATTATTAAATAAGAAAAATTAACACACATATAAATAAAATATCATAAAATGGATTCCATAAGTTTTATCAGTATAATAATTAATATATAATAATTTTAAATAACTTTTTTTTCGTAATGTTCCATAATGACTATAAAATTTTTTTATTGTGATTGAAGTTACAATGCTATGTTGTGGGATACATGCATCTGTATTAAAATTATTTTCCACAAACATGGAACATTAATTTTAAAAAATTTATATCATATTATTAATTATTGGGCCAAATTAATAAAATAAGGCTTATTTTATATTATTCATAAATGATAAAATATCAATTAAAAAAATAACATTGGTGTAAACAATATTTTTTAATGTAAGTAACATCAATGATAAGGTATTATAATTTCACAAAATGTATCCATTTTTAATTTGGAGCTATGGATAAAACATAAATCTCCTATTAACTAGTATTTATTGATTTTGGATGCACATTGGGTGGTATAGTCTTCCAAACGTTGAATAGCTTTGGGTGTTTAAAAATATTTCACTCATCAACAATTAATAAGGGCACTCATAACCTCACGTCCAAAAAAAATTGAATCCATTTATCATGATTTTTTACTATAAAAATATGTCCAAAACATATATATCTATGTTTTCGAGGTTCAGTTTATCCATTATACCATCCCTAGGATACATAATATGACATCCAAAATATGTTTTTCTAAGAGATGGTAATCATATTCATTATCTTTTATCATTTTTACTTCTTATTTTTACACAACAAATTTTTTTGATAGAAATTTATATATAATGAAACCAATATCTCTCATTTATTAATATATTAAAATTAATATGTAATTATATTTATCCACACCCCCTCCGTCAAATGGAAAATAATATCTTCTCTCATTTGTACAATATACTACCACTTTATGAACCAATATTTTTTCCAATATTGAGTCATATGGACATTAATAATGATAAATATAATGAATATATATTATTGATATGTGATATTATTAATTCTATAAAATCAATATACCATCCAATATTTTAACCATTCACCGATAAATGGAAGGATGTCGTCGTTGTTGGGTATATACGAACTTCAAGTTCCGTAATGTAATAAAACCAATTTTTTATATCCAACTTTCAATAGTGGTTCTAGAAAGGTAAATAAAGTATAAATTTGATAAATGTAACATTAATATCATTTTTAAATGATTCATATATATCATATAGATATGAACATGATCTTTTTTGACAAAACAGAACTGAGAATATAAAAATCTTAACATCCAACAGAATTGGATTATGAAATATAATTAACAAACATGTGATATGATATTTTAATAGTATATTTTATGTTTCTACAAATATTAAAAGTATTCTTGTATAAATAAATAAAAAATTTCACCAATTATACAGGTGTTTAAATAATGAACAAATTAAAGGGAATGTGAGGGAGGGGGCGTCAACTGAATTTCCCTTCATTCATGAATATTTTAATTTTGTGAACCTAATATTGATAATATGGTGTATATACTACACATTAATATATACTATAATTAATGAATCATAATTATGGGTATTTTATTCTCGCTTATAATTGTTTCATCAATATGGATTTTATTTAGATGTTTCCATGGTGTAAGATGTTTTGATGAAAAACATTGTTTCATTAGGTTATAATATTTATTATTTTTCATTGATATAATAAGATTGTGTTTATTTATGATTCTTTTCGGATTGGTGTGCTCACCTGTTTCATCTTCATTGATGCTCGCCAATGGGGGCATTGTACTCCATATTCGATCATTCTTAATTCTTCTGATAATCATTACTTTTTTAGGGATGACTACTCCTTGATTGAAATGTGATAATTGGATGTTGGTCTCTCTTTTTGTGGATTCCTCCATGGAAATCATCACCTATTTCCAGTCTCCCATATAGATTAAAACATTGTTCATGAAACTCATTATTAGTGAAACCACATTTGGTATTTCATTTAATTATGTTACATCTTCAAGGACATCACAATGGGTAATGATTTGGAAAAATCTTTTTCTCAAGAGAGTAATCACCCTTGGAATCAATGACATGCCTTGACATTGAAATAGTGGAACACCTATATTCGTCCTCATCAGAGGGCTTCTCAATAGTTCACAAACCTGAGGCATCCCACATCTATTGTGTGTAATCATATGCTAGAGGCATGTATTTATGTATTTACTAGGCCTCCCATGTTTAAAAATGGTTATGGTAGATGATTAACATCTAGTGGAGATGGATTCGACTGATCATAGTGCTTTTGAAGGTTGATCTATTAGGCCATTCCACAGAAGGGGGCATGAGGAAGCAATACCTAAGTATTGGATCAGAACACCTAATGAGAGTGGACACGTGGGTTTGTGTCCCATAAAGTAAAGATGTCTCACAATGAAAGATAATATTGACACCACTGACCGATGATCAGTGAGGTGGACCCCAGTGAGGGGGACACCAAGGTTTTCCATTGGCTAGTATTGAACCTCGTAGAGGGTTCCTATGTACATTGTGTAACGGAAAAGGATCAAAACCCAAGTAATTTGATGGATCATGCTTTTGGGAATACATAATGAGGCCCATGACAAGAGGATCACTCTTTGTTGAATTAGTGTGGATTGGGTGTGACTAACATGTGGTTACCATCTCGGGTACCGCAAGGAGCTGTAATGGGATAAATGTGGATTATACAGTGATATAGACGAAGTTCTACTAAGAGTTCTGAAAGTTGAATGTGGATTATAGAATTAAATGACCCAATGTTGATGGTGTGACCTCACCCTAAAAATTGTGTGGTGATGGGGAAGATGTATGAGGCTTATGCATGGTTAGATGCCCTAGTGGATCCAAATGAGTTGTGACATCTAGCTGGGGCATGATCCTTTTGTGATATTATGTCTCAAGGGAAATCCCACATTTTGAATGGATGATCGGATTGAAATTTAGAGAGTATTTCTACAAACCATGTGTATTAGGAAGGGATCCATGTACATGTAGTGTAGGTTGGATGCATAGAATTCAGGCGTACACATGGACACAAACCGATAGATGTTCCATGGGATTATTCATGGTTAGTGGCCCATCACAAGAGTATCACTAATATTTGGATGTATTTGATATATGAGGGGATTAAACATGGTTAGCATCCTAGAAATATAGATCGAAACACTTCAGGGTGTGGATCTAGGAGATATATCCCATAAAGGGGATATATGTCACAGTAGGTGGTACATAGGAGGGAGCAGCAATGTTTACCAATGAATGGGATTAAACCTCAATTAGACATACAATGTATCATGAATGGATCAATCATTGCGTATTTCAGAGAATTATGTTTAATGTCATATTGGATGAGTGAGATGACATGAAATGCACAGAATGAATGGGTTGTAGGGATTGTTATACATGAACATTCAAAATTCTTCCTAAATACCCTTCTTAATTGATGTGATCTAATCCAATGTAGTTTGGTGAGTAGTGTAATAGTATTAGGGTGAACAAATGACAATGAACCTAGAAATATATTGGGGAATACGAATTGTTAGCGGCCCAAATTCATGTCACCATTAATATAACTCTCATCCCACGTGATTCATTCTTATTGTGAGAAACAATATGCAGAAGAAGACATGATTTCCATGTTGCGAGCATTGTATCCTTGTAAGAAGGTGTGGTTATTATGCATGGATAGAAGCCCAAGGAGATGGTGATTGAGCTGTAATCTTGCAGAGATGCTCATGTTGGATCCAATTCCATGAG
Organism: Viscum album; assembly: GCA_963277665.1. Taxonomy (NCBI): domain Eukaryota; kingdom Viridiplantae; phylum Streptophyta; class Magnoliopsida; order Santalales; family Viscaceae; genus Viscum; species Viscum album. The sequence continues at coordinate 552,646,924 of OY728138.1, forward strand.
AGGTGTATCTCATTCCATGATAGCAGGGAAAGGAAGATCCCACTGACATGGAGACTAGTGGGCTTAGTGAATTCCCGTGATAGAATACCACATTTTCATTGCAAGAGGAAAGACTACAATTTAACATCACGTGATGAGGATGATGGTGCGAGGTAGTGTGAAATCCTATAAATTGTATATGGAGGAATCACTTATTACCCCATGGACATATATAAATAATACCTACCCATATCTAATTAAGGGAATGAATCTACTGTATCATTCATGAGTGGATGAGGTGTAATGGTCAACCATTGTTTCCATGTTAGCATGGAAATTCAAAAAAGATACATCCATTAGCGTACATATTCCAAATAGAAAACTGTAGGACAATTCGATAAGGGAATACACACAAGAAATTAATAAAATCATTGTATATGAGCATGGAGGTCTACATTGGAAAGGGGTTTGCAAGGATGTATTCCCCGTTGAGAAGAGATTCCTGAAGCTCCGGTTTATTGAGAAGAAATGGAGCTTCGTGAAGGGAGTTGTTTTGCGAAGCATGAAAAAATGGGCTCTGTGTGGGAAGTAAAATCACAAAGCACAGTGACTAGAAAAAGAAAGAGGTCCACACATATTTTGGTGGAGATTTGGGATGGATGAATGATTTTCAATGTATTTATTTCCCAAGAGGGAATCCTATCCTCGCGATGACTAAGGAACTAAGTAAAGGGAATCTCCACCATAATTAGAGTAAAATATGAACAAATGGAAATATGGTTCATGATGATCAAATAACAAGAGTGATTGATTTTATCTATTGTTTTTGGATAACTAGGAGATTTATTAAATTAGATATCAAAACCTGAATAGCCATGGTAGTGATGTTTCGATGCGGGGAAAGATGTGTATTTATAGGCACCAGGAATCATGATACTCATGAATTTCACCATGACGAAATTAGAGCTTCATTTAAATTGGATGATCTATCAGAATCACAGAGAGTTACATCATGTGGATTGGCATGGATTATGGTGGGAGTCAGACACATGAATTCATCTTTAACATGGCTTGCTGGTGATCATTGAGGTCACTGATCTCGTGAAGCTGTCTATCAACCTTCTTCGCCCCATTCACTACAGGGAGGGGATTAGTGAGGGAGCTTCGTGATGTAGGGACCTTTGCAGATTATTGTCTCCTAATGGTTGAATTTTTCCATGATTGGTCTTGAACTCCCTCAGAAAATCCCGGGAATGAATTTTGGCACAAATAGATTCCATCCTCAAAATTTGATCTAAGGGGAAAGGGGGGTCAGATTATGATGAAAATCACTAAAAAATATATATCATTATGAGAACTCACAATTATTGTGTTTGGGGTTCCAGGGGGAGGTCACTACGATGTTTGATATCTTTATGGGTTTTGTGAATCTCAAAGGGTGAGATCCTATAAATTCTATGAAAGGGGAACACTTTTTTACATATTACCTAGACGAACTCTATTCTTGAACTCTCTAATTTTTACGTTATAACAGCCCCACAAACACAATCTATAAACTGTGGTCCTCAGAGTACTACTCTATGAATACTACATAGAGAAATGATTCATCATGATAATTTTCTACTCCACTATACGTGCTACGACCATCATGGCTCTAGAATCCCATGCTACGTGAATGATCTATAAAAATGAACTTGAAAAACAAGGAAGAAAAAATAAATATGTCATGGATAAAATGACCCATCAGGAAGCTTCTCAGGAGGTCCTCGTGGATTCTCTTAGAGAGAATATATAATGACCAACATCCTGATCGGGGATTATATTTAGAGTCATTCCGAACTAGAATCCTTTTTGGTGGAGTTGTTGTGAGTGGAAAAGGAATAACCATTATGTTAGATATTTTCATTATATAGATTAAGTCGAAGGGATGTTGTTTTCATCATTGAAGAAAGCATGGATGAACCAGCATACTCGTTCAGGGGACAACCAAATCAATACCATTGGTTCAGAGCTATCCATATCCATACATGTAGGGATTATACTCATATCATCCCAAAATTTCATTACAACCATTTAAATTATATATATTGTATGGAATGGTATCTATATGTATATCCTCTATATAAATGTACAATTCTCAAGGAATGATTAGGTATCCCAGATAATGCATGGAAAAATGAATGGAACATATGCCAAGGAAACTACTTTATAAAATAATGTGCATGGGCCTAATGGGTATGTTCATCCTATGGGGAATTTAGAGTAGATATGAGGTGAGTAAACCTATATACTGATACATGGGCCTCCAAAATTCTTATCTATCAAAAAAATTATGTATTTCCCAAGTTGTTTAGTAGATAGTGACCGAGGACCAGAACCATTAAACTTCCTCACAAGGATGTCAATATCAGCCTCTACGACCTCCACAATATTTCAAGAATTTCTCTTATGGTGAAAATGAACGATGAATTTTTTCGATAGAGAATGAATTGGAGTACATAGAGTATATTCCAAATTTGGAAATTGAATTGCTGGACCTGGCTTCATGCAAAGAAGATTAGTCTATGAATGATTCCCACATCAAATAGTGGTTTATCTATTTTATGTTGTTTTCCCCAAAGAGGCATAAGTAGTGGAGGATCCAATGGAAGTACCCTCAAGGCCCTGTACCTACTTAATATAAACTCAGTGTAGTAAAGAAGGTTCCTATTTCTGGGTTCTCAAATTTAGAAAATTGTATATATTAGGATATTATATCAACATTGATAATCTGTCGATGGTTAGGTTGGCATGTTTTATATCAGAGCACATTTGTAGATTGATGTTTTCAATAATAGGTTACCACATGGGTGTATGGATGAGCACATTTATTATCGAATACACGTTATTGAAGGTTTTGCACATAAACCTTTGGATTCTATAATTGGAATGGACGTATAATGTTCTTTGTACCATCATCAAGTGGATGAATTTTCTACGTGTATGCAGACAGATCCATTTCCTACACCACTGGGTGGAAGTGCATCATAGGGATTATGAATTCCCAAATCCCATGACCCCTCCCAGGTCAAACATTCAACCATCCATTATGAATGTTTTGGGAAGTTTCACATTGAATCTGGACATGACAGTGGTGGAGAAAAAAATGTAGAGTGAACAAATTCAACTTTCATCCATTCCCCTTTCAAACGGGAGTGTTCAATGGTGATGGCATGAGAACTGAACAACAACAGACATATCAGTTTTCCCATTGAAGTAGAAAATTGGAAGTGTGGTTGCATGAAAAATAGATATGTTAACACGATACCCAGCATCGATTCACAAGGATGTTCTGATGATTGTAGAGACTAAATCTAAAATTCTACCATGTGGTACATCATGAGGATCAACAATGCGTGATGAAGAATTTTTGGAATAAAAAGACATGGTGTCTCTCCAAGAATCAAGATGTGTGAATTTATTAACAAGTGGAATGGTGAATGTGAAGTGCCAAGGGTGATTCACTATAATATTATAAAAGTACAATGATATTTTGTTTTGATTGTGCATTTGGGATGAAGATGATATAGCTTAAGGTCACATGATAGGACATGAACATGAATGTTAACATCACATGGTAAGGATTCAATAGTTTAAAATCACGTTTACATGGTAAAATTGTGTAATTTCATGTTTACAGGACTAAAGAGATCTTATATTGAAGTCATAGAATATGAACCATAATGATATCATATAATATGTGTTGTCTGATTATACCTGATATGAATGAAGAACAGAGAGGCCCCTTCCATGAAACATATTTTAGAAGAGAATAAGATTCATAAGCTCTAAGTTTAGGGTTACAATGATTAGACCATAGACTGTTTCTTCTGGATGAATATGGATATCATGGTGGCATAAAAACCCAATCATAATGAGGTATTAGGGGATTACACACACCACATATGTATTACAGCCGAAGCATGAGTATAGATTATATTTATGCCGCATGTACATGGACACTTAGTTTAACATATTGATTATAGAATGTGAACTCCTCGTTTAAGGTCATACTATATTTACCGTAACTTGGTTATATTTTCCAGGAAGGTAAAACCTTACCACATCCAATAAGACCATATGATTCATGATCGGTGTGGGAAACATGGAGAAAGAAAATTCTTATGAAAATAGAGATATATAGTAGGGGAATGGGGATGGCATGTTAAGGATTTCCCAATAATGTTGATCGGCCTACTCAATGTGGAAAGGTGCGTAGAGGGGTAAAATTGTGGTTGTTGATGTCTCGGCTGTACATAAGGTTGTGGAATGTGATGTGAATCACATCATCCGATATTTGGGGAACATTGGGAGTGACATAAAAACGGAGTATAACTACTTATAATGTTTGAAACACATCATCTATATAGTGTAACTTGGATAGGAATTATAAAAACGAGGAATAGATACTGATTGTGTTCTAAACGTGGGACCTTTCTAAAAATGTTGTTTACAATATTCCAGTAGTTTTTCCCAAGATAATAAGTGATCCACATGGTCATGAACCATGACATAAGTGGGTCTATCTAGATATGAATGATAATTGAAACCCAAACAGAGTAGCACGTGAATCATGGATATGGAATGAGGGAATGGCCATGAAGAACCCAACTCTCTATGTCATGCACCACATCACATCTGAGCACATGGATGAGGAACATTTGATAGATGGATATGGATCCCTTCCTAAGGGATAAATCCCTACGGGGGATCATAGGCATGGCATGGTAATGGATGAATATAAAATTAGGAGTAATGAGAGAAGTAATATAGGGTTTAATAAACATAGGGATAGACCTGTGGAAAAAATGTCTGGCCATTCCATAGTATACAATGAGGATGAGAATAAATCCACACATATTTCTCATATCATGTGTAGTTTAACATAATGGTTTAAGGATAAAGGTGTAATAAAACTTTCCAAAACCCAACTATGACATTGGGATCATAGTTAATGTTCATATAGGTCAGACAAGCTAATGAAGCTTGCTTAATGGATTTACATGGAATGTAATGGTAATAAACCCAAGATGATTAAAGTCCAAGAAGGCCCACATGCACACCACATATTCTAGTGATATTGGTTATTATACCTAGTCTAAGACTAAGGAATGTTTTTGGGCATTCCTTAGTATCTCATATGGATGGAAATCAATCCATATGTTGTTCATGAAATCAGTGCAGTTTAATTTAATGTAGCAGGGATGATGTTAGGAGGGTAATTATTGATGGAGGTATATGGTGATGATATTATAGGTCGACCTGAATGTGGACCAAGGTGGTCTTATCACCATACCACACACTCCCAAGAGGATCCTAGATAAATAATTTGAAGGAATCGTGTGTCAGGTCCATTGGAAAAATTTCTATGCATCACTCTATTTCCCATACGGATAGGAATTAAGCCATGCGTAGATGTTGAATCCCATATAGTTCAATTTCATGATATATGAATGGATGTCATTATGTAGTTTAACACCACAAATCTAGGATTACGAGGAATGGTATACCAAAGGGAATCATCAATGTTGGTAAAGAATAAACCCAATAAGAATGATGATTACAGAAATCCACAAGAAACCATGTGTTACCAAGAGAGATCTCAACAAAGGGTCCAAAATGATAAAAATACGTATAGGCCCAAAAAATATTTGTCGGGGAGTTCCTACATTTCAAAAAAGGATAGTAATAAATCCAAACATTGTTCTTGATGTTTCGCAATGTGTGACTAGTCCAAAGGGTGTCTCCATCTTAGATGAAGATTTTGGGGGTGTTTTGCATGTTATAGTCATACAACCACTATAGGATAATAGTTATACCATCATTAGGGATAGGTTAATATAACATCATATATGATAAAAAAGGGAATCTTCCTAGTATGTTAATACATAAAAGACCATACATACAATTCTGTTTAACATATTTTAGGTAGGGCACTGTAGATTAACGTCATGTGGGATAGAGGAGATCTTAATTTATGGTCGTAGAGCATAGAACATGAATAATTTAATTTCATACATTACATAATAGCAGTTTAACATCATACAGGATGAAAAATGTTATATATTTTAACATCATGAATCTAGGATGAAGTAACTCATATAAAATGTACACCTTCATGAATTTTTCAATGGTGGGAGGTGTGACTCCATCTATATCCATAGATATTAATGAATATTAAGAATTGGGGTACAAATTTTAAATGATATAGAGTCATTCTCATTTGGGTTCCATCATTAGTGGATTCTTTCTAGGGATCATCGGTGTCCTCAGCGCCAATACCAAATCTCCTTGATGGAAGGATTAGAGAACCAATTTTTTATATAATGATCTGGATATATTTTTTTGGTGCCTATCATGATTATGTAAGTCCTATAGCATGTTATCATCGAGGGATTCCAAGCCATCCAGAAAAACATTTTCCACAATATTTTATGTCTATTGATTGTAGACAATTGAAAGAAATGATTTCAATAGAATATTGATGGGCAGACCTACCACTGTACTATACACCAGAGAATATGGGGTCACCTCAGTGTTGTTCCATGTTGTCTTCTTGGAATCCTAGTAGGCATAGGGGATCATGTATAGAAAAAAATTATTGTTATGAAAAACCATATTTTCCATAATTTTGAGATGTTTTTTTTTATTTCTTATATTTTTCCATTGTCCATTCCTTAGTAGAGAGATGTAGGTTTGGACCAGATTCTATACATGGAATAAAATTTCTTCATCTTTGTGGCTTAGATTTTAGAACTATTAATTATGATAACATAACGATGGTATTTGAATTTATGGATGATTTTGGAGCTCATGAACTCAATAATGGAATCAGCCTTGACATCCTTGAGTAGAATCACCTCTGGTCACATGGAAAAGAAATCTGTTTCAGATATAATAAATTAACATTGGTGAGCTATCACTAGAGAATATGATGAAATGACATCAAGTCCAAAAACTACAAGATTACAATAATATATTGTGAAATTCAGGGGTTCTGGTGGTCAATGCAAAAATTTGTTAGGAATTTGAAATGTATGGAACATCCTGGAGAACCCAAAATAGTCATTGACCATGGTTTGCCAAATGTAGCCCAACCATCAAATCTGGTGGAAGAGTTTTGACCGTACCCAATGAGACCCACATGAACCAGCATGAAATTTCACAATTACCTAGAAAATAGCATATCCTTTAATGTAGTTGTGGAAAAAGTCATCAAAATCACATTTTTAGAGAATATATTCAAGTCCAGGACCAATATGTTGGGTGAAATGCACTTCACACTGAAGAATTTTTTCATGCTCAATTATATCTGCTGGTTGATTGATGTGCTGGATATACTCGAGGAATGCTGGTTTTTAATCGAGGTATTCTTCTATTATGGTAGTGGGATCCAAATGTCCTGATGTAATATTTTCATTGGTAATGATTCTTATGCTTGGGATATCATTTTCATCCAAGGATATGGGGGTGATGACACTTCGATTCCCCAAAATGGGTAAAGCAATATTATTATTCAGATTATATGAGAGAATAAGCTAAACCAACCATGGCATCATCTCAATTATTTTCTCACTAGGAAACATAATTCACATCTTGTTGATAATGGCACTAGGACAAAAACTGGAAGTTGTGTCCCAATATGGTCACATGAAATGGATACCTATATATATAATTACCATTTATCTTATTGATGACTAACTCATAGTATTTATTCACATCTCGGTGGGGAACATCAATCTCGATGGCAAGGTCATGAACAGTGAACAGAGCCGAATAATCTATCTGTTTTTTGTGCAACATTCAAAAAACAATAATGAATATGGAATAACATCATGTGTAGGAATAACGAAGATGATAGACATACCTACTATGTTTAGTTTTGAATCATCGATTCATATTCTAGTTAAGCTTCATGAGGCACCATTAATGTTCATATACAAAATGGAATAGTATGACCCACTGAGATTATGACCACATCTAGGATTCCATGATCTAGGGACATTTCTATTTGGTTCGGATGGGCATCCGGAAAATATGCATGCACCGGAACCTTGATGTTCCTCTAAGGCATAAACATGATGTTGAATGGATAATCCAACAGTACCCAATGATCAAGATAGATAATCAACATGGGGTAGCTCAAAATACACATTAGATAATCCATGTAGGAAATAATCTATATAGCATGATTCTTTAGATAATACCACATCTTTTTTCACTAAATAAACCAGTTCCAGGTAGTTTTTCCAATAGAAGAATATATAGTCCATGGGTCGAGGAGCATGTGACTAAGATAGTATAAAATTTTCTATTACCCTTCATCATTCTTATGGACATGAAGATAATGGAGGGATAATTCGATGGTGGTCACATAAATGAAAAGTGGATTTCCAAAAAATGTCGTCAGAACTAGGGGCTACAAAATATAAATCACGATCATCTCAATGGAGTTATGGCACTCTTAATCCCATAGATATATGACACCATTATTCTTGATTTAATATAAGGACATTCAGTTGTCATCTAGATTCATAATTAATTAGAATATATAAGAATAGATTCACTAAAAACCATATATCTCTGGAAGGTTGCTTGGAAGAGAAATCTGAATGATGGACTTAATCTTCTTTTGGTTGATCTGGATTCCTCATTATTTGAAACATTAGGGAAGAAAAATCCTAGTGGTAACCTCTAAGGAAAACATTAAGGGTTTTATCATCAGATAGTGGGAGTGAAATAACATGAACACTTTATCATTATCTATGTGATTGTCCTCATGCTGGAGTTATTTTTCAAACAAATTTCCACAGTATAAGTCCAACAACATCCCAACGATCAATTTGAATATGAAGTGCATGGAACACTGATAGGTGGCCCCTGAATTCATTAAAAAAGGGAATTACTTAATAAAAAAGGCACCCTATGATTATTTGAACGTGGTGGACTCCCTATCATCTAGGGACACCCAACTCTAATTATACGCAATGTATTCATCCATGATAAAGAGGGAATAGAACACAGATATGGTATCGATCAACAGGTCTATGACAAGAAGGAGAAATCGTCATTTGTATAATGATTGTTGAAATCAACAAATTTAATCGAAACTCTGATCTATCCATTCTTTTTCATGAGAGGAACAATGTTATCCTAACACTTGGGGTATTGGACATCCTTGAAAAAGTTGGCATTGATGAGATAATCAAAATCGTCTGCGACCATGGTCCCATGAATGTGGTGCATCTTATTCGGAGGTTTTTTGAACTCATGATGGCTTTTTGGGACACCAAGTTATTGGATGGTGAAATTAGGATCCATTCATGGAATATCTTCATAACTCCTATAATGAAAATCAACATGATACTTCTAAAAATCTGCATACTTCCACTATTCCTCAACATGAATAGTTGTACTGATATTTTTTGGACTTGGATCAGTTTCAGTAATGTGATTCAACTATAACAAATCATTAATAGTGGTGGAAACACCCATTTAAAATTCATGAGAAGAATCATCAAGATATTCCTCACTGTTTCTGATAGGGGGATCGATAGACAAATATTTCATGAAAATCAACTCTAAAGGAATATTAGTGTTGTATTGAGAGGTGGTGAAATCATTACAATGGTACCCTTCACACTTAAAACCATGGAGAAAAAATTTGTCAATGATATTATATATGGCCATTTAATTAGTTCCCAACACATGATGGTATCAATGTAGCGGTGTTGGGCCACTCTATAGAGGCATAGCCCATCCCATCAAAACTATAATTTATAGCCTACTACATTTTCCATGGGGAAAACACCTCGATACCTAATATGTGAAAGAGTCGCATATACTAATCTATCATTTTTCGTTGAAGAAGCACAATAAAATAATCATGTGTTTTATGTATTTGGAAACATTTCTACCCCTTATTTAAAAAAATTTAAGAAGTGTCTGAAGATTGAGGTTCTAGACTTGAACCAGTGAGTTAGGAGAATGAAGACATTTTACAAATGAATATATGGTTCTATGCTGAAACTGATGTCAGGTCTCAATAGTAGGCATGAATTGTCTTGAAGAACCAGCCTGAATAATCAATTGATTCATAAGGTGATGGCCTTGTCGAGGATGGGGTTTATTGGTAACATTAAGAGGACCTTCTTGATGATCCTCATCAGCAGGAACCATGTATCGATCCACCAATTTGATAGTATTTAATGAGACATCCTCTCGATCATACCATAAGGAATACTCCAACCATTATAGAATTTGGGGGAAAATTATCATCATTGAGGCATGAAATATCCATGAGTGTGGAATGGATTTAGCTCAGATGGTTGGATCTACATTCACTTGGGCTATCGGAGCCTCTTGTTTTGAGAAGTTACATACTATGATGTTGATGCAGAAGTGGTAGAAAGTGGGGGTTATGAAATATAAGCAAGATCATACCATTTCAAATGGGATTGAATGACACTATGTGTGTGAGATACTACTCTACAGTCTAATAAATCATCATAATTCTGAGACCATTATCTAGAGGTATACTGACATTCCCCTTTGTTGTCATGGTCAGGTTTCCCAAAAACACATACCACATATTCTAGGGTAGGATCCAATCTGACAAAATTGTTGTAAATATGGTATTGAAATTATTCTTAAATGATTATACTCTCTTAATGGTGTGTCAAATGGTCATGTAGAATGGTATGTAGTCAAGGAGATCATCGAGATCAGTCATACGGAGCTTCATGCATTCATTAAATTTCATAATTCCATGAACCCATGAACATCAGAAATAATAGAGGTCTTGTGCTTTATAAAAAAAGTAGGTATATTTTATCTGGTATTGAAAAGAAACTATAAGAGAATTTCCTTGATGATGGGTGGGATCCTGATGAGGGTCTACATTTTTTGTATTCTCTCATAAGATACATTTCTTAATGGTGTGGTATCAGCCGATTCGGAGGTGTCCAAACCTAAGGCTGGGATTGAGGTTTTTTTCATTAGTGAGGCTATGGGTGATTCTCCCAAGTAATAATTATAAATATCTAGGGTCCTCATAAAGTACGATGAAAGAGGTTTCAACCATGGAGAACCTTATTAAATGAGATGGAGGAGGCAATAGGCATGTATGTTTAGCTTTCACCATGGCCTTCTCTAGGCGCTATGCATTGATAGAAAATTTCTAGAATCTATATGGGTTGTTCTGATTGATGAGTGAGGGAAAAAAATAAATCATTAAATTCCCACAAAAACACTTCATTATGATTTATTAGACTCAGAAGCATATTGATAGAATATGTGAGTCCCTTCAACATGGTGAAAAATTTAAGTACTCTCTCATCTGGCCATTTTTTACAGACGATGTGGTCGGAAATACTGGTCTTTCAGGACGTGGATCTTAATTGATAATTAAACTGCCTATGGAGATCCTCACAACTATCTATAGACCTGATAATTAAATAGTTGTACCATAAGACCCATTTCAATCCAATGATTGAATGAAACACTAGAGTTTGGAGGCTTCCTACATTGCTAGAGTCTCTAGAATAGGTCCCAAAAAAATATAAAGTGGGCTAGTTGTTGCAGAGTGTCTCCCATCACATTTAATGGGGAATAGGTAGGGTTCCTAAAATATGGGTGTGATTTTATATCATCCACCGATGTTGGGTATGTATTTCCATCATGTAGAATCACTGCATGTTGTTTTTCAAGGGCCTCAATGAACACAATGAGTGAAGCCATCAAATAACCCTGTTGGGGATATCTAACCACCAATGAGTTAGTTGGATCTTCAATTGAATAGGAAGTCTAAGTAGAATAGGGGGGAAATGCATTGGGTAGTGTATCCACTAGTGTAATAATCTGATGAACCACTATGGAAATGTCTGAATCTGAGTTCCTAGTATGATTCTCTAGAATTTCAGGCAGGTTCAGAAATGCATATCATGTATTATTCCATATGATATGGCCTCTGTATTTTTGGGAGATAAAGTGCTTTCAGGATCAATGATAGGAATCTCACTGATAAGAAACTGTGGCTTCTCCAAATTCCGTAGTGGATGATAAATGAGATCATAATGTAGTCCAAACATCGTTCCTTAACACAATCAGTGAAGAGATTGATAATGATATTCTTCTATTCAATTATATTTGTGAGAATGAAAAAATTATCAGTATCATCCTACATCATTAAATTGAACAATATTGGCCAGAGTGATTAATGGCCCTGATAAGGTTTTTTTACATGATGGTTTTTATACAAATGATAAATGATGCATATGTGTCTCTAATGCCATGAAATTGTCTTTGATGAAGATTCTCGACCCCCTATAGGTATTTTGGGTGTTTTGCATCCCCAGAGGGTGGGGAATCCACCTCTTACCATACATTAAGGACCTCTACTATCTATATATCATTTATTAAAATGTTTACCTCAGATATTCTTGGAGGTATATCATCAATATCACCTGGTAGGTCCGGATATCGCAGGATCAGGTTTATGTGGAGAGTACAATATTTTTCCCAAACTCTTATCATCACATATAGAGATAACACATTGATAATTATTTGCATCAAAAGGAAACTCTTTATACATATCTATGGAAGAGTTCAGTTATAACCGTGTGATGTAGGTTGCTGAGCCACAAGAACTGTGACTAGGTACACTATGTGACACTACTGGCCGATGTTGTCATGCTTCTCCCAACTCTTCGGATACACCAACCGATGATTCCGAAGACATATATGTTTCACCCAGTTGTTTTTTTAATCATGTTACTTCATCCTACGTTAGAAATTTTTGAATGTAATTTTCTACACTCGTGATTTTCCATTATATCTCAGATTACTAGACTTTCATTAGAATCTACATCAATCATCTTCATTCAATATCATGTTTAGAATTTTGGTTTTCCTATTCTCTAACTGGGGGAAGATGAAAAATCAAATATAAACCTATTGTAGACAACTGCGATGGGAAAATGGTTAGAGTATAGAACATTGTACGAGCTGACAGGCCGCCGTAGACTGGGTTGTCTCTTTGGGATAGTATCAACCTCATCATCATGTCTCTATTGGATACAGTGTTGACCACATCATCACAATCAAGGACTGAATCTATTAGTGGTGGATATTCGTAGTTCTATTCATCTACAAATCCATTGTAAAACTCTCTATTAGCTCCTATTGAGGTATAGAATCATCATGTTGATGATAAAAGTGGATTGCATGACATGTCCTAAGAAGGGAACCGAATCTGAATCCTCTTACATGTACCTACTGGGGGTTTCCGGGATCTTGTAAATATCTCTTTACAAAAGGACGAATATTACACATGGTGTTCCTCCCTACCGACTATGATATATATGATCATGGTAAAGGATCCATCATCGAGTCACACTCTCCTTCCGACTATGAAAAGTAGTCTGGAATGACAATGTTCTGATGCATCAAGAATTATTTCCATCAGTGGTGGTGGTTCAACCTTAATCCCCATGAAGGTTTTTCAGGGAAGGTTAAATCTTCAACATGGGGAGGACTTCTGTGGGGGGTGGGAGCCTTAGAAACATGGGGTACCTATTTATTAGAAGGATGAGCTATGTGAAGCACCCGATAATATGTGTAATTGAACACTGGGTGGACCTCTATGTTGATTAATGGATGTGCAGGTAGGACCACCAGAGTGGGTAGTGCTAGAACAAGGATGACCCTCACTAGAGCTCTTGAGAACATGTAGAAGGCGTCAATGTCATATTATTACTGCATGGGGAAGAACATAGTGTTGATTGGAATATGTTTATTGGGGAAGGATTCATAACGATGGAATAGGATTTAGGGATGAACTATGTGTGTATCGTCTATGAATCAAGGGGAACTACCGCTTGGATAGTTCTTGAAGAGGGGAGGAACTTTTATCGAGTTGGTGAGAACATGGGGAGGACCTCCATGGTGACAGGTGATAGAGAAAGTGTGATGTTTTCTCATCTAGTGATATTGGGTATATGACCTCCTATTAAGACATGAAGTACTAGATAGAGAGCTTTACATCAATGAACATAGATACAGCGAGGGCCTTAATGATGTGATTCAACAAGGTCATGAGGACCTCCTCTGTGACTGATGTAGGTGATATGGGGAGGACCCAAATACTGACTGTGAGGGTAGAGAGGACCTCTACAATAGAAAGAGATGTTATAGGGAGGACCTATGTGCTAGATCTCATCATCATGGGTCAGCCCGTGATGGCTGATGATCATTCCAGCCACCTAATGTGTCAACCAAGCCTTTCTGTAGGTTGGTTGATGTACTAACCCTGATCGGGAATTGATTTTCCCCATCTTTTTAAAATAATGGGACTAGTAGTATAAATCAGCGGTGGAATGGTCCACTATATATATATAGAAGATGATTACCCTAAAGGTCATATTAATGATTATGAGACCATTTTTTACATAAGGTCATCAGGGCCAGGGTCGGCTGAGAAGTGGAATAGTCCAAATGTTCAAGGGTTTGAGGGACCATAAACCGGTGGCACATCAGTGGCATGATGGCATCCCTCATTGGATTATCCTAGGTGGTAATTATTATTTGGTTGACATGGGCATACCACACCTCACTGGAATAGGGTTGTGATTCATGGGAACATTCGTGTGAGAGACTCTTCAAATGGATGAATGGTGGAGTTGGGAGAAGTTTATCCATACATAATATTTAGGGGGAAGTGATAATTGTGAGGTATTAAAGTATCAATGTCTTGACAAGCCATATCTTTCATTGGAATGACTCCTCCATCTCATATCAATGAAAAAGGGTGTCTATCACCATCCTCTTAACAATTTTGGTTGGTAAGATAGGTCATGGGATCATGGTAGTTGTGGTTATGGATGATGTCGTGGTAGAAGTGGAGTCATGCGAGGCTTCTGCATTGCTGTTATTCCTACCCTTGTGTTTGTAGACAGGGGAAATTGGTTTTTTTTAGAGTGGGTCCTCTAGAGTAGGAAGATGCATCCATTATTATATATATTAGAAACAAAATGAAAAATTCCCCAATGATGTTTAATATTATAATCATGGAGAGAGAGATCCACACTGACAATTCCAAAGATAAGAATTCCCAATGATTAAATACACCTAATTCTGGTGAGTTTCACACAAGACCCACTGTTATCATAGTGAAAACTAGTACTAGATAACTGGATCTGCTGTCATTATCATTATTTTATATCTCCAGTTCTATTAATCCCCAAATTTGGAGGACAAATATTTCATATTCGATTCACCATTTCTATTTCTAGCACATTCTTCCAAGGAAAACAATCATGGGTCGTCGTCATCTTCACTTGATGATAGTTTCATTTTACCCCGCATTCACACGCTGTGAGGAACAAAAACCATCACAAAATTATCTGGGATGTTTGTAACATGATCAAAACATGAAGATGAAATGTCCATCTCTCCTTTAATGGATTCCTCCTTAGAACACTCAGACTAGTCTGAGTCTCCCTTATTGATTATGATATTGTTTTTTCAATCCAATCCAATTGCCACCTCATGGTGGAATTTGGATAATTATGCCTCTTATTACATGATTTTAACAGTAGGGGGTACATAGGAGGGAGCACCAATGTTTACCAATGAATGGGATTAATCCTCAATTAGACTTCCAATGTATCAGGAATGGATTAATCATTGTGTATTTCAGAGCATGATGTTTAATGTCATATTGGAAGAGTGAGATGACGTGGAATGCACAAAATGATTAGGTTGTGGGGAGTGTTGTACTTGAACATTCATGATTCTTCCTAAATACCCTTCTTAAAGGATGTGATATAATCCATTGTAGTTTGGCGAGTAGTGTAATATTATTAGGGTGAACACATGACAATAAAACTAGAACTATATTGGGGAATACGTATTGTTAGAGTCCCAAATTCATTTCACCAATAATATAACCCTTATCCCACGTGATTCATACTTGTTGTGAGAAACAATATGCAGAAGAAGACATGATTTCCATGTTGTGAACATTGTATCTGTGTAAGTTGGTTTGGTTCTTACACATGGATAGAATCCCAAGGAGATGGTGATTGAACTCTAATCTTCCAGAGATGCTCGGGTTGGATCCAATTCAATGAGAGGTGTATCTCATTCCATGAAAACATGGAAAGAAAGATCCCACTCACATGGAGACTAGTGGTCTTAGACAATTCTTGTGATAGAATACCCCATTTTCATTACAGGAGGAAAGACTACAATTTAACATCACGTGATGAGGATGATGGTGCGAGGTAGTGTGAAATACTATAAATTAAATAAGGAGGAATCACTTATTGCCCCATAGACATATATAAATAATACCTACCCATAGCTAATTAAGGGAATGAATCAACTATATCATACATGAGTGGTTGTAGTGGAATGGTCAACCATTGTTTCCTTGTTAGCTTGGCTATTCAAAAAAGAAAGATCCATTAGCATACATATTCCAAATAGAAAACTATAGGACAATTCAACAAGGGAATCCACACAAGAAAATAATAAAATCATTGTGTATGAGCTTGGAGGTCGGCATTGGAAAGGGGTTTGTGAGGATGTATTCCCCGTTGAGAATAGATTCATGAATCTCTGGTTCATTATGAAGAAATGGAGCATCGTGAAGGGAGGTGTTTTGATAATCATGAAAAAAATGGGCTCTGTGTGTGAAGGATATTCAGAAAGCATAGTGGCTAGAAAAAGTATGAGGTCCACACATATTTTGGTGGTGATTTGTGATGGATGACTGATTTGCGATGTATTTATTTTCCAAGAGGGAATC
Source organism: Viscum album (assembly GCA_963277665.1). Classification (NCBI taxonomy): domain Eukaryota; kingdom Viridiplantae; phylum Streptophyta; class Magnoliopsida; order Santalales; family Viscaceae; genus Viscum; species Viscum album. Next base: position 552,663,752 of record OY728138.1, read on the forward strand.
CTATCCTCGCGATGACTAAGGAACTACGTAAAGGGAATCTCCACCATAATTAGAGTAAAATATGAACAAATTGAAATATTATTTGTGATGATCAAATAACATGAGTGATTGATTTTATCTATTGTTTTTGGATATCTAGGAGATTTATTAAATGGGATATCATAACCTGAATGGCCAGGGTAGCGATGTTTCGATGCGTGGAAAACTGTGTGTTTATAGGCACCAGGCATCATGATACTCATGATTTTCACCATGAAGAAATTCGAGCTTCAGGTACATTGAATGATCTATCATAATCACGGAGAGTTACATCATGTGGATTAGCAGTGATTACGGTGGGCATCAGACTCAGGAATTTATCTTTAACGTGGCTTGCTGGTGGTTATTGTGGTCATTGAACTCGTGCAGTTGTCTATCAACCATCTTCACCCCATTCACTACAGGGAGGGGATTAGTGACGGAGCTTTGTGATGTAGGGACCTTTTTAGATTATTGACTCATAATGGTTGAATTTTTCCTTGATTGGTCTCGAACTCCCAATGAAAATCCCGGGAATGAATTTTGGCACAATTAGATTCCATCCTCAAAATTGGATCTGAGCAGAAAGGGGGGTCAGATTATGGTAGAAATCACTAAAAAAATATATATCATTATGAGAACTCACAATGATGGTGTCTGGAGTTCCAGGGGGATGTCACTGTGAAGTTTGATACCTTTGTGGGTTCTGTGAAGCTCAAAGGGTGAGATCCTATAAATTCTATGAAAGGGGAACCCTTTTCTACATATCATCTACTCGAATTCTATTCTTGAACTCTAATTTTAAGTTATAGAAGCCCCACAAACACGATCATCAAACTGGGGTCCTTAGAGTACTACTCTATGAATATTATATAGAAAAATGATTCATCGTGATACTTTTCTACTCCACTATACATCCTATGACCATCATGGCTCTGGAATCCCATGCTATGTGAAAGATCTATACAAATGAACTTCAAAAACAAGGAAGAAAAAATAAATATGTCATGGATAAGATGATCCATCAGGAATCTTCCTAGGAGGTCCTCATGGATTTTCTTAGAGATAATATATAATGACCAATAGCCTGATCGGGGATTATATTTAGAGTCATTCTTAAACTAGAATCCTTGTTGGTGGTGTTATTGCGAGTGGAAAATGATTACCCATTATGTAAGATATTTTCATTATATAGGATAAGTCAAAGGGATGTTGTTTTCATCATTGAAGAATGAAGGGATGAACCAGCTTACTGGTTCAAGGGAACACCAAATCAATATCATTGGTTCAGTGCTATCCATATTCATACTTGTAGGGATTATACTCATATAATCCCAAAATTTCATTACAACCATTTAAATTATATTTATTGTATGGAATAGTATCTAGATGTATATCCTCTATAGAAATGTACAATCCTCAAGGAATGATTAGGTATCCCGAAGAAAAGATGGACAAATTAATGGAACATAGGCCAAGGAAACTACTTTATAGAATAATGTGCATGGGCCTACTAGGTATGTTCATCCTATGGGGAATTCAGAATAGAGATGTGGTGAGTACACCTGTATGGGGATACATGGGACTCCAAAATCATCATCTATCAAAAAAATATGTATTTCCCAAGATGTTTAGTAGATAGTGACAGAGGACCAGAATCATTCAACGTCCTCACAAGGATGTCAATATCAGCCTCTAGGACCTCTACAATATTTCAGGAATTTCTATTTTGGTGAAAATGAAAAATGAATTATTTCCATGGAGAATGAATTAGAGTACATAGAGTAGATTCTAAATTTGGAAATTGGATTGCTGGACCTGGCTCCATGCAAAAAAAGATCATTCTATAAAAGATACCCACAAAAAATAGTGGTTCAACTATTTTATGTTTTTTCTCCCAAAGAGGAATAAGTAGTGGAGGATCCAATGAAAGTACCCTTAAGGCCCCGTACCTACGTAATATGAAAATAGTGTAGTAACGAATTTTCCTATTTATGGGTTCTAGAATTTAGAAAATTGTATATATTAGGATATAATATCAACATTGATAATATTTCATGGTTAGGTTGGCTTGTTTTATATCAGAGCACATTTATAGATTGATGTTTTCGTTATTAGGTTACCACATGGGTGTGTGGATAAGCACATTTATTATTGAATCCACGTTGTTGAAGGGTTTTCACAAAAACCTTTGGATTCTAGAATTGGTAAAGATGTATAAGGTTCATTGTACCATTATTAAGTGGATGAATTTTCTACGTGTATGCAGACTGATCCATTTCCTACACAACTAGGTGGAAGTGCATCTTAGGGATTATGAATACCCAAATCCCATGACCCCTCCCAGGTCAAACATTCAACCATCCATTATGAATGTTTGGGGAAGTTTCACATTGAATCTGGAATTGATGGTGGTGGAGAAAAAAAATAGAGAATGAACAAATTGAACATTCATCCATTCCCCTTTCAAACGAGAGTGTTCATTGAAGATGGCATGAGAACTGAACAGCAACGGACATATCTGCTTTCCCATTGAGGTAGAAAATTGGATGTGTGGTTGGATGACAAACAGTTATGTCAACACGATACCCTGCATCGATTTACAAGGATGTTCTGATGATTGTAGAGACTAAATCTGAAATTCTACCTCTGTGGTACATCATGAGGGTCACCAATGCATGATGAGGCATTTTGGTATAAAAAGTCATGGGGTCTCTCCAAGAATAAATATGTGTGAATTTATTAACAAGTTGCATGGTGAATGTGCAGTGCCAAGGGTGATTCACTATAATATTATAAAAGTACAATGATATTTTGTTTTGATTGGGAATTTGGGATGAAGATGATATACCGTAAAGTCATATGATATGACATGACCATGCATTTTAACATCACATGGTAAGGATGAAATAGTTTAAAATCATGTGTATAGGGGAAAATTGTGTAATTTCATGTTTACAGGACAAAAGAGATCTTATATTGAATTCGTAGAATATGAACCATAATGATATCATATAATGGGTGTAAAATTTGTGGTGTCTGATTATACCTGATATGAATGACGAACAGAGAGGCCCCCATCATGAAACATATTTTATAAGAGAATATGATTCATAAGCTCATAGTTTAGGGTTAAAATGATTGGACCATAGACTGTTTCTTTGGGATGAATATGGATATCCTGGTGGCATAAAAACCCAATCAGAATGAGGCACTAGGTGATTACATACACCACATATGTATTACAGCCAATGATTGAGTATAGTTTATAGTTATGCCCCATGGACATGGACACTTGGTTTAACATATTGATTATAGAATGTGAACTCATAGTTTAAGGTCATACTGTCATTACCATAACATGGTTATATTTTCCATGCATGTAAAAACCATACCACATACAATAAGACCATATGATTCATGATCGGTGTGGGAAACATGGGGAAAGAAGATTATTATGAAAATAGAGATATATAGTAGGGGAATTGGGATGGAATGTTAATGATTTCCCAATAATGTTGATCGGCCTACTCAATGTGAAATGGTGAATGGAGGGGTAAAATTGAAGGTGTTGATCTTTTGGATGGACATAAGGTTGTGGAATGTGATGTGAATCACATCATCCGATATTTGGGGAACATTTGGGGTTACATAAAAATAGCGGATAACTGCTGACAATGTTTGAAACACATCATATATATAGTGTAACTTGGATAGGAATTAGAAAAACAAGGATTAGATACTAACCGTGTTTTAAACCTGGGACCTTTCTCAAAATGTTTATTAAAATATTCCAGCGTTTTTTCCCAAGATAATAAGTGATCTGCATGGCCATGAACTGTGTCTTAAGGGGGTCTATTTAGATATGAATGATAATGGACACCCAAACATAGGATCATGTGAAGCATGGATATGGAATGAGGGAATGACAACGCATAACCCAACTCTCTATGTCATTCACCACATCACATCTGAGCACATGGATGAGGAACATTTGATAGATGGATATGGATCCCTTCTTAAGGGATGAATCCCTGCAGGGGTTCATAGGAATGGCATGGTAATGGATGAATGTAAAATTAGGAGTAATGAGAAAAGTAATATAGGGTTTAATAAACATAGGGGTAGACCTGTGGACAAAATGTCTGGCTATTCCATCGTATACCATGAGGATGAGAATAAAGCCACAAAAATTTCTCATATCATGTGTAGTTTAACATAATGGGTTAAAGATAAAGGAGGAATAAAACTTACCAAAACCAAAATATGACATTGGGATCATTGTTAATGTTCCTATAGGTCAAACCAGCTAATTAGGCCCTCTTATTGGATTTACATGGAATGTCATGGTAATAAACCCAAGATGATTAAATTACAAGAAGTACCACATGCACAATACATATTCTAGAGATAATGGTTATTATACCTTTTCTAAGACTAAGAAACGTTTTTGGGAATTCCATAGTATCTCATATGGATGGAAATCAATCTATATGTTGTTCGTGAAATCAGTGAAGTTTAATTTAATGTAGTAGGGATGTTGTTAGGAGGGTCATTATTGATGAAGGTATATGGTGATGATATTATAGGTCGACCTGAATGTGGACCAAGGTGGTCTTAGCACCATACCACACACTCCCAAGAGGATCCTAGATAAATAATTTGAATGAACCGTGTGTCAGGTCCATTGGAAAAATTTCTATGCATCATTATGTTTCCCATATGGATAGGAATCAAACCATGCATAGATGTTGAATACCATATAGTTCAATTTCATGATATATGGATGGAGGTCATTACGTAGTTTAACACCACAAATCTAGAATTATGAGGAATGGTATCCCAAAGGGAATCCACAATGTTGGGAAAAAATAAACCCAATAGGAATGATGATTACAGAAATCCACACCAAACCATGTGTTAACAAGAGAGATCTCAACAAATGTTCCAAAAGGATAAAAATATGTATAGGCCCAAAAAATATTTGTCCGGACGTTTCTACATATCAAAAAAGGATAGGAATAAATCCAAAAATTGTTCTGGACGTTTCACAATGTGTGACCAATCCAAAGGGTGTCTCCATCTTAGATGAGGATTTTGGGGGCGTATTGCAGGTTATAGTCATACAACCACTATAGGATAATAGTTTTACCATCATCGGTGATAGGGTAATATGACATAATATATAATAAAAAGGGAGTGTTACTATTATTTTAAAACATAAAGGACCATAAATACAATTCTGTTTAAAATATTTTAGGTAGGGCACAGTAGATTAACGTCATGTGCGATAGAAGAGATCTTAATTTATGGTCATAGAGCTTAGAAATTGAACAATTAATTGTCATACATGACATAATAGCAGTTTAACATCATACAATATGGAACAATGTTATATAGTTTAACATCATGAATCTACGATGAAGTAACTCATATGAAATGTACACATTGATGAATTTTTCATTGGTGGGATGTGTGACTCCACCTATATCCATAGTTATTAGAGAATATTAAGAATTGGGGTAAAAATTTTAAATGATATGGAGTCACTCCCATTTGGGTTCCATCATCCATGGATTCATTCTAGGGATTATCGGTGTCCTTAGCGCCAATACAAAATCACCTTGAAGGAAGGATTAGAGAAAAAATTTATTATATAATGATCTGGATATATTTTTTTGGTGCCCCTCATGATTATGTAATACCTATAGCATGTTATCATTGAGGGATTCCAAGCCATCTAGATAAACATTTTCTACACTTTCTGATGTCTACTGATTGTAGATAATTGTACAAAATGATTTCAATAGAATATTGATGGGTAGACCTGCCTCTGTTCTATACACAAGAGATTATGGGGTCACCTGGGTGTTGTTTCGTGTTGTCTTCATGGAATCCAAGTAGGCATATGGGATCTTGTATAGAAAAAAGTTATTGTTATGAACAACCATATTTTTCATAATATTGAGATTTTTTTTATTTCTTATAGTTTTTAATTGTACATTCCTTGGTAGAGAGATGTAGGTTTGGGCCAGATTCTATACATGGAATAAAATTTCGTCATCTTTGCAGATTATATGTTGGAACTATTATTGATTATAACATAATGATGGTCATTGAATTTATGGATGAGTTTGGAGCTCATGAACTCAACAATGGAATGATCCTTGACATCCTTTTGTAGAATCTCCTTCGGCCACATGGAAATGAAATCTGTTGTGGTTATAATAAAATAACATTTGTGAGCTATCACTAGCAGATATGGTGAAATGACATCAAGTCAACAAACTACAAGATTCCATCAATATATTGTGAAATTCAGGGGTTCGGGTGGTCGATGAAAAAATTTGGTAGGAATTTGAAATGTGTGGAACATCCTAGAAAACCCAAAATAGTCATGGACCATGGTTGGGCAAATGTAACACAGCCATCAAATCTGGTGGTAGAGTTTTGACCGTACCCATTGAGACCCACAGGAACCAGCATGAAATTTCGACATTAATTAGAAAATGCATATCCTTTAATTAAATTGTGGACAGAGTCATCAAAACCACATTTTTAGAGAATATATTCAAGTCCATGACCAATCTGTAGGGTGAAATGCACTGCATAGTGAAGAATTTTTTCATGCTCGATTATATCCGCTGGTTGATTGATGTGCTGGATATACTCGAAGAATGTTGTTTTTTAATCGAGGTATTCTTCTGTTGTGGTAGTGGGATCCAAAGGTCCTGTTGTAATATTATCATAGGCAATGATTCTTTTTCTTGGGATATCATTTTCATCCATGGCTATGGGGGTGATGACACTTCGATTCCCCAAAATGGGTAAAGTAATATTATTGTTCAGATTATCTAAGAGTAGTAGTTAAACCAGCCATGGAATCATCTCAAGCATTTTCTGACTGGGAAACACAATTCACATCTTATTGATAATGGCACTAGGAAAAAAACTGGAAATTGTGTCCCATTATGGTCACATGAAATGGATTCCTATCTATATAATTACAGTTGATCTTATTGATGACTAACTCCTTGTATTTCTTCACATCTAGGTGGGGAACATCAATCTCGATGGCAAGGTCAGGAATAGTGAAAAGATCCGAATAATCTAGCTCTATTTTTATGCTACATTCAAAAAACAATAATGAATAGGGAATAACATCATGTGTAGGAATAACGAATATGATACACATACCTACTATGTTTAGTTTTGATTCATTGATTTATAATATAGTTAAGCTTCATGAGGCACCATTAATGTTCATATACAAAATTGAATAGTATGATCCACTGAGATTATTACCACATCAAGGATTCCATGATCGAGGGACTTTTCTATTGTGTTCAGATGGGCATCTAGAAAATATTCCTGCACCTGAACCTTGATGGTCCTCCAAGGCATAAACCTGATGTTGAATGGATAAACCAACAGTACCCAATGATCAAGACAGATAATCAACATGGGATAGCTCAAAATATACATTAGATAATTCATGTAGGAAACAATATATATAGCATCATTTTTTAGATAATGCCACATCTTTTTTCACTAAATAAACTAGTGCCAGGTAGTTTTTCCAATAGAAGAATATTTAGTCCACGGGTCAAGGAGCATGGGACTGAGATGGTATAAAATGTTCTATGTCCCTTCATCATTCTTATGGAAATGAAGATAATGGAGGGATCATTAAATGGTGGTCATAAAAAGGTAAAGTGGATGTAAAGAACCAGAAATTTCAAGGGAATTTTTTAATTAATTTTCTATGGAATTTTACAAGAACGCAGTTTCTGACGGCGCCTAATTCTGAGGCCCGGTGTGCCCGGAATCAATTTCCTAAGTTTAGCTCAGGTATGTTCAGTGAACGAACGAGCGGGAATTTCTAACTTTTGAACAGGTTCTCAGAATCAAATTCCGAGGGCACCGATGAAACAACAGCGCCGGTTTTTGCTTAAGGAGACCTTTCCCGAAGTTTCATTTTATGTTGGTTGAGAGTTAATTTCTTACGGGGGAATTAGAAGAAGTTAAATAAAATTGTGGGACACAATTTTATTTTTATTAATGTTAGTTATTTCCTCCCAAGGGGAGTTATAGGTGGGGCCGACACCCAAATAACCTCCCATGAGAAGATATTAGTGGAGTGGGGCCCACATGTGCCCTAAACTTTTCATCTCCCCATAACACCCTTGAACTCCCCCATTAACACCGGTTTTCATTAAGTTTGTTAACTCTCCCCTTAATTAATTTGTGGAACCTCTCCATCTCCCATCCATTTATGTTGCCAACACTAATGCCATAATTAATTCAATTTACATTTTGAATTAATTTGAAAATGCATGGCAATGTTACATAATGGGAGGGCCTTATTATATTTTTTGGTTGGCAAATATTTTGGGTGGGAAAAACCTTTGGATAATTTGGAGGAGAGTTCTTCTTACGACGAAGAACACCATCCTTCCACGAAGAACGACGCCGTGCCTTCCTTCCTCTTCACCGAAAAATGTGAGGAGACTCCGCTTCCACCTCAGATGCACCCCGACGTCGTCTTCAAATCCTCTTTCCGTGATTCCTCTCTTGAAACCGAGGTAGGGGGTTTACGTGATTTTCCTTACGTGATTCTCTTCCGTCTTTTATCCGCGATATTTGGACCAAATGATTTCAGTTAACAGGAGGAGGTCGGACCACACAAACACGGCCGTCCCCCTCCCTTATTATTTTTCTTGTTGTTGCGGATCGAATGAAATTGACACGGTGCTGTCGCACCGCGCGGGATCGAGCAGCAAGGATGCGCGACATCGTCACGCCGCGCGGGATCGAACGGCAAGAATGCGCGATGTCGTCACGTCGCGCATTCAAATTTTAAACTCTCGTGCATGGGTATTTGATTGAAAGGTGTTCATATAATTTATTTTTTTGGATAACTTATACCCTTGTCAATGATTAAAATCATGTGTTTATTTTTTTTCCAATTGATAACACCTAACGCGGAGGACGCGGGCCGAAAAAACACAACCCGATAACCCTCCTTAGCTTGTTAATATGTGCGGATCAATGGACGACGACGAAGCAGACCACTATGGTGTTTGAATCCCTTCACAGTGAAGGTCTGGTCTCGGGAGGACCGTTGGAGAAGACGACAGGAGAAACGGACCACCGGAGCGCGTCCGGGGGTCCGCGGAAGGTGGTGGCGGCGCCGACGACCAGTGACCGGCATCGGCGTTTCGACGCCGGCTTCAATTTGTAGCGAGGGGGGGGAGTCGCGCACCCCGCTCCGTGTCTGCGGCGCGGTCATGCCGGATGAGCTGCGGCCGGGCGGGCCGGCCGCGCCCCGCCGGGTCGGTCCGGGCCCAGACCCCCTGTTTTCGGACCCTCTTTGGTCTTTTGGACATATGTTGAGCTGTTGAACTCCGATCGATGCACCGTCAGTGGCGATGCGATCCTTGGATCGAGACGTTTGTTTCGGTATATTACACTCAATGTTTCGGAACACTTTGGGTTCGGCCGGGTTGGTTCGGATACGAAACCAACCGAGCCCTCGGAGCAGAAATGCTTATATCTATAGCTCCGGACGTCCGATTGACGTGCCTCGACTTTGATGGATTCTTCTAAGTGAGACAGATCTTTTGGCGTACTCCACTCGTGGTCTAGATGCCGTCAGAGTGTGGTCGGGTTTGTTCGCTCACGAAACCAACTGGGCCCCTAGAACGAAAAAGCCAATAACTCACAGACCGGGCGTCCGATTGACGCCCCGTCTGTCTCGTTGAATTCATCTTGATGAGAAGGAACTTTTTTCATACTTCTCCCGAGATTTGGTTGCTGTTGGATAGTGGCTGGGTTGGATTGTACCCGTAATCCAACCGGCCCCTTGGAACGGAAAAGCTGTTATCTTTCAGACCAGACGTCCGTTTGACGAACCGTCTATGGCGTTGGTGATCACGTTGAGAAACGGTCCCTATGAGTATACCCTATGAGAGTTAGGGGTACAATTGAGATACGACTGGGTTGGTTCACTCACGAAACCAACCGGGCCCATGGGACGAAAAGGCTAATAACTCACAGACCGGGCGTCCGATTGACACGCCGTATGTTGCATTGAGACCCCTATGACGAGGAGGTCGTTTGAGATACTTATTCGTGGGACATTGAGATACTTGGAGTATCGACATGTAGATCGTGGAGCGGACCCTCCCAGAGACGAGCGTGCGGAGTACGGAGACCATGTAGCTGACTGAGACCTGACGACTGCTTGACCGACTTGACTTGGAGTGAGTCGACTAGTACAGTGGACGGAGCACTACTTTTTGAGGTGCAGACCCATGGAGGACGGAGCACTACCTGTGTGACAGTGCAGACCCGCGGTACTCATCCGGAGAGTACCTCTGCAGGCTACTTGGGGGGTGTGCACTACTGTATTTGGGTGGCATACCCTGGCGAGAAGCACTACTATGTTTGGGTGGCTGACCCGCGGTACTCGACAGGAGGATTACCTCAGCAGTCATAGGTTTGTGAGTAGTACCTCGGAGTCGTGACAGGACCACTATACACTCTAGAGATGGGGCTCTTCAGCAGTTACAGTTTCGATAAAAACAATCCTTGTTTGAGCTGAGTCTTTTGACCCTTGTGTTTACCTCATGATTGAGATGGGTCACATGATAACATAGGTATATGTATGGGAATAGACCTGGGTAGTGGTTATCTGTTGATTTCATGATCTTGGTGTTTTCCTAATGATTGATATGGGTTACTTGATAACTTAGGTATATGCATGGGAATATACCTAAGTAAAGGTTATCTGCTGAGATATTCTTTGTGGTTATCCATGTTGGTTTTAGTGAGACCTTGAGGGTCTTATGGTTCATACTGAGTATCGTTATACTCACCCCTGCACGGGATATGCCCGCACCTCGTTGTGTTGGTTGCAGACGACGGGCAGTGCTGACAGAGGCCGAGTGTTCGAGGACTGGACGGTACCCGACGGTGGACTACACGACGAGTCAGTACCCGGAGGTGGACTACACGAGGAGTCAGTATCCGGAGGAGGAATTCACGGCGAGACGGCACTCGGAGGAGGTTGACGTGCGAGAACATTGTGTAGGCTATCTGGACCTACCCTTCAGGTAGGAGCCGTGGTGGACGATCCAGGAGCTGGGCCATCTGTACCTACCCTTCAGGTAGGATCTGAGGAGGATGACCCAGGAGCCGCTTCCGTCCTTCCAGCTATTGTCTTTTCCTATTGTACTTTGTTCATTTGTAGTTGTACATTCTTATGGGTTTGTATTATGGCGCATTTACTTTTCAACACTTCTCTTTGTACTTAGTGTTTTACTTCTGCTTGTACTCTGTGGTGTTTTGTTTACTTTTATAAAGTCAATGCCTTCCCAATTATCGGGATTTACACCTTTGGTGCTAGTCGCCAGCCCCTGCCCTATGGAAGGCGGGCTTGGGGTAGTCACGGCACGGGCCCCGAGGACAGGTCGTGACAAAATGGTATCAGAGGTGTTGGTTTTACCGCAGAACTTATAACTCTGATATTTTCTTTATGTGAGGCAATAGTGTTAAGAGTACCTAGTGTGGTTTTCAGTTCAGGGAGTCCAGTGTTGGTTTGGGCGGTCGACGTATCCATACACCAGGACCCTAACAACTGATTTCTGACTTTGTGCACGAAAACACAGATTGCGTGTGTGTTTCTAGATGTTTTTTAAATGTCAACTCAAACCATGTCATCTCACCAGGTATAATCTTTTGATCGTGTCATGTTGTTTCTTTCAGGATGCCTTTTCTCGGACGACCAGCTAGAGCCCAGAGGGATGTGCGTACTGACAGCCTATCGAGAGACGAGGCTTCGGTACATGGCCCTCTTGCAGTTGAGGCACTAGTAGAGGCACCAGCAGTACTACCATACACTGGGCCACCGATGCCACCAGCCCCTGCAGTAGGTGATTCAAGACACTTGAGTGTGCTGCACGAGTTCCAGTGCTAGAGGCCACCCAGGTTCAAGGGAGAGACGGACTCGAAGGTGGCTGAGTATTGGTTAGAGGCTGTGGTGAGAGTCTTCAGGCTAGTGGGGACGCCGGCAGACTTCATGAGGATCTTTGCTGTCATCCTTCTTCAGGCAGCAGCAGGCAGGTGGTGGAGCCACTTGTTCCAGTTTTGCGATGGGATGGCCTTCACATGGGAAGACATTGAGACCTTCTTCAAGGTGGAGTTTGTGCCAGTAGCTCTACACCCCGAGAGTGTACAGGAGATCCTTCCTTTGCCGCATATTTTTCGATCAGTAGCCGAGTCATCTGTGGGCAGTAGACAGACGATGCAGAGGTCCAGGAGGACCAGACCAGCAGTTGAGCAATCTCGAGTTTTAGGATCGGTGGTGCGGGGCACCCGGGGTGGGGTCAGAGCCAGGAATGCCAGAAATGGTCAGCGTTTCTCCTGCGGCAGGAAGGGTCACCTGGCATGTGACTGTACAACCCCCCGTACAGTTGATCAACTGGAGTTGGAGGAGCCACCGAGACAGAAGTAGCGGATGGTGCTTGAGCAACAGCTGAGTAGTGGGAAAGCCAGTATAGCTCTGGGAGCAGGTGGACAGGAGAAGAACTAGTGTATAATTCCCTTTTACTTCTACTTCCATGTTGTTGTTGTATTCGTGTATTTGTACTATGAGCTGCAATAATAAAAAGACACATATTTTTGTGATGTTTTCTTTCATGTCCTTTTGTTTGGTTGATACTGCGTGGTCCCGGTAAAAAATGTTGACTTGACCCTCACTTTATATATTTTACTAGAGGAGACCCAGTGACCTCACACTGATGCCGACAGTGTGACTCGACCCTTGGAGGCGAGAGTGACAGTTGGATCTCTTGGTAGTTACGTCGAGGCCTTACGCTGTCATCCATGGCATGAATGCATCATTCATGTCGGGATTGACTGTATTAGGCAATGGGCATGGTTCATCCAGGGGATGAGTCTGAGTTTCTCTTTTCGGCAAAGGGGAAATTTTAGCAGCTCTTTCAGATCATATTCAAAGAATGTACAGATCATCCAGGAGCGGATGAAGACTGCACAGTGCAGTAAGAAACAGGAAACTGGCACCAGTCTTGGAGACTCGGGCATGTTAAATGTTTCCATAAGAGGAATCTTAAAGGAGATATGAGTTTGCAAAGCAGAAGACGTTGAGGAAGAGCTAAGAGAGAAGCATGTGGTGGTGTACATTTTAAATGCTATAACCACCCGCCTTAGTTATCCCCGTCAGGATCAGGGAGATGGAGGTCAGAGGAAAGGTGTGGCTGCATGCAGTCAAGGAGAGTGACCTGATGGCTCTAAAAATGATTCAAGGGATAGTATGTGTCCGCTACTAGATGCTGTAATAGCATACGTCGATATGAATCATTCCCTGCTTTCACAAATCTTATCCCAGACCTAGAATTTATGGTAAGTCGTGGACTTGACCCTCACGTCTAGAGATACCTTGGGAGGAGACTCGATAATCACACTTACACCGACGATGTGGTCGAACCCTCAAGGCAAGAGTTTTAGTTGGAATCCCTTGGTGGAAGCATCGAGGCCTCACGACGTTGGTCTGAGTATGGACTGGTCAATCACAGTTCATACACAAATTGACGGTATTAGGCAAAAAAGTTGTGGTTTAACTACGACGTCAGGTTGGGTTTTCCTTGGTTGGAGGAAAGGGAACCCCAGGCAACATAGGATAACTCATGCACAGGGGGGTGCGACCGAACACTCTTGAGTCGGTCAACCTTCCCCTTGTGGTAGCAGTTATTTGAGTTTCAGTTCTAACAGGAATTGGAGACCTCTAGAGTTCGAGGATGACGATCACGACCTTATACGAGTATCACCTCGACGAGGTTTACGGAAATGTGGCCAAGGCGGAAAGTTATCTCTGAGGTCCAGCGGACCTTCTTAGTTCCTTATCCAGGTAGGCATGGTTGTTTACCGCTTGACCCATCCAACTCAGTTGCACCTGGTGCATGACTTTTTCCAGGTATCTCAACTGAGGAGATGCACGCTCGACCCTTCGCATATCATCGACCATGAGGAGCAGGACGATGGTGATGGGGTTACTTCCACGAAGGTTCCAGTATGGATCGAGGATCAACATGAGCAGATCCTATGAGGACGGTCAATTCCTCGAGTTCTCTTTCTTTGGCAGTATGGAATCTCCAGGTAAGCACATGGGAGCAGAAGGCTCAGGTACGTGCTCAATAACTCTTTTGTGACCCTAGTTTCTGTTGAAGCTTTATGGGGACGTAAAGCCCTGAGATGGGAGTAATGTAAAGACCCGGTAATTTCAAAGAAATTTTTTTTCTTACTTTTCTATGTAATTTTACAAGAACGCAGTTTCTGACGGCGCCTGATTCCGAGGCCCGGTGTGCCCGGAATCAATTTCCGAAGTTTAGCTCGGGTACGTTTAGTGAACGAACAAGCAGGAATTTCCAACTTTTGAACCGGTGCTCGGAATCAAATTTCAAAGGCACCGATGAAACCGCAGCGCCAGTTTTTGCTTAAGGATACCTTTTCCGAAGTTGCGTTTTATTCGGGTTGAGAGTTAATTTCTTTGGGGGGAATTGGAAGAAGTCAAATAAAATTGTGGAACACAATTTTATTTTTATCAATGTTAGTTATTTACTCCCAATGGGAGTTAGAGGTGGGGCCCACACCCACATAACCTCTCATGAGAGGATATTAGTGGAGTGGGGCCCACACGTGCCCTAAACTTTTCATCTCCCCATAACTCCCTTGAACTCCCACATTAACACTCTTTTTCATTATGTTTGTTAACTCTCCCCTTAATTAATTTGGGCAACCTCTCCATCTCCCATCCATTTATGTTGCCAACACTAATGCAATAATTAATTAAATTTACATTCTAAATTAATTTGACAATGCATGGAAATGTTGCATAATGGGAGGGCCTTATTATATTTTTTGGTTGGCAAATATTTTGGGTGGGGAAAACTTTTGGATAATTTGGAGGAGAGTTCTTCTTACGACGAAGAACACCATCCTTCCACGAAGAACGATGACGTGCCTTCATTCCTCTTCACCGCAACATGTGAGGAGAAGCCGCTTCCTCCTCAGACGCACCCTGATGTCTTCTTCAAATCCTCTTTCCACGACTCCGCTCTTGAAACCGAGGTAGGGGGTTTACCTGATTTTCCTTACGTGATTTTCTTCCGTCTTTTATCCCCGATATTTGGACCGCATAATTTCAGTTAATGGGGGAAGGCAGGACCACACAAACATGGCCATACCCCTCCCTTATTGTTTTCCTTGTTGTTGCGGATCGAATGAAATTGACACAGTTCCATCGCACCGCGCGGGATCGAGTGGCAAGGATGCGCGACATCGTCACGCCGCGCGGGATCGAACAACAAGAATGCGCGACGTCGTCACGCCGCACATTCAAATTTTAAACTCTCGTGCATGGGTATTTGATTGCAAGGTGTTCGTATAATTTATCTTTTGGATAAATTATACCATCTTCAATGATTAAAATCATTTGTTTATTTTTTTGCCAATTGATAACACCTAACGAGGAGGACGCGGGCCAAACAAACATGGCCCGACAACCCTCCGCTGCTTGTTAATCGATGTGCGGATCAACAGACGACGATAGAGCAAACAACTATGGCATTTGAATCCCTTCTCAATGATGTTCTGGTCCCGGGAGGACCGCTGGCAAGGACGGCAGGAGAAACGGACCACCAGAGTGCGTCCGGTGGTCCGCGGAAGGCGGTGGCGGCGCGCAACTGGAATGTTGGCGGCGGCGGTTCGCCGCCGGCTTCAATTAACATCGAGGGGGGGGGGGGAGGGGGAGGGAGTCGCGCATCCTGATCCGCAGCTTCCGCTCGGCCACGCTGGCCGGGCCGCGGCTGGTCGGGCCAGGCCGCGCCCCGCCAGGTCGGACCCGAGTCGGGTCAAGCTGGTTCGGGCCGGGTCTGTCCGGGCCCAGACCCCCCGTTTTCAGAACCTATTTGGTCTTTTGCCCATATCATGAGCTGTCGACCTCCGATCGACGCAACGTCAGTGGAGATGCGATCCTTGGATCAAGGCGGTCGTTTCGGTATATCGTACTCAATTTTTCGGAACACTTTGGGTTCGACCGGGTTGGTTCAGATACGAAACCAACTGGGCCCTTGTAGCGGAAATGCTGATATCTTGAGCTCCAGACGTCCGATTGACGTGTCATCGACATTGATGGATTCCTCTAATTGAGATGGATTTTTTGTCTTACTCCGCTCGAGGGTTGGATGTCGTCAGAGTGTGGTCAGGTTAGTTCGCTCACGAAAAAAACCGGTCCCCTGGAACGAAAAAGCCAATAACTCACAGACCGGGCGTCCGATTGACGTGCCGTCTGTCTTGTTGAATTCCTCTTGATGAGACGGAACTTTTGGCATAATTCTCCCGAGTTTTGGTTGCTGTTGGATAGTGTCCAGGTTGGATTGTACCCGAAATCCAACCAGACCCTTGGAACAAAAAATTTGTTATCTTTCAGACCAGACATCCGTTTGACGAACCGTTAGCGGCGTTGGTGATCACGTTGAGAAACGGTCCCTATGAGTATACCCTATGAGAGTTTGGGGTACAATTGAGATATGGCCGGGTTGGTTCACTCACGAAACCAACTGGGCCCCTCGGACGAAAAGGCTAATAACTCACAGACCGGGTGTCCGATTGACGCGTCGTCTACTGCGTTGAGACCCCTATGACGAGGCTGTTCTTTGAGATACTTCTTCATGGGACTTTGAGATACATGGAGTATCGACCTGTAGCTCGTGGAGCGGACCCTCCCAGAGACGAGCGTGTGGAGTACGGAGGCCGTGTAGCCAACAGAGACCTGACGACTACTTGACCGACTCAACTTGGAGTGAGTCGGCTAGCCCAGTGGACGGAGCACTACTTTGTGAGGTGATGACCCATGGAGGATGGAGAACTACTGTGTGACAGTTGAGACCCGTGGTACTCGTTCATAGAGTACCTCTATAGGCTACTAGGGGGTGTGCACTACTGTGTTTGGGTGGCATACCCCGGTGGGAAGCCCTACTATGTTTGGGTGGCTGACCCGCGGTACACGACAGGAGGAGTACCTCAGCAGTCTTAGGTTAGTGAGAAGTACCTCAGAGTCGTGACAGGACCACTGTACACTCCAGAGACTGGGCTCTTGAGCAGTTACGGTTTCGATAATAAAAATCCTTTTTTGAACTGAGTCTTTTGACCATTGTGTTTACCTCATGATTGAAATGGGTCACTTGATAACTTAGGTATATGTATGGGCATATACCTGGGTAGTGGTTATCCATTGATTTCATGATCTTGGTGTTTTCCTCATGATTGATATGGGTTACTTGATAACTTAGGTATATGCATGGGCATATACCTAAGTAAAGGATATATGTTGAGATCTTCTTTGTGGTTATCCATGTTGGTTTTAGTGAGACCTTGAGGGTCTCGGGGTCCCTACTGAGTATCGTTATACTCACACCTGCACGGGCTATGCCCGCACCTCGTTGTGTTGGTTGCAGACAACGGGCAGTGCTGACGGAGGCCGAGTGTTCGAGGACTGGACGGTACCAAGAGGTGGACTACACGACGAGTCAGTACCCGGAGGTGGACTACACGACGAGTCAGGTTCCTGAGGTGGAATTCACAGCGAGACGGTACTCGGAGGAGGTTGACGGGCGAGAGCGTTGTGGAGGCTATCTGTAACTACCCTTCAGGTAGGATCCTTGGTGGATGATCCAGGAGCTGCGCCATCTATACCTACCCTTTAGGTAGGATCCGAGGAGGATGAACCAGGACCCACTTCCGTCCTTCCAGCTGTTATCTTTATCTATAGTAGATTGTTCAGTTGTAGTTGTAATTTCTTTTGGGTTTGTATTCTGGCCCATTAAATTTTCATCACTTCTCTTTGTACTTAGTGTTTTACTTCCGCTTGTACTCTATGGTGTTTTGTTTACTTTTATAAAGGAAATTCCTTCCCAGTTATCGGGATTTATGACTTTGGTGCTAGTCGCCAGCCCCTGGCCTGTGGAAGGTGGGCATGGGGTAGTCACGGCACGGGCCCAGAGGACGGGTCATGACAGTGGATTTCCAAAAAATGTCATCAGAACTAGAGGCTACAATATATAAATCACGATCATCTCATTTGAGGTCTGGAACTCTTAATCCCATAGATATATGACACCATTATTCTTGAGTGAATATAAGGACTTTCAGTTGTCGTCTAGATTCATAATTAATTAGAATATATACGGGATGATCCACTGAAAACCATATATCTCTCAAAGGTTGCTTGGAGGAGGAATCTGAATGATGGACTTGATCTTCTTTTGGTCGATCTAGATGTGTCTATATTTGAAACATAAGAGAAGAAAAATACCAGTGGTAACCACTATGGAACACATTAAGGGATTCATCATCAGATTGTGGGAGTGAAAGAACATGAACACTATATCAAGATCTATGTGATAGTCCTCATGCTGGAGTTATTTTTCAATGAAATTGCCACAGTATAAGTCCAACAACAACCCAAGGATAAATTTGAATATGAAGTGCATGGAACACTGATAGGTGGCCCCTGAATTCATTAAAAAAAGGGAATTAATTAATAACAAAAATACCCTGTGATTCTTTGAAGGTGGTGGACTCCCTATCATCTAGGGACATCCAGCTCTAATTATACCCAATTTATTCGTCCATGATGAAGAGGGCATGGAATATAGCTGTGGAATCGATCAACAGGTCTATGATAAGAAGGGGAAATCGTTATTTGTACAATGATGGTTGAACTCACCAAATTTAATCCAAAATCTGATCTTTCCATTCGTTTTCTTGAGAAGAAAAATGTTGGCCTATCAAATGGGGTATTGGACATCCTTGAAAAAGTGGGCATTGATGAGATAATCAAAATCATCCTCGACCATGGTCACATGAAAGGGGGGCATCTTATTGGGAGGTTTTTTGAAATCATGATGGCTTCTTGGGACACCAATTTAGTGGATGGTGACATGAAGATCCATTCATGGAATATATTCATAACTCCTAGAAAGCAAATCAACATGATATTTCAAGAAATCTGCATACATCAACTATTCCTCAAAATGAATAGTTGCGCTGATATGTGTTGGTCTTGGATCAATTTCAGTAATGTGATTCAACTATAAGAAATCATTAATAGTGGTGGAAACACCCCTTTAAAATTCATGAGAAGAATCATCAAGATATTCCTCACTGTTTTTGATAGGGGGATCGAGAGAAAAATATTTCTCGAAAATAAACTCTAAAGGAATATTAGTGTTGGCTTGAGAGGTGGTGAAATCTTTACAATGATACCCTTCACTCTTAAAAACATGGAGAAAAAATTTGTCAATGACATTCTATATGGACTTTGATTGAGTTCCCAACACATTATGGTATCAATGTAGCAGTGTTGGGTCACTCTATATAGGCATATCCCATCCCATCAAAACTAGAATTTATATCATACTACATTTTCCATGGGGCAAACACCTCGATACCTAACATGGGTAAGAGTCACATATTCAAATCTAGAATATTCGTTAAAGAATTACAAGGAAATATTCATGTGTTTTATGTATTTGGGAACATTTCTAACCCTTATTTAAAGAAATGAAGTAGTGTCCCATGTTTGAGTATCTGGACTCCAACCAGTGAGTTTGGTGCATGAATACATTGTCCAAATGAATTTATGGTTTTGTGATGAAACTGATGTGAAGTCTCAATAGAAGGCATGAATTGTCTTGAAGAACCAGCCTGAATAGTCAATTTATTCATAAGGTGATGGCCTTGTTGATGATGGGGTTTATTGGGAACATTAAGAAGACCTTCTTGATGATCCTCATCAGTAGGAACCATGTATCGATCCACCAATTTGATAGTATTTAATGAGACATCCTCTCAATCATACCATAAAGAAAAATCCAACCATTATAGAATTTGAGGGGAAATT
Organism: Viscum album; assembly: GCA_963277665.1. Taxonomy (NCBI): domain Eukaryota; kingdom Viridiplantae; phylum Streptophyta; class Magnoliopsida; order Santalales; family Viscaceae; genus Viscum; species Viscum album. The sequence continues at coordinate 552,683,754 of OY728138.1, forward strand.
ATCATCGTTGGTGCATGATATATCCTAGAGTTTGGAATGGATGTAGCTCAGATGGTTGGGTCTACATTCACTTCGGCTATCGGTTCCTGTTGTTTTGAGAAGTTACATGGTAAAATGTTGATGCAGAAGTAGTAGAAATTGGGGGTTATGAAACATCAGCAAAATCATGCCATTTCAAATGGGAATGAATGAAATAATGTGTGTGAGATACTACTCTGCAGTCTAATAATTCATCAAAATTCTAAGACATTTAACTAGAGGTATATTGACATTCACCTTCGTTGTCATGGTTTGGATTCCAAAAACACATACCATCTATTCTAGAGTAGGACCCAATCTGAAAAAATTGATGTAAATATGGTCTTGAATTTATTCCTAAAACCCTTATAATCTCTTAATGGTGTGTCAAATGGTCATGTATAATGATATGTAGTCGAGGATATCATTGAGATCAATCGTACAGAGCTTCATGCATTCATTAGATTTCATAATTCCATGATCCCATGAACATCAGAACTAACAGAGGTCCAATGATTTATAAAAATAGTAGCTATAATTTATCTGGTATAGAAAAGAAACTATAAGATAATTTATTTGATGATGGGTGGGATCCTGTTGAGGTTTTACATTTTTGTATTCTCTCATAAGATACATTTATTAACGGTGTGGTATCAGCCGATTCAGAGGCATCCAAACCTACGGTTGGGCTTGAGGGTTTTTTTCATCAGTGAGGTTATGAGTGATTCTCCACAGGTAATAATTATAAACATCTTGGGGCCTCTAAAAGTACGATGAAAGAGGTTTCAACCATGGAGAACCTTATTAAATGAGATAGTGGAGGCAATAGGCATGCATGTTTAGCTTGCTCCAAGGCCTTCTCTAAGAGATGTGCATTGTTAGTTAAATCATAGAATCTATATGGGTTGTTCTGATTGATGAGTGAGGGAAAAAATTAAATCATTAAATTCCAACAAAATCACTTTATTATGATTTATTATAGTCAGCAACATATTGATAGAATATGTGAGTTCCTTCAACATGGTGAAAAAGTCAGGTACTCTCTCATCTGGCCATTGTTTACAGATGATGTGGTCGGAAATACTGGTCTTTCAGGATGTGGATCTTAATTGATAATTAAACATCCTATGGAGATCCTCACAACTATCTATAGACCTGATAGTTAACTGGTTGTACCACATGACCCATTTCCATCCAATGTTTGAACGAAACCCTAGAGTCTAGAGGCTTCCTACATTGCTAGAGTCTCTAGAATAGGTCCCAACATAAATATAAAGTGGGCCAGTTGCTGCAGAGTGTCTCCCATCACATTGAATGGGGAAGAGGTAGGGTTCCTAAAATTTGGGTGTGATGTTATATCATCCATCGATGTTGGGTATGGATTTTCATCAGGTATAATCACTACCTGTTGTTTCTCAAGGGCGTCAACGAACACAATGAGCAAAGCCATCAAATCACCCTGGTGGGGATATCTAACCACCAGTGAGTGTGTTAAATCTTCAACAAAATAGGATGTCTAAGTAGAATAGTGGTAAAATACAGTGTCTAGTGTATGCACTAGTGTAATAATATGATGAACCACTATGGAAATGTCTGAATCTGAGTTCGTAGTATTATTCTCTAGCATTTAAGGAGGATTTAGAGATGCATATCATGTATTTTTCCATATGATATGGCCTATGTATTTTTGGGAGATAATGTTTTTTCAAGATCAATGATAGGAATATCACTAATAAGAAACTATGTCTTCCCCAAATTCTGTAATGGATGATGAATGAGATCATACTAAAAAAATCGTAGTCTAAACGTCGTTCCGTAACACAGTAAGTGAAGATCTTGTTAATGATATTCTTCTATTCTATTATATTTTTGAGAATGAATAAATTATTAGTATCATCCTACATCATTAGCATTGAACAATATGGGTCAGAGTGATTAAGGGCCCCGATAAGGTTTTTTAACATGATGGTGTTTATACAAAAGATAAATGATGCATATGTGTATCTAAGGCCAAGAAATTGTCTTTGTTGAAGAGTCTCGACACCCTCTAGGTATTTCAGGTGTTTTTCTTCCCCAGAGGGTGGGGAATCCACCTCTTACCATACATTAAGGACATCTACTATCTTTATATCATTTATGAGAATGTTTAACTCAGATATTCCTGGACGTATATCATCAATATCACCTGGTAGGTCTAAATATCGGAGGATCAGATTTAAGTAGAGAGTACCATATTTTCCCCAAACTCATATAATCACATATAGAGATTCCACATTGATAATTATTTGCTTCAAAAGGAAACTCTGTATGCATATATTTGGAAGAGTTCAGTTACAGCCGTGTTATGCAGGTTGCTGAGCCACAAGAACCACGACTAGGTCCACTATGTGACACTACTGGGCGATGTTGTGAAGATTCTCCCACCTCTTCGGATACACCAACTAATGATTCCAAATACATATATCTTTCACCCAGTTTTTTTTGAATCATGTTACTTCATCATAGGTTAGAAATTTTTGAATGTCATTGTCTACACTCGTGATTGGCCATTATATCTCAGATTACTAGACTTTCATTAGAATGTACATCAATCATCATCATTCAATATCATGTTTTGAATTTTGGTTTTCCGATTCTCTAACTGGGGGAAGATGAAGAACCAAATATAAACTTATTGTAGAAAACTGCGATAAAAAAATGGTTAGAGGATTGAACATTGTACGAGTTGACCGGCCGCTTTAGACTGGGTTGTCTCTTTTGGACAGTATCAACGTCATAATCATGTCTCTATAGGATATGGTGTTAACCACATCATCACAATCAAGGACTGAATCTATTGGTGGTGGATATTCCTGGTTCTATTCATCTATAAATCCATTTGAAAACTCTGTATTATCTCTTATTGAGGTATAGAATCATCATGTTGATGATAAAAGTGGATTTCATGACAAGACCCAAGAATGGAACCTAATCTGAATCATCCTATATGTACCTACTGGGGGTTTTCGGGATCTGGTACAAATCTCATTACAAAAGGATGAATATTACACATGTAGTTCCTCTCTACCGACTATGATACATAGGATCATGGTAATGGATCCATCATCCAGCCACACTCTCCTTCATACTATGAAAAGTAGTCTGGAATGAGAATTTATTGATGCATCTAGATGTATTTCCATAAGCGGTGGTGGTTCAACCTTAATCCCCATGAAGGGATTTCAATGAAGGGTAAATCTTCAACATGGGGAGGACTTCCGTGGGGGGGAGCCTTAGGAACATGGAGGTCCTATTTATTAGAGAGATGAGCTATGTGGAGCACCCGATAATATGTGAAATTGAACACTGGGTGGACCTCTATGTTGATTAATGGATGTGCAGGGAGGACCACCAGAGTGGGTTGTGCTAGAACATGGATGACCCCCACTAGAGCTCTTGAGAACATGTAGAAGACTTCAATGTCATATTCATACTACACAGGTAAGAACATAGTGTTGATTGGAATAAGTATATTGGGGAAGGTTTCATAATGATGGAATAGGATAGATGGATGAACTATGTGTGGACCGTCTATGAAGCAAGGGGAACAACTTCTTTGATAGTTCTTGAAGAGGGGAGGAACTTTTATAGAGTTGGTGAGAACATGGGGGGGGGGGAACTCTATGGTGACAGGTGATAGATAAAGGATGATGTTTGCTCGTCTAGTGATGTTGTGTATATGACCTCCTATTAAGACATGAAGTACTAGAGGAATACATTCACATCGATGAACATAGATAGAGGGAGGGCCTCAATAATGGGATTCAACAAGGCCATGAAGACCTCATCTGTGAGTGATGTCGGTGATATGGGGAGGACCCAAATACTGACTGCGAAGGTAGGGAGGACCTCTACTATGGAAATATATGTTATAGGGAGGACCTCTATGCTAGATCGCATCGTCATGGGTCATCCCGTGATGGCTGCTGATCATTCCAGCCATATAATGTGTCAGCCAAGCCTTTCTGTAGGGTGGTTAATGTAATAACCTTGATCGGGAATTGATTTTCCCCATCGTTTTAAATTAATGGGACTAGTAGTATGAATCAGCGGTGGAATAGTCCACTCTATCTATATATTATGATTACCCGGATGGTCATATTAATGATCATGAGACCATTGTTTACATAAGGTCATCAGGGTCAGGGTTGGCTGAGAAGTGGCATAGTCCAAATGTTCAAGGGTTTGAGGGACCATAAACTGGTGGCACATAAGTGGCATTGTGGGATCCCTTGTTGGATTATCCTAGGTGGTAATCATTATTGGGATGACATGGACATAACACACCTCACTGGAATAGGGTTGTGATTCATGGGAACATTCATTGGAGAGACTCTTCATATGGCTGAATGTTTGAGTTGGGATCACATTCTCCATACATAATCATTATGGGGAAGTGATAATTGTGAGGTATTAAAGAATCAATGTCTTGACAAGACATATCTTTCATTGGAATGTCCCCTCCATCTCATTACAATGATGAGGGGTGTCTATCACCATCCTCTGAACAATTTTGGTTGGTGAGACATGTCATGTGATCATGGTAGTTGTGGTTATGGATGATGTCATGGTAGAAGTAGAGTCATGTGAGGCTTCTGCATTACTGTTATTCCTACCCTTGCATTTTCAGATAGGGGAAATTGGTTTTTTTAGAGTGGGACCTCCAGAGTAGGAAGATGCATCCATTATTATATATATTATAAACAAAATGGAAAATTCCCCAATGATGTTTAATATTCTAATATTGGAGAGGGAGATCCATACTAACAATTGCAAATTTAAGAATTCCTAAAGATTAACTACCCCTAATTCCAGTGAGTTTCACACCAGACCCACTGTTATAATGGTGACAACTAGAACTAGATAGCTAGAACTGGTGTCATTATCATAATTTTATGTCACCAGTGCTATTAATCCCCAGATTTGGAGGACAAATATTTCATATTCAATTCAGCATTTCTATTTCTAGCACATTCTTCCAAGGAAAACACTCATGGGTCATCGTCATCTTCAATTGATGATAGTTTCATTGTACCCTGCATTCACATGTTCCGACGACCAGAAACCTTCACCAAATTATCCTGGATGTTTGTAACATGATCACCACATGAAGATGGAATGTCCATCTCTCCTTCAATGGATTCCTCCTCAGAACTCTCAGGCTAGTCTCAGTCTCCGTTATTGATTATGATATTGTTTTTTCAATCCAATCCAATTGCCACCTCATGGTGGAAGTTGGATAATTATGCTTCTTCTTCCATGATTTTCATAAAAATATTGACATGGAAGAAACAATCAGTCAGGAGTGTAGTCGTGCTTGGAGTCGATGTGATATATAAAAATTGAAACACTAGAACACTTATATTCTTCATCATCAGAGGTCATATAAAGGGCTTATAATACTGATGTTTCCCACGTCGATCATAAGGTATCTTATTTAATATTAATGACTCCATGGTTTTCTTCGAATTACCATTTTCACATGAGGTATGAATCAATATTACCATCTAGTAGAGATGGATCAGAATGATCAGAATGATTATGAAACATGATCAGTGAGGCACATCCCTACAAGGGGTAACATGGAAGGTTTATGAGATGAATGGATTAAAATACCAAATGATAGAAGGCCGAGGGTGGGGATTCCCATAAATAAAAGATGTCACACTATGAAGGCTGATCTATAAACCACATAGGGAGGATTTGGAAGGTGGACCACAATGAGGGGTACACTACAGTTTTCCATTGGATGGGATTGAACCTTGGAGAGGATTCATACATAACCTTTGTATATGACAATGATCAAAACCCTTGTAGTTTGATGGTGAATTTTTTGGGGATTACACATGGATAAAATCCCATCTTAAGATGATTATTCTTGGTTGAATGTGTGTGGATTGTGTTCCCCTTAAACATGGTTAGCTTCCCAGGTGCCGTATGGAGTATAAATTTGATGAATGAGGATTACTCACTCAGACAACCCATGTGATATTGAGAACGATGATGTGATGAATGAGGTTAATCCCTTATATGGACCATTTTTGATGGTGTGACCTCATAATGATAAGGGTTAGTTAATGGAACAGATGGTCATGGATTATACATGTCTAGAATTCTTGGTGGACCTGAAGGAGATGTGACCACTGGGCGGGGAATGATCCTCCCAATATGTAATGGATTGAGGGAAAGACCACGATGCGAATTTATTATAGTCTTGAACCTCAGAGGGATTCATATGTACACTATTTAGATGTCATGGATTAATGTCCATGTAGTTTAGGACGAAGGTAGAGAATTACGGTGTACACATGGACAATGACCCGAAGAAGTTCTGGGGCCATACGCATGGTTATTGACCCTTCAAAAGATCATCTCAAATGGTTTGATGGATTTGATATATGCAAAGATTACACATGGTTAGTGGGCTAGGTTTATGGATCATAAGAGTACATGGGTTGGATATAAAAGATGTTCCCCATAAAGTGATGATGTCACATCATGAATCTACATCATTATGAGGGAGAACCATAGATTACCATTAGTTGGTATTGATCCTCTATTATTCTTCCTATGTATAAGAAAGCTACCAAAACCAACGTAGTTCAGAGCATGAGTTTTAAAATCATGCATGATCGGGGAAATGATTTGAAATAGACGGAACCAATGGGATGTGGGGAGTGATTTTCTTGAGCATCAAGGATGCTTCCTACATACACTTCTTAGAAGGTAGGGATCAATTTATCTTTATTTTACTGAGGATTGGAATATAATCATAGAAAAAAGATGGCCAGTATCCCAAACCCTTGCTAGAGATTATGCATGGTTAGCAGCCCAAAGACGTGTCATGGTCACTATTACACTAATACCATGTGAGAAACACGATATAGTATTAGAACTAACATCCTTTTCATGAAAGGATAGTCTATGGATGATTATTTGAAGATTAAATTCGTCTAGTATTCCAGTGAGAACGATATTGGGACTTAATCTAGGAGAGACTGCCTTAGAGGATCTAGTCCCATGAAAGGAGAATATCATTCCATGTGAGTAGGTAATTGAATATATCACTACCTTGTAGACTATTTGGAATGGATAATTCCAAACATGGAGCACTCAATGTTAATTTCATGTGGCGATAATACATATTAACATCACGAGATTATGACGATGGTGCTTGGTCATTTAACGTCCTTCAGCTTGAACATGGATTATTCACTCCTTAACAGTAGAAATATTTAACTGAAACCTTCCCACACATTGGTAAGGGAAGGAATCAGTAAGGGTTGAATTGAGGGGTGTGTAATAATAGTCAATTGTGGGGTCTATATATTCATCAGTAAGAAAAAATAGTATCCATTAAATTACCTTCTCAAAAAATGAATAGGTTTGTCAATGAAATAAGGGAAACTACAATAGGAATCATGAAATAACTCACTATAAGCCTAGAGGGCCCCATAAAGAATGATTTCACAATGTAGGAGACCTATATGAGCAGAGAAACGAGATGATCTAGTGCCTCACAAAGAAAATAAGCTTCATGGATGGAGGTGTTACGTGAACCATACAAAAAAGGTTCTCTATGAGGGGAGGAGATTCTGGAAGAATGGCGTCCTATCATAGGCATGAGGTTAACAGTTATTTGAGGGGTTCATTGGGAAGGATTAAATGTCTACGATATCTCAAGTTCCAAAAATAAAATCCTACTGCCAGAAAGGTTGTGGTACCTCATGATGGAAATATCCACCTTATGTGGATGAAAATATGTAAAATGGTATAGTTGGTTCATGATGCTCAAATTCCATTAGTGATGAAATTTAATCTATATGTATAGAGCACATGGATCTTCCCAAAATAGGATATTGGAAGGTGAAAGGAAAGGTTAGAGATGAAGCGATGTGGGGGAGATTAGCCTGTTTATAGGCACTGAGAATTGTGATGTTCAGATGTGCACTTTGATGGAAATATTGCTTAAAAAACATATATAGGTCAGTCAGAATCTCTGAGAATTATGTAATGTTGATTGTCGTTGATATTAGAGGACGTTAGGCTCATGGAGGCTTCTATCATGTGTCCTGTTATAGATAACAGGGACCGTCAGCCCCCCAGATCTATCCATCATCGGGCTTCATGCCATTCGCAGTGGCTAAGGGCTTGGTGAGGGAGCTTCACGAAGCATGCACTTTTTTTGATTTTTGACTCACTAGTCTTGAATTTATTCATGAATGGTATTAACCTTACTTGGTCTATTCAAAGAATGAATTTAGGATGACAATGTGACTGTAATGTCTATACATATATTATTTTCCTTAATAAAATTTCTTATGTGTATTTTCATTTGATACAATTATTCATTGCATTGTTTAATCCTCACTTCATCTGTATGATCATCGTAACATATTTCTTGTCAATTACCACTCGATTAAGACATATTGGGGATTATGAAACAATTTATTTATGTGACATGTATATATAATTAAATTTATATATTATATAAATAATTTTATCCTAGTAATTTTACATAATGTTTTAATGCATTAATTTATGAGGGTTATAACTCAAAATATACCAAATTTCTAAGGGTGTATACTAATATCAAATTTCTATCTATATTATCAATAAATTGATATACATTGAATGAAATTAAGTAATTTTTTCATCTTAAATTATTTAATTTTTTTCTCATTCAGTTATTTATTAATTTAGAATATGGCAGAATAGGGAGGTCTCTATAGTGAGAATAGAGGCCGTCCATAGAATAGATCTGAGGATGCTTCAAAAGGGTTTAGGTTTGATTAATTGTGGTTCAAACTAATGAAATTGTGCATAAATACCTATTTGTTCAATATGGTAATCAAAAAATATCCTCAGGGCATTACAAGATTCCCTCGATTCTACACGGTTCCAGGAATAACATTTTTGAAATTATAAAATCTCATGTGAATATATCCTTGAATTTTTAATTTTTTTATCAGGGAGGGTCATTAAAGAAGATAGAGTTTTACATGATTCTTTTAATCACGAGTTTGTTTAAAAGATAATTAACCTATAGAAATTCTACATAATTGATCGTGTTATGACTCCAAATGGTGTGATAATGTGTGATTTAAATGATCTGATCCCTATATTTACTATTGTCTATTATTTGAGATAATAGAATGACTTCTATGGGATGAGGATATTATTTCATAGTCTTCCCAACTGATTAAATGAATATATGTACATCATGATTTGGGTCCATTTCTATAAATCTTGAGATCTTAAAGAAATAGGAATGGGATAAAATAATTTATTCCCTCAAATTGAAAAACACTCATACTCAGATATGGATTAGATTTTTCACGTTAAATTGGATAGATTAGAACACCAAATTATTAGGGAAATGTTTTCCCCAGTTAGAAATCCAATTCATGTTGATCTTCAATCTAATAATATAAAATTGAGAAACTTTTCTTGTATATTGTTTGATGTGACATTGCTTTCACTTTGGTGGAGAAAATGGTCCTCACCACAATGGATTGTAGTATGAATCTAAATATTGTCTTTGAGAGGAATCCAAAATTCAGTAGGGATTGTTGTATCATAGTGTATCTTGACTTAGAATGTAACAGATACAAGTTTTGTAGATGATGAAGTAATAATGAATATGATGAATCTTCATGTAGAAAGTCTCATATAAATGTTATGGATAATGCCAACATCCCTAATTCTATTTTCACTACTTGGCCATCAAATGTTTTTTAACACACATTCTATTGAACTTACATTAAACAAATATGATGTTTTCACTAATGAAATCACCTTTTCTGTATTATGATATTGTAATTTTATTAATTTTTGAGTTAGAGATGGCTATTAAGGAAATTAATATTCTTAAATTCATAATGATTTATAAGATAAAATTTCTTGTCTCCCATATTAAATCCTTTGATGACTTGGTTTTTAGAAGGAATAATGAGTTTTTTTTGTCCATTCTTTAAATTATCATCTATCAGTGTTACAATAGATGAATGAGAGTTTAGTTCATGATAATATTATGATGGGAACAATTCATCATGATCATAATGTTGAGATTGAGAACTCTTGACCTGTTTCTATTGACCTGGTTGATGTTAAATATAATTCTATGGACTCTAGTGATATCATAAAGTTATAAAATTCTCTGACTATTCCAGCTGATTTTGTTACAAAAAATTCCATTTTTGGAAATGAGCATCTTATTAAAAAGTCATTCAATGATGAGTTTATATTGGTGAAAATTTTCAATGACCAGCATTCCCTAATTCCATTTCAACTAAAACTCTATAATCCAATTGAGTATTCCATTGGAATGGGTGCTTTTGTTACTACAATAACTTCAAATAATGAACTGTTGATACTAGATAAAAGGATTCCTAATCGTTTTGAATAAATGAATGAAACTATGTATATTCATGATGGTGGACCAGATAAGACCCATGATGCTTGTATGGTACCTACTTCTGGGAATGTGATTCATCAATTGGTTTTAGATGCGCCTTTAACACAAATTTCAATTAGGAGGGTTACTAGTTTAACGGTGTCTAGGATGATTACATTGGTATAACTATTTATCCTGAAAATTATCTATTATTAGTTATGAATTTTTTGTTTAGGAAAATGATAACTCTACCCTTATAGTTGCACCAAATGGACCCCCAATTGGATGTGTAATATGTAGCATAAAAGGTAAGAATGATAATTTTGATTGAGCGAAGAAGGGAGGGCCTTAAAAAAATAGAGAAATATCATTTTTAAATGAATATATTCTTCTAAAACATCCATGGGATTGGGTATTCTCCGTCGATCAAAGATCTATGAAATTTTATTATTATATATAAACCCACTTATGAATGGGATTTATAAACCAAAACTGGTGTTTGAAAATTGAACTTCCTTTAAATGGAATTCACATGGTAATTATTTTTTTTCACAACATTCTAATGACTCCACGATAGAAAATATTCGGTTTCTCAACCATGAAAATATTTTTCAGTATTCTTGTTTGGATCATAAGATAAATTTTTAATGAATATGGGATGAAAAGATCTTAATATCCCACTACCTTTTGTTTATTCTTATAATTTTTATTCCAAATGAAGGGATTATGGAAAACATATGAAATTCACTCTGGTCAAATTCCTCACAACCTGGTCATATTGGGTGATTTTAATAATGTTCTTTAGATGGATGAAAAAATGGTTCATTTTTCCAAATATTTAATAATTGTTTTTATTAATTCAATGTAAAATGAAATTTAGCTGATGTCCCACTAGTGGAATGTGATTACATCTTGATAATATACACTATTAAATGAGAAGTATGAGAGAAACATAGATAGATTTCTCATTCATATTTGATGAAAGTAATGATGCACTCAATGATTTCAGTCTTATTCCTTAATATATCATTATGACAATTATACTATTGTTTTGGGGTGTGTTATGGAAAAATAATGTCATATATGATTCATTTTAAATTTAATAATGCATGACATTTTTTTACCTATATGGTGTGAAACTATCAAAATTGCTTGGAATATTTTATTTATTAGATGTCATCCTTTATTATGTTCAATAAGATGAAAAATGTCCAGAATCTAGTTAGGGACTCAAGAAAATCAACTTTATACTCTATATTGGATGAAATAAATGTTTCTAAATAGAAATATCTCATATGTTAGAATTAGAGTCGAAATAAATTTGTCTCATATAGAGATTACATTCAGTCTCTTTCAACGCATGATGAGTTAATTTTTCATACAGAAATATTGACTCATAATCATTATAAGGTAAAATGTTTACAGTATGGGGATATAAATTCAATGTTTTTCTAAAGCCTTTATACTAAGAAGAAGGTAATAAGTGTCATTACATCCATTGAAATTTATGGATCCTTGTTCATTGAAATGCTTCATATTTTCAATGTTTTCTTTAAATATTTATACGATTTATACATTGGGAGACTTGATTTTCAGATTCAAAAGACATCATTCAACATTGATTCCACAATGATTTCTCTTCAAAAATGGTCACTTTTTGTCCCCCATTTTATAGGAAATTAATGAATCAATTTTCTATTTTAATCGAAATAGTGTGGCTGGACCAAATGGATTCAGAAAATGTTCACTTATTATGCAGAGATATGTTGTCATGTTCTAGGTTGGAATAAATTATTTGTGGTGTTTCTATATATAATTATCATATAAATGATTAATAGGATTTATAGGAGGCTTTTTTTAATAAAGATCTCCTCACATTAATTTATTTAAGAATTCTAAATTTTTTGGTAATGTTAAAAGGTGTCACTTTGTTGGCATTTCCTCTAGAATTATTGACCAGATGGGAACATAGAAAGGAAAGAAAATTTTCAAATCATGGAGAATTTTTCATGTTAACTCAGTGATAATATCAATGTTTTTCTGTGATTTTTATATATACATATGTCATAGAGCTCACATTATGGAGAATAAATTATTGGTTAGAATCATTACCCGAAAAGGATCCATTAATGATAAGAAGTTTATAATCATTTCATTGGAAGGATTGTATTAATCTCATTTATTTGGGGTTCATGGGAATTAATTACTTAAGAATATTCAATCAACATATCCAAGGTAAATTAATTTGGATGTTGATGACCTCTGATGAATCTTATATGGATTTCCATGCCCATTAATTTCTATCAGGAATCCAAAATGGTTACTCCATATATTTAATAACATCCATCTAGTTTGATTATAAGTATTCTTATTATTATATCATATTTATCTATAAAATTATTAGTTTGAAGGTATTAAGATCCGAAGGTTTTCAAGACACCATGGCTGGACGGTTCCCTCAATGAATGGATGGAATTTCCCCTTCATTCAATTTTTTTTTCTTTTTCTGATTGTTGACACAACATGGATTTATAACTTTTTATCTCCTCCTGAATTTGGATGGAATTATACTACTACTTTTAAATTAATCATGATATTTTGGTAAGGGTGAAGATATGAACTAGAAATTTTTTCTATAAATAGTTTTACAACTATTTATGTAGAGGGACTACTTCTATACCAATACGGATTTGAGGTTTCCAAAAGCCTTTTATCTCTTTGGTTCATTTCATGATGCTTTTGAAAATATAGAAATATATGATTCTTATTCATTCATATCTCCAGAATACTAGTCACCATCATGCCTCTTAACACTATGAATGTCCATGGGATAATTAATTGATCTCACATATTTTTATTTTTATTTGTTTTTCATGAAATATATTCCATCATTTTTGGGAAATCATTTGGGATACAGTTAAACATTATTAACATAGATGATATCATGATATAAAATTTTAATAATGGTAGGAGTGAATTAGTGAATTAAATATTTTGTCAATCATTTGCGTGTTGTTTCAAAATTCTATATTGCACACAATGATCTAATTTTTGTGACTATGATACCTTTGATGAGTGCTGGCCTTAATTCTGTTTATAGTGGGGTCATGGATGCCACAAAGATTATAACAGGTTCTATGAAGAATATATTTTATGATATGATTATTCTTATGTATTTTTGTGTGATTGGAAGGATTAATATGCGTCTTATTATTAAGAATATTAGTCAGATCCCTCCAATACTCCATTGGTTGAATGTGAATGTAGATTGGGTGGCTGTAGGGGCATAGGGACACTCTGGGTATGGTGGATATTTCCATACCCATCAAGGCATCATAGAAGGTTGTTTTTCTCATTAAAATTGGACGAACTAAACCATTGAATATGAATTATAGGGAATCCTCAAAGCTATTAGAAATGTTACTCATGATGGAGGGAATTACCTCTAGGTTGAGTCATACTCTCCTATGGTGGTTCACATATTGCAAATGAGATCCTAGAATGTTACCTACAGAATTATCTAATCAAGGATAGTGTGTATTTATATTTAAGGGAACATTCAACCAGAGTTTCACATGTTATTAGAGAGTCCAATCATATAAAGACCCGTAAATTACAAGGAAATTTTTTTCATAATTTTCTTTGGAATTTTACAAGAACGTAGTTTCTGATGGCGCCTGATTCCGAGGCCCGGTGTGCCCAGAATCATTTTACGAAGATTGGCTCGGGTACGTTCAGTAAACGAATGAGCAGGAATTTCTATCTTTTGAACCGGTGCTCGAAATCAAATTCTGAGGGCACCGATGGAACCGTAGCACCGGTAATTGCTTAAGAACGCCATTTCCAGAGTTGCGTTTACCCGAGAGAAGATGATAAAAATTGTGGAAGTTTAATTTATAATTTATCTAGAATTTTTATTTTCTTGTTAAGTAGATTAAGTGTTGTGTTACAACACTTGTCCCTCTCTTAGGTTGTACTAATCTATGTAAGGGAGTTAGGGGTGGGACCTACTTGAAGTCAACCACCCATCGGAGGATTTAAGGTGAGGTGGGGCCCACACGAACCCCACCCCTTCAAATTCATAGCTCCCTCAACTCACCCCTTTAATGTTGAGAAATTGGCTTGAATTAATTAAGCGGAATTAATTCAAACTTTTGAAATTCAATTTCTTATCTTGTGTTAATAAAATAAGACTTGGGCTTATTTTATTTTTGGTTAGAGTCTTGTCGTGTTGGGAGGATTTGGGAGGCTTGAAGAACATCTTCTTCAATGACGAAGAACGTGAAGAACAAAAAATTCTCCGATGAAGAACGTTGTCACGTATTTCTTCCGAAGAACGACGACGCGCCATCCCTCGTTCTTCTTCCCACGACAAAGGGAGACGCCGTTCCACCTCGGACAATCTCTGTCTTCGTCTACGAATCCTCTTCTACGACACCGACCCGCGACACGAAGTCTTTTTCTCCGCGATGGTAACCTCGTGCAAGCCACGCTCGAGGTAGGGGATTTATTTTATTTAACTATTTTCGTTCATGATTCTGGTTTGTCTATCATCGTGGATATACGAATTAATGTTATCGTTTAATGAGAGGGGGCCAGACCGCACAAACATGACTGACCCTCTTCCTTTATACATGTTTGATTCTATGTGTTTGGGACGGAATGGCATGGTGTCGTCGCACCACGCGGGAATCGCACGACAAGTAATACGCGGCGGTGGGGTGCGGTGCAATCGCACCGCCTCGGAAGAACCAAGCCGCGGCCGGTTCCGGGCCGCGGCGAAGCAGGGTGACCGGCTGCCGGTTTCGGGCCGCCGGTGTCGTCGATAGAGGAAGGACCGGCCGTCGTAGGTCCTTGTCGGCAGAACCGGCCGGCCGGTGCAGACTGGCCGAACAAAGGGGAGCCGGGGGAATTAATTCCCCTGGCCGGCCCTACAAAACGGCCCCCTTAATTGGGAGGGGGGGTTACACAAGGGGGGCAGGCACCCCCCCTTTTTACCAATGGCGCGGCCAAAGGCCGAGCTGGCCAGTGCACTAGGTATGTTGTGCCCAGGCCGGGCCGGGCCGCGCTGGGACGAGCCAACCTAGACCCGAGGCGGGTCGGTCCAGATCGGGCCGACAGGGGGGTCGCGGGTCGTGTCGGTTCGGGCGCGAAACCCCCGTTTTCAGACCGTTTTAGGTCTTTTTCCCATAACGTGGGCTACGGACCTCCGAACGATGCATCGTTAGTTGCATATAGATCCTTTGAAAGAGACGGTTGTTTCGGTATATCGCACTCAAGGTTTTGGGTTACTTTGGATTCAGCCGGGTTGGTTTGGATACGAAACCAACCGGGCCCTCGGAGCAGAAACACTTATATCTTGAGCTCCGGAATTCCGATTGACGTGCCGTCGACTTTGATGTATTGAACTAAGTGAGACGGATCTTTTGGCTTACTCCGCTTGAGGTTTGGATGTCATCGGAGTGCGGTTGGGATGGTTCGCTATCGAAACCAACTGGGCTCCTGGAACGAAAAAGCCAATAACTCACAGACCGGGCGTCCGATTGACGCAACATCTGTCTCGTTGATTTCCTCTTATTGAGACGGAACTTTTTCCATACTCCGCCCGAGTTTTGGTTGCTGTTGGATAGTGGCCGGGTTGGATTGTACCCGAAATCCTACAGGGCCCCTGGAGGAAAAGCTGATATCTTTCAGACTGGACGTCTGTTTGACGAACCGTCAGCAGCGTTGGTGGTCACGTTGAGAAATGGTCCCTATGATTATACCCTATGAGAGTTCGGGGTAAATTTGAGATACGACCGGATTGGTTCGCACACGAAACCTACCAGGCCCCTAAGACGAAAAGGCTAATTACTTAGAGACTGGGCGTCCGATAGATGCGTCGTATGTTGCGTTGAGACCCCTATGACGAGGCGGTCCTTTGATATACATGGAGTATCGACCTGTAGCTCGTGGAGCGGACCCTCCCATAGACGAGCGTGTGGAGTATGGAGACCGTGTAGCCGACTGAGACCTGACGACTGTGTGACCGACTCGACTTGGAGTGAGTTCACTAGCCTAGTGGATAGAGCACTACTTTGTGAGGTGCAGACCCATGGCGGACGGAGTACTACCTGTATGATAGTGCAGACCCACGGTACTCATCCAGAGAGTACCTCATCAGGATACTAGGGGTGTGCACTACTGTGTTTGGGTGACATACCCCAGCGGGAAGCACTACTGTGTTTGGGTGGTTGACCCGTGGTACTCGACAGGAGGAGTACCTCAGCAGTCTTAGGTTAGTGAGCAGTACCTCGGAGTCGTTACAGGACCACTGTACACTCCAGAGACGGAGCTCTTCAGCAGTTACGGTTTCGATAATGAAAATCCTAGTTTGAGCTGAGACTTTTGACCTTTGTGTTTACCTCATGACTGAGATGGGTCACTTGATAACTTAGGTATATGTATGGGAATATACATGGGTAGTGGTTATCCATTGATTTCATGATCTTGGTGTTTTCCTCATGATTGAGATGGGTTACTTGATAACTTAGGTATATGCATTGGCATATACCTAAGTAGAGGTTATCTGTTGAGATCTTATTTTTGGTTATCCTTGTTGATTTTTAGTGAGACGTTGAGGGTCTCGGGGTCCCTACTGAGTATCATTATACTCACCCCTGCACGGGCTATGCCCGAAACCTCGTTGTGTTGGTTGCAGACGACAGTCAGTGCTGACGAAGGCCGTGTGTTCGAGGATTGGACGGTACCCGGAGGTGGACTACACGACGAGTAAGTACCCGGAGGTGGACTACACGACGAGTCAGTATCCGGAGGTGGACTTCGCGACGAGACAACAAACGGAGGAGGTTGACGGGCGAGAGCGCTGTGGAGGCTATCTGTACCTACCCTTCAGGTAGGATCCGTGGTGGATGATCCAGGAGCGGCGCCATATGTACTTAGCTTTCCGGTAGGATCTGAGGAGGATGACCCAGGAGCCGCTTCCGTTCTTCCAGCTGTTGTCTTTTTCTGTTTTACTTTGTTCAGTTGTAGTTGTACTTTATTTTGGGTTTGTATTCTGGCCCATTTACCTCTCAACACTTTCTTTTGTACTTAGTGTTTTAATTTATCTTGCTTCTGTGGTGTTTTGTTTACTTTTATAAAGGCAATGCCTTCTAAGTTATCGGTATTTACGCCTTTGGTGCTAGTCACCAGCCCCTGGCCTATGGAAGGCATTCTTGGGGTAGTCACGGCATGGGCCCCGAGGACGGGTCGTGACAAATTGGTACCAGAGGAGTCGTTTCTACCACAGAACTTATAACTCTGATATATTTTTTCTTTCTGTGAAGCAATAATGTTAAGAGTACCAAGTGTTGTTTTCAGTTCAGGGAGTCCAGTGTTGGTGCGGGCGGCCGAAATATCCATACACAATGTCCCTGACAACTGATTTCCGACTTTGTGCACGAAAACACTGATTGCGTGTGTGCTTTCAAAGTTCTTCCCTTAAAACAGCTCAAACCAGGTCAGCTCACCAGGTATAATCGTTTGACCGTGTCACGTTGTCTCCTTCAGGATGTCTTTTCACGGACGACAAGCTAGAGCCCAGAGGGATGTGCGTACTGATAGCCTGTCGAGCGGCGAGGCTTCGGTACAGGGCCCTCTTGCAGTTGAGGTACCATCGGTACTACCATACGTTGTGCCAACAATGACAGCAGCCCCAGCAGTAGGCGATGCACGACAGTTGAGTGCGCTGCACGATTTATAGCGCCAGAGGCCACCCAGGTTCTGGGGAGAGACGGACCTGCAGGCGGCTGAGGTTTGTCTGGAGGCTGTGGTGAGAGTATTCAGGCTAGTGGGGACGCATACAGACTTAATGGTGATCTATGCTTCCATCCTCCTTTAGGCAGCAGCAGGCAGGTGGTGGAGCCACTTGTTTCAGTTTTGCGACGGGATGACCTTCGCATGGGAAGACATCAAGACCTTCTTCAGGGTGGAATTTGTGCCAGTAGCTCTACACCCCGAGCGTGTTCAGGAGCTGCTACCTTTTCCGCCTGTTATTCGATCAGTAGCCAAGTCATTTGTGGGCAGTAGACAGATGATGCAGAGGTCCAAGAGGGACATAGTTATCCATACGAGGAGAAGGATGTGTTATGAATGCCGTAGAAAGGGTCACCTGGAACGTGACTGTCCGACTCCTCGTACAGTTGATCCGCATGCTTTGGAGGAGCCACCGAGGCAGAATCAGCAGCGGGTGCTTGAGCAACAGTCGAGCAGTGGACAAGGCAGTAGAGCTCTGGGAGCAGGTAGATAGGAGCGGAACAAGTGGGTACGTCCCATGTACTTCTAGTTTCATGTTGCTGTTGTATTCGTGTCTTTGTACTATGAGCTGCAATAATGAAAAGACACTTATCTTTGTTTTCTTTCCTGTCCTTTTTTATGGTTGATACTGAGTGGTCCCGGTTAAAACTGTTGACTTGACCCTCACATTCGAGAATTATACTAGAGGAGACCCAGTGACCTCACACTGATGCCGATAGTGTGACTCGACCCTTGGAGGTGAGAGTGACAGTTGGATCTCTTAGTAGTTACGTCGAGGCCTTACGATGTCATCCATGGCGTGGATGCGTCCTTCATGTCAGGATTGGCTATATTAGGCAACGGGGGTGGTTCATCCAGGGGATGAGACCGAGTTTCTCTTTTCGACAATGGATAAATTTTAGCAGCTCTTTCAGATAATATGCAAAGAAGGAACAGATCATCCAGGAGCGGATGAAGACTGCACAGTGCAGTAAGAAACAGGAAACCGGATCCAGCCTTAGAGACTCGAGCGTGATAAATGTTTAAAGAAGAGGAAGCTTTAACGAGAGATGAGTCTGCGGAGCAGCAGACGTGGAGGCAGAGCTAGGAGAGTATCATGAGGTGGTGTACATCTTAACATGCTACAACCACCCTCCTTAGTTATCCCCACCAGGCTCAGGGAGCTGGAGGTCGGAGGAAGAGTGCGGCTGCATGCTGTCACGGAGTGTGACCCAATGACTCTAAAAATGATTCAAGGGACAGTCTGTGTCCACTACAAGATGCGGTAGTAACAGACGTCGGTATGAACCATTCCTTGCTTTCACAAATCTTGTTCTAGTCCTAGAGTTTCTGGAAGTCGTGGACTTGACCCTCACGTCTGGATATACTTTGGGAGGAGACTCGATAATCACACTTACGCTGACGGTGTGGTCAGACCCTCGAGGTGAGAGTTCCGGTTGGAATCTCTTGGTGGCAGCGTCGAGGCCTTATGACGTTAGTTTGAGTATGGAATGGGCAATAACTGTTCATACTCAAATTGACGGTTTTAGGAAAATGTCGGGATGGGTTTTCCTTGGTCGGCGAAAAGGAAACCCCAGGCAGCACAGGATAAACTCTTTCATAGGAGGGTGCGACCGATCACTCTTGAGTCGTTCAACCTTACCCTCATGGTAGCAGTCATTTTGAGTTCCAGTTCTAAAAGGAATTGGAGACCTCTAGAGTTCGATGATGATGATCACGTCCTTACATGTGTCTCACCTCGACGAAGTTTATGGAGATGTGGACAAGGCAACAAGTTATCTCTGAGGTTCAACAAACCTTTCTAGGTCCTCAGCTGGATAGGCGTGGTGGTTTACCACTTGAACCATCCACCTCAGTTGCACCAGGTGCACGCCGACTTCCACGTATCCCAACTAAAGAGATACGTGCTCGACCCTTCTCTTATCATCGACCATGAGAAGCAGGACGATGGCGATGGGGTGACTTTCACGGAGGTTCCATTGGGGATCGAGGATCGATAGGAGGGATCCTACGAGGACGATCGATTCCTCAGGTGCACTTTCTATGGTAGTATGGGAACCTCCGGGTAAGCACATGGTAGCGGAGGCTAAGATGCGTTCTCAATACCTCTTTTGTGACCCCAGTCTATGTTGAAGCTTTACGGGGACGTAAAGCCCTAAGGTGGGAGTAATGTAAAGACCCTGAAATTTCGAGGAAATTTTTTTTCTTAATTTTCTTTGGAATTTCACAAGAACGCAGTTTCTAACGTTGCCTGATTCCGAGGCCCGGTTTGCCCGAAATCATTTTCCGAATTTTGGCTTGGGTACGTTCAATGAACGAATGAGTGTGAATTTCTATATTTTGAACCGGTGCTTGGAATCGAATTCCGAGGGTACTGATGGAACCGTAGCGCCGGTAATTGCTTAAGAACGCAATTTTTGGAGATTTGTTTACCTGAGAGAAGATGATAAAAATTGTGGAAGATTAATTTATAATTTATCTAAAATTTTTATTTTCGTGTTAAGTAGATTAAGTGTTGTGTTACAATACTTGTCCCTCTCTTAAGTGGTTTTAATCTATGTAAGGGAGTTAGGGGTGGGACCTACTTGGAGTAAACCACCCATGGGATGATTTAAGGTGAGGTGGGGCCCACACTAACCCCACCCCTTCAAATTCCTAACTCCCTCAACTCACCACTTTAATGTTGAAAACATGGCTTGAAATAATTAAGTGGAATTAATTCAAAATTTTGATATTCAATTTCTTATCTTGTGTTAATAAAATATGACTTGGGCTTATTTTATTTTTGGTTAGAGTCTTGTCACGTTTGGAGGATTTGGGAGGCTTGAAGAATATCTTCTTCAACGACGAAGAACGTGGAGAACGAATCGGTCTCCGATGAAGAACATCGTCACTTCTTTCTTCCAAAGAACGACGACACACCATCCCTCATTCTTCTTCCCAAGACAAAGGAAGGGAGACGCTGTTCCACCTCGGACAATCTCTGTCTTCGTCTACGAATCCTCATCAGCGACACCAACCCACGACATGACATCTTTTTCTCCGCGACGGTATCCTCGTTCAAGCCACGCTCGATGTAGGGGATTTATTTTATTTAATTATTTCTGTTCATGATTCTGGTTTGTCGATCTTCGTGGATATACGACAAAATGTTATCATTTAACGAGAGTGGGCCAGACCGCACAAACACAGCTGAACCTCCTCCTTTATCCATGATTGATTCTTTGTGTTTGCGACGGAATGGAGTGGTGCTGTCTCACCACGCGGGAATCACACGACAAGTAATACGTGACGCCGTCACACCGCGCCGTGAAGATGAACAAGGAATCAACGCCGTCGCGCCGCGTCAAAGAAAACCGAAGATGCCGCGGCCGGAGTGGGGTCGCGGTGGTGGGGTGCGGTGCCATCGCACCGCGTCAGAAGAACCAAGCCGCGGCCGGTTCCGGGCCGCGGCGAAGCAGGGTGACCGGCGGCAGGTTCCGGGCCGCCGGTGTCGACGATGGAGGAAGGAGCGGCTGTCGCCGGTCCTTGTCGGCAGAACCGGCCAGCCGGTGCAGGCCGGCTAGACGAAGGGGAGCCAGGGGAAATAATTCCCCTGGCCGGCCCTACAAAATGGCCCCCTTAATTGGGGGGGGGGTGGGCGCTTACACAAGGGGGGCAGGCCCCCCCACCCCCCCGCCTTTTTGCCAACGGCGCGGCCAAAGGCCAAGATGGCCAGCGTGCGGGGCGCGATGTGCCCCGGCCGGGCAAGGCCGCGCCGGGCCGGTCTGACCCGGACCCGTGGTGGGTCGGTTCGGTTCGGGCCATCCGGTGGGTCTCGGGCATGGTCGGTCCAGGCCCGAAACCCTCGTTTTCAGACCGTTTTCGGTATTTTTACCATAACATGGGCTACGGACCCCCGAACGACGCACCGTCAGTTATGTAGAGAGCCTTGGAACGAGACAGTCATTTCAGTATATCGCACTCAAGGTTTCGGATTACTTTGGATTCGGCCGGGTTGGTTCGGATACGAAACCAACCAGGCCCTCAGAGCGGAAACGATTATATCTTGAGCTCCGGACGTCCGATTGACGTGCCGTCAACTTTGATGGATTAAACTAAGTGAGACGGATCTTTTGGCTTACTCAGTTCGAGGTTTGGATGCTGTCGGAGTGCGGTCAGGTTGGTTTGCTCACGAAACCAACCGGGCTCCTCGAACGAAAAAGTCAATAACTCCCAGACCGGGCGTCCGATTGACGCGCCGTCTGTCTCGTTGATTTCCTCTTGTTGAGAGGGAACTTTTGGCATACTTTGCCCAAGTTCTGGTTACTGTTGGATAGTGGTCGGGTTGGATTGTACCCGAAATCCAACCGGGCCCCTGGAACGGAAAAGCTGATATCTTTCAGACCGGACGTCCGTTTGACGAACCGTCAGTGGCGTTGGTGATCACGTTGAGAAATGGTCCCTATGAGTATACCCTATGAGAGATCAGGGTACAGTT
The DNA here is from genome assembly GCA_963277665.1 of Viscum album. Classification (NCBI taxonomy): domain Eukaryota; kingdom Viridiplantae; phylum Streptophyta; class Magnoliopsida; order Santalales; family Viscaceae; genus Viscum; species Viscum album. The sequence continues at coordinate 552,706,484 of OY728138.1, forward strand.
GAGATACGACCGGATTGGTTCGCACACGAAACCAACCGGGCCCCTGGGACGAAAAGGCTAATAACTCACAGACCGGGCGTCCGATAGACGCGCCGTCTGTTGCTTTGAGACCCCTATAACGAGGCGGTACTTTGAGATACTTGGAGTATCGACCTGTACCTCGTGGAGCGGAACCTACCAGAGACGAGCGTGCGGAGTATGGAGACCGTGTAGCTGACTGAGACCTGACGACTACGTGACAGACTCGACTTGGAGTGAGTCAACTAGCCCAGTGGATGGAGCACAACTTTGTGAGGTGTAGACCCATGGAGGACTGAGTACTACCTGTGTGACAGTGCAGACCTGCGGTACTCGTCCGGAGAGTACCTCAGCAGGCTACTAGGGGGTGTGCACTACTGTGTTTGGATGACATACCCCGGCGGGAATCACTACTGTGTTTGGGTGGCTGACCTGCAGTACTCGACAGGAGGAGTACCTAAGCAGTCTTAGGTTACTGAGCAGTACCTCAAAGTCGTGACAGGACCACTATACACTCTAGAGATGGAGCTCTTCAGCAGTTACGGTTTCGATAATGAAAATCATGGTTTGAGCTGAGACTTTTGACCTTTGTGTTTACCTCATGATTGAGATGGGTCACTTGATAACGTATGTATATGTATGGGAATATACCTGGGTAGTGGTTATCCATTGATTTCATGATCTTGGTGTTTTCCTCATGATTGAGATGTGTTACTTGATAACTTAGGTATATTCATGGGCATATACCTAAGTAGATGTTATCTGTTTAGATCTTCTTTGTGGTTATCTTTGTTGGTTTTTAGTGAGACCTTGAGGGTCTCGGGGTACCTAATAAGTATCGTTATACTCACCCCTACACAGGCTATGCCCTCACCTCGTTGTGTTGGTTGCAGACGATGGGAAGTGCTGACGAAGGCCGAGTGTTCGAGGATTGGACGGTACCCGGAGGTGGACTACACAACGAGTCAGTACCCAGAGGTGGACTACACGATGAGTCAGTATCCGGAGGTGGACTTCGCGACGAGACAACACACGGAGGAGGTTGACGGGCGAGAGCGCTGTGGGGGCTATCTGTACCAACCCTTTAGGTAGGATCCGTGGTGGACGATTCAGGAGCTGCGCCATATGTACCTACCCTTCAGGTAGGATCTGAGAAGGATGACCCAGGAGCCACTACCGTTCTTCCAGATGTTTTCTTTTTCTGTTGTACTTTGTTCAGTTGTACTTGTACTTTCTTTTGGGATTGTATTCTGGCCCATTTACCTCTCAGCACTTTTGTTTTGTACTTAGTGTTTTACTTCTGCTTGTACTCTGTGGTGTTTTGTTTACTTTTATAGAGGCAATGCCTTCCCAGTTATCAGGATTTATGCCTTTGGTGCTAGTCGCCAGCCCCTGGCCTATGGACGGCGGGCGTGGGGTAGTCACGGCACGGGCCCCGAGGACGGTTCTTGACAAATCATGTTTTTTAATTACTTTCAAAAAGAACAGTTTTTTAGGCTTCCTCACAATGGATGTTTTTTACTCCAAGATTCTACTTTTTGAATGGTTTTGATATGTGTGGTTTTGTTTATTAGTGTATATGTAAGACCATTTATTATTCTAATATTAATTTTTTGAAATTAATTTGTTAGGAAAAGGATTCAACTGGGTTCTGCATCTTTCTGGTAACAAATTATTAGTAAATATTAAAATTAACTTTCAGTGGTAATTAAAAAGATTGAAAAAATATCTTCCATAAAAACTATATTTATTTTTTCTATGATTCGATAAATGAATTTATATTAAAACAAATATTTTATTTAAAAATTAAAGAATATAATTTTTTTATCATACTATTTAATAAAATAATTTTTACATGTGAATGAGTTTTTAAAAACTTTTATAAAATGATTCATCAGATAATTTTCCAAAAAATATACTTTTATACGTTTTTTAAAATTATATTAATGAAATATTTGTATTAATTTAAATTTCATGAAAAAAAATTCTCATTATCATGAAAACTCACTATTTTATGGATTCCTTCACCTGTTCCCATTATTTTCAAATCAATTATTTTCTAGAAATGTCGAAACGTTTAGTTTTGAAAATTTATTTTCAAGGTTAAAATGATATTTTCCTCAATAATGACATTAATGATATTTTTATGGTATTTTAATTCATCAATGAATTTAAATTATGTACTATCAATAACTTGGTATATGTTGTAATGGTACCATCCATAATCTTTCTCTAGATGATTTATGACTGTTTTGTTAGATAATTTAATGAAATTATTTTTGATGATTAAATTTTTATTCATTAAAATTATCACGAAACATTCATATTCATTTGATCATTGGAAATTAAATTTATCTTAAATATATATATTCATTTTATAATTAATATTATTATTTCCTAAAGCATACACCTTTTTTATATATGTTATTTTATTAACAAAGGTATTTCATAGACATGGGAAAATTTTTATAAATTCACATTCCTTACAAAATTATATTTGATGATACATAATATTCTTCAAGAATAATATCAATGATTAAATATACTAAGAATGCATTAGACATATAGTGATGGTTGGGGATTCGAAATACATATCCCCTCAATGAAACAAAATTTCTAATGGGTCATATAATTTGGGTATGTGAAATTTGTTTTACCCATTTCCTTAATTTTTCCTCCTTCAAGGTCACGATGGTATGTAAATATTTAATTAAGTTGTCATGATATCTAATATTAACCATATAAATAATTTTAAATTTAGTTATAATAACCAATTATATTGTTTCATTAATATTTTCAACGAATTTAATTTCTTCCCAGGTTATTTATTAAATCAAATGTGTTTTTATATATTTATCTTCTTATATTGATTATGAGTTAGCTAATCATGATAGACACCTTATTGATCTAATTACATGTTTGTTGAGTTATTTCACAGAACATATTTATTATTCATTATTTATTAAATATATCCTATTTTGTATGGAACCCTTTCTGAGCATCTAACCTCACAAATAATGTTTTCATTTCATTAGGATATGATGAAGCATTCAGTAAATTAATTAAGGGATGTGGTATATATAATTTCAAATTGCTTTAATTTAAGTTCTCAAATGTAATGTGACACTCTTGTGTGTCTTTAATTTACCTTTCATATGAATATTTAATGTCCTTTTGGATGAAACACTTGAAGAATTTGAGGATTCCATGTTGAGATTTTAGTGTCAATTTTAAAATACTAATGTTGAATATTTTTTTTCTAAAATAATATATATTGGTTTTTATTAAAACTGATGTTAAAAATCCATCATGTTGTCTTATAACATTATTTTTTATCTAGTGTTAACGTATATGGATAGAATTTTTATCAACTGTTTTAAAAAACATCATTTGGAATTATATTCCAAAAAAATTGACAATAGTATAATAAATCGAATATAAAGTGTAAATATTTGATGTCGTTTTTAAAAAAAATGATGTTAAAAAAATTATTTTTTATTAATGTCCATTTTTTAAAATACCAATTTCAATTTTTTTAAAAAAATACATAGATAATCGAACAATTATTTTTATTTATCAAGAAAATAATATCCCTCATTCTGAATTCTTGTCTAATTATGGATTCTACCTCATTAAATACCATTAACACTCTAATGAAAATTATTTTCATCCATATATAATCATCTTCATTTTCTCTAATCCTTCCCCCAATTGAATGATGTATTCTAATATGAGAATGTTAAATTATATAAAAATAATGGATCATCTCATTTTCAATATATTTAGTTATAATTAAATACATATTATATATCACGGTGAAGGAATAAGAAATTAAACATTCACTATTGTTGAAAATATTCATATTGTGATAGTGGATCACATTGAATAATTAATTCATGAGGTAGAAGATGAAACCATCAAAAAAAATTATTTTAATAATTTTATAAAGAATCCAAATAACTATTATTCGTTGGATTCAATGAATATATTGTATTTTTGTAATAGTTTCTATTATATTACATGAAAGAAATAAATGGGTTGACTGAGAAAAGTTTATCTTCGTTTCCTTAGTATTTGAAAGAGCTATGTCTAGAAGGAAATGAGAATCCATATTCCAATTATGGGGAAAATAAAAATGTGTTAATGATGGAATTAGGGTATAAAAAGATACATTTTTACACCAATAACAACGTGTTTTATATAATGGAATGTAAATATTTATCAAAACGACCCAAACGTGGTACCTCATCCTATAATATAGATGCAAAGTAAAACACAAATTCATTATCAGGTTTTGACATAAAACATATTGAAATATCAATTTGGTAACATATAATAATTCCTAACAATATTTATAATAATTCAACTATGATAAATTCTAACGTACCATAATCATGTCTCATGATTATGAAATTTTATACCTTATAAAAATTTCAAATTAAAAGTGTTTATTTAAAAATTTAATTGATGAAAAAAATGTTATGATGATATTCAAATGAGTTCATCTATGATGGTAACGTATGTAGCCCTGTGGATTACCTATATTGGATGTCATTTCATAAAATTTTCAATGATTTTGGAAGTTATATTAGAAATATTAGAATTGTAATGTGCATAGATGGAATAATTCCACATCTTGGCTTAAAAATCCAACATAGTTCATGGTTAGTTATTATTGGGAGTTTACTACATGTACCCATGGATACATATGATGAAAAATATGTTATTATGTTCATGATTATTTCTAGAAGAAAATATACAAGGAAAAATATTGGTGTTTTTCTTTTACCATTGATTGAATAAATTATACTTCCATGGTTTAAAGGTGTTACAGTTCATAATGAATACATGAGAGACAATTTTAGTTTTTATTAAATGATAATGGTCACTATAAAAGACATTCATGTATATCAAATCTTATATTGTAAATGTGTTAATGAACATAAATCATGTCCAATTTGTGAAGAAGAGAATTAATAAAATAAATCCTTTAATGGAAGGAAGATAATGTACCTGGGACACCTGATATTTATGTAAATTGAGCATTGTTACTGTAGATTGAAAAATTAATTTAATGGTTTAGAAGAATATAATCTTCCCCCACATAAATTTTTTTATTGGAGAATATTACGTAAAAGTGAAAAATATCGATCTCACGTTTTGATAGAATGTATTATCTATCCATAATGAAATATATTGATGAAAAATTCTATCTTTTTATAAGTAATTTATTATGGATTTTTGGAGATAAAACATACCATTGACATTATTCATGTTTAGAGAAACATAAATGAAAATATTATCGGTGAATCATTGGACAAAAAATGAAATAAAATATTTATCATTAATGTTATTTTGGACTTGATATCAATGTGAATACATTTTGGGTTACATTAAACTATGATAGGGAAAATGAATATATTTTCTTCTGGATTGTGAGACATTAAGAATGAGTGAGAAGATGTTTTTAGTGTATTAATTTTATTGAAGTACCAATTCAGTATTAATTATATTAAAATAATTCATTATTATTCAAGTATTGATTATTAATAGGTAGGAAATCTATTTACTATCATGTATTGGTGAAAATTTTTGGATCCAAATTTTTTAGATGTGTTGGAGAAGGAATATGGGCATATACTTTGTCAACTAGAAATGTATTTGAACAAATTTGTTTAATATAATTGTTTTTCTATTGATTCATATGGTGGGTAAGATAATAATATATGGGATAGTTTATTCACATTGGATGTATCATTATTGATGATATATTCATGTTTTGAAAGGATATGTTAAAAATCATTATCGGCCTGAGGCCTCTGTTTTCAAAAAATATGTCTCTAAAGTGGTGATTTAGTTCTGTACTGGTTATTTGTATGAAAAATATCATATTGTGATATTTATATATTAATATATAACTATTTACAGTGATGATAAAGGTATTAAATTCATTAAATTAAATTCTATTCCAAGTGATATAGTGATGTAGACATGTTTATACATTTTGAGAGGGATATATGAGGTTAAACCATATATATCACCACATATTTATAAATTAAATGTACAATATATGAAAATGGATGAAAAGTGTATGATGATTGATCATAAAAATGAATTTCTATCATGGTTTACTGATAGTTCCATCATAAATATATCAACGTAAATGATATTTAAATCAATGTACGGAGAACCATCTCATAATGTGATTACATTATCAGGTTTTGATATTAATGGTTAAAAATTTTACACCAAAAAAATCAAGATTACATGAGTACCATTCCAAATTTTGGGTTGATGGGAATCACTAAATAATTTAATTTTTATATGTGTAAATCATAAACCTATTTTTGGAATCAATGAAGTATTTTGGAGTTCTCGAGGATATATTGGAAATTTATTACAATAAATTTCAAGTCATCATGCTTATGTCGTATTATATTGATTATTATAGTGGTGTGAAAATGATGATTATTGTTTAAAAGTAGTTTATTTGAAAAGATTTATTTTCCAAGATAAAAATATATAATTGAGATAATGATAATATAATTATTTTATTTCATTGACTAATCAAATGATCGGCAGTATATTTATTTTAAAAGTAAAATAATTTACATGGGTAATGAGGATTAAGATGATGATCTTTTTGTATATATATAACTCATTTTTTTCAAATATGCGATATCTAGATGAAATCAAGGACTATAATGAAGACATAATACATGATATATGAAATTATCATGCATAAGGGATATTGCAAAAATATAATTACACTCTAAATTATTGAGTCTTAATGTTCAATTATATCATTTTTTTGAATGTTACATTTGTAAACACAATTTTTTTAATTATTATATTATTAAATATATATATTTCACAGTTTATATGATTTTTTAGTAAAATTTTATATTCAAAATTTATGGATATACATTTTTTTTCAAAAACTCGGGAGTACATCTTAATATTTTGGATATACTAACACATATAAAAGGATTTTTTGGTTATGTGATATTTATATGTAAAATCGTTTCATAATTTTAGAATTAATTTTTATATATATTGTCTAATCATGAATATATATGTTTATAAATCATTATATATATATATATATTTTAATCATACCAAATAGTGATACTATTGTATTATATACATCATTTTTAATCATTTTATTTAAATATTAACTTCTCTAATAATATGTAGGTATAAATAATTTCATTACGTGATCGTATTTCAATTATGGTCACATAGGCATGGTAGAATTTATTAGGGTGTATAAATATTGTCATATTATTATATTTTCATTATTTTAATTATTTAATTATAAAAAAATTATTTTAAAGAAATTAATTGTAGAGTGAAAAAAGTTCCTCCTAGTGATGCACCTCATAAATGGGTTTCTTCTCATTTTATAGAGAAATCAAATTATAGAGTTAGAAGACATTAAATTAGAAATTTAAAAAATAGTAACTTTCTAATAGAGGAAAAATGATACGTGTTGAATTTGACGATAATAACAACTGATGTAGCCCAAATGAAACATAGATTTCTAGTTATATCTCCATGTAGAGTAATTTCAAGATTATAATCTTCTATCCAGATTATATTTCCTTATAAAAATGTCAAAAGAGATGTTTTGGTATTCCACTATGGTAAAATATATTTGTAGACTTATTTTTAACTCATTTTTTCATTAATATATACCTTAAATAACTAATATTTTATTCATTAATATACTGATGACATTAAATTTTCTAGATATTATAGAAATTAATGAACAATATCTACATTTAACCGTGGTTTGATGGATGAATTTTATTTTTAAAAAAAAATCGGATTTTTGGGATGTTATAGAATGAAAACAATGCATCACATATTTTTTTGATGCAGATAAATACAAAAACATTGAGACTCAACTCGATGAATCATTTGTAGTATGTTAATAAGATAATGTTTTAAAATATATAGTATATTAAATTATTAATTATTAGTTTACTATTATAAAAAATACCCATATGGGATCTCTTCAATAGGTATATCTGTTGAACACATACCATCATTTTCTATCACATGGATGGTATAATTTAATGGAGGAGAAAATGATTTCAAAACAAACATGAGCCATTATGTTCTCATTATAGTAACTTTTCAAAAGTGGTCTTCTTCATTCCTCCATCATCACATAGTCCTCATTGAATATAGTAATGAAAGATAAAAAATATTCATAGTATATAATAGATTAATGTAAAGTTGTAGCCGAAAAAATAGTAAGAAATTAATTGTTATTTATCGTGACTATTTTTATTTATTAATTTTAAAAAAACTACTATAAAATTTTAGCTTTTTATTTTAGGATAAACTTCATGAGAATTTGATGATGAATCAATTTATACATGAGGGTAGAATGGAAATTTTAGATACAAATTTTGGAATGCCAGAGTACCCCGGTAGTATAAGAGGTCATGTGGCACGTGTTAGTGTTAGAAAAAATTATTTCTCTAAAAGTATGAAATTAATAAATTGATTCCTTATAATATGAGGTGAATGACAGGAAACCATATATAGAAGATAAAATTCAATTCTCTATGAAATCTGTATTTTGAAAATAAAAAAAATACAAACTACAGAGCCCATTTTTCTTGCTTAGCCTATAATTCATTCATATTTTACTGATCCTTCCAAGCCCATCCAATCAAATCCAACACATCAATTTTCAGACCTAATAATATACATTGAGTTGTATGCGGGAGAGGCCTATTTATATATTGTAGAATACAGAGTAATTTATATTTTTTGTAATTCTTTAGATCACTATCAATTGATGTTGGATCATGTAAGAATATTCGTACATGATATTGTCGATCCCAATAATCTACAACCATGTCCTACCAAGGAGGTCATCATATTTTATTATTTTATGGGATATTTTTTTAATTTTCATGGATACCTACTTTGTCTACTGAAATATGATGTATGAATTATTATTATATATTATTTACATTATATTAACAATTATGTATAATTATTTCAGATATTATACATACATAGGACATTCTAAAATTTAATTAATTGGTACTAAGGAAACAAAATGTTCATGTCCTTAATATCATTATATTCTTATAATACATCTAATAAGAAATAAATATTTCCCAATGTTTCATCTTCCTTGGATACTATTTATGATAATAATTTGAAATCTTGTATATAATGAAGAGACCATCAACTGGGAATATTCAGATAAGATATCAATGATGTGGTTATTTTTTATAAGATCAGAGTGGTCGTGTTGGTGTTTGTTTCCATGTAAGTAAATTCCTTTTAATTTTTTTCCTAATTTAAATTATTATTATTTCAAATGAAATAATATTTTAAATATTTTTTCTTTTATCAAAACAATATTAAAGTAAAAATTGATTCCATTTTTATCTCACAAATCCATAATTTATTTCTTCAGTTGTTCAATGTCATAAATATCCTGATAGATTTTCAAATATATCTAAGAGATTAACAAATATAGAGGCTGGGTTATATATTTTCTATTCTAGGATGGGTAAAAAAAATATTATTATGTAAAATTAATAATTGCTTTATTAATGGTTAATTTTTTTTATTACTATGCCCATTGTATTTTTGGAGTATTCTTCCCAAAAAAATGGAAATTTTATTTGTTTTTATATTTTTAGGTGGTTTGTCTAATAAATTTAGAATATTGTTAGAATATTAATTTTTATTTTTATTTTATATTATATTTACTTCATATTTTATATGTATTTACGTTTTTTTACATCATATATATGAATATGTAGGTCATGGAAAAAGTTTAACAGAAATCTATTTTTAATAACGTAGTAGAATAAAATCCAATACATGGATATAATGATAAAAATATTTTATATTTTTTTCATATTTTATTTTTTGATATATATATCTATATATTAAATAGATGTTTTATAAATGTAGTTTAATCATAAAAAAGGATGTGTGGAATGTTTTTATTATGTTTTATGATTCATTCAAGTGATAATCAAAATTTAGTCAACAAAATAATTTGAAATGGATAGTAATATTAATTCTTTTATTTTTTATATCTAAATATTGATTTTTAATGGTCATTATTATTATATCTTTAAAATGATAACCATCTGTATCAGAATAGAGAATATTCCCATACTTTCTCTTTGGATTGAAAACTATTCATTTTATATGATGGAGATTTAATTTATTTGATGTATCAATTACAAAAATAGATAGAAAAATAAGTATTTAGATACTAATTTTTTACATTAAGATTTTATATTCACTTTTTTTCTGGGATATTATCTAAATTATTAAGGATCATGGATTTATAAAAAATATATTTACTCCACAAGAAATTAAATTTTTACATATGTAACTTTTTGTTAACATTTATGAAATGAGAATTTGTACCATCATTTTATTCATAATGACTAAATATTATATTTTTTCACAGGATTCAAATGTTCCATCTATGTAAATACACATCTGTTTTCATTATATATATTTGTTAAAAAAATTTCATTTTACATCCACATGAATTAGAGAATGATTTTATCAAAATTTTGTTATTAGATTATGTGTTATTAATTTACTTTATTTTATGTTTATACTATGTATCATTATTTTATATTGTATTATCGATTTTTTATATTATGGATGATTTACATAAATAACTATTTTTAAAAAAATTTAAACACTATATGTAGAGTACCAATAAAACTAACTTCAAAAGACTCAATGTTGGACATTCGATGGTAATTTTTTTTTTCTGAAAACAGCTCTAGAATGTATCTCTAGTTGACAATCAGTGGAGTCTTTTTAATAAAGAAGTAATTTTTAAACAAACGAGATATTAAATATATATTTTTAGTAAAAGTTAATGTTTATTTTATACATTAATGAATTTCTATAATTGTTATTTACCAAAACCAATGTGGTAAGTCAACTATCATCATGGATTATCATGAAAACTGATGTTAGTCACCTCAGTGATGGCCATTTCATGTCGGTTTTGGAAAATAACCAATGTATAATGTCATCATTCATATTCCATGATAAAATAAATGATTTCAATGATGATTACTATAAAACTCAATGTTGATATTTTTGACAAACACCTCCTGCATAAACGTCAATATTTAAGATACATTAAATAAAAAAGATGATGTTGATCTAGATATTTCAATTAGTGAAATCATGTGAATCATAGGAAAACACACTAAATTAATATAAATATCTGAGAAACATGATCCTTGGTATTTATAGTTAGTATCATATAATGTTTATCATGATAATTGGGAACTATAATTCCAAAAAATGATTATAGGTCATGAAAATATTGAATAAATTTGAGACTTTCATAGAAAAAAATGACAATTTTTTATTAAGGGATAGATTTTTTGGGTTTCCCAAAAAAATACATCCCATTAGGGATACTATAATTAGATGGGGGTCTGGAAAAACTATGTTTTGTGGTTATAAATCAATGAAGAGAACATTGGGATTTGACTTCTTTTTCACCTAATACATTTGAATTGTTCTTGATACACTCCATATTCAAAACTCTTGTGGGATATTCTCTATAAATTCATTTTTTTATTATAAACCATTAAAGTATTTTTTTTAAATAATGATATCCCTATATAAAATAGTTTTTGATTCATATGAGTTTTTAAATATTTTTTGGGACTATAATGGGTAAATAATTATATGTATGATTATTAGTTTAATACCACTGGTAACCCTTTTGAAGTTTTATTTGATTCATCTTCCTTAGAGAAAATTATTGAGATTTAATACATGTTTGACATATTTGGTACCCTTATATATATCTAGTATTTCTAAAAGAAGGTTATTATAGAAATAATAATTTTATTTTAACAAGAAATAATTTCAAGGATTCCCATAACCATTAGGGTTAAAACTATTATTAATTATTATTTAGTAAAAGATAATTAGAATTATTAAATTTAATGGAAAAAGTGTCATATATAAAAACAAGATACCAATAAGTGACTCTATAATTACTTTTATTTTTTATGAATTGAATCATATTTATTATAAAGATATATAAATTATATTTATATAGATATAGAAACAATGACAACCAACATTCCATGTGAAAACTAATCACATCCAATAAGATTGTAGGGATTAGACACGCAACCTAAAGGTGAAAATATTCACACTCTTACCACATTCATACATTATATTATATATAATAGAAAAATATGTTATATAAATGATCTGGTTTATTGATTTTCATCTAATATATTATGATGATATTTTTGTGTTAATATTTTTGTTCTAGACATTCATGTGTTATATTAGATAAATTTTTCCAACCATATGGTTTTGTTAAATATTTAAAGTCATACAAAATATTTTTCCCTCTTTTATAGACTGTATAATCCATCAAAATATAATATTAACATATAAGGCATAAAACATTTATATTGGAAAATATTTTATTAGATTAATTTATTAATTTTGAATTGAATAATGAAAAAATTATCAAATTATACATATTAAAAAAACAATATCATATGATTGTATTTATTTTAATTTTTATTTAGGATGGTAAATTAATTTCCACACTCTAGTATACATTTATTTAAAAAAATGTAATGATATGAACATAAAATATGATGAATTATTTTCCTTTTCACCCATCGTAGATTAATGGCTTTGTGGTTTGTAACATTATCACGAACATGTTCTTTATCCTTTCTTGTTAGTCCATGGATAATAGTATTCTCCTTCATGACCATATCTTCCAAATAAAATAATTATTTTCTACTATGAAACCTAGTTTGGGTGTTATTTATAATGACCTTCTTACATCCCGACCAATATTTTAGTAGGATTTTTTATGAAGCCTCATATAATGTGTATTATCCCCAAATAAATTTTAAAATTACAAACCTTCATTATTTGATTTCAAGATTAAATTTCAAGGATTGAATTTACTGATGGTGGGGATAATGTAACATGATGAGATTTTAAAATAAGAACACCGATATTGATATCATATATGAAACATGAAAAAAAAATGTTTTAATAAAATGATGATATAATATAGAAATATTATAAAGGTACTATTACATCATAGAAATCATGTTCATGGGAATGTATAATATTAATAATAGAATGATTATATGAATCATGGTTTTATATAATACATTTATAAATATATAATTTATTCTCAACAAAATCAATAAATGCTTCAAAATTACCTTTTCATTAAGATAATTAATTTATATTTTATGTTTGGTAATTATAATTACTGTTTACATATTGTAGAAATAGTATTTATTAAAATTAATAACTATTTTTATATCAAAATATTATAATTAATATATAGTTTTTCTTTATGATTTTTTCAGAACAGGTTATTTTTATGTGAATTTTGAAGGATATTGATTTTTATATATTTTTATTTCTTCATATTTTATGATGAAATTATAAAGAATCATTTTTTATTTAATATTAAAGATAAATAAATATTTATTAGATACATTAAATATATATAATTTAATTAGAATAATCATTGTAACTTATTTTATCACATGTTAATTTTTATTCATAAAAGAATCATTTTCTCTAAAATATATTTTTATATGTATAATTTTTCTCTAATTTAATTATTTAAAATTATTAATAATGAGTAATTGTTGAAATTATATTTACTGATTATATGTCACAACCCACCCATGAGATCCCTTGAAGTGATGGAGCCAATACAAGCCCCAAAATACAGGCTCCAAAAATAAATATATTTACAGACCAACAACTAATCAACCATAGATCCCATACCCATACACGTCACCCTATAAACATCAATACAAAAATCGTGCATACCACCTGAATAAATAAATGAATTTTTCAAATTTATCCTATCCAATTTATTAAGTTCCTTCTGTCCATTTTTCTAACCAGGGTAATCACACAAGGGTTTCTTATTCATTAGGCATCCATTTTATTCAACCAATATTAAATGATTAACTCGTTTCCATGTTACAATCATTTAATCACTAGGTTGTCTAGAACAAAAGAACATCATTAATGCATGAAGAATGACCACAAATGGACACCATTTTCAGTGGACATAAGCCCATAAAATTCACAACATAAAAAAGGTACAACACAGTGACATCATCAATCTTCCCACCGAATCATTTTTTTAATTGTCCATTTATTATTATCATTAATGTTGGTTTCATACATTCCCCGACGGATCATCATCAAACACACCCCACATGACACCAAATAATGATATAGTAAGGATAAAACCCCAACATGGATGATCAAGGTACAATGTTTTCTACTTCCACCAAGAACTCTATATGCGTGAATCACATTGGAAGAACTCCATTGAATCTAGTACAAGGATGGAGGGATCCATCATGGTCTCCCAATTTGTCTTTGGATGGTGGACCCCAAGCGCACCAATAGGAATCAAAAGGAGAACAAGGAAGAATATTTCGAATTGATAAAAATGCACGATCTTATAGATGAAGGATGTGAAATATCAAAGTGATTAAAAATAGGATTGTGGTTTGATAATGTATTTTTTTGGTTTCACATGTTATATTTAATTGATATTTAATAATTTTCCTCAATAATGGTAGAGATAATGAATGTGAGTTAATAAGTCAACTTTAAATAGAGAAAACGAGTAAGGAAAAATATGAGAATTGGAAAACATGGAACAAATGGTGTGAAACTGATCCAAAAGGCAACATGTATTGGTATGTCTAGGGTCACCCAACTCATAGAGGGTTTAAAACATCATTTATGGGCATAAAAATGGTAAAAGTTTCCATAACCCCCTTGAAAAGGCTACGAAGACTCAAAAAAAGTGTTGCATGAAAACTGGGGAATAAACCCTAACACCCCATGGTTGAACCATTTTAGAGAGGCACTGATCAGTGATATTGATCGGCAAGACACCAATAGGTGACAACACGATGCTAAAATGCCACTGATAAAGATTCCCTTATGTCTCAATGATGGTTTCTAGGACACCCCAAACAAGATAATTTTAAAATGTAATGGATTAGGAAGGTCTATGATAGTACATCAGATAACTCTCAAACTATTATCTCCCTCAAGAATCTATGATTAAACTTGATGGAATAGATGGGTCTGAAAAATCACCATTTAAGATACATCTTATGGTCATACCACCCTAGAGGTGATTTAAATCCAAAACAATATTGACATTCATGATCATTTTTACAGCATGTATCACCAAAACTACTATGAATACACTACTACTGCTCTCCCCCATGTAACCACCCAATGATTGAATGGTCACACCATAAAGACCTATGAATTATGTACTCCCTTTATAATTGTTAAAATACTAAACGCTTTGGGCGAAACTGACTCACCCGCATAGTTTTAATCACATCCACCATTACACATCTTGATTAGAGATTTGGTCATCCTCTTCAAACAATAATGAAATTTCAAACACATTCAGATTACATGGTAAACACAACATATTATAGAAAATAATCTCAGGAATTACATCACATCAAGGAACAATGAAAACACAAGATCAAAACTCATAAAAATCATGGTAATGGGTACACATATGTGCCTCCCATTCCCAAGTACATTCCTCGAGGCCTCCATGACAACACAACAAACAAATGAAGGGAATGGTCATTCTATAAAGTATATTTTCCTTACAGTCCTCAATCCTCATTGATCACACCGTGATGGTCACATCGTTCTTGATCTCTATATCTCCCTAGGTGAGGAATTGGGAGTCATGGCGTGTATACCGACATAGTTGAGATACATAAAAGACATTTTGGATCCTCTCTAGAAGGCATGGAAATGCTAGCTGATATTCCACCTACATGACTCATCTCAACACCTTGAAAGATCTGATTAACCTAGGAAAAAGCTTACTCCCTCTGCCAAAACACATATGTCCATGCTGAGGGTAGAACATCATGAACACATGATACCCAACATTAACTCCAAGGGTCTCCTCCTATGATCATCATATGACATCTGCCAGTCCCGAGCTACCTTCATCAGGTCATTCACAAGATGAACATTCTTTGTCATGCTCTGCAGCACCTGAGGGCTAAGAACACCTACTTCCCCAGCCTATTTCCAGTACATGGGTGA
Source organism: Viscum album (assembly GCA_963277665.1). Lineage (NCBI taxonomy): Eukaryota > Viridiplantae > Streptophyta > Magnoliopsida > Santalales > Viscaceae > Viscum > Viscum album. Next base: position 552,722,663 of record OY728138.1, read on the forward strand.
ATGACATGATCTTCCATAAAATTCTTTGAATAGTTCCATTCCATTGGTAGAGTGATAGTTACTTTGGTAGGAAAGCTATAATAGAGACAAGTGTTACACCCATGATCATCCAAAGCCTAGAACACACGCTTGCAGCATATGCTCCATCTTCTGGGTGGTCATCTCAGTCCACCAATCTATATGAGTGTGGAAAGCAGTTCTAAGGAAAACATGGGTGCTAAAAGAATGATATAATCCCCACTTTACATGTGAAGTAAATCATGTATCCTGATCAGAGATGATGGGAACTCCATGCATCCACACTACATCACCCTCATACTTCTATGCCAATGCATCAAATTTTTTTGACTCCTTAATCTCTATAAGGTGGTCCTATTTCGTAAAATGGTCCACCAATACCAAAATTGAATCACAACCTCCCATAGCTCTTAGTAGTGTGGTGATTAAGTCAATTGAGATGTCGTCCCACTACCAATCGGGAATGACTAAGGGCCGCATCAGACCACTCAAAACATGGTGTTCAGCCTTTTCCTACTGACACATGAGGGAATTTTCCACAAACTATTCAACTGATCTCTTCATTATAGGCCACAAAAACTAACCCCTAATGCACTAGTACATCTTGGAGACTCCATGGTGTACCTTCAGGGGTGAGATATGGAACTCACTGAGAACTCTCTCGCGCATTGCCTATGTCACAAACAATATTCCACGAAAAGCATCTTATTCTGACCATCCTCAATCCATCCTTCAAGAGAATCACCCTTTCAAACACGATCAAACATCACTTCATTCTATGAATCTCTCCACTGAGACTCCTCCACCTATCTTACCATGGAAGACTCCACTTTCATCTGAAATAGACAACCTCTACCATCCTCAACTCTAATTTCCAGTTGCAATGCAGTCAACACCTATATTTCGTTCCAAGAATCAGATGACTCCCAAAACACACCATTATATTAATTCCTACACAAAAAATCATCGACATGTTCCCATATCATAATGTTTATGATATCTTGATGTTGTAGTCTTAAAGAAACACCATCCACCTCCACTACTACTTGTTCAGGTCTCACCGAGATAATGCTTACTTCAAAATCTTGTTATATGAGAATATAATGAACCATTCCACGATGTGGTAATTCTGCCCCAACTACAGTTTGAACACCACTGTTTCATAATAAATTTTTTGGGTGGAATAGTTATAATTTTGATGATGTAATTTCTAGGACACATAAAAGAACCCTCTCTACTGCTGCATCAACATTCACCCCAATCCTAGATCTGAATAATCACAAAACACATAAAAAATTACCCATTCTTCTAGAAATCTTAGTACTATAGAACTGACTAGGTTTCCCTTCAGATAATTGAATGCCTCATAGAACTTCTCAATCCATATGAAATCCTAGCCTTTTTCAGTTAAGGACATAAAAGGTTCTACAACTCGAGAGAATGATGGTACGAACCTACAGTGGTAACCTTCCAATCCCTGAAAACTACAAACCTTTACCCCATTCAAGGGTGCTTCCCAAGAAAAAAACCACAGCCATCGATGAGTCCCCTGTTATTCTCGGGTGGGACACCGTGTGTCCAAGGATGTGCATCTCTCATGTCCATAAATTTTACTTGGACAACATCCCATATATATGGTGGTGTTGGAGCATGTTGAAAAATGTCATCAGATTCTCAGTATGATCCTACTTTGATCATGAGTAGATGAAGATTTTATCGATGAACATTACTGCGAGATAGCCTAAATACTCATGGAAAATAGAGTTCATGTGCCCCATGAAGTCAACGTTTCCATATCTGCACCTAGAAGAAATATTTGAGATGTCACCCTCTTTAACACTCATCCTGTGATATCCAAAAAAGAAGTCAATCATAAAGAACTAACATTCTCTCTTCAACTGGTCAAAAAGGTCATCAATCCTTAGGAGTGGGTAACAGATCATTACTGTTACCTAGTTCAGCCTTCGGTAGTCTCTGCACAGTTAGAGACCACCATCTTCCTTATTCTCAATCAAGACTGGAGCACCCCATGGTGATGCACTTTCTCAGATAAAACACTTATTCATCTTATCCTCAACTTGATTCAGCAAATACCCCAACAATGAAGGATCCATCTGATAGGGATCCATCAAAATATGGTGGTCACCACGTTGTATGTCCATCATGAACTCAACCTCACATTGAGGGGGTAGAGTCACATCCTCTTCTAGGAAGAAGTCTTGGAAGTCACTAAAACTTCATTGAACTTCCACCATCTCTACCTCTATCGACTCCAATAATAGCACAACAAATAAGGATATAAGTGGATCAACATGCAGATTTTCCGTCTAGAAACCTCTCTCACTGATGAAAACTATGCACTTGCCAAACATATATGAGATCACGAACCTTCTCCAGAAGTAGTCGATAACAACATGCATGGAAAAAAGCCAGATGATGCCCAAGATGACATCCTATGGATATATTTGTAGTGGGAAGATATCTACATTGTACTGATGTGGCCGTAACATCGTCCTGAATTATAGACGAACATAAAACAGGCTAGTCTGACCTCCAACCATCATACATAGTACCCTGAGCATGGAATTTTTATCTATTTCTGGATACAAGGCTTAGGATAGTCTATATGAAAAAAAGGAGTGTGAAACACCTAAATCAAACCCGGAATAATAAAGAGTGGATAAAAATTGATCATACCTCAAATTTCCTTTTCCCATGATGGAACTACTGTCTCTATGGTTTGACACTATTCACTCCTAGCTCCTAAACCCCTCTATTTCCAGCCGAATCCGCAATGATACCCTAGTCTAGGCCACTAAAGAGAACCCTATGGTCGGTCTCCTCTGGAACCGTCCTCCTTTGTTTGAGCATGCGCTTGTTTTCCCTACTACAAATGATGAAAAGGCATGGCTGGAAACTACGACTGCTAAGGTGGGTGATGAACTGGCCCAACCCCATTATACTACACTGAATATGGGGACTAATTATGAAGAGTCAGATGAATTCCATAGACAAAAAACCTCGGTCCTAGGATCTTGGTGAAAGGGAAAGGACCAGGTGAAGGAAACTATAACTGCATAGGACTTCTCATCGTCAGCAAAATCATGAAAGGCCTTACTGCTGGGGGCCTCCTACTGAAGACCTTCCCCTTAAACGAACTCAACTGGCTCCATACACATGGCACACATCCAAGTATGTGAGTCCTCTCCAATAATTCAACTATTTTCTGTACCTAAAAGTACCTATTTTGAGTGGAGTTTGTAACAACGTGCTGGAGAGAATGTTGGAGCGCCCTCTCTAATCATCATTCCCAAAACACCTTGTCTGGAAAGAGGTTTGGAGTGAAACAAATGAGATATTTAGACTTGATACCTAAATCCCTTACCATCCTACTCCATGGATGAAGGGAGATCAGATTTTACCTCTTTTTATTATTCATCATGGATGAACGGAATTCGGCCCAGAACTCCATATCGAGTTAGTCAATGAAACCAACAATTCCTTCATCTCCTTCAGATAGAGAATATAACATTGATGCGCTACTCCCCACATCTGGCGCATGACCAGAGGAACCCAATACTCGGATGGATCCCAAATGAATATGAATGATATCTCCAACTCCTAAAGCCAACTCTCTATTAGAATCTCTAAGACACTGCCCTTATACTTTATAAGGTTCAGTTGCTGAAATAAATTAATTTTCATCATCCAGTGGTCATCCTCATCCTATCAATCATCCATCCACTGATAAAAAAAATCTGCATATTGGTTTTGGTTTACCAGAACTTCTCATGGACATCTTCCTGGGGCCATAACAGCAAGGCAAACAACAAATTTAAATGCATGAGTAGTGTAGACGATTTCGTTTAAATATTTTCTTACACTTATTATTTATTTTATGTTCAAAAAATACCCAAAACACATAACAACAGAAGTTATTATGATGCATGTACCACTCCTATGGTTTCTACCATACAATCAGTGTAGCCTCACTTCGTCTTTATGTGGGTCTAGAGTCCTTGCATAAAGTAACCACGTTCCCTGAAATCATGTGTCATAGCTGGTCTTCCCTGTCCTATTTAAAAGTCCAATATTTCCTAACATTGTTTCCCTACCATCCCATGTAATCCTCATTGTTACTAACCTAGAACATCTTCTAATTTGTCATCCATCGCCTCATATACCATTTTATCATGACCCGCCATCACCATTATGAGGGAAGGTTATACTAACGGCTAGGTCCTTCCCTGTTTATGTTGAGGAATAGATAATGACCCTCGATTCCTACCTTCAACGGGCCCTGGAGATTTGGATATAACCACAGGTATAGAATCGTATGTAACATGGAAGGAATTACTATTTTGAGAACAAGATCGAGATATAAGATGGTAAATCCCAATCAACTCAGAAAACTTAATCTAAAAGTAAATCCACAAATCCATTCCCATATGCATGTTCAAAATAAACCGATACACAGTAAAAAAAACTATGATGTAGTGTACAAAAATATATAATATCATCAACAAAATCTCTCGAAGCCTGATCTAGTAATGTTCGACATGGTTCTGAAAGCCCTCTAAGAATCCTTAATGCAGTTTTAAATATTTTCAGTGAGTATAAATTTATAATCAGTTGGAAAAACAAAAATCACTCGTGCACAAGTGGGGAGGCATTTTAATTCTCCGTGAGAAAAGAGGTTACCAAAAAACATAGAATGTAATCAAACCACCATCCTCAGCATGCCAGAATACCCATATAACACATGTAATGTAAAATGATAGTAATAGTACATCGATATTTGGGTACCCTGCATTTCTTCCCCACTAGTTAATTAGGACATTCTATAAATTGGACCCCCCGGAAGTTCCATTGATGTCCCAGTCCCACCCCAACAACAACAATATGGTTCATCATAACCATGCATCCCGCCCACATACATCTAGGCCACCACAACCACACATGTCACCCGGTGACACCTGGGCCCCCATAACCACACATAACTACACCTACAGACACCTGGTCCACATCATCCACCACCAAGTCTAATGAAACTTAGTCCAGAACAGCCAATGCCATTCCCAATGACTCTTATGTCAGAGAAACCAATTCCATGCCCAAAGGCACTTGGCCCTCATCCTGAAGAAACTTGGAAAAAAAATTCCCACACACAGTTGGGTAAAGAACCACCAAATACCAATACCGAAACGTATTGTGACATAATGAACATTAGACCATCACAGCCTTCCTGAAAAATCTTAGGCTACCAGGGAGAGGGAAAATAATTGAGGTAATAACCATACACTCTTACGAATGTTGGAAAAAAACTAATCCCTCATGAAATGGGGGTGTTTGGAAAAATGTTCTCAACATGGGTGGGGTGAATATATGAATCACAAGAACTAAATATTATACATATAGATAAAAAACACTAATACCAGCCTAAGGGTTCCAAAACTGACAACCAGCCTGCATGCGACCAGTTTTGCTGTTATGGCTACAAAAACAAGTACACAATAGCTACAACTTGAGCACAACCCATTTATAAAAAATGATCCTCCATTCTTAATGTTCTCATTATCATGTTCAAGTGACTCTGATCAAAAAATTCTTCCACTAGGAGGCAACTAAGATGCATAAAAATAATCCAAAACAACAACTGAAGAAAAAACATCCAAGTGACATTTAAGAATTCACACCCAATTCTCTTGTAATGTTACAACATCAAAAGGGATATATGAGATCCCATTATTTACTCGAACCAAACCCAACCCCAACCTAAAGAACCACATGGAGTCATCTTTACATATTAACAACTAAGAAACCATATATGCAATCCACGTCCACATAACACCACAAAGCTCAACAGAATAACCATACATACTACCAGAATAGAAAAATGAGGTTTTAATATTTATCCATCACCATTTATTAAGTAACTTCATTCTGTTTTGGATAACTAGGGAGACCACATAAGGGTTTTTTATTCCTCAAGAATCCATTTAATCATCCAAAATTATGTGATTAAATAGTTTCCATGTTACAATCATTTAATCAATAGTTTATCCAAAAAAAAATAGCATCATTAATGTGCAAGAAAGGAACAATAACAACCATAATTTTTAGTGAAAAAATTCCCATAAAATTCACAACATAAAAACAATGGTATAACACATCATATTTATTAAACATTCCACGCCTTAATTTTTTTAATAGCCTATTTATTATCTATTTTTAAAGTTGGTTTCGTCCATGTCTTGAAGGATCATCATCATTCCTACCCTACATGATGTACAGTAAAGAGAGACAAGGATAAAAACCCATACTTTAATGACCAAAGATTGAAGTTTTCTCCTCAATCTAAGAACTGAGGATACGCAACTCATAGAGGAAGAACTCCAAGGACTCTAAGTCTAGGAAAAAACTAATACATCATGGGTGCATGTTTCATCTCAAGATGGGGGACCCCAAGGAAACTACGAAGAAACAAAAGAAGACTATGGAAGAATAACATGTTGTGATAAAAAGTCCTGATCCAAGAGTTACAGGATGTAAAATTTCAAAGTTGTTAAAAATAAGATATAGGTTTGACCACAGTTTTGGATTGATTCACACGTTATAATTAATTGAGATTTAATAATTTTTCAAGTAGATAATGGAGATATTATAGGTGAGTTAATAAATAAACGTTAATTTTAGAAAAGGCGTAACTAGGAAAAACACATTAGATTTCGAAAAAGCATCAAAAAGGTTGTGAACATGATAAAAAGGCCACATGTTTTGGTATGTTAGGGGTCACCACACTATTAGGGGATTTAATACATCACTACTGGGTTAAAAACTGGTAAAAACTACCTTAAAACACTTTAAAAGTGTACGATGTCAAAAATGAAGTGTTAAGTGAAAATGGGGATAGAACTCTGACACCCCACAGTGGCACCGTTTGGGTGAGGCACTGATAGGTGAAACCACGGCGACACCCCTACCACTAATGCCCTTCAAGATCATCGATGGTGTATGAGACAATCCAAACACCATAATTTGACAATGTAATGGACCAGGAAGGTCCATGCCATAACCTAATATATGTAATTATATTAATTTATATCCACCAAATGATGGTTTCTAGTTATATTGATATGGTAAAATTATCCTATGCTCAGAAAAAACATTTCACGAAAAACCTACTTCACAAAAAAAATGTTTCATTTTTTAAATAATAATTAAAATATACCATTTATCTTAAATGAGTTTAATTAAAAAAAGTTTTTTGAATTACATGTAAATCTATTAAAAATAACATTTCAAAAAAACATATTTTGATTTGATAAATTTAATTTTATATTATGAACTAGTGTTTCCAAATTACCTAATAAGCTTCATTTTATTTAGGATTTATACATAAATTACCGAGGATAAAAAACATATATTCAATGTGAAAAAATAGTAGTAAATGTATATAATCATTTAATATAATAGAGTAAAATGTCTAGGAAAAGTTACATCTTCTATATTAATGATCTGTATAGACATTAACACACCTCAAATACATTTTTTTCAATTATTGAGGCACATGAGGTGATATTAACATACAATTATTGAATAATTTTATAAATTTATAAAAATTTCCCTTTTCCACAATTCAAAAATGAAACAATTTTCCTTGGATTTTAATATATATTAACATATTTATCATTACTAAAATGAGATAACAATATATCAAAATACCCATATCCACAACCTAGAGTCTCTAGTATTTCTGATAGACCAACCCTAGGGTCCCTAATCAGAGATTGAAATGATGGTTTTCTATGCAAAGATATATTTTTTCACTAATATCATTTTTTAAATAATGTTTTTACTACTGCATTATTTTTTATGAAGTCCAATATAATTATTCCATTATCATCCAAATACACAGATTTAATCCTTTTTATGGAATACTATTTGTTCACCTCATTCTCTATAAAATCATAAACAAACCCATCACCCATGTGTACTTCAGACTACCGCCTCACTAATCAATGTAATTTGTCATTAATCACATAATCATATGTGATGTTAATATTATAGATATATGAAGTACATATGAATAATTTGAAATGTAAAGAAATATGTAAAATCATTAAATAATCATATTCATTAACCATCCACCCATAATAGAATGATATCTTCACTCGCGTGTACAAAGTACCTACCATCTCAATGAATCCATTTGGAGCATTTTCCTAGTTCACCATTGAAAAATTGTTATTAAAATATAAAAAATAAAAATTTATTTTATTTATAATAGTAATATGATTTTTATGTTGATGAAATTATATGTCATTCATGAGAATCATAACATTAATGAGAGTTGTAACATTATTAAGAAAACATATAAGTGAAAATGATCCATTTACACCAAAAACAATGGTAATGATGAAATATTAATAAAAAATGTGCAATAATATTTTATAATATAAAAAAATATGAAATAGAAATATTACTATGATTGTTCTATGAATAATTAAATTTTTTATTCTATTATATTTTATGTTAAACTGTAGTAAAATAATAGGAAATGTATGGTAAGATACGTCATCTCAGTACCCCTTCACTGAATCATATTTTATACGTTTCCCATAATTTTATAATTTTTTTATACGATTCCTCATTTATATGTAATAAAATTGATCTATACCAATTTATTTTATTTTATATCTGAATTATTTATATTTCACCCAAGAGATTTTGATTTTAATTTTACCTTGTGATAATCTATTTTATAACTGAATTTATTTTCTTCAGGTCATAATAGTAATTGTGAGGACCGAGCCTCAGAACACCCAGATCCGGTGCCTTTAAAACATGATGTGTGAATTTGAAGAAAAACATTCACTGAGAAATTACACATCATGTCGCATCCAGAGGATCAAATTCAGTTCAGGTTTTGAGAAACTAACCACTTTTGTCAATGTCCTTTAACTCAAACTGGAACCTGATAATTTTTAATCAAAAACATGGGGTGAGCATACAAATTCCAAGTAAGGGGTTTTAAAATAGACAAATATAACTTTTGAATAAATTCATTAAAACCTTCCATAAAACATTTTTCATAACGAAGAGATGTAACACATGTAATATAAAAAGGGCTCAATTAAAAGTACATACTAACAAGATTACAAGGATACAAGATCCAATTATTGGCATTCACATTTAGAGTATAAAATAAAATACATTTTAAACCAATATGACATATGAATGTTTAATCACCAATTAGAATGAATATTTAGAGTTGCACATAAAGGTAATAACTTCAATTTCATACACTGAAAACTAATTCCTTTAGTGATAAACATATGTCATTCCATAATATTTCACTTTTCTAATACTCATAAGTACTGGCTATTAACCATAGATATTTTACTAGTAGAATATACATTTGTTTAATTAATTGTCATAATCATAATGAGTTAAATGTATGATGCTAGAAATTTGTGTCATGGTATTGTGCCGAGAGCACGTGGATAACTATGACCAGACCCCAACCTAGAGGGCTTACTTTTACCAATACCCAACCCAGAGGGCTTACTTTTACCGGTCCCCAACCTGGAACATGATAGTCCAATACATTCCTAATATATCAGATCGGGTCATGTATTCAAGATGTCCCATACCCCCCTGAATAATTAAATTTATTTCATATTACTCAAGGTGTCCCATACCACATTGAGAATTTGGATTTCTTATCTTATTCTCATGTTATGCCACATGCATGTATCGTTGAGTGAATCTATAAAATGGAGAATGAAATCATTTAATCCATAAATACATAATAAGATTGATAACATTGAATATAGGGTAGTGAGAGTTTATCGAAGGCATACAAGGTTCACTAGACATTCCATGCACAATAGACAATTACTAAATCAGATAAAATAATGGGTGAGATGGGGTTTTCCATATGTGGTGTTAAAATGATAACTATTTAAAAATAAAAAATTAAAATTTGTATTCCATGAATGAAAACACATGTTATTTAATAAGATTATATGATGTGTTAGTGATCACCAATTTAATTACATCAAGACTCAACTGACAACAATATCCGATGTTGACACAAAATTAGGTGAGCATAACATGATCACATGGATTAACACAACCTTTGATCATTTAAATAAATTTTGGTCAAAATAAAATTTTGTCTTATTTTTAATCATAAAACTCATCAGGGTCCATCATACAATGCCTTTGAAACATAAAATCATAACAAGGCTTATATTATTAAGAATTTTCAAACTACAAAAAGTTTGACACACTTTATAGATTAGGACGTACACTTTTATGTAAATACCTCTTGGTTTGGCTTGAACAGAGACTGAAATTAGTTAATTTTTTAAAATAATTAATTAATTAAATTATATTAATAATTTCATAAAAATTATGGTTTTGGATACTATAATAATATATATATATATATATATATATATTACATATAAATATGTTTTTCCAATATTAATCTAAGATAAATAATTTCTCATTTGACATAGATACTAATATCATGTTTATTACACAATTTTAAAAAAACATTCCTTGTTAAGTCATAACATATGTGATCGCATATGCATATATAATTATAAAAGGCATTCATATATATATATTATGTGATGAAAAGAATGATTTCTTCAATTTTACGAATCCTAAAGATCAGAAGGACCATGAATCGGGTATTTGAGGATCTTCACTCATTCTATTTGTCTATACATGCATTCGTACATTCATAAAATAAATTTACAACGAACTCAGTTATATATATTTATATAGTACATAATTATTTTTTAATAAAAGACCCCCCATGTTTGTACAACCTCTTGAACTCAACCAAAATATTCAGATCCAGTTTAAGGGAATGTTTTTAACATATATGTTGAACAATATATATATATTTATGGGTATAAATGTGTATATACTCCCATCGAAATGAGTCAAAAAAAATTAAAACCCTTACATCCTCTATACCTTTTTGAACTTGAAAATTTGAATACCTAGGTTCTGCATAGTAGGACCCTTAAACTATAAATCAAAGTAATTAACACATTTTTATGAGTATAAGTGTATATATATACACTAAATGAACCAGTATATGAAGAATTTAAACCCTTATATTCGGTCCAAAGGGAACGAGAACCAGAGGGAGAATGGATGAAGATTGTTAGAGGTTTTGAGAGAAAAATATACAAGAGGTTCTTAGGGTGAAACTGGTTACTTATAAAGTATATAATATACTTATAAAGCATTTACTTTAACCATTGAGAAAATATATTACAACTGGTTCAGTAATCAGGAAGGTGAAGACTTATGGAAAATTGAAATAAGGAGGGTCCACCCGGCTTTCAAGGGTGAAGAACGAAGAAAATAATGGTGAAAAGGTGTGTAGGGTTCAGAGTAGTGCACACAACAAGGATGAAGGGGATGATGTTGGAAGATGAAACCGAGAGAAAACAGAGGGTCAGGATGTTATACTGGATTGATCCAATGGTCGAGGTACATCATCGGGTTATAATGGGGGTGTATGGCTCAAGTTAAAATGTGGAAATATCAGGCTACTCAAGATCATCAAAAAATTTTAAAAACCTCAAAAGACCATGATTAGATCACGCCATATCGAAAGGTCCACGAAAAAATGTGGAGAGAATCGTGGCCTCTAGGGATCGAACCCCCGATCAAATACGGCGGCCCAGATCCCATGCAGTGCGATCCAACGGCCTATATTCTATCCTAGTTGATGATCGACATCCCAAATGGAATTAGGGTGGCATGCGTAGCTTCCTTATAATCCTGGGCCTCTCGCAAAACTACCAATAACACATCACACACCAGTGATCCTTACACATGGGCTTCCGCATTCCCCCACATGCTTCGGCCTACCGCTGCCTCGCTGTGACCCTACTCCCATAGTGGCGTGCCCATGTACTCTTGCTCCCGTGCGCCCTTCGGGGAACCTATGACCATGATTGGACCAGCCATGGCTTGGGCTAAGGGTTGGCTCAGCCACAATATGTGAGGTGCCTTCCTTGGCCCAGCCATAAAGGTTTGGCCCTAGCTGGCCCAATTATTTTAATAATAGACCACATTCAAAATATATATTCTTAAAGAATCAAAACAATACATTTATTTTACTAATATAGAAAATATATTTTTTAACATGGATGTTGTTAAAATTTAGTAGTTTAGTGAATAAAAACTAGAATTTTTATTAAAAGTATTTATAAAATTAATTGTAAACACAAAATTTTCAACATAAAAGTTATAAATTGTGATTTAATAATCCTACATGATAATTCGTGTACTAGTCGTGTTGAAAACATAGTTTTATCAAAAAGATAACTTCATTTAAAAAAATTAAACAAAGTTTATGACATTATTTATGAATTTAAAATCTTTACAATATAATTAAAATACATGAAAATTTATTTTTATTTATTTATAATATTTCAAAACTAAAGTGTAATTTAAATCATAATATCATAGTTAGGGGTTGTCTAATAATTATTCAAATCATAACATAAATATTGGAAAACAATGTTTTAAATAATTGTTATTTAGTTAAATCACCACAAGGCCAATGACTATAATTATTGTCTTTGAATTTCCAATGGTCACCCAAGGTAACATTTGAGTTGATGACATATAAAACATTGACGTAGGGTGTCTTGAACTCATGAAAAAAGAAGATGAATGAGAATAATGAGATGATGGTTCACGTCATACAATTGGAACTTAATGTGGATGAAATGGCATTAGAGATTCTTATGCTCATTAGCCAGATTCTACTTACCCATATTATCTTATCGGGGTTCTCATTGTTTTTAGTGGTCTCTCTATAATTCTGATATGGATTCTATTATGTATATTTGGGTAGAATTGTTTCTTGTGATCTTGGTACATTGAAAATCCTATGGTGTTCTTTTTTTTTATGAAAATCTATGTGTCTATTTGTCTATTTTACTCGATTGTATTATAATATAAATTAAAAACATATTATTCATTTTTCATGAAAAGACAGTTTTTGTTTTGTTATTATGAAATTCAAACAAAATGAAAACATAAACTTATCAATAAACAAGGTTCATGTTTTTTGGGGTCTTATAGTTATTCTCTATCATTCATATTCTATGAATATGTGGGTAATTCTTTTGATTATTTTATAAATAATTTATATTTTTATATGTGGATTTACATTAGATATACATAAAGAATTCATTATTTAATCCTCATTATAATGGTATGATAATTGTGGAAATTTCTTATCATTTCTACTATATTGAGACATATTTTGTATTATAAATGTATTTATTAATTTTATTTCCATATAAATGCTATTGTATATGTTATATGTTGAATATTTTATTTTATTTTTATTTAATGTTACATATTTTCTTATCTCATTCATTGGGCTTCCAACTCATAATTTTAAACATCGGTAAATGTTTATTTATCAATATCATATAAATCATGAATGATTATGATAGATTTTAAAATGGATCATTCTATTTTCTTTCTGACCAATATAACCATATAGTATTCATTTATACTAATTATTCATAATTAATTTATTCAATACTACGATTTTACATTTATTTGTTTTTTAATATTATTTAGAAAATATACTCAAGGAATTTTAAAAAAATTATCCAACTCCTTCAAAATCTACGATTTTTAAAATATGAATTTAATAATTATTTTAAAAATATCATAAAAACATTTAATTCAATTTTTAGCAATAATTTTTTATAATTACATTAAATACAATCATTCTATTTTTTTAAAAAATGGGAATTTTTATTTTTCATAAAAATTGTGTAATGAATCATTATATTATCATACTTTCAATGAATTGAACATTCCCTTAATCACGAGAACTCATTTTTCCCAAATATTTTCAATGATTATTTAGAAATAATATTTTTTATGAATATTATGTAAATTATCAGCGTGAAAATTTTATTACCAATGTGAAAAAAATATTATCCTTGAGAAATGATTAATAATATTATAATTTTATTTTGATTCATAAATGAAAAAAAACAATTATCTATAAGTCACTAGGAATATATAATAATTATTCCACCCTATTATTTCTTTGTATGTTGTTGGATTTTTATTAATGGATGAAATATTGACATTTACATTCATGATTTATTTTTCTACCATTATATTTTCCTTGAAATTTTCAATTTCATATTATAATTTGAAACAAATATTTTATAAATTTTAAATTTATCTTTATAATGGATATGATTATATTGAAAACTATATAAAATTATTCATAATATGTTTTATTATTAATTTTACCTGAATTATTGAGAATAATTTTGATAAATCATTTTTCATTCCTAAGTAAAGATATTTTTTGCTATGGAATATTGTTAATGAATTAAATCGACCATTAAATTTATGAGGAATTATTTGGACAAACATGCATGTGTTTGAACTATAATATTATACCCCAAGATTCATTAACAGGTTCCAATAGAAAAATATGTTATACATGTTAAATTCATTGTTAAACAATGTATAAATCATACTTATATCATAGACATGATGATATATATATCATGATTTCTGAGATCATGGAAAAAAATATTAATAATTTCAATCATGGAGAATTAATTTATTCATATCCATTAAATTTTTGCATTTATATTTTCCATGGGTTGTATTTGAAATGATGTTAATAATAAAATGGATTTTTTTCTTCAGTTTTTTACCATTACATATTTATTATAACAAATGTTATCATGATAGTGATGTTATTCATTAATTGAAAATTTTATTCAGTTATTTTCCATTCTATATTAATTATTCCTAATTTATTCACAATACCTTCCATTTTATGTAACCTTTGTTGAGCATCTACATTCATGCTATTTTTTTACATTTATCTGAGGTATGACTATAGTTTTTTCTAATGAGTAAAATGATTTACAATATTTACTTTGTCATTGTCATGAATTATTTTTTTATGTTTAATTTAATTATATTGATTTTATCTATTTTACTAACGATATGAAACTATTCATTCCATGAGGATGTGATCACTTGAATATTATTCAATTGTAATAAAGTAACCACCAAATATAGAGTACCCTAGTTGGTGTCTGTACATTGATGAAACACACTCCATGAGAATCAACATTGGTATGAATCCAGAAATATTCTAGTTGACCAAAAATCATATTGTTGAATCTATAATGATTTTTAGCGACAATGATGGAATTAAAAATCATATCATTCTAATCACATTGGAATTAAAAAAAAATTATTTCCAACAAATAAAAAATCAATCCTCTGTGATTGGAAATAAAGAAGATGTAAATTTTAGACAATGAACATCGGTTCTGACACATGTAAACCATGTATTTAACTACTTATGTCAAATTATCTATGTATTTTGTAAAATTGGATATAGAAATTAATGTTAATGAAAACCAAATTTTATATATTAAATAATGGATAAGTATATTCATATTTTGGTTATAAAATGAGAAATTTATTTTCAATCCCCTTTGAAGGAATCGAGTACATTTTTGAGAATTTCTATTATATGAAATATAAATTATTTTTGATAAAATAATGGGATTATAGAAAATATAATATTTACGTAGAATAAAAAATAATATACCCATAAATATAATATTATGATGAATGGGAATGGTATTATTAATGATCCCTTAATCAATGATAATATATAATAAAATTTATGGAAAAAAATATATCAATGATTTAATAAATAATAACATAACTAGGGGAGAATAAGAATAATGATTGAAAAAGGTATTTAATATATAAATTTACTCGAACAAATATATCATATTTTCGTGAGTATTATAGTTATGTTTGATTGAATTATTATTTTTATATTAGTTCTTTAAGATATATTGTAATAGAAATTTTTAATGAATGAATAAAAGAAGGAATTTTTAAGAAGAACGATAATTCTGCATTCTATAATAAACTAAAACCTTATTCAAGATAAATTACAAAAGATTTTTTTTTTATTTTATATAATTGTATTTTTATATAGGCTTTGATGTGAGAATTTCAAATTTGGATATATTTTGAGTTCATCTTGGATGATGTAACTTAATATATAAATGAATAAAATTAGTAGTCTATTTGGATGTGATTCATGAAATGTGGTCTATTTAATAAAGTAATTGTCATAATAGCAATTGATTTAAAAAGGAATGATAAAATACCTCATAACCCAATTTTTTGTATTATAGTATAATGATTTTTTCCACTAGATACTTTATTAATTTTAAATAAAATTTTGGAATATTATAAATTATTTAAGACATTTTATGTTGTAGTTATTGAATATGAAATCATGAATACTTCAAGGAAGAAGGAATTAAAAAGGAATAAATACCTAATGTAGGTGCCTTTTTGTGTAACAAAAAATGATGTAGATAAAATATCAATTGCTGAAAAAAGTGTAGTCAGAAAAATTATTAGATGTCATTAAATATTTTAAATAAATGACTCTAAAATTGAGGAAGTTATAATTACTCTGATTTGAAGAATACAGAAAAGAATTAATTTAGTAGAATTTGTGTTCCTAACCTCTCGAAAGACATAAAAATTATTATGAGAGATGATGTCTATAAAAACTCATGAGAAATTTGTTTGAATTTAAATTATTTATGAATAATAATAAATAATTTAATATATAAATATAATATATAAACCAGTTATTATACTAATTACATTGTCGATTTTTAGTAGCAGTTAAGTTCATGAGATATTTAGAAGAGTGTTCCTTATACAAATATTCTTAAATGAACTAGAATGTTGAGAGGTCTAGATAGAATCTGAGTTCCACAAAATTTTCCTTATGAAATAACGACATTCACGGTCGCACTATTGTCTAGAAACATATCAATATTTTTCTTCCAGTATAATCAATAGAAGTCATGTTTTATATTAATTAAGGGGAAAATGAATATATATAATTGAATTAGTATGATTGTAGTACAATAAAATTTATTGGGATAATTCAATGATCAATTATAATATTTGGTGATATCATGCCAATGTAATTTGGTGCACATTGATTCTTTGTTATTCGTGTAGAAATCGAAATGTATTTAGTGATTTTATTTATAATGGAGATCATATAATTTTGACACCACATTAATGAAAATAGTATGATTATGAAGAGGGTATAATCATTGTAAAATCAATAATACTGATTTAAATTCCAACAATAAATTTCATATAAATGTATTATTAGGTAATAATTAAAATAACAATCCATTTTAGAAGAAAATTGATATTTGATACCAAAAATTGTTAAAGGGTTGAAATTAGAAATTTTAATGTGAAAAATTTGGACAACACCACATTTACATTCCTCTCAAGTGTGTCTTTATGGTTTACTTGGCACCGATGTTATTAAATTTATATTTATTCTTGTTTTATGGAATATATTACTCATTTATTTATTAAATGAATAATGTGGTGGTATTTATTTCGTTTAAATAAAATAAAATTAATCAGTACATGGTAAATTTGAAGGATCATTACTAATAATGTTAAAATTTATGAAAGAATGATATATTTTATTTCATTTAAATGCTGGTTAATTAATTTCATTAATAAATTATATATTAATTATATTAATTATTTTAAAAAATAATCGAAATTATAATAATATTGATATTAATAGACATGTGGTTCCTTTATAATTAAAAGAATGTGAAATGGACATTATGTAGTAACATATTATCTAACATAATAATTTAAATCAGATTAAATAATTTCATGAAAAAAATGATCACTTTTCATAATAAATTATGTCTACTAAATCTTAATAATTTTATATAAAACATCATTTAGAACACTCTCATGAATGGATATCATCCAAAATATTCCACACATCTATATTGTCACGGAATATGATAAAATTCGTAATGAAAGAATGTTATTGATATTGTGATAATTGATATATAAAATATGTGGATATAGACTTCTATTCTAGAAAATGGTAATTCTATAGTGATTATAAAATAATCATTGATTTTATGGGGATACCACTAGAGGTATTCTACAATGTTATCAATAATAAAATAATTAAAAATGAAATAGTGTTGAAATGAATAAAAAATGGATAAATATTTACATTCAACGATATTACATTTTTCAAAAAATATATTTTAAATTATATATGAATGGATCTCATCTTAAATCATGTTATGTTTCTTCCAACATTTATTATATTTTTTTCCATGGAAATCGATGGACATATATTATTGAGAAAATGAATGATCAATTCTATATTCCTTAAAAACAATATATGGAATCAAAATTAGCACATAATAATTTTTAATTATTTATTATTTTATTAATGAATATGACTTTTTTATAGTGTGGGATTTAAAAATTTCTATTCATTAAACAAAAATTTAATTTGAAAATATAATATAATTTTAAGAGGTATAGATCATTCCAATATAAAAATGGTGAATGCTCATATATACCATCCAATTACGATGAATATATTGAATGAATTAAATGGATACATGAAATCCAATTTAATCATACGCCATATGTACGAATTTTTTTTGCTCTAGGAAGAGTTAATGAAATCAATACACATCTTTTGAAATAATATTATGAAAAATCATAGCATGATGTATATTTTCTGACCATATAGATCACATATTTTTAGGTTTATGTATAACGTATAAATAAGACTCCAAATGAAACCCAAAAATGTTTTCCATATAGGAATAATGAAATATATGTCGTCTAGTATTTTGAATATAATTAAAAGATGATGAATAATGACTATTATCCATGAAACATGGAATTTATATTGTTATATTTCATGTTTCTATCATAAAAATTGTGAAATACATAAATGTACCTAGATAATAAAAACATAATGTCGAGTAATGTGATGCACACAAATACTATTCATTATAGAAATAAAATCTAATGATGTATTTATTCTGTACCATTTACTCATTCATATGGATTAAAATCAATGAAAAAGTTTAACTAATGGATTTAATTACCTGATATAAATAATAATTTTGAAATATAACCATACATCTTGTTGGGCTTCTTGTGTACACATCATGTGTTGAAGTTGATAAGCATGAATGACTTATGTATGTGTTAGGATTCTTTTAATTTAATTATTATCATATGGTTTTTTAATTAATAAAAATTAATATGATGATAGGTGAATAATTTGATATTCATTATTATGTTCATGATTTTTATTCATTAGTTTGTTTTACAGAACCTTATACCAGAGGTCCCCTCATATGTGTGAGAGTAGACATATGCATTGAAAGAATCCCCTTAGGGAGTTGATAATAATCAATTTATAGATGAGGTGAATCTGATCAATTGGATACATAGGTGATTAAATGGCACATTTCAACCTGGATCAGGCTTGGTTTAAAGAGTTTTAACACATTTTTAATATTTAGATTATTGTATCCTTCATAAAATTTTGATTAGAAATTATACTAAACAAGGATTAATAATTATTTTTATTTATTTCCAGTTCATAGTTAAATATTTATGATTTTTTTTGCTTAAATGTGAACACTAAAATTATATCAATTAATATGGATCAAGATATAATACCCTATTTATATTATGTGTAAATTTCATTATCCAGTCATGTTTATATAATAAGATAGGATCAAAAAAATATTAACAATCATATAATGGGATTAAATATTAAATATTTATGTATAAGATGAAAATACCTTGAATTGAATATTATGTTAGGAAACAACTTTATTATTTGAGTAAATAGAAGCCCCCAAAAAAAGTGTCAACAAAGACACAGTTTGAGACAATTTTTAATTATAATGGAGTAATAAAAAAATTATGTGTTCACCAAAATATTATCGAATTATATTTCATTACCATATTATATTCAATACCATTTAGAGGTAGGTGTTGAGGATATATTGGTCCAATATTTCAAAATTATAAATTCTAGTTGAGGGGTCCTCAAAATGATTCTTAATTTAGTAGGATCGAAATTAAAAATAAATATTTTTTATTAATTTTAATGGACATATTTTTTGTTATTAGAATGTATATATTTATCTTTGACACTATACAATACTTGTAATATGATATTTCCAATCTATTGGTGAGATTTGTTTGGATTATATTATTTATTAAATGACCAAAAAATAATAAATATTACATGAAATTTCGGTAATAAATATAATGTAAAGAATAATGTTTTTTGTTGAAATAGTAAATCAATATGGCCTTTATATTATAACTATGACCCATATTGGAGATGAAAACTCTCTTGACAAATATTAATATTCAATTTTTTATTTATGATTGCCAGTCATATTTTCTAAGATAAGAAGAGTTAAATTATGTATTATCCAATTCATAATGATTCACATAAGTATCCGACTATGGAAAATATCCCCATGTACTTGAGAAGCATTGATGATGTGGTAGATGTATCCAAATTTTTGTTATATTATAGTAATAGCGAGCATTTCGATCTTTATGAAAACATCGATGAATAAACAATTTTGTTTCACCTAAATGATATATATTAAATGAAATATGGAAAATATTTGAATATGGTATCCATGTCTTTGTTTACATGAATTCATTTAGAATTATTGGTAATGAGACATTATTTTTTCAATATGAATGGATGAACTAATAATTTAGAAATATCGCGGATTATGCTACCCGATGAGTTTGGAATAGTATTTTTTCCTCACTCCAAAATATGTTCTCATGTTTTATTCTAAAATATAAAATGACCGATAATTATCTATCATTCTGAGAACATCTAACACTCATATGTGATGAATATATAGATTTTTGGTGAAAAAACCGATCATCTATAATGGTGAAGAAAGGATGGTCATGGAAATATTACATAAGACTACATCCACGTCTATGTATTTTTTCACCACCATATTATTAAAAGAACATTAAGATATATCATAATAATCCTGAATTGGAATGTTTTACATGTGGATAGATTGTAAACATGATGAAGGAGTCTATCTTAGTAAGAAAACTATGGGTTGTTCAGGTTCATTTTTTATCAAATGGAACATTTCAATATCTAACCAATGAGTATGCGATATTACTTTTAGTTCCCTCAATTGTATCCAAATACGTTATATAGGTAGTATAATATATGGTTTAATTGGGATGGTTCACCATCAAGATTCTAATAGGGTGGGGGGTCGACTTCATTTTTTATATGAGACATCAACCTTACACTACTGACAAGGTTGATTTTTGACTTCATGATCTATTAATACATGAAAACTATTTCCATAAACTTTTATCCATGTCATTTTTAGTAATGAATTTACATATATTCATTTTTTGTAATAAAACCATAATATTCTACAAAGGTAACATTAATTATGGCATGGTGTATCTTAATAACTTTTTTTTAAGTATATTAAAATGAAAATGGTGTATATGATTTCTATAATGCATCATGTAAGAATAACTCAACGAAAAACCAATTATAGAATCATTTTTTTGATAAGGTAAATAATAATAACATGAAATATATATATCGATAAGGGTAATAAAAATCATTTGATCAAAAATTAATTTATAGATACCATTCTTTTTTCTAAGGTAAAAGGATAAAAATATTATTTGGTGTAATTTTTGATAGGGCACGTAGATTCAATATTTAATTGTACAAATGATTTAAGGAAATTTTGATTTCTAGAAATTGGTGGATATTCAAAATTCATTTTTTAATGGTCACTTTAATAAATTTAGATATTCCTAGATACTGAGGTATCAATCTGATTACATTAAAAAAATTGATGTGTTTAATAATAATATAGATAACCATTAGGGTAAGAAGTTAATGAGAAATAAATCATTGAGAGTTTTAGATTATTTTAATCAAGTTTTAATAAAATATGTAATATATTTTCGGATTTCTTCTTTACATAGTCCGCATTATACACCTTAGTAGAATATAGTTTTTGAAAGAATGAAGTAATCATTATTTTTACATGGTGATTACAATAATGATTCATTTAGATATTATATTATAATTTTGTGTGTCTGAATTATATATCAAAACATATTTTAAAACAGATTTTATAAATATCAAACAAAACTATATTACCTATACGATTAAATAAGAGAATAATCCATTTTTTCACGTTTAAATATATGGGGATATGAAATATTTTTTATATATTTCCCTTTCAAAAAACAAGATCCCTAAGGAACTAAGTTTATCAGTATAAGATATACTTCATAAAAAAATGAATAAAATATATACAACCCCTCAAATTAAAATATTGTGGATTAATAGAATTAATTACATTTTGAAATGTAAATTAATGTTAATAATTGTTGATTGGAAATATTTACATAAATAATGTTGATAATTTTGTTACAAGGGTTTTGGAAGTGTAATAAATTCTATAGGATTCCAAGGAAGAGGTTATTATGGAGCCACATGAACAATATAGAAGCACCAAAGTTGTTATATAATTAGAGGGATATGATATTCTCATTAAGAAGGATAAATAAAGTTTAGTCGTTGATAATAATGTACAAGTTTTATTTAAGGGTTTATTACGTATATCAAAAATATTACTGATGAAAATATTCTATGAACTCTAATATGGATTCCAAATAGAAAAAATATATCATGGTAATGGAGGATATTGTATAACCTATAAATACATTTTAGCGCAGTTATTTATTTTAAACCTACTAGAAATGGATTATAATGTTAGTAACATTAATGAATGTATGCGGGATAAAGGTTATATGATATTACAATGTAGATATGATGATTATTTTTTTTTGAAAATATTCTATATAGAAATCCATAATAAGATTAATGTTCATTTTCACATACTATAATTATGATATTTAAATTATGGGATTTAAATGTATTTCATTAATATATAACTTATTGAAGATGTTTATATGGTGTAAGTAGATGCGTTTGTGAGTACATGATCTGCATATATGTAATGAATTTCATAGATATCAATTTATGTGTTTAGTCAAACATCTATATCATTAAATATTAGATATCATGTATCCTTAATAAAATTTTTAATCACGTTGAATATATCATATCCATACATTTTCAAGTTGTTTAACGGGAAAAATACATTTACCGAGTAGTATACATTAATGATATTTTATTTATACTAAATGATATAATATCTTTAATGTAAGTCCCAACATGGTTGGACACATAATTATACATTTTTTATGATGGTGAATGATCCTACCATCATTAGATAGAAAACATTCATGACATTTTTAAGAGTATTCTTGAGATATGTCATGGAAAATAAATTAATAATATATTTTAGTGAATTAATATATAAAAACTCAGGTTGGAGTTACATCATGTGTCACATGGTATACATATCTTTATAAGAATATTCTTAATTGAAACAAGGGAAAATGATGATTATAAAAATACTTATTACAACAATGATATATTATATCATGTATTCCATTCTTCATAATTGCATAATTGGTATCTATGCATTAGGAAATGTATGAAGATATCGGGTAGAAATAATATACCAGCTTAAAAATCTAGTTAATATTATCCTAAATCATATAAAGTATCCTAATTATACATTTCCAGGTAGTGGAAGAGATGATGAGAAATTCATTATAGGTAAATTATATTGTAGTTTCATGTTTTATTAGGATGATTTTAATTCATTTCCATGTTATTTCATCACATACGATAGAGGATATTTGATTTGGATTAAAACAAGTAGTAAGTGTTCCTCGATTCTACAATATATTCCATCAATAAAATGATTTCTATTTTTTCTTAAAAATCATTATAGATGCATAACCTCATTTAGGTGTTTTATGTGGTCCGTTGATATTAATACATAATCACATTACAATTTTACAATACTACAATGTTTTTATTTTCAAAGGATCAATGATCACATAAAAATAAAATAATAAAATTTTGAACAATATTCTAAATATGGATTTATCTCAATGGGGTGATGGAATAATTAGAACAGTTTACACATTAAAAATTGTGGTAGATCCATTGAATAAATAACTTTATCAACAGAATCATTACTAACAAGTGTGATCTAGTATATTAGATGTTGATAAATGCTTTGACTATCTTATTTGCGATTTTTGTAGTCTTTGTTTCATATTACATTCTATATATATTTTTAATTACATATATCGTTAAGATAAAAAATATTATTTAATATATTATTATAGGATGAACAGTTTTTTACACAACATTATTGTGATATATTCCATAATATATTTGTTTCATAAAAAGTCATAGCATTTTCCCACTATAATAATAATTTATATGTTCTATTATTACATAATTAAATATATGAGTTATGATAAAATGAAAACAATTTAATGGGACCTAGATGATATAGGTTATTATGTGTAGATGTCTTATAAAATATTTGAGAATTTATATCCCTATTATTAGAGAAGATAATATATAAAGAATTATTTTTTAGAATAAACGATATTATAGAAACACTATATTATATTTATTTTGTCGAATATTCTTATATACATGCGTTAGTCTTGTTATATTTACATGAAAAGGTTATTAATGATTATCATTAATAATGTACATTGATTTATTGATGTAATTTGTTTTTATAATCATAAGGAGGTATGATATATTTGATTCATCATAAATGATATAGAATTAATAAATTTGAAGAAATTATTTGTAACATATTTGTAAATTAAAGTAGATGTCTTGGTTTTCTTACATGGATTAAAATTATTTTATTATGTATTCTTCCATGGTAGTTTTATTATCATGTACATTATTGGAAACTAATAGAAATATATATAAATTATACATAATAATGACCTTAGTAATGCATCATTATTGTTGAGATATCATGTAAAAGGGATTACATCACATAGTGAATGTATACATGGGATAGTTTTCATTGATACATAAAAATATTTCTCAAACACTGATTTTGAATTTTTTTTTAAAAATATTTTCTTATTCTTTTGTACAAAAATACTAATGCCACTGAGAAATAGTAATTTAGAGCCATACCATATTTCTATCGTGAAACATGGAAGAATTTTGTTTTATTTTAATATCATAAGAAATATTACAATAACTATTCAAGTTATAATTATTTTTTAGGTTATTTAAATCATTATTTTTGTGTCTCCTAATATATGGGAGAATATATATATATTTCAATATATTAGTTGATTAATAATAATAATTTTATTCCTGAGTTACCATAGTCAATTTTTCATTTATTTTAAAAATAATTCATGAATTTTTATATATTTCAAAAAATATTCATTATTCAATTATTGATAAATTACAAGGAAGAGAAATGACTAATGTTAATTTCCTCAATGAATATAAATATTTAATATCATTTAAATATATTTATATATATATATTTGATAAATTCAAATAAAATAATCCATTAATTTTTGTCTTTGTTATTATGAACATGAAAATCATAATATTATTTTTATTTAGTATGATATTAACTTCAAACTATTAGAATGATTACTAATGTAATATTGTAGGATTTAAAATTAATTACTATGTTCAATATTTAACATAATTCGAAGCACCTAACTTAAATAAAATATAAAATATTATTATCCAAATATAGGAAATATAATAGACCTGTTGAATTTGGATGTACAACTATGATTGAATTCATAATGAAATATATATGACAACCCAATATAATAAATAATTGTATATTATTTCATATAAATTATGAAATAATGTTTCATTAATGTGATTTTATGTTTCAAAAATACATTTTCGTCAAAATTATATATATTTATTTCTACATGGCCATATAATATTTCATTGTTACCATATTTAGAATTTTTATGATATAATAATTATATTACTTTTAAATCAAATATCAATATTATATTGTGACCAAATGTTAAGATTTCTGAAATGATTTATTTTACTCCATGTTGAAAAAAATATTGATTTTCTAGATGTATTTTCATTTCATTAAAATTTCCAATTATGCACATAAAACATATCAATTTGATAAAGATAATTATTTATTTAAATATAATAGTAATTTTCATTTATATCTTACGTATTCATAATTTTTGTATATGTTCATTTTTTAGATTAAAAAAAAATTAAATGTATTTTTCATTGAGTTCTTTTTTTAACATAAATAAATTTTTTAAATTTATGTAAATTTAATATTGAAAAAGTGTTCCATATTTTGAATTATTAAATCCATATATATTTAGTAGGTCACTATTATTTTTGGTCATTATGACTGGTAGACGTGGTAAATATTTATTCCCATGGTATGGGTAAATCAAGTAATTTTGGTTAAAAATATTCTGATAAGAATAAAGAGAACTCCCTAACCAAATAATTCTTGTCATTGTATATGTGTTTTTTTAATATTAAAAATCATAATTTTTAAATTGGTAATTTTCAACAATATTTCCTTTGAATATATAAGTTATGAAGTTTTATTTTTATATATTGACTAAAATTTCACTCTCTTGTTTTTAATATCAATAATATGTTCTGATTGGGATAATTAGAACATCTTATTGGTTCTGAATATTCATTTTTATGATGAAATATTTTTTATCATGGTGATTTATTTGGTATTTATATTGAATAAAAAATTATCTTAAATTCTTATTTAATGCTAGTGTTGTTTTTTTGAATGCAGTAGAAAAATAAATTAAATCATTTTTAAAACTATAATTATAAATTTTATTACTTAATATTAGATTCCTATAATGAATAGATACGGTGGTAAAAAATTATTTTTACAATGGTATGGGATGAAATTGTTAAAAATGGTCTTATAGTTGTAAATAATATTTACAATACAGTAAGAATATTTATTTAGATTGATTTGATTATTTAATGTTGTCCTAGTCTTATTAAATCAGAATATTTGGAATTTTTTAGGAAGATAAAATTTTATTGAAATTAACATTTTTCAATGTTTGTAAACATTCCATTTATTTCATAACCCCCCATATAGAATGACACACAAACTCTATTATTCCTCATAATTAATAAGCCTTATATCCAAGGAAATAACTTTCCATATCGATTCCATACAACCCTATAATATTCTGGAACTTATGGATTGATGAGAATACCACCCTTACAATTCATAAGGTGTAATATAAAATATATTTTACATCGAAGTGTTCTAACTCATAATCAGTAAATGTATAATTTACTTCATCTTCCACCATATATAAATTAATTGTATACATCATAACATGATGATTCATGTATGATAAATAAAAATTGATTTTATTTTGATGATGCCACAAAAATTTCCGTGTAATATCATTACATTGTATTTATTAAATAATAATGAAAATTAAGTTTTAATTAGATATCTATGTTCTTAACATCCATCTGTTTTAAAAAAAAGACATTGCTCATGCATACATGTGGACTTCCACCCCCACGAAGCAATGTGATATATTTTTTATTAACAGTTTATGAGAACAAAAATGAATGTTTTTGATGATTAAATATGAAATTTATTTGTCTATTTTTGTTCATTAGATCTCTAATACATGACCAAAGTTTATGTAAAAAAACCATCAAGCCAAAATGTACAGATGAAATGTACAAGTTTTAATACCAATGTCCTTTTTAATGAATAAATTATTAATAAATATTTAGTTGGAATTATAATGGAATTTTGAATAGAATATTGTGTTTTAATTTTGATCATATATATCGATATATCATAATATTTGAACATGTATGATGAAATCACAGTCTAGAGGTAATATTATGTGTCACAATGTCGTTTCTATTTTATATTGTATATGAAAAAATTACATTGAGGGATATTTTATGATTATTTTACAATAAAAACCATTCAATTTATAAAACCAAATATTATTTTTATAAAATTCATGAAATAGTTTCCTTTTCCTTTTTATGGTACTTAATAATATTGTAATTTTTTATGCTCAAGTAACATTATATCCTATTTAGTCAGGAAAAAGTTTTCCTTTTTCATATATTACCTAATGAGTTTTTTATAAGGATTTTAGTATTATTATTTTTTTTGAATAAATTGTTTTTTGACATATTTTAATGTATATAAAATGGTTTAAAATGATTCATCATTCCATTTACTTATTATGGTTCTTTTTACCAATCGTGTGAATGAAATCATTGTTTTGACATGTACCACAAAAATAGAGTTCCCACCATGATAAATAATATTTCATTAGAAAATTAATTTATAATATTACATGGTTATAAAATATATTTTTTCATAAATATTATGTAATATTATAAATTAAATACATTATTTAAAAATAAAAATTGTATATTACTCAGTAAATAATATAATTATATTTTCATGGAATTTTTAATATGTTAAATCATTAATTTATTTTATGTACCCTTCTCATGGGATATGATCCAATGATATAATATAAATTTTATGGTTGTTTTTTATTAATATGTTTTATGAATGAAAATACCAAAAAATTTACTTTTCAATAGGTTAGTTATATTCAAATGAAATGTTTTTGAAGGTTGTTTCTTTTCAATATATTAAATGATTATCATGTAATGAATGTTATTGGATCTTCAAGAGAATTTATTGATTAATTTTATGTTATTGGTGGTTCATTATTTCTCTCTAATTATTTTTTCAAGGAATTATAACTCTTTCTATATCTATTTTATGAATGTAACTAATTTCATGTTCACAATGTTTTTTGAGACATGGATTTGTGTCCCTAATAATTTTTACAAATGTTCATTTAATTTAAATATGTTATTTCATAGTCCAAAATTGATGTAAATAAAACAATGAGTCATCGTGTTACAATTTTTTCTTATTTATAATTATAAATTATTATTCATTTTAAATATTCCGATTTTATTAATTTGACCTATTGGATCATCATTTATTTTTACTGATTCTTACCAGGTTTGAGTTAATAAATATTTTATGAAAATGTATTACACCTTGAATTTACATGATGAAATAAGAATTGATATTATTATACTTACAAATTTTGTGACCATTTTATCATTCACAAATTCTTATGTATGATAATTTATGGATATGTATTATGTTTAGCCATACTGTGCATATGATATCACAGTTTATTATGTTTTAAATCCTCAAGATCTCATGTATGGTTTTATACATAATATGTCTATAATTTTACTAATAATAATTTTTTGGCAAGATGTTGATGATAATTTATTAAAAAAATTAAGTATGTAATCTTAAATGACAATAAAAATTTATGGTTGGGGGTGTGTATTGTTATTTATGTATTGAATATTAATATAAAATTATTAAATATTAATTTATGTTTTGATCAGGTCTTCACATTTTGTATTGGAGTAGGTTTTATTTATATTTTGAGAGTATAATTTTAAAATAATGTGGAAATTAAAGGGATACACCTATGTATAGGATAACAACATAATGTTCATATAATGTATATATTCTTTAGTTTTCAAAGAAAATATATCCATATATTGATACTAGAATGTGGATGTGCTTGTGGAATAAATAAACCTACATGTAAAGACTATGGAATGGGTTTATAAGTTATGTACTTAATGGTAATTAGTGAATAATGACAGGGCTTAATAATACATACATTTGAAGAATCAATCAAGGGGTATGAATTGGTTAATTTACATTATATTTATAAATCATTAGGTTATATTTGAAAATATCATTACCATGGATGACCTAGGATAAAAAGGTATCAATGATTGATAAAAATATTTCACAATGTGATAATAAAACGAGTGCTTTTATTGAATATATGAACTCAAACTATGATTATGTTATCTTGATTAGTACACTATAATTTTTATTTTAGTCAAAATATTTAAGGATAATTAATCATGTTAATAAAAAATTTCACAACCACTTAAATCATTTTACTCATGAGAAACCAAATTGATATGGATTTGGGATGAAATATATTTTGATGATTCTCACTAATAATTCCCAAGATATGTGATGTAACATGGAACCAGATAATATTTTTATTACATTAGGATTAAATTCCACTGTATCATTTATTTTACAACTACCTACCTATTTAATCTGTCATATGATTCACTAGTTTCTGAGCAATGACTCGATATGATGGAAATTCCATTTTACATTCTATAATGATTAGAAGATGATAAATATGTATTATAAATATATAACTTGGAAGGTAAATCATATTGAGGAAGGAATATTATCATTAACACAAGGAATGTGAATGAAATAAACACAATGAAATGTGATGATTTTAATATTATATTTCTTATAATAAAAAATAAAAAAAACATCATACTAAAATGGAAAGGGACATTCTATAGTGAAATGATACGGTTATCAAATCAATCCAAATATATGATGACATATTTATACCAATTGTAAGGTACACATCAATCTTAATCCTTAATCCAAAAATAAATAATGATCAATTCATTAGTGGTTTGCAACCAATTAGTTTAATGTAATTACAAATGCAGGTATTTGGAAACTAAGAATAGATTGTTCAATATTTACTCAATGTGGATATGGATGATTGGAACCCTCATTTTAGTTTTTCTAGTAATATGAAAAATGAGATTATGATTCATTTCAATAGAAGTGGTATTTGAAATTTAGGGAAGAATATGTTTATTACTCCTATAAAACAATTATGTGGGAATCTGAACACAAAAAATTGACTTAGATTATTGGGTAATGTGTCAATTGTGTGAGGCCAGACCATCAGGAAAAACCATTTCGAATTATATCAATATGGATGTTAGTGTGAATAATGGGGAGAATAATCAAGTAACATACCACCAAAACTTATTGGGTTTTAATAAAAAAAAATTAGTTTCAATCAATGTACAGATATAAGGCCTAATGAGTATAAATATATTTCATATCCTACAAACTCAAAAGGTAAAGGGGAAGCATAAAAAATCAAAAATGCTAAAATGAATAATGGAATTGTTGTTGTTAAAGGTATACATATCTTCCACTCTAAAAATGTTTATATTTTATTAATTATATTACTAATAAATTATATCTATATAATTTTATAATGGAATCATGTTAGCACTGAAATAATTATTTTTTGAGTTAGAAGAAATACCACTAAAACATACACTGATTTTATATCAAGTATATATCAACTCTAAAACATTTTCCAGGAACTTTTATTCATATGAATCATTTAATTTTCGTTATAGTTGCATTTGAAATTATTTTGGGAATGTATTAGATCCCTCATATTTTTTAACATATCATTGTTGAAGAAGGGATTTTACATTTTATAATTTATATCAATTATTTATTTTAAATCAGGTCATGAATGAAACTATGATCCCAATAGAAATTACTTCCATAATATTAATTTTACTACCTATTCATGAAATATATTTATCTATAACATTTGGGGAGAAGATAAACATTGAAAATTTTCTTATTGTTCCACTATATGGTAATGTATTTTATGTGGACATTCCTATAATTCCCTTGAATCATTGTATTTTTTTTAATAGGACTCATATATGGTGATACAACAATTTCAAATGAACCATATAGAATAAAACCAATTCTGTTGTTTTAATTGAAATGAAAAATCTTGTAAAATATTAATAAGTGATTCATTTATATTTGTGAAACATTATGTGGTATATATTGTATTTTTATTATCATGAATGATATTTGAATAAATCATTATATTGATTATCAATTTTTAAACCTGATAATTAATATTGAAAAATATTATCTACATCATATATATGATTAACATGATAAATTATGAGGATCTTAATATTTCAATAATATTGATATTTGATATGAATATCAAATGAAAAGGGTTAAGATGTATGATATTCCCATGATATCCTTCCCTATGAGGTGTAACCAACATGAATTTTTATTATTTACATGTGGACATACCAATTATCATACTATATTCATTTATTTAAGAAATATAGTCTTTGTAAATTACATTGATTAGTTAAAGGTAGTATTTATATATAATAATATTAATATTATAAAAATAATGACGTTAATTAAGAATATTTCTGAATTTTGTTGATGAACCTGAGGATTAATAAGATATATTCCAAATTTATCAACTAAATGTTTTAGTTACTGATTTTCACTTTAATGAGGCATACAATTTTTTGTGACGGATTAATGGCGGATCCATCAATTATGGAAGTCGTTTAATAATGGACATGATGACATAGTAATTGCATGATACATAATATTCATTCATTTGTAGGATAATTCCAATTTTATTGAGACATTTTCATGGATATATAATTACATATTATGGTGAAATTGAATGGAGATATGTTCTTATGCATATAAGATATTTAGGATAAAAATTAGGAGATGATAATATGGATAGTATTTAAGAAACAACCCATGAGTTTATGTTACACCTCTTTTAAAATTTAATATATTTCATAGTTTATCAATCAAACTACATTGAGTTTAAAACAATAATATACTATGATGTATAGACATCAGAATATTAATGTGACGATTTGGAATAGTAATATGATAAATATTAAATTAAAAACACCTAAGAATATATAAATACAATTTTGGTATATTGAAAATGAATATATGATATATATATATATATATATCATTTTATAAGTAAATAATTTTTTTTTGAAATTGATAAATATTGTTGTTAGTATTTTTGTATAGCCGAAAATATTATTTAAAATTTTATAATTAATATAATGTTTTAAAAGAAAATTTATATTGATAATATTAATTCATAAAATAAATATAGTTTTCTTATGAATTTATGATAATTTTATGGGACTATAATTAATTTTACAAAGTGTAATAAAATCAGTTATAATTTTAAAATCTGTATTTTATGAATAACTAATTATTTTAACTCAAAATTTAATATCTCATATTTATAAAATTAATTCCAAAAAATGGATTCCACTTTTGAATTCTATATATCAAGAACATATTCTAGTGAATTTATTTGGCTTTTTATTATATTGTTTATTTTTTTAATGAAGATAGAAATAAGATAAATTACAGCATATATAAATACTATGTTTAATATACAATTTCATGAGTAAATTAAAATAAAAAAACATAATCTAGAACTATGAATCTATATTTAATGTTTTTTATGGAATTAAAATATGTCATTTTTTTAATCCAAAATAATAAAAAAATGAATTAAATAATAAACACGCCTCTCCTCTAATATAAATAGCACCCTTATCCACCGCTTGTACTCACACCTACAAATATTTAAAGAATAAAAAACATCAATCGAATATTATTTCCAAACCTCTAAACTATGTTCTTGTATTTTTGGTAATAACAAAAGGTCAATTTAAATATTTTCTAAGGTGGTTCTGAAGGAGATGAATTCAAAAGGTAAAATCATGTTTCATTATTTTAATTTTATTTAAATTTCTATCAAATATTATCCTCTTCTTAACACTTATGTCCTTAAATGATTTTTAACTCCAGTAACAAATGTATACCATATTTTTATTATGATCAAGCGATGTTCAAATTTAATTATTTTCTCATTATGTTTTTTATATAAAAATGAAAATTTCATCCAAGAGTTGTTGATTCACAACCTTAATGGATGGTGATTCATTTATTTTATAATACCTACTTTAATCCTATGGATAAAAATATTTAATGTTTAAATATGGATTTAATATGTATATTATATCTTATTAATTTTTATATCACCAATATATATCCAAGTTGTTAATTCGTAGAAGAAACGTAGTGCGTAATGATATAAAAAATGACAAAATAATCCAAACAGTTATCATTAAGGAATCATCATCATATCTAGAATTAAAATGTTATATTACAAAATAAAATTTTAAATAATACCATTAATAATAAATAATTTATATTATATATAACTATGATAATTTCAAATGATCTTTCGTTCATGTATTCATGTGATCCAACTATGAAAATTATGGATTCAAACACTTCTGAACGACAAAATTTTATCTTATAAATCATCAAAAATACAATAAATGAACATAATAAAATTATCACAAATAAATTAAATGATTAGTATATTTTCAAATAAATTTTTAATTATTTTAACTTTATTATCTATTATGTTCATTGCAATTTCGTAATTCTTTATGACATATGGTATGTGATTTTATATGAACCCCCATTTTTCATTTTGGATACAATTTCTCTCACTTAACAATAATTTAATTATTATTTATTTTTATATAAATATTCCAAAGTAAAATTATATGTTCCAAATTCATGTATCCATATCAATTAATCTTTATTTTATTGGGTAAATATATTTTTTGATTTGATTCCCTTTCAATTCAACCCAACAAACATGATCTATTAAAGGTTATATCCGAATTTTTTTCCATTTTCTTACATACATCAAAACATGTTATAAGGAATAAAATTTATTTAAATTGAAGTTTCTTATCATGGAAATCTAATTTATTTATTTATTTATTTTTATTCATACAGTTAAACATATTTTTCATTAAGTACTCTATTATCGTTTCTATTAAAAAACATTAATGTGGATAATCTATTAATATTTTTTTACAGGCATTCTATTTAGTTATACAACATTTATTCCAGAAATATTATTCCTTTTATCCATAATTTTATTTACAGGATAAAAATCATTAAAATATGATTATATAAAAATAAATTTTCCAGAATTACTCTTCCTTCAAATGTAAAAAATTGTATTTCTACCATGAATTTATTAATTGTCTTATTAGAGTATTGGTATTTAATTAAATATCCATTTTTGGATGTTATTCATGATATGGATTGATATATTTTAAAATATTATACCCTATATTAATGTATTATTGATTTGTTGGATGGTGGTTGTCTTATTCATGGTTTATTTTTTTAAGTATTATTTTTTTGTATAAGATTTTTTCATTACTAATGTTAATGTTATGCTTCACATTTTTCATATGAGGAACACATTGTTTATTGTATGTTATTGGTGGGGTTTTATATAGCACCTACATGAATCAGTAAATCTTATGAGATAATATAAATTGTGCATTGGATGATATTTTACCCATTTATGATTCCGTGGATTATGACTTATCGATATTTTTGGATTTATGAAATTATGCATTCCCTTTTTATGATAATATTAATTGATAATACTTGTGTTTATTATATTTTTATAAATTTCAATGGTTATGTTTCATTCTCATGTGATAATTTATGGAATTTGATAAACCATTTGTATCCCCTCAATATTATTCTAAATAATAAATTTTAATATAATGTGTTTTTTGTTATTAATCATGCTGTGTTGTTTATGTTTGTTTTTGATAGCTACTTCTATATTGCCAACACATAATGAGCATACGAGGTCGACCCATTATTATGTTTTATTTTTCCTAGTGATTCTAGTATATATCATAAGAATTATTTTCATGGATAATTTAAGGGTTTATGGGTTTTATTAATTGAGTTTTTATGTTTTAAATCATTTCATGTATTAATGTAAATTTTAATTATTTATCGGGTTTCCCAATGATACTATGTTATTCAGTCATTCGGGATTAGATCACTTATTTATAGATATAACATAATTATGTAGGGAAATAAATCTAGGCTATTGGGGTTGAGGTCTTTAAATTTTTTATTAGATGATTTTTAGTATAAACCATAACAGCTAGACATAGAAAACATAAATTAGGTGATATAAGCCCAAGATAGACTTCGATTATAAGAATAGGATAATATATTAAAAAAATTAATGTAGGTTTAATGTGTGTCTTCATAAAAATAATTTAATTTCTAGATAATAAATGTGAATGTGGTTCATGCATATATTTATCTGACTAAAATAACTATGATAAGGTTCCGTGTGTACTCTCTGAGATTATTGTATTATTTTCAATGTAATTTAAAATGTGTTATATTTTTCATTTCACGGAACTCTGAATATAGTTTTTTATATTAATGCAATATGTTCAGATTTAGTTATATGCAACACTAAGTTAATTTTTAATTTCATGCAACATAAATATTAGCGTTCACAATAAATAATACCGTTGTAAGCTTTTTTGACAAGCAGTAATGACTTTACTCAATGTCTTGCGTAACACATAAGTATATGTTTTACTAAAAAATAGTATATCATTAAATTATATTATGTAATATAACATGAAATGACCTGGATGTTAAATTTGAAGTTATGAATATTATAACCGAATTTATGAAAATATATGATTTAAAAAAATATAACATTAATTAATTATTTCTAATAAATTAAAAATGAATATGAATCCCAATTTAATATAATGAAAAATAAAATTATTTTTACACTAATAAATATATTTTATGCAAATAAATTAATATAATTATAATTAGTGGGTGATGTTAATTTAATATATATTTTTTATATTCAATAATCAAATATTTATATTCATCCAATTGAATAATGAGATAGCAGATAAGAAAAAACTCGATTTTCTAAATCCTAATATTTTCACTAAGGAATTTTTTCTTCCATTTAATTGATATCCAATTAAAAATAAAATATAATTTAATGTTATAGAAATAATGTGTCAAATATAAATGTTATATAAAAATTTAGATAAAAAATATTTTTTTATGATATGTGTTTATAATTTTCTATGAGGCTTTATTTATTAATGAATTGTGAAATTAATGGATTTTCATTCAAAATTATTTTTTATTTATAATTATTTATAAGGATATATTATATTTTAAATTGGATTAAATGATTAGTTAAATAATAATTTTATAAAATAATACAATTAATGTCATTGAGATCAATTTCAATTTAAATTTGGGCATAAAAACATAGCAATATTTTGAATATATTTACTTTAAAAACTATCATTGTTGACATGACCATGAGATTAATTTTAATTTAATTTCTCCCACATCTATGATTGGAATATGGAAAAATGTATTCCATTTTTGGGATAATAAAATTTTATAATTTATAGTGACTTCAAATTATTTTTTAATAAAAAATTAGTGAATGTAATTTAAATTAATTACATTGATTAATGTAAAATTAAGCATAACTACATACTAATACTTACATTTAAAACCCAAAATGAACTATACATTTGTTAAAGAAACAAAAGATGGACTTATATAGAACCTATCCTGTAATTTATCAATTTTTTCCATTATTGGATCCACTTTATAAGTGAAAAAGTGTTTGGAATTACATTGTTAGAATATAATAATTGTGCCACTACTCCTCCACATTAAAAGGGATCATCTTCTCCACTTCATTACACCATACAAAAAATATGTTCAATAGTGAACTATTAAAATATCATCCCAACAATCATTAATTCCCCTATTAATCCTCTCATGATTTTATATCCCTCCAATGAATCCCTGTGGTGCACACTAAATGAGTTACCTGATTTAGAGGAAGGTTGTACAAGTGCGAATAGAGTCATAACACAAGGTATGGGAATTCCATGTCACTTTTTTAATCAGTGTGAGACACTCCATGTTCTAGTAAAATATATTTTTTTGTTTGTATAATTCCCATTAATTTTTTATATGATTTATATTCAAAAATATCATGTAATTTAAATATTAACTCTACGATCTTTCAGTCATGGGGTTTTTGTTTCGAAAGATACAAAATCGGTAATATAGTTTTTTTTAAATTAAATATACTTAAGAAAAATGTTATATAATCATGATATATTATTAAATTTGGTGTACATAATACCTTTGAAATGTTATATAATTTATCTAATTCCCATCAGGCCAATTTATGATTCATATAGTTTTATTTTCTTACACAGGGATTATGGTTCATAGATACCAAGTTATAGGAGTTTATTGGAACAATTTCATCGCTATTAGAGATTTCTTATGATTATGTTTCTATCATTGAAATATAATAATATGAATTTCAATATAATTATTGACCTTTCATATCGTTTGGTGATTCAGGATATATTCTTCAATTGGTAACATTTTACTACTCAGTGGTACTTAAGATAATTAAGAAACTATTTTTATGGAAGACAGAATTTACCCTCTATTTGGTTATTAATATTTGTTCCATTAAATCAATGTTTTCAAAAAATCCTTTCAAATTCTATTCTTATATTTTAGATTAATAATTAAATTATTTTCCTTCACTTTTTTAATATTATAAATATATTCAAAGGAGTCTTCTTCTCACATTCAAAACATGTAATTTATTTCCTTTTTACAGTGATAAATGAATGTTCCTATTTACCACTTAAGTAATATTTATAATTATCCATATTTATTTATTTGAAACATTCTATAAATTTTTAAAAGGTTAATTTTTATTATTGTGTTATTAAAATTAATTTTTATGTGAAATGGTTTCCAAAATATTTTAATTAATATTTTATATATCTTCAACGAAAATGGTTTTCAAATGGTCATATATCATATTTTAAATGTTTTAATAGAAAACGGTTTTCAATGTGATTATTATTATTTTATAATTCATAAATGGAAAAGGTTTCGAACATTGTTTCAATTATTATTTAAATGTTATCAATTATTTTTCAATTAATTTGGGGTTCAAAAGGGTACATGTTTTAAAAATCCTATTCAATTATGAAAGGGTATATTTGCTCAATAAATGAATTTAAATTAACATTATATGTCATTTTCCATATAATATGAAATCTATTGATGTTACTGATTCCTTTCTAGTTAATTATCCAATGTTTATATACATATTAATTCATGATTTTTATTTATTTTATTGAATTATTATTATGACACCTGTTTCATTTATACGGTTTTTATTATTTTTAAACCCACTTATTTTCATAGTTTTATGCATTGATGAATTTATTTTTAATACTATCTAGTTTTTATATGTTTATATGTGATGGTAAGTTAATGATAACCCTTTATTTTCATGGGTTATGATTTGATGTTTATATAACCCATCTCTTTTCTTAGTTTTAATTAAAATGAATGTTTATAGAATATCTATGAACTATTTCATTATGTGATGGGTTAGATGTATATATCATTATAATGAATTGGGTAGAAATGGATGACTCATTACTAAAAATGTTATGCATGAACAAAATTACATTATAAAAATTTTATGAATGGACCTGGTTGTATGTCCATTTGATTATGCACGAACCCATTATGTTTTCACAAAGTTTTGATTGAACCGTATTATGTGTTAAAAATATTGTTCATGGACCTGGTTTCGTGTAAAAAATATTATGCATGAAATTGATTAAATGTTATTAATGTTATGCATGAACCAGATTGGATGTTAACAACATTATGAGTGGACATATTTTCATGTCCATATGTCTATGAGTGGGCCTGATTTTATGTCCTGAAATTTATGAATCAAGATATTTATACTCATACATATTCTCTATGTTAAACATTTATGTGTGTTCCACAATTCCATATATTATTATTATGTTATGATTTCATGGATAGGATCTTTATTTCATTATGACTTCTGTCTTATGAATAAAAAATCATTATTCCATAATTCATGTTTATGATATAATATATATATAGTATGACCGTATAATGATAATGATCACATTATTATACACTTATTTTTCCGATATTCGTACACATTTACTTCATTTGACATTACTAAGAATTTGATATCACATATTTATAATGTTTCTTTTATATAGGTTATGAATAATTTTTTTTATATAGATTTATTATGGAGGAATATATTTGTGGAAAACATTGAAGATATTTCACATAGGTATAATAATTTTATCCCATGATATCAATTCTATATATTAATGTGGTCTTTGGTTATCCATTTTTAAATGTTATATGTATTCCCCAAAAGTGAAAAAATTTCTATGTATGAAATTCATGGGTTACTATTGTTGGTATCCTAGGAATGGTATAGTTAACCATTGTAAACTAGGATGAGGAAATATATAAGTGAAATACCTAGGTATATTTCTATGTATATTTTTAGATATGTCTTTAAGGACATGTATAAGTATGATTCTACATTTAAAAAAATCTCAAGGTATTTTATAAAATGATAGATTGAGTGGTTTCCTAAAAATGCATCCATGTCTTGATACAAATAGTAGATGTGTATCATGCACATATGTACATAGTGGTAACTAATATGACCTGTGGTCATGGGTCTTACTTGAGGTAAATCGGTACATGATAATAGGGATTTAAACACACCTAGTTTGACACACCTGAGTGATATTCCTTGAGAATTCATGTACATTTCAAGAACAATAATGAATGATTTTAATAGATTATAGCTATAGATAGACTAAGATAAAACAAAAGTTTAATAGATTAAAGACGGTGTCATATTTATACATACTATAAGTATATTTTAAATATTTTATTACTCCTCATTATGATAAATGCTTCTTAACCTATTCTTTTTTTTAGAAAATGGATTGAACCTAAATAAACCACATTAATGGTTATTACAATAGAAAATGAAATCATTGTTCTCCTGATCATCCGAATTATATAGGGGTTGATATACAATACCTCATTGATATAATCAACAGTTTCCTCAAGTTATGATTCACGTTGATCATCCAAATGAGAAAAGGAGGGAAAAAATTCTATCGAGTCCTTTATGAGGCAACATCCACCATCTATAAGTGGGTATTCTGGTCAACTTGTTGCTGAACATTGGGTCAGCTGAACTAAATCAATAGTCTCTATTCTCTAGTGTTTGGATCATGATAAGTCAATTCTGGGTGTTTATTGGTTAAAAGGTGATGTACTCCATTGGTGGACTATTATCAATAATACATGGTATCATAACGAAATTTATTGTATGTATTTGGATGAGTTATAAAACATATACATCAATTAGTACATTCCACTTGTTATTTACACAGAGATAGGGAAGTAGTTCCTTGATTTTAATCAAAAGGACAATGATTCTATTGATATATATGAGAATAATTTCAAAATAAATACTTGGTGTTCATCTAGTATTATCATACTAACTGAATGTAATGTTTTAAGGTTATTCTATGTCTTAATTCAAAGACTCAAAAATTGAATTATCCATAAGAGACTTTATTAGATACAAAGAGATTGTGTGTTCTGAAATCAGAGTTTAAATTTATTATAGAGCTACATATCAATCAAGTGGTTTTAATAAGAATGGCAATGTGGTGTTCAATGGGGAATATAAAAGTCATGGAAAGTATAAAAATGTTTCAAGCTCATACATTCCAATACTGAGGGAAATATAACATAAGTGAGTACCTGAAAGAAAGAATATGGGTTTTCTAGTGTGGCATGCTTAGACACCTA
Source organism: Viscum album (assembly GCA_963277665.1). Classification (NCBI taxonomy): domain Eukaryota; kingdom Viridiplantae; phylum Streptophyta; class Magnoliopsida; order Santalales; family Viscaceae; genus Viscum; species Viscum album. Next base: position 552,764,071 of record OY728138.1, read on the forward strand.
GATAAACAACGTTGAGGTGATGATAAGAGAAAATTCAAAGAAATGTGTGAAAATAATTCTAATTAGAAGGAACCAACCACACTTCTGTGTTATAATAAAATAAAGTGTGGGAATTATGAAAATAAATATCCCAATCCAAGGGATAATATGGGTGTTATGATAAAATAAAAAATAATGAAAAAGATAAAATGCAAATATTTTGATACCATAATAAATTTATTTAATAATTAAAATTTGTGGAAATATTATCCATTCCCCCCTTATTTGGGATGTTCGTCTTTTATTTTGTATAAATGATACCAATGATAATTTTTTTGTTCCACTATTTGTTATATTTCCTTCAATTATATCAATCTATATGGATTTTGGAATAATTTAATCACACTTAATTTTCTATTTGTTCTTGGAAGGACTAGAGTATCTATGAAAAAAGTTTTTTGTATAATATAATATAATATTTAAGGATGAATGAGCTATTTATATTTTGGAAGACATATATGTATAACCATTTATGGTATGTTTATGTCAAATATCTAATATTTTTTTAGATTAATTTATTATCTCACCGCATGAAGACATGATAAAAACAGATACCATATTTGTATTGATTGTAACTAAATATAGATGGGATGACTTCACATGGATATCAAAATATATTAGAAATTATGGAAAAAAAATTCATTCATTTCATAGGGTAAGTGATGATATGGAAATATATCAAGTAATAACTAATGGGTGAGATTATGCATATGAAAAAGAAAAATATAAAGTAAGTATAAATTTCCGTAAAAATTCTTCAACTCTATGGAATGAATAATGAAATATAAAATCATATCCTAGTTGCTTATTTTTTTATGAATCAATTGGCCCCTAAGATAATCTCTATTTTATGGTTTTGTGATTGTTAACATTATCATTACCAAATTCAATATCAGTCTTCATCAGAACATGATATTTATGTTTCTATTCCATATACATGTTTTCACTTTCCACACATGTTCTCCTATGCGTAAACCAATTTATATGTTAATTTGGGTAATTGATATGGTTCCGACTTTCCCTTTTTAAGGAATATTTAGGTATCCACTTTGGAATGTGGGTGTCTATAAATGAAATATTCCAGCGTTAGAACATTATTTACCTGGATAGATTTGGAAGGATAAATTGATTTTAAGGGTTAGAATGTTACACTCTAATATTTTATGATTTTTTTCGAATTAATTTAACATTTATGATATTTTTCATTTCACAAAACAATAAAGATATTTTATTTTATATTAAAGAACTATGTTCGATTTTAGTAATATTGAAAACCTAGTTAATAAAATTATAAACATAAAAAAAACAAAAAAATTATATATAAAAAACACTTAGGTTTGGTTTCTTTGTACAAAAAAATTAATTTCCTCAATGTCTTGTTTAACATTTAAGACTGAGTTTTTTCGTAAAATGGGAAATCAGTAAAATGTTATTACATAAAATAATAAGATATTACCTAGTAGTCAAATTGGAAATTATGAATAGTATAAATTAAATTATGAGAATATATTCTGTACACAAATATAAAATGAATACAAAGGATACAAATTAATTAAAAATGAATATGAAGACTGATTGAATACAAAATAAATTATTATCAATTTAATCATCATAAATCTAGTTTAACCAAATTAAATAATTAATTGCAGTTAGTGAGTGATATTAATGCAATATATATGATATATTTTCAATTAAATAATTTTCATATTCATCAAATAGATATGATAGTTATAAGATATGATCAAACCCAATTTCATGCTTAAAAAAAATATTTTCATTAAGATATTCTTACCTTATTTTAATGCAGAACCCATTTATAATCCAATAATTGTCCCATTTAAAGATTCATTATGTCCAAATAAACATCATAATTAAGATAATAAAATATTAATTAGGTAATTCTACCTTTTTTTAATTTTTGTATGATTATTTATTTTAATGAATATAAAAATACTGAATTTTAGATTAAATCATTTTTTTAATGAATTTATATATAAGCTGTAATTAAATTTTAATAAGTCAACATTTTTATCAATTAATACAATTTATGTAATTGGGATTAATTTCACATTGATGATGGGTATAAAAACATTGATTTTTTAAATACATTTACCTCAAAAACCCACATTATCGACCCGATTGTGTGATTAATTGTATATTAATTTCTACCACTTCTATGATTGTAATTTTAAAAAATTGATTCCATATATGGAATCATAAGAATATATAATATCTAATTTATTTTTAATAGTATATATTACAAACATTATTATTAAATAAAATAAAATTTAATAACACTAATTAATGAAAAATAATTCTTAATTGAGTACTAAAAATTAAATTTATAACAGAAAACATCCTATACACTATTATAAGATAAATTTATAGGAAATAATTCATCCATATCCTCAATTTTATAGAAATTATTCAACTCGTAAATCTAATTTACATGTGGAATTTTTTTTTGGAATTTCTTTGTTAAAATATTACAACAGTGCCACTCATCGTCCACTATAAAAAGGCCTCTTATTCTTAAATTGGTGACACCTCTAAAACCACCTAGGTTTTGAAAACAATTTCATAAATATCTTCCAAAAAATACTCTGTTAATCTTTTAAGCTCCCTCAATATGAAATTATTCTGTGAATGTTTTTTTGGTGAAAACCAAAATGATTTAATATATTTTGAAGAAGCCTGTACAAGTGTGAATAAAGGCAAGACACAATCTAATGGAATTTAATATCACAATTCATTACGATAATTTACATACCATGTTCACCACTCTTTACTTTTTTGTTCGTTGTATACCTTCCATGCAAGTATTATATTATTCTTATTAATAAATTTATTATAATTCATATATAATTTCTTAAACCATTACCTCATGGGTTCTATGTCTCAGAAGTTACTAAATCAGAAATATAGTTTTTTCTCAATTTACCATATTTGAAATACATTCCACTATCATTCTCATATATTCTTAAATTATTTTTAGTTACTAACAATGAAATATTCTATCATTAATCTCAATTCTATATGTATATTTTAATATTTATGTTGTCTCATTTTAATACATCGGGAGTCTGGTTCAATGTTTCCAAGGGACAATTTATTATGGGAACAGTCTCATAGAATTTTAATATTGTTTCTGCTTATATTTACATTGATGATATATTATAATTTATCTCTCAAGAACATTCATAACATGTTATCTCTTATGGTTATTAATGACATATTAATGTATTGGTACCATTTTTATACTATTTAGTACAAAAGATTGTTATGAAAGTATTTTTAGGAAAGCCCGACATTATTCTAACATTGTTGGAAATTTTTTTTCCTTCAAATCCAAGTATTATAAAATGGGATTTAAAGAAAATTATAATTTTTTCATATTACCATTAAAAATAATTCGTAGCAATTTCTTCTTTTAACAATTTTTTCAATGGAATCATCTTATCTCTTTCCAAAAAATATATTTTTACACCATTTTTAATCTGAAAAAGGTATTTACCTCTTCACCTCATAAATCATGTATGAAATTACATATCATCATATATATTAAGAATCAATTTCATTTTTAAAATATTAATTTTAATGAATGTGTGTTTAAAATTAATTACAATGGAAGATGGATTTACATTTTTTTTTCAACCACCTTTAATATGTTTTGAAGGAAAATGGGTTTATAAATGTTTTTTTGATTCATTTATAATTTTTCAATTGAATTGTTTTTAAATTATATTTATGTTCGTTTCTATATTTTTAAAGAATTTTAAACTAAATATGATTTATTATTTTGTTTAAAATTATTTTTCAATGAAGAATGGATATTTTTCTATAATAAATATATGAAAGATATCTTTGGATGTTATTTTCCATCTATAATGATATAAGATAATGTTACACATTCTCTTCTCGGTAATAATCCAAGGGTTCCATTCATATTTATACTTGAATGGATTTTTTATGGAATGATGCTTTTTCCAACCATTTCTTTTACATGAGTTGTATTGTATTGAACCACATTCATTTCATGGGTTGTGATTTCATGAAATTATTATTAAACACATCTATATTAAATTGGTTTTAATGCGATGAAATGATACTGATAACCATTTCATTTCATCGATTATGATTTTTTGATTATATAACCAATCTTTAATCATGGATTTTTATATGATGAATGTTTTATGGAACATGCATGCATGATTTCATTATGTAGCGGGTGGGACCGATATCTCCCTTTAATGCATTGGTTAATAATAGTTCAATATTGAGTATAACTTTTATGTGTTATTATGATTACATTTTTAAAATTTTATGCATTGCCCAAGTTGTATGTCCATAATTTTATGTGTGAACCTACTTACATATTTCCCAAATAGCCTGAAGGACTTATTTTTATTAGATTTTGTATAATACTATTTTTATGGGTTGAAGGGGAACCCTTACATGAACTCTTAGCATAAGAAACAAGGCCAATTCAAATCTCAATACATGACATCAAAGGACCAAGAACTTGAAACACTTGAATAAATCCTTCTTGAGCATCTACATCTTGAAGGCACCTAGCTCCCACCTTGCATGGCTGATCAGTTAGCATTTTCACGTGGGGAGCTGCAGGATGCCGGGTCCCGATGGTTGTTGGAATACCCTTTCATTCATCTAATATATTTAGCTCTACTTTGGTGGTTTATATTTTTTTCTCTCAATCCTTGTTTGGGCGTGCTTCCGTGTGGTCTGCGTTTCTTTAGTCTTTTCCATGGCAAGAAAGCCCAGTGACCTGAAGGCCCTACAAACCGAAGGCCCTATGGACTGATTTCTTTGGGTGGATTGAAGGCTTTTGTGGCCGGAAGTCCTTGAGACCCATATGCCCAAATCAGATGAATAATGTCAGCTGCTACAATACCCAACAGACCTGCTACAGTACTGCTATAGTAGCACAAACATTCACCCTCTCTTGAATTTGATCCTGGGTCTCTCAGATTCCAATAAGGATCCTCAACCACTTGGGTACGGGTTCGATGGCAGCTGATTACAAATTCACAATGTCATTAGTGAACATTATTATACTATCATAATGTTATGTATGGACATGTCTTCATGTCCATAAGTTTATGTTTCAACATGGTTCTATGTTCAAAATGTTATGTATAAATCTAAATACATGTTCATAAAATTATCCATAAACGTGATTCCATTTTCAGACTTTTATGCGATTATTTGATTTCAAGTCCCCAACATAATGTGTGAACCTATTTCTACCTATAAATGTTCACTATTTTAAACATCTATATATATGCATAAATTCATTATCTTCTTCCAATGATGTGATTTCATGGATTATGATCTTGATTATTTTAGTATTATTTTCTTATGAAATATAAATTATTATTCCATGTTTCATGTTTATGATCACTTCTATGTAGGTTATGACATTTTTATGATCATTATCACATTCATATACCCTTATTTTCATGGTATTCATAAAATTTTCCTTCATTTACCCATATTGAGAATTTGAGCGGAACCCTTTTTTATGTTTCCTTACCCCATGTTACAAAAAATTAGTTTTATATACAGTTAGTAAAGGGGATTATTGTCATGGGAAACAATGTGGATAATTAACAGAGCTATAATATTATTATACATTGTTTATAAAGGCACTAAATTTATATGGTCATTGGGAATCTGTATTTATAATGTTTTCTATATTCCTCAAAATCGATTTAATGAATATGATTGAAAATGGTGGGTCACTATACATTGTTCCTAACTCAGTGTAACATGGTACATGAAAACTCGCCTTACCACACACCATGTTTGATAATCCAAGGTCAATTGTTCTAATAATTCAAATTTTCATTATATACAAATAGGATGAATTTAAAAGTAAATATTTACACAATGAAAAAATGATTATGATTATGATATTATCTATGAATATATATTCAATATATGTTAATTATTTTTCTAGTTATAAATTATCCAATTTTATTTTAATGCATTGTGATCCATTCTTTTGATATCATACATAGTGAGAAGAATTGAAATCTTATCAACGTGCATATCGCACGAAGTGATTTTCCTCCCACGGAATATAATGAAGTTGGAGTTGGATCATCAACTGGATCCAAACAAATTATACTTATATTATGACAAATGAATTAGGTAATGGGAAAAAATCTTACTCACATAAAGCATTGTTATTTATAATGTGATGTAATAATGTTTGAACTCTATTTTACAATAACAGTAATTGATAAATAGGACTACAATCCCATTTGTGACAGTGTAGAGGATATGTTACATACATAATATATTTATAAGTTTGTAAAGAAATAATGGGGACATGGTTATCATGGATGTTGTTTAGCTATTTGGATATGTCGATCAAGGGTGTTCATTAATATAAAACAAAAAGGATGATAATGAAATTTAATATATGGAATCGAATGATTTAAGTGAAATTTTCATATAAAAGTATTTTCCTCACGAATAATGAGCAGATATGGAGACCAAATTATTCAATCGATGACATAAATAAGATAAAAATAAATCAACATATTATGATATCATTATAAGGATAGAAATGAATGTTTCATAATTTATAAACAATCCAATGATAAATATTGATTACTATTTAATGTGTAAAAATCATTCCTCTAAATTTAACTGGTTTCGCAAACATTTTCATCATAAAAAGATAGAGTATGATGTTCTATTTAAATAGAGGAAAAATAATTTAGGAATTATTTCACAAAAAGGGAGAAAGAGAGGATGTGGGATACTTAACATTCTGGAATGTTATATAAGGAATAGTGGAAGAAGGTAAGACTTGAATCTTCATCTTACAATAAATGTAGAAAGAAACATCATGAAACATTTTTTTGGGGATAAGAGTTTTGTTAAATATGTTGAGTAAAAGGTCACCAAGAACGTGATTCCAATTGAAATAAATAAGCCCTAATATTCAATAATGGAATTGTAAAGAGATGGATAATTATGAAAATTATTGTCTTCAGAGTCGATGAATCCTGATGCAAAAAATTACTTGGGAACATGGTTATGCATATACAGTCACAATAGTCGTGGTTGAATTTCTTAATGATGATGTGGAGTGTACATTTATAATCTCTTCAAATTTATCTAGTTTATTATTTAATTCTGTATCACCACATTCAATTATATCATTCCTGTTGTTTTTCAAAATTATATATTCTCAATTCATGTTAACATGTGAGTTGTTAAAAAACACACTTAGTGGAATCCTAATTAAAATGTATATGGTTCAATCACTACCTATATTACAAATAAATATACTATAATTTCTGATTTTATTATCATACCTATTGTTGATTTTTATATAATCCATGGTATGGATTCTATTTCAATGTATAACATGAAAATTTATTACAAGGAAGAGGAAATAATTATTTATGACGAAGGTGTATAATTAGTAATCATTATAGGGGATAATTTATCATCTGAGTCATATCTATATCCACCTCCCAAAACTATTCTAAATAAAATTATTCTAAATGAATAGAAAATTATAATCTATGGATGATTAATGAATTCAATAATTAGAGGGTGTACTTATTGTACAAGAATAATTTAATAAATTTCAATTTAATTTATATGGATATCTTATAGAGCTTGATGTTCTGTTTTTATAATAAATAAATCGATGATGAATGATATATATATAAATGACTCAATATAAAATGGTAAAAATGGATTTTATTGAGTTAAGAATGAACAATAGGAATTCAGTGATAAGAGATTCATATTACATAGTGATTCACCATGGGGATCTCCTATTATTTTTGTTAAGAAAAAAGATTGATCTACGAGGTTGATAATTGGGTACAAAGGGATCAATGATATTATGAAGAAGAACAATTATATGATGCCTCACATTGATGACAAATCTGATAAACCTCACATAGATCAATATTTATTATTGATTGATCATCATTTGGTACATCAACATTTTCGTTTGAAGAATGAATATATTCCAATGACCAAAATTTGAACCCGGTATAGATATTATGAGTTTACATAAATATTATTTTGATGGAATAATGAAATCTATATTTCTATAGATAAAATTAATATACTGTTAAAATAATATCATTGAATTTTTTATTTTATTTATTTATGATCTAATAATATATAACAAAATCAATGAGAACCAAGAGAACTACATTCACATTGTTCTACATAATTTTAGAAGAAATGAGTTATATGAGAAGTTTATAATCTGAGAAATATCGTATCCAACACCATTATTTAATTATCATAATGTTTCTATGGTAGAAGAACAATTGATTTAGTGAAGGAAATGGTATTTCAGGATTGTTCTACACCAACAGACGTAACCAGGTACATAGTTTCATTGGTTTCCCGATTTATGTTCCTTGTCCAATTTATAATATTTTCTATTTAGCTATCTCATTAACCAAGCTTACTCGCATGGGTTTTAAGTCATATGGGAAAAATAATATGATCAATGTTTTGAATAATTGAATTGGAGAGTAGTGAATTCTCTGATCATGACTCTACCATCATGAAATCATGGATTTGAGATTTATTCAGATGATTCAGATAATTGAAATGGATGTGTCTTTATACATTATTATATTATTAGTTCCTAGGATTTAATACAATTAAGAACACATGAAAAAAACTATCCAACTCATGATCTTGAGATAGAATCTGTAATATTTTCTCAAATGATATAGATGCAAAATATTGGGAATTATTTGAGATATAGATAGATTACAATTGCATAAAATATATCTTCCAGTAGAAATAAATCATCATGAGGAAAATAAGATGGATATAACTTCTCATGTTGTAATATTTATCAATATAATACCACCGAGTGGAGAAGAATAAGGTACCAGATTTATTGAGTAGGAATGATCCTGGATTTAAGAAAAAAATTAAGATTTAAATGGATATTATATAAATAGATCTAAAAAATATGGATATGAAAATACGTAAGTAAGGTGAAACATAATTAAATTTTAAATTGGATTCTCATCTATCATTATTAGAATTTATTACAAGTTATCAGGATAATGGTGAAATTTTTTAACAGAAAATTTACTTTGTGAATGATGGAAATTTGGAAAACATCGTGTTTTAGTGTGGAATTCTACAATTTGGGAGAAGTATTAGTTTTCCTTATATACCTGACCTCAAAAAAGAATAATCGGTTGATTATCATAGAAGGAATTTCTATATATTCCTTAGTAGTACTATTAGGTACATATAATTGAAAGAACACTTTTCGTGGGATATTTATAAGAAAGAAACTAGAAATTATGTATCAAGGCGTGTTATTTTTCAATAGGTAAAGGCCGAAAGACAAGATCCTATAGAATTAATGAAATCATTGAATGATAATGTATTTAATGAGGACATTACTATAATTCCCTTGAATCATTGTATTTATTTTTTAATAGAACACATATATGGTGATACAACAATGTCAAAGGAACCATATAGAATAGAACTAATTGGGTTGTTTTAATTGAAGTGGAAAATCTAGTAAAATATTAATACATGATTCAATTGTATTTGTGCAACATTATGTGGTATATATGATATTTTTATTATGATGAATGATATTTCAATAAATCCTTATTTTGTTTATCAATTTATAAACTTAATAATTAATATGGAAAAATATTATCTACCTCATATATATGATTAACATGATCAATTATGAGGATCGTAATATCTCAATAATATTGAACATTGATATGAATATCAAATGAAATGGGTTAGGATGTATGATATGCCCATGATATCCTTCCATATGATGTATAACCAACATGAATTTATAGTATTTCCACATGGACATACCAATTATCATACTATATTCATTGATTTAAGGAATATAGTCTTTGGAAATTACATTTATTAGTTCAAGGTAGAATTTATATATAATAATATTAATATTATAATAATAAGGATATTAATTATGAATATTTTAGGATTTTTTTGAGGACCCAAAAGATTGATACGATATATTCCAAATTTACCAACTAAAAGTTATCGTTACTGTTTTTCACTTTAATGAGTCATAACGGTTTTTTTTGAAGGATTATTGTTCGATCCATCAATTCTAAAATTCTTTTAATAAAGGAATTCATGAAACTGTAATTCCATGATACATAATATATATGTGTTGGTTCGATAATTACAATTTTATTGAGGCATTTTCATAGATATCTATTATACATATTATGTTGAAATTGAATGGAGATATGTTCTTATGGATATATGATATTTAGGATAAAAATTGGCAGATGATAATATGGATAGTAGTTAGGATACAACCAATGATTTTATGATACACCTCTTTTAAAATTTAATATCATTCGTAGTTTATCAATCACACAACAATGAGTTTAAAACAATAATATACTATGATTTAAGGCCATTTAAATATTAATGTGACCATTTGGAATAGTAATTTGTTAAATATATAATTAACAACACCTAAGAATATATAAATACAATTTTGGTATATTAACAATGAATATATGATATATATACCATTTTATAAGTAATTAATTTATATTCAAAATGATAAATATTTTTGTTATTATTTTTTTGTATAGCCTAAATGATTATTTAAAATTTTATAATTAATTTTATTTTTTAAAAGATAATTTATATTCATAAAATTAATTCATAAAATAAATATAGTTTTCTTATGATTCTAAGATAATTTTATGAGACCGTAATTAATTTTACAAAGTGTAATAAAATCAGTTATAATTTTAAAATCTGTATTTTATGAATAACTAATTATTTTATTTCAAAATTTAATATATCATATTTATAAAATTACTATCACATAATAGATTCAATTTTGAATTCTATGAATCAAGAACTAAATGGGGTGATTTTTTTTGGTTTTTTCTTATATTTTTTTTGTGATGATAGAAATATTATAAATTACAGCATATATAAAAAATAAGTTAAATACACAAATTCATGAGTACATTAATATAAAATAACCATAATTTTGAACTTTGAATCTATATTTAACATTATATATGGAATCAAAATCGGTCATTTTTTTAATTGAAAATAATAAATAAATGAATTAAATAATAAACACACCTCTCCTCTAATATAAATACCACCCTTAACCACGGCTTCTACTCACACCTAAAAAGTTTTCAAGAATTAAAAACATCAATCCAATATTATTTACAAACCTATAAACTATGTTCATTTATTTTTTGTAACAACAAAATTTCAATTTAAACATTTTCTAAGGTGGTTCTCAAGGAGATGAATTCAGAGTAAAATCATGTTTCATTATTTTTATTTTATTAGAATTTAATTCAATTATTATCCTCTTATTACAACCTATGTCCATCCATTAATTTTAACTCTAGTAACATATGTATACTATATTTTTATTATGATCATGTGTTGATAAAAATTAATTATTTTCTCATTTTTGTTTTTTATATAAAAATGAAAATTTCAACCAAGAGTTGGTGTTTAAAAACCTTAATGGATGATGAGTCATTCATTTTATAATACCTACTTTAATCCAACAGATAAAAAAAATTAATATTTAAAAGTGGATTTAATATGTATATTATATTATATTTATTTTTCTATAACTAATATATATCCACAGTTTTTAATTCATAGAAGAAAAGTGTTGCATAATGAGAGGAAAAAAGACAAAATAACACAAACAGTTATCATTAAAGAATCATCATTATATCTGGAAATAAAATGATATATTACACCATCAAATTTTATATAATATCATTAATAGTAAATAATTTATATTATATATAACTATTATAATTTCAAATTATATATTTTTCATGTATTCAACTTAACCAACTGTGAAAATTATGGATTCAAACACTTCAAAATGACAAAATTTTATTTTATAACTCATCAAAATGATAATAAATTATCATAATAAAATTTTATCAAATAAAATAAATGATTAATATATATTCAAATATATTATTAATGATTATAACATTATTATCTATGATGTTAAATACAATTTCATAATTCTTTAATACACAAGGTAAGAGATTGTACAGGTACCCCGATTTTGCATTCATGTTAAAGTTTCTCTCACTTAACAATAATTAATTATTATGTATTTTTATATAAATATCCTAATGTAAGATTATATGTTCCAAGGACATGTATCTATATCAATTAAAATTTATTTTATTTGGTAAATATTTTTTTGATATGTTTCCCTTTCAATTATTCCCAATAAATAAGATCTATTTAAGGTTACATCCTAATATTTTCCCCATTTTCTTACATACATAGATACATGTTATAATGAACAAAACTTCATTTAAAATGATGTTTTTTATCATGGAAAACTAATTTATTTATTTATTTTGTTTTATTCATAATGTTAAACATTTTTTTTCTTTAAATACTCTATTATCGTTTCTATTAAAAAATATTAATGTGGATAATTATTTAATATTATTTGTACGTGCATTCTATTGAGGTATACACCATTTATTCTAGAAATATAATTCCTTATTTCCATAATTTTTTTTACAAGATAATAATGATTATAATATGATTATATAAAATGTATTTTTCAAATTTATTCTTCCTTCAAATGTAAAAAATTGTATTTCTCCCATGTATTTAATAGTGGTTTTATTAGAGTATTTGTATCTAATTATATATGCATTGTTGGATTTTATGCAGGATATGGATTGATATAAAATAAAATAATATATCCTATATTAATTTTTTATTGATTAGTTTGACGATGGTTGTGTTATTTATGGTTTATAGTTGATGTATTATTTTTTTGAATATAATTTTTTCATTAGTAATGTTAAGGTTATGCTTCGCCTTTTTCAAATGATGAACACATTGGTTATAGTATGTTATTGTTGGGGATTTATATAGCACCTACATGCAGTAGTAGGTCTAATGAGATAAACTAAATTGGGTATTGGATGATGTTTTACCCTTTTATGATTACATGGACTAAGCCTTATGGACATTTTTTTTTGATTTATGAAATTATTCATTCCATTTTTATGATAATAGTATCTGATAATACATGTGTTTATTAGAAATTTAAAAATATAAATGGTTAATTTTCATTCTCATGTTATAATTTATGGAGATAGTTAAAAAAATTTATATCCCCTCCATATTATTCTAAATAATACATGTTAATATAATGTGTTTATTTATTAATCATGCCTTGTTTATTAAGTTTACTTATGATAGATTATTCAGTATTGCCAACCCTTAATGAGCATATGAGGTCACCCCATTATTATGATTTATTTTTTCCAGGGATTCTATTATTTATCTTAATAATTGTTTTCAATGATAACATAAGAGTTTAAGGGTGTTATTAATTGAGTTTTTATGTTTTAAATCATTTCATGTATTAATGTAGATTTTAATTATATATCAGGTTTCCCAAAGATACTATGTTATTCAGTCCGTCGAGATTCGATCACTTGTTTATAGATATAACATAATTAAGCAGTGAACTAAATCTAGGATACTGGGGTCGGGGTCTTTAATGTTGTTATTATATGATGTAAATTATAAACCATAAAAAATAAACATAGAAATCATAAATTAGGTTATATAAGCCCAAGATAGACTTTTATTATAATAATAGAATAATATTTTAAAAACAAATTTATGTAGGTATAATGTGTGACTTCATTCAAATAATTTAATTTCTAGACACTAAATATGGTTCATGCACACATGTATCTATGTGTAATAACTTTGAGAAAGTTCGGTGTGTACTAACCCGATATTGTGGAATTTTTTCAAAGTAATTTAAAATTTGTGATATTTTTCATTTCACAAAACAATGAATATATTTTTTATATTAAATAATTATGTTAGGATTGTGTTATATGAGAAACTAAGTTAATATTAAATTTCATGAAACAAAAATATTATCATTGACAACAAAGAATAATGTTGTTATCATTTTTCACACGCAATAATGACTCTCCTCAATGTCTTGCGTAACACGCAAGTATAAGTTTTACTGAAAAATAATATATCATTAAATTATATTACGTAATATAACATGCAATAAGAAGGATGATAAATTTTTTATTATGAATATTATAACCTAATTTATAAAAATATATTCTTTACACAAATATAACATTAATTAATTATTTTCCAATAAATTATAAATGAATATGAATCCCGATTTAATATAATGAAAAATACTATTATTAAACGCTAATAAATATATTTAAAGCAAATAAATTAAATTAATTGTTATTACTGAGTGATGTTAATTTTATATATATTTTATATATTTTATTAAAAACATATTTATATTCATCCAATTGATTAAATAGATATATGATAAGAAAATAATAGATTTTCTAAATCCTATTATTTTTACTAAGGTTTTTGTACTACCATTTTATTGTTAAAACATTAAAAATCAAATCTAATTCACTGTTATAGAATTAATATGTCAATATAAACCTGGTATATTAATTTATATCAAAATAAATATATTATGATATGCTTTTATGATTTTTTTGAGGCTTTATTTATTAATGAATAGTGAAAAAATGTATTTTTGTTCAAAATTATTTTACATATATAATTATTTAGAAGGATATATTATATTTTAAATTGGTTTAAAAAGTTATTTAAATAATCTCTTTATAAAATAATACAATTAAGGTAATTGACATCAATGTCAATTTGAATTTGGGAATAAAAACATAGAAATATTTTGAATGTATTTACTTTAAAAACTACCATTATCGACATTGCTAGAAGATTAGTTTTAAATTAATTTCTTCCACATCTATGACTGGAATTTGGAAAATTTTATTCCATATTTGGTATAATAAAATTTTATAATTTATAATGACTTCAACGGAGTTTTTTTCAAAAAATTAGTGAATGTAATTTAAATTAATTACATCGATTAATTTAAAATTAAGCATAATTACATACTAATACGTATATTTAAAACAAAAAATGACCTATTCATTTGTTAAAGAGCCATAAGATGGCCTTATATCGAACTTATTTTATAATATCTAAATTTTTTCCATTATTGGTTCCTCTTGATAAGTGAAAACGTGTTTTGAATTCCATTGTCAGAATATTACAAGTGTGTTACTCCTCCTCCACAATAAAAGGGATCATCTTGTACACTTCATTACACCACAAAAAAATAGGTTCAATAGAGAACTATTAAAATATCATCCCAACAATCATGAATTACTCTATTAATCCTCTCAGGGTTTTATATCCCTCCAATGAATCCCTTTGGTACATACTAAAAAGAGTTACCCGATCTAGAGGAAGCTTGTATGAGTGAGAAAAGAGTGATAACAAAAAGTATGGGAATTCCAAGTCACTTTTTTAGTCAGTGTGAGGCACTCCAGGTTCACTAATAAATTACTTTTTTTGTATAATTCCCATTAATTTTTTATATGATTTATATTCTAAAAAATCATGTTATTTAATTATTATGTTTATGATCTTTCAGTCATGGTGTTTTTGATTCAAAAGTTACAAAACCCGTAATATAGTTCTTTTTAAATTAACCTTTCTTGAGATAAATGTTATGTAATCGTACTATATTTATAAATTCGGTGTACATACTACCTTTTAAATGTTATATAATTAATATAATTCCCATCATGATAATATATGATTCATTTAGTTTTATTTTCTTACATAGGGATTATGGTTCAATGATACCATGTTATAAGAGTTTATTGGAACGATTTCATCGCTATTCGGGATTTTTTATGATTATGTTTCCATCATTGAATTATAATAACCCAAATTTCAAAAAATTATTCACCATTCATTTCATTTGGTGATTCAAGATATATTCTTCAATTGGTAACATTTTTCAACTCTATGGTACTTAAGATAGTTAAAAAACTATTTTTATGGAATCCAGAATTTACCCACTCTTTGGCTATAAATATTTATTCCTTGAAAACCGTGTTTTTGAAAAAGCCTTTCACAAAAATTCATATATTTTATATTAATAATTAAAATATTTTTCTTCACTTGTTTACTTTTATAAATCTATTCAAAGGAGTCTTCTTCTCACTTTCAAAACATGTACATTTTTTCCTTTTTACCATGATAAAGGAATGTTTCTTTTTACCTCTTAAGTAATATTTAAAATTATCCATCATTATTTATTTTAAACTTATTATTATTTTTTAAAAGGATAATATTTATGAATGTTTACTTAAAATTAATTTTATGGTGAAATAGTTTCCAAAATATTTTAATTAATATTTTACATATCTTCAAGGAAAATGGTTTTCAAATGGTCATATATCATATTTTACATGTTTTAGTAGAAAATGGTTTTCGAAGTGATTTTTATTATTTTATAATTTATAAATGCCAAAGGATTCCAAAATTTTTTGAATTTTTATTTCAATGTTATCAATGCATTTTCAATTAAATTGGTGTTCAAAAGGGTACATGTTTTAAAAATCCTTTTCAATTATGAAAGGTTATTTTTACTCAATAAAATAATTCAAAATAACATTATATGTTATTTTCCATCTAATATGAAAACAATTGATGTTACTAATTCCCTTTTAGATAATTATCTAATGATTATATACATATTAATTCATGATTTTTATTTTTTTTATCGAATTATTATTATGACACCAGTTTTTTTTTCTACAAATTTTATTATTTCGAAACCCACTTATTTTCATAGGTTATGCATTGATAAATTGATTATGAATACTATCTAGTTTTCATATGATTAGTTATGATGACAGATTAATGATAACCATTTAATTTCATGGGTTATGATTTGATGTTTATAGAACCCATATCCTGTCCTAGTTTAAAGTAATATGAATGTCTATAGAATATCCATGAATGGTTTCATTATGTGATGGGTTGGATGTATGTATCATTATAATGAATTGGGTGGAAATGGATGATTCATGACTATAAATGTTATGCATGAACCTAATTACATGGTAATAATTTTATGCATGGATCTGGTTGCATGTCAATTTGTTTATGCACGAAACCATTATATGTTCAAAAATTTGTGATTGAACCTTATTATATGTTCAAAATATTGTTCATGGACCTGGTTTCATGTAAAAAATATTATGCATGAAATTTATTACATGTTATCAATGTTATGCATGAACCTGATTTCATGTTAACAATATTAAGATTGGACCTATTTTCATGTCCATAATTCTATGAGTGGGCCTAATTTTATGTCCTAAAATTTATGAATCAAGATATTCCTACTCATACATATTCGCTATTTTAAACATTGATGTGTGTTCCAAAATTTCATGTATTAATCTTATGTTATGATTTCATGGATTAGGATCTTTATTTCATTCTGACTTTTGTCTTATGAATTAAAAATCATTTTTCCATACTTCATGTTTATGATATTATATATATATTATGACCTTATAATGATAATGGTCAAATTATTATACAGTAATTTTTCAGATAATCGTACACATTTCCATCATTTGACCTAACGAAGAATTTGATATCACATATTTCTTATGTTTATTTTATATAGGTTATGAATAAATTTTTTTTGCAGATTTATTATGGAGGAATATATTTGTGGAAAACATTGAAGATATTTTACATAGGTATAATAATTTTATCCTATGTTTCCAATTCTCTATATTAATATGGTCTTTGGGAATCCATTTTGTAAATGTTATATTTATTCCCCAAAAGTAACATAATTTCTATGTATGCAATGCATGGGTTACTATTGTTGGTATCCTAGAAATGGTATAGTTAACCATTGTAATAAAGGATGGGAAAATATATAACTGATATACATAGGTATATTTCTGTGTATATTTCTAGATTTGACTTTAAGGACAAGTATAAGTATGATTCTACATTTAAAAAAATGTCAAGGAATTTTGTTAAATGATAGAGTGAGTGGTTTTGTAGAAACTCATCCATATCTGGATACTAATATTGGATGTGGCTCTTGCACATATGTACATAGTGGTAACTAATATGACCTGAGGTCATGGGACTTACATGGGGTAATTAGGTACATGATAATAGGGATTGAAACACACCTGTTTTGAAACACCCGAGTGATATTCTTTTTGAATTCAAGTACACTTCACGAATAATAATTAATGATTTTAATAGATGATAGCTATTTATAGACTAAGATAAACCAAAATTTTAATAGATTAAGGAAGGTATCATATTTATACACACTCTAATTATATTTTCATTATTATATGACTCCTCGTTATGATAAATGCATTTTAACCTATTCTTTTTTAGATAATGGATGTAACCTAATGAAACCACATTAATGGGTATTACAATAGAAAATAAAATCATTGTTCTCCTGATGATCCGAATTATATGGGGGCTGATATACAAAACCTCATTGATATACTCTAATAGTTTCGTCAAGTTATGAATCAAGTTTAGCTTCCAAATTAGAAAAGGAGGGAACAAAATTCTATCGAGTCCTTCATAGGGCAACATCCACCATATTTAAGTGGGTCTTCAGATCAACTTTTTAATGAACATTTGGTTAGCATAACTGAACAAATATTCTCTATTCTCTAGTGTTTTGATCATGATAAACTCATTATGGATGTTTATTGGTTAGAAATAGATATACTCCAATGGTGGACTATTATCAAGAATACAAGGAATCATAATGAAAATTATTTTATTTATTTTGATGACTTCTAAAACATATACACGAATTAGTACATTACACTTATTATTCATATGGAGATATGGAAGTATTTCCTTGATTTTAAACAAAAGGATGATGAGTCTATAGATACATATGAGGTTAATTTAACAATAAATTATTGGTGTTCTTATAGTATTTTTATACTAACTGAATGTAATGTTTTAAGGTTCTTCAGTGTTTTAATGACAAGAATAAAAATAGAACTATTCATAAGAGACTTTAGTAGATACAAAGAGATTTTGTGTTGTGAAATCAGAGTTCATATTTATTATAGAGCTACATATTAATCAAGTGGTTTTAATAAGATGAGGAATATGGTGTTTAAAGGGGAATATGAAAATCATGGAGGGTAGAAATTATATCAAGGTCCTACATTCCAATGCCATGTAAAAGATATAATAATTAAGTGCCTGAAAATAAAGAAAAGGTTTTTCTAGAGTGGCATGTCTAGACACCAAGATAAAGAATGTTGAAGTGCTGAAAAGAGAAAAACCAATGAAATAAGTGAAAATAATTCTAATCATAAGGAACCACCCACACTTCTGTGTTTCAATAACATAGAGTTTGGGAATTATGAAGATAAATTTCCCAATTCAAGGGCTGATATAAATGTTATGATATAATAAAAAATAATAAAAAAAGATAAATGGAAATATTATGATATCATATTACATTTATTTATTAATTAAAATTTGGGGAAATATTCTACATTCCCCCATTTTTTCGGATGTTCATCTTTTATTTTGTATAAATGTGACCTATGATAATTTTTTTGTTCCATTATTAGTGATCTTTTGTGGTATTATATAAATATATATGGATTTTGGAATAATTTAATCAATTTTAATTTTATATTTGTTCATGGATGGACCATAGTATCAAAAAAAATCTTTTTTGTATAATATAAGATAATATTTTAGGATGAAAGGGCTAATTTTATTTTGGAAGACATATATGTTTAACCATTTATAGTATGTTTATGTCAGACATCTAATATTATTTTAGATTACTTTATTATCTCACCACAGGAAGACATGAGCATAACAGATACCATGCTTGTATTGATGGTAACTTAGTATATATGGGATTAATTAACATGTATCTCAACTTCTATTAGAAATTATAGAATAAAAAAATTCATTCATTTCATAGGGCAAGTGATGATGTGGAAATATATCAAGGAATATCAAATGGGTGAGATTATAAATATGAAAAAGAATAAAATCATGTGAGTATAAATTGTCATTAAAATTCGTTAACTCTATGGACGGAATAATGAAATCTAAAATCATATCCTAGTTGCTTCTTTTTTAATGAACCAAATGGCCCCTTATAAATTCACATATTTGTGGTTTTGTGATTGTTAATATTATCATTACCAAATTTAATATCACTCTTCATCGGAACATGATATTTATGTTTCACTTCAATATACATGTTTTCACTTTCCACACATGTTATACTATGCCTAAACCAATTTATATGTTAATTTGGGTAACTGATATGGTTCCATATTTCACTTTTTATGGAATGTTTACATACTTAATTTTGGAATGTGGGTGTATATAAATGAAACATTCCAATGTATAACCACTAATAACCTGGAATAATTTGGAAGGAAAAATTAATTTTAAGGGTTAGAATGCAACACTCTTATATTTTATGATTTCTTTCGAATTAATTTAACATTTCTGATATTTTTCATTTCAAAAAACAATAATGATATTTTATTTTATATTAAATAACTATGTTTGATTTAATTTATATTTAAAACCTAGATAATAATATGCTAAACATGAAAACAATTATATATATATAAATCCCCGAGGTTGGGTTTCTTTATAAAAAACAATTAATTTAATCAATGGATTGTTTAACACGCAAGACTGAGTTTTATTGGAAAAATGGATATTAATTAAAATGTTATTACATAACATAATAAGATATAACACAGTTGTTAAATTGAAAATTATGAATATTATAAATTAAATTATGAGAATACACCAGAAAAGTCTGAACCAGGCGAAAGCCCGATCCCGAAAATTTATTAAGAAAAAAGTGCAAGTAAAGACAGTAGAAAATAAAAATGCTACATTACCTCAAACCCATACTCATCCCTCTCCCTATCATAGGATAACTCATCACCAGGATCAGATGACTCCCATTCTGAGTATTCATACCTCCGCATCATCTCAAGATACATGTTTTTCTTCCTAAGAATCTCCTCAGACATCTTGTCCTTCATTGTCTGTTTCCCACTAAGTCTATTATCCATCTTAGAAGACCCTCCCCTTCGCTTTCCAATGTTCCCATTTTCATGAACAATTTCTTGTGACCCTTCATTCTTGTAAGCAGACCTCGTCGCCATTGGTTTGGGTAGGTCCGTATAGTCCCTTCGTGTCTTCCTCCTACTTTTGGTTTTCCCCTCCACTTCCTTGCTTAGGGGCTCATGAATTCCATGCTTGACAACATCAGTGTAGGATGCTTTGTGATTATGGAGTTCTTATTCTTGCATGGGGTAACCATGTGACTCCACAACACATCCATGGTCAACCTTACTGCTCTTACTCAAGTCATTCATAATTCTTCCAACAACCTGACACACTTTCGGATTTTCCATTACCATTGTTTCTTTTGGCATGGAAAGTTCATGTTCACAGCCTTCTGCCACCACAGAACCATGCTACTGTTCAGCCACACCATTAATGACCAACCTACCTTGAGAAACCTGTCCATGGGAAGCTTCCAATACCCCATTCACCTCCTTTGAGATCTCCTTGATCTTCTCATCAGAACCCCCTAAACTTTTACCATTTTTTACCTGCTCCATCCCAGGTGATACATGAGGCTATCCACCAGAGTCACCCATGGTCAGAACAGCCGAGCTCTCCATCACATGGAAAATGATGGCATCTTCATGATATGAGAGACACTGAAATGCCTCCTATTCCACTGGTTCATCCTCCTCCTGATCATTATCCATCAAAACAACAAACCGATTTTCCGAACAATTTATCAATCCATCATCACTAACCTGTACCATGACAGGAGAGCTATGCCCTGTAGATTTACTCCCACAATATATCTGATTTTTCTCCAGTCCCCCGCCCATATACAGTACATCAGGTTCACCAGCCTTCATCCCCTCTTTATCAGAAAGTTCCCTTACTTATTTCCCCTTTCTGTTAGCCATGTTCATTGAACTCTAATTATCCTGCATTGAATCCTCCATACCTCTCTTACTTCCATTTGGCAGTTCTCCTGATTGGATCTCCTGCCCCACACACATTCCTGAAGAAACCTCATCATGACCTTGATTATTTACCAGATCATCTACCATTGGGGCTAGTCCAACTTCAAATAACCCTCGATCCAGACCTGTTTTGTGCTGAACCATATCATCAACCGCCAGGACCAATCCAGTTTCAGATGCCCCTGGATTCAGATTTGCTTGAGTCTGAACCATATCACCATTCTCAGCGTTATTAACTGCACCCGAATGGGACGCTGGAATCCTTCTTCGGCATTTAAATGCTTCATGCCCCTGCTTGTAACAATTGGAAAAAAACAGAATCCATGTTTCATACAGAATTTTTTGAGCATACATGTATTCACTTTCCACGACGATCCAAAATACCTCTGGCGAAACTCTTGAGAGATCCATTTAAACACAAAATCTCGCAGAAGCAGGATTTGACAAAGAGGCAGTTCTTTGATCGCATCAATTAAATCGTCCAATAGAGTTACCTAACAGGCATAGAAGTCCATGATTTTGAAAAGGAATGGGAAGTCCCGGCAACTGCAGCCAGATTGCAGAGTTTGGAGAATCGCGGTTCAAATGATTTTCAAAGGTCGATCGAAGAATATGGAAACATGAATCCATCTTACTTCGGGACCAAGCCTTCCCCAAATCCCCATCATCCGAAAACATGATGAGGATTTGTCGTGGTCCAAGAATTCCAACATGCGCAAAATTATTTAGCCCCCATTTTTCGTTTACAAACTTACCGAAATCCTCCAACAGCGGACGTCTTCTCACAAACCATGTAATAAGGGCATTAGAAAGCAAAGCCAAAGCCACATAGAATTCCTGTGACAAAACTGGAACAACGGGTTGGCCGGAGATGCTTCCGGGGACCTTCGAGGAGACATTGATAGTCAGAAAAAGGAAGTTTGTGGCCAGCGCGGGTTGGAGAGCACCATCCCCACACTTCCCAGATTCAAGTGCAGGAAAGGACGGTCCCCCTCCCCCCGCAGAGGGAGGAGGGGCTGCGGTGGCGGCCATCGCCAAACCCTACCACAAGGTTTGCCAAACCCTACCACACAATATATTCTATACACAAATATAATATGATTATAAAGGATACCAATTAATTATAAATGAATATAAATACTTATTGAATACAAAATAAATTATTATCAATTTTATTGTCACAAATCAATTTAACCTAATTAATTAATTAATTACAATTAGGTAATGATATTAATTAAATATATATGATATATATTTAATTAAATAATATTTATATTCATCAATTAGATATTATAGTCATAAGATAAGATCAAACCCAATTTTATGCTTAAAAACAAATATTTTCATTAAGATATTGTTACCATATTTTAATGCAGAACCCATTTAAAACACAATAATTGTAACATCCCTGTTAAATGAAGAATAATATATTTTTATATTTATTAATATTTGTGAATTAAATATTATTTTTTGCTTAAAAGGGTTTCTATGTTCGATAGCGTACACGATACGCAATAATGGGTTTCTTTGGAATCTTACGTTTCACACTAATAATATAATATTATTATTTTAAACGGAATTTAACTCCTAGACGTTTTATTGGCGGGAATGAACAAAAGTAACTACAATATGATTATACATGATTGGTAAACATATTTACATTTATCAAATAAAAGTCAGAGGCTTAAAAAGTGAATGAATCTAATTTTAAGCATAATTTTCATTAAAATGCTGATTTATCGCCTTTTAATGGCGAACCCTCTTTAAATATAGTTTTGGTTAATTTAATACATTCTAATTGACCAAATAAAATACTTCTATTGAATGGGGACCTCAAATTTTACTTGGGTAAATTTTTGGTATTTTTCTGATAAAGTTCATTTTGTAATGAATAGTGAAAAATATTGTATTTTAATTCAAAAGTTCTTTTTAATCTAATTTATTTATATGGTTATATTATCTTTTTAACTGGTTTTAAAGTGGAATTAAAATATATTTTTACTATTGAATCCAATTTTGGTCATTGGATTTAATTTCACTTTGAAATTAGACATAAACAAGTATCAAACATTTGATAGTTATTGTTTCTTAAAAACACGCTATTTGTTTGAATAGAGGGAATTAATATTTAAATTAATTAATTCCACTTATATGTTTTTAATTTGAAAAAAATAGACATCATTTTTGAATTCGTAATATCAAATATAGCTTAGGCTGAATTTTGGATATTTTTCTGAAAAACTTCAATTTTTCATGAATAGTGACACCACTTAGTGGTAGTTAAAAAAACTGACTTTTTCATTTAAATGGAATTCTACCACTTCTGTGAATTGAATTTCAAAAATAAAACATACATAGTTGTTATCAAGAAGTAAAATTTGTTTCAATAAGATGAAAATAATTTTTGGTGAATAGTAACTTTTGACTTTTATTTACCATAGTTAACGGTAAATAGGGTAATTCAAGGTTAAATTAATATTATTATCATTCAAAATTAACATATCACTTGTCCAAATATTATTGGTTGAGTCATTTACGACCATTAGCAAATTTGGGTCGATTTTGGGACCCCTTTAAGCCACTTGGGTGTGATAATGACAATTTCGAATAATTAACATAAATAAAATACAAAAATGACAAAACAAAATATCTTTTAGTAAATTAATTTTTAGAAGGGGTTATAGAAATTATCTGTTCGACTATAAATATTCATTGGAAATATAAAACGATTTCCTACATCATCGTATTTTTTTATAATTTTTAGACATCATATAAATTAAATTATTTATGACACAATAATGATGCAGTATTTATCTCATTAATAGATGGTTTAATTAAATAAGATTATAATGATTAAAATATTTTCCAAAACATGTCCAATTCTGATTGGATGATTTTATTTCGGTTATGAGTCATCTTATCTTCGACCATAATGATTTTAGGACCATTAGAAACCGAATATCATTATATTATAAAATAATATTTTCACTCTTTCCTAAAGAGACCCTCCTCTCCCTTATAAAAAGATACCACTTATATGCAATTCCTCACACCTCTCAAGCCATTTGGCACGTCCAAAAACAGCCCAATTAAGATCCATACATCCCTCTCCTCCTCCTAGAAGACTTACCTTGGGGAGAAGGAACTTAAAAAGTCTTTTTGGTTTAAACCAAAGTAAGTTACCTAAATTAAAGGTAACAGTTTCTCATAAATTGTTTTCTTTTATTTTGATATTCCAACTCCTAAACTCTTTTTATTTATTTTCTTTTGTAACAACACCAGTATACTAAATATAATATGATGTTGTTATTATAAGTATTCTAACTACACTTACACACACCTCCATCTAATGGATGAAGAACATTATGTTTCTGTGGATGGAAAACTAACGCCTCAAGAAACGATGATTGTTCAATTATATCTTACCACCTCTCATGGTGGACATTATGATGGAACTATATTTACATATGATATATATTATGTTTATGATTCTTTATGCTTATGTAATTCCCAATTATATCAAACCTTTATGGTTTCCATGGTGGGTAAATACTATAATCTCATTTGAGGAAGTGTGGACTATCGCCCCCTCAAAGTGATGTGACTCGTTAATGCCCTATGTGGGATGTATAAAGGATAGAGTTAATGATATTGTATATCATATTATACTGGAATTATAATAAACCTATGTATCATTATGTTTTAATTACATTAAAATAAGAAATAGAAATGAAAGTAGCGTTCAGGCGTACGTACGACTTACCGTCTCAATGAACGGTGCATTTCATTTTGTACCTCCAAATGTTTTGTACTATTATAAAATACATGTAAATGGTGGATATATATGATATATACGATACCCAAATAATTAATATCATTTTGGATATAATGAACCTTTTACCACATGAACAACATGTAATTATAAGAAGTCCATTTTTGACTCATGTACCAAATATTAACAAAATGAACGTTATTAACTTAAATAATTACATAATGATTATAACATGGTAACAAGTGATATAAAATTAATAATAAACATGAAAAAGGTTCTTACGTAAGAATAAATTAAATTTAGTTTGTCATTCAGGAGATTAAAGAACGAACAGTTCATGTCGGACATGAGGTAAGGGACTTCGTCTCAATCTCTTTTCATTGAGGCATTTCTTATAAATGAATTTATTTTATACGGTGTATAAACCCCTCTGACTTTTCATTTTATCCAAAGGGAATTTTTTATACACACAGTTTTACTAAATGACAAAAATGGATGTTTTTTAAGCGGTGAAAACGACCTTTCAGCCGCCGTAAGTATTATTTGATCTTTGGCTTCCTTAACATGCCAGAATGTTTTTAAAAGGAACAATAAATACCAAATACTCTTTTACGTATTTTGGTATTGAAAATGATTTTGAGAATGGATTTATTATTTCAATATCTTGAAATGATATTTTATTATTGCAATGTGGAAATGTTATCTTTCCATTATGCTTATGTTATGTTTTAAGATCATGTTCTGGTTCTTGGGGATTATTTACGTATAAGGGTGGTTCTTTGATAAACCTAGGGCGGGTGAGCCCGAGATAGTTCTCCAATGCATTGGGTAACGTGACGGAGGTAAACGTGAATGTTTCTCCTAAAGGATTTTGGGAATATACTATGATTGGTATTCCAAAGTAACTCCCTATGTAGATGTGATAGCTACAGTGAAAGTATGGTATGGATGCCGCAAGTTACCTTTATGATTTATGATTTCTATGTGTCTTTCATAAATCTTATGATTTCATTAGGTTAGTAAAAGAGTTCATGTTTTGTATGTATTTATGAAAAAATGTTTTCATTCACTGTTTTATAACCCTTACTGAGCCTTTTATGATCATCCCAAGTTTTGAAATGTTTTTCACAGGACATAATGATGAATAGGGTCAAGGATGGGATCAAGGACAAGCCATGCTCTCTTTAACATGGAATTAGACATGACTTTTTTTAGAGTATTTATTTTATAAAAAAATGGATTCTGGGTAGAAGTTCCTACTTTGTATTATTTTGAGATGTAATAGTTATGTCCTAATTCCCTAAAACTATAAACCTAAAAAGATCTTCAATGTAAATTATTCATTTAATTCAATATTATGTAATGTTTAAGGTCGGGTCCTTATAGTTGGTATCAGAGGTTGGTTTAGATAACTTTAGGAGTTACGATATTGTTAAATTAATATCCATAAAGTAATTCATTTTAATATTGACATCATATAGAATTCCCAGATTACCATATTGCTTCGCCTACAATATTTCATTATTTAGAATGGTTTTCTGTTGAGGAAACAGGGCAACTATGCTGGGACAACATTAGGAGGAAGAAAACCTTCCAAATCAACAACATGAGATGGTCGGAATCAAAACTGAATAGTTTGTTGCAGTGATGGAACAATTGACTCAGGATATAAATGGTTGTGGTATCCATGTACGAGATTAGCCTGATCAACCATAGAGGAACATGTCAGTTGTGGAGCATTTCATGAGTCAACATCACCCATCATTCAGAGGATCATCTGATCAGGTGCTAGCTGAAGGGTTCATTAAAGCACTGGAAAAGATTTTTGATGTCATGGGTTGTTCAGAAAATCAAAATATTAGTCTCGATGTTTACCATTTTGAAGGTGAAGCTGATCAGTTGTGGGCAATGGTGAAAAATAATAGGGATAGTGAGGAGATTGATGCTCTTGATTGGAATGAATTCAAAGGTACGTTTATGGATAAATATTTTCCTAAGGTTGATCGTCTTAGGATGAAAAAACAATTCCTAGAATTGAGGCTGGAGGATGACTCAGTGGCTGCTTATAAAGAAAAATTCACTCAACTGGCAAGGTATGCTCCAAACATCATACGAGATCTTGATAGTAAAATCAACCATTTTTACTCAGGATTAATTCTGTAGTATCGAAGGGCATTAGCTTCTCATGAGTTCAAAAGTTATGAAAAACTTTTTCGTTTTGTGGAGAAGGTGGAAATGGAGTTTTCTGATGATCAATTATTCTTTGACAAACAAAAAAATAAGAGGTCGAGGTGGAAGGCGAAAGGAACGAACTCTTCAAAAAAGTCTGATGGTAGGATGCTTAAGTTTACAGTTTGTGAAAATTGTGGTAAAAAGCATGCTGAGAAATGTATTTTTAATTCTGGTAAGTGCTACCGATGTGGTACAATGGGACATAAGGCTCGTAATTGCACTGAAAAAGATCATGGTAATGGTAAGACAAAATATGATTTACAGTCAGTAAAATGTTTTAAGTGCAATGAAATGGGTCATTATACAAGTGAGTGTCCAACAAGGAACTAAACCGAAGGAAAGCAGCCTGAATACAAGTAGAAAGGGGTGGTGAAATCCTTTGCAACTACTTCAGTAGATGTTGGGCCATCAAATGAAGTTGTATCAGGTACATTGTTTGTTTGTTCAGATTATGCCAATATGTTGTTTGATTTAGGGTCTACACACTCTTTCATTTTTGAAAAGTTTCCTAGTAAATTTGGAATTCTATCTCATGATATTAATAATGAACTTATGGTAAAAACACCGGGAGGAAATGTTGAGACAAAAAGTAAACATAAGAACATTTCTGTCCTTATGTTCGGAAGAATCTACCTGCAAACCTTATTGTTTCGCATCTAGTAGAGTTTGACGTTATATTGGGCATTGATTGGATTTCTGTTTATCATTCTATGATTGACTGCAGAGCTAAAGAGTTTTCTTTTCAGAATGATTTTCAGTTTTTGTACAAGAATGAACCCTTTGTTTTGATAACATATCAGGAAGTCGAAAAACTGGTAAAAGGAGGAAATGATTGTTACCTTGAACATATTGTTGAAATCAAAGGAACTATTCAGATTAATGATGTGCCAGTGGTAAATTAGTACCTTGATGTTTTTCCTGATGATTTTCCTAGTATTATACCTGATCGGGAAGTTGAATTTATTGTTGACTTAGTTCCTGATTCTAAGACAATTTCAAAACCCCCATATTGAATGGCTCAAATTGAACTTTTAGAGTTAAAGAAGCAATTGCAGGAGTTATTATATAAAGGTTTTATTCGAACTAGCACATCACCCTGGGGTGATCCTGTCTTGTTTGTTAAAAATAAAGATGGTCCAATGAGACTTTGCATTGAATATAGAGCATTGAATAACATCACTGTTAAGAACAAGTATCATTTGCCTCATATCAATGATTTGTTTGATCAGCTCCAGGGAGCTCAGTATTTTTCGAAGATTGCATTGAGGTCGGGGTACCATTAGTTGAAAGTAAAAGAAGCGGAAATTCCGATGACCGCTTTCTGTACTAGATATGGCCATTATGAATTTGTAGTTATGACTTTTGGTTTAAACAATGCACCTACTGTATTCATGGATCTTATGAATAGAATTTTCCGTGAGTTCATGGAAAAGTTTGTGGTTGTGTTCATTGATGATATTCTGGTTTATTCAAAATGTAAAGAGGAACATGAAAGTCATTCAATGGTTGTCTTGAAAACCGTAAAAGAAAAGATACTTTATGGAAAATTCAGCAAGTGTGAGTTTTGGTTACAACAAATTTCATTCACGGTTCACATTGTTTCATAAGATGGCATAACTGTTGATCCTGCTAAAAGAAAAGTTGTTGGATAATGTCCCTGACCCAAAAATGTAACCGAGATCCGTAGATTTCATGGTTTGGCTGGTAACTACCGAAGGTTTGTTGAAACTTTTTCATAGTTATCTAGTCCAATGACTAAGCTAACTCGGAAGGGTGTTAAGTTTATCTGGACAAAATAATGTGATTATTGTTTTCAGGAGTTGAAAAAAAGATTGGTGAATGCTCTAGTTTTGGAACTTCCTTCCAGTAATGGTGAGTTTTTTATCTATAGTGATGCTTCATTGAAATTAATTGGTTGTGTCCTTATGTAGAATGATCTGGTAATTTCATATGCTTCACGTTAGTTGAAAAATCATAAGGTAAATTACCCTACACATGATTTGGAATTAGCTGCTATTGTTTTTTCTCTAAAAATTTGGAGGCATCATTTGTATGGAGTAAAGTGTGAAATATATACTGATATCAAATTTTTAAAGTATATATTCACTCAGAAAGAATTTAACTCAAGACAGAGGAGATGGCTGGAATTTATCAAGGATTATGATTGTACAATTCATTACCATCTGGGAAAATAAAATAAAGTGGCATATTCTTTTATTCGAAAGAGTAAGGATTCATTAACCATGCTACGTTTCGAACGAGATCCTTTGGTTTTTGATTTGATGCACTTTGGAATGGACGTTGTTTATGCAGGATGTCCTTCAATTTTGTTTTAGGTATAAGTGAAATCTTCTCTATCAGACAGAATCATGCAAGCACAGAAGCAAGACCGTGAGTTGCGGAAAGAGGCAGAGCTGGTTCAGAAGGGTAAGTTTCTTGAATTCAACATTGATAATGATTGTGTTTTGATATTTGGGAAGTGATTGTGTGTGACTTGTGATTCACAGTTGAAGAGAGAGTTGTTATGTGAAGCTCATAGATCTCCGTTTTTAGTTCATCCTAGAAGTACTAAGATGTACCGAGATCTGTGGGACTATTACTTGTGGGATGGAATGAAAAGATATATTTCTGATTGTACTGTGATGTGTTTGACTTGTTAGCAGGTTAAAGCAGAGCAGCAGTTACCGAAAGGGATGCTGCAGCCTTTACCCGTACCAGAGTGGAAATGGGAGAATTTATCCATGGACTTCATTGTGTGATTTCCGAAGACACCTCGAGGTAATAATGCAATCTGAGTTATTGTTCATCACTTGACTAAATCTGCTCATTTCCTTCCTATTTGAGATACTTTTTTCCTAGATCAACTTTCCCATCTATATCTTAATGAGATAGTCAGGTTTCATGGAGTTCCACTATCCATTGTATCTGATTGTGATCCCAGGTTTACTCCTAACTTTTGGAAAGGCCTTTAGAAGTCATTGGGTACTGAATTAAATTTTAGTACAGCTTTTCATCCGCAATCAGATGGGCAGTCATAACGAACAATTCAGACCTTGGATGATATGTTATGTGCTTGCTCATTGAACTACCAGGGATGTCGGGACCACCATCTTTCTTTGGTCTAATTTTTTTATAATAACAGTTTTCATTCCAGTATTCAGATGGCTCTATTTGAAGCATTGTATGGAATGCATTGTCAAACTCCAGCTTTTTGGGATGAAGTGGGTGAAAGGAAGTTGATGGGACAAGAATTGATAGAAGAGATGGCAGAAAAAGTTCAGTTGATTCAGAAACACATGAGAACAGCTCAGAGCAGGCAGAAGAGTTATGCGGATAACCAGAGGAAGGATTTATCTTTCAACGTAGGTGATCATGTTTTTGTCAATGTTTCGCCATGGAAAAGTGTGATGTGATGTGGTAAGAAAGGAAAACTGAGTCCAAGGTTCATTGGACCATATGAAATTCTATAAAAAGTTGGATCAGTTGCATAACGAGTGGCATTACATCCATGTTTATCTCAGGTACACAATGTTTTTCATGTTTCGATGTTGAGAAAGTATATGTCAGATCCATCTCATGTTTTGAGCCCAGAGGTAGTTCATTTGGAAGAGAATATCTCTTTTGAAGAACAACCGGTCCAGATTCTTGACCGAAGAGAGCAAGTGTTGCGAAATAAGGTAATTCACCATGTAATGGTTTTGTAGAAAAACCATATGGTTGAAGATGCAACATGGGAATCGAAAAATGCTATGAGGGATAAATTCCCCCACTTATTTTGATAAGTGAATAAAATTGTGAGGACGCAATTTCCAAAAAGGGGGAAGGATGTAACATCCCTAGTAAATGAAGAATAAGATATTTTTATATTTATTAATATTTTTGAATTAAATATTAATTTTAGCTTAAAAGGGTTTCTATGTTTGATAGCGTACCTAATTCGCAACAACGGGTTTCTTTGGAATATTACGTTGCACACTAATAATATATTATTATTATTTTAAATGATATTTAACTCCTAACTGTTGTATTTGTGGGAATGAACAAAACTAACTACAATATGATTATACATGTTTGTTAAATTTATTTACATTTATCAATTAAAATATAGAGGCCAAAAAATTAATGAATCTAATTTTACGAAAATTTTTCATTAAAATGCTGATTTAACGCCTTTTAATGGAGAACCCTCTTTAAATATAGTTTTGGTTAATTTAATACATTCTAATTGACCAAATAAAATCCTTATTTATAATGGGGACATCAAATTTTACTCTGTGTAAATTTTTGGTATTTTTCTGATAATGTTCATTTATTTATGAATAGTGAAAAATATTGTATTTTAATTCAAATGTGCTTTTTAATCTAATTTATTTATATGGATAGATTATCTTTTTAATTTGTTTTATAGTTAAATTAAAATATATTTTTAATATCTAATCCAATGTTGTTAATTGGATTTAATTTCGCTTTGAAATTAGTCATAAACAAGTATCAATCATTTGGTAGTTATTGTTTCTTAAAAACACGTTATTTGTTTTAACTACGGGAATTAATTTTTAAATTAATTAATGTAACTTACAAGTCATTAATTTGGAAGAAATAGACATCATTTTTGAATTTGGAATATTAAATATAGCTTAGGCTGAATTTTTGGTCTTTTTCTGAAAAACTTAAATTTTTGATGAATAGTGACACCACTTAGTGGTAGTTAAAAAAACTGATTTTTCCATTTAAATGGAATTTTACCACTTATGTGAATTGAATTTAAAAAATACGACATACATGGTTGTTATCAAGAAATAAAATGTGGTTCAATAAGATGAAAATAATTTTTGGTGAATAGTATCTTTTGACTTTTATTTACCTCGGTTAAAGGTAAATATGGTAATTCAAGGTTAAAAGAATATTATAATCATTCAAAATTACTTTAACAGATGTCCAAATATTATTGGTTGAGTCATTTACGACCATTTTCATCATTGGGTCGATTTTGGGACCCCTTTAAGCCACTTGTTTGTGATAATGACAATTTAGAATAATTAACTTAAAGAAAAGACAAAAATGACAAAAGAAAATATCCTATAGAAATTTAATTTTTAGAAGGGGTTATATAAATTATATGTTAGACTATAAATATTCATTGAAAAGATAAGACTAGTTACTACATCATGGTATTTTGTTTATAATTTTTAGACACCAAATAAATGAAATTATTTATGACACAATAATGATGCAGTATTTACCTCATTAATATATGATTTAATTAAATAAGATTATAATGATTATAATATTATCCAAAACATGTCCAATTCAGATTGGATGATTTTATTTCAGTTACTAGTCATTCTATCTTCGACCATAATGATTTTTGGACCATTACAAACCGAATATCATTATATTATAAAACAATATTTTCATTCTTTCCTAAAGAGCCCCTCCCCTCCCTAATAAAAAGAGACCACTACTATGCAAATCCTCACACCTCTCAAGCCATTTGGCTCGTCCAAACTCTTCCCAATTAAGCTAACTACATCTCTCTCCTCCTCCTAGAATCCTTACCTTAGGCAGAAGGCACTTAATAAGTCCTTTTGGTTTAAACCAAAGGAAGTTTCCAAAATTAAAGGTAACAGTTTCTCTTAAATTGTTTTATTTTATTTTGCATATTCAACCCCTAAACTATTTTTATTTCTTTTATTTTGTAACAATACCAGTATCCTCAATATATTATGATGTTTTTATTATATGGATTCAAACTACACATACACACACATCCATATAATGGATGAAGAACATAATGTTTTTGTGGATGGAAAACTAACGTCTCATGAAACGATGATTGTTCAATTACATCTTACCACCTCTCATGGTGGCCATTATGATAGAACTATATTTATATAAGATATATATCATTTTTATGATTTATTTATACTTCTGTACATCCCAATTATATCAATCCTTTATGGTTTCCATGGTGGGTAAATATGGAAATCTCATTTGAGAAAGTGCGGACTACCACCCCCTCAATGTGATGTGACTCGTTAATTCCCTATGTGGGATGTATAAATGATAGAGTTAATGATATTTTATATGATATTATACTGGAATTATAATATTACTATGTATAATTATGTTTTAATTACATTAAAATAAGAAATAGAAATGAAAGTAGAGTTCATGCGTACGTACAGATTACCGTCTCCATGAATGGTGCATTTCATTTCTTACCTCCAAATGTTATGTACTGTTATAAAATACATGTACATGATGGATATATATGATATATTTGATACCAAAATCATGAATATCATTTTGGATATAATTAAACTTTTACCACGTGAACAACATTTAATTATAAGAAGTACATTTTTGACTCAAGTACCAAATATTAACAAAATGAACGTTATTAACTTAAATGATTACATAATGACTATAACATGGTAATAAGTGATATAAAAGGAATAATAAACATTAAAAATGTTCTTAAGAAAGTATAAATTAACTTTAGTTTATTATTTAGGAGATTAATGAATGAATGGGTCAAGTCGGACACTAGGTAAGGGACTTCATCTCAATCTCATTTCATTGAGACATTTCTTATACACGACTTTATTTTATACGGTGTACAAACCACTTTGACTTTTCATTTCATTAAAAGGGAATCTTTTTATACGAATAGTTTTAATAAATGACAAAAAGGAATGTTTTTTTAAGCGGTGACAATGACCTTTCGGCCGCCGCGAGTATTATTTGATCTTTGGCTTACTTAACAAGCCAGAATGTTTTTAAATGGAAAAATAAATACCAAATACTCTTTTTACGTATTTTGGTATTGAAAATGATTTTTAGGATGGATTTATTATTTCAATATCATGAAATGACATTTTATTATTGCAATGTGGAAATGTTATCTTTCGTTTATGCTTATGTTATGTGTTAAGATCATGTTATGGTTCTTGGACATTATTTATGTATACGGGTGGTTCGTGATAAACCTAGGGCAGGTGAGAACGAGATAGCTCTCTAATGCATTGGGTAACGTGAGAGAGGTAAAAGTGAATGTTTCTCCTAAGATATTTAGGAAATATAATGTGATGGT
This sequence comes from Viscum album, assembly GCA_963277665.1. Classification (NCBI taxonomy): domain Eukaryota; kingdom Viridiplantae; phylum Streptophyta; class Magnoliopsida; order Santalales; family Viscaceae; genus Viscum; species Viscum album. The sequence goes on from OY728138.1 coordinate 552,799,253, forward strand.
TATTCCGAAGTAACTCCCTATGTAGCTTTGCTAGCTACAATGAAAGTATGGTATGGATGCCGCAAGTTACCTTTATGATTTATGATTTCTATGTGTCTTTCATAAATCTTATGATTTCATGATGTAAGTAAAAGAGTTCATGTTTTGTATGTTTTTATGAAAAAATGTTTTCATTCACTGTTTTATAACCCTTACTGAGCCTTTTATGCTCATCCCTTGTTTTGAAATGTTTTTCACAGGACTTAAAGATGAATAGGGTCAAGGATAAGATCAAGGAAACCCCATGCTCTATTTAACATGGAATTAGACATGACTTTTTTTAGAGTTTTTATTTTATAAAAAAAATGGATTCTAGGTAGAATTGCCTACTTTGTAATATTTTGAGATGTAATAGTTATGTCCTAATTCCCTAAAACTCTAAACCTGAAAAGATCCTCAATGTGAATTATTCATTTAATTCAATATTATGTAATGTTTATTGCCGATTCCTTATAATAATTGTCCCTTTTATAGATTTATTATATCCAAATAAATATCATCATTAAGATAATAAAATATTAATTAGGTTATGCTAACTTTTTTTTATTTTGTATGATGTTTTATTTTTTAATGAATATTAAAAAATACTGAATTTTAAATAAAACAAGTTTTTTTAATGAATTTATATATAAGATTTAATTATATTTTAAATATGATTTAAATTTTAATAAGTCATCATTTTTATCAATTAATTCAATTTAAGTCATTGAGATCAATTTCATGTTGATGATGGGTATAAAAACATTGATTTTTTTAATCCATTTACCTTCAAAACCCACACTATCGACCAGAATGTGTGATTAATTTTAGATTCATTTCTACCAATTCTATGATTGTAATTTTAAAAGATAGATTTCATATTTGGAATCATCATAATATATAATATCTAATGAATTTGACATAGTATTTATTACCAACATTATTAGAAAATATAATAAATCTTAATTGCAAATATTAATGAAAAATAATGCTTATGTGAGTACGAAAAATTAAATCTATTACTGAAAACTACTTATACACTATTATAAGAGAAATTTGTATGCAATAATTCAACCTTGTCATCAATTTTGTAGAATTTATTCAACTAGTGAGTCTAATATTCATGTGGAAAATGTTTATGGAATTTATTTGTTATAATATTACAGCAGTACCACTCATCGTCCACTATAAAAAGGCCTCTTATCCTCAAATTGATGACACCACTAAACCACCTAGTTTTTGAAAACAATTTCATAAATATATTCCAAAGAAACTCCCTTACTCTTTTAAGATCCCTAGAAACGAAATTTTCCAATGAATGATTTTTGGTGAAAACCCAAACAATTTAATATATTTAGAGGAAGCATGTAGAAGTGTGAATAGAGTCAAGACACAATCTAATGGAATTTCATATCACATTACATATCCATAATATATGTACCATGTTCACCAATATTTACTTTTTTGTTCTTTGTATACCTCCCATGCATGTATTATATTATACATTATTAATAAATTTATTATAATTCATATATCAATTCTACGACCTTTTACTCATGGGTTCTATGTGTCAAAAGTTAACAAATTAGAAATATAGTTTTTTATCAATTTACCAGCTATGGAATACATTCCACTATCATGATCATATATTTTTTAAATAATGTGCTGTTATTGACCTTGAAATATTATATCATCAATCTAAATTCTATAAGTATATTTAAATATTTATGTTGTTTCATTTTCATACATGGGGAGTCTGGTTCAATGTTACCAAGGGACAATAGATTATGGGAACTCTCTAATCGATTTTCAATATTGTTTCTTCTTATATTTCCATTGATGATTTATTATAATGTATATCTAATGTAAATTCATAACCAGTTATCTCTTATGTTTATTAATGACATATTAATGTATTGGTACCATTTTTCTACTATTTAGTACAAAAGATAGTTATGAAATTATTTTTATGAAAGCCTGACATTACACTAACTTCGAAGGAAAATTTTTTTCCTTAAAAACCAAGTATTATAAATTGGTCTTTAAAGAATATTATTATTTTCTCATATTACCTTTAAAATAAATTCTTACCAATTTATTCCTTTAACAACTTTTTCAATGGAACCATCTTATCTCTTTCTAAAAAATATATTTTTACACCATTTTTAATCTCAAAAAGGTATTTTCTATTTTATCTCATAAATAATTTATGGAATTGCACGTCATCATATATATGAAGATTCCATTGCATTTTTAAAATGTTAATTTTTAAGAAATGGTGCTTAAAATTAATTTCAACGGAAAATGGATTAACAATTTTTGCAAGCTCGTTTAATAACATTGGACGGAAAATGGGTTTCAAAATGTTTTTTTTTTGATTCATTTATATTTTTTCAATGGATTTTTTTAAAAAAATTATATTTATGTTTTATTTCAATATTTTCAATGAATTTTAAATTATATAGGGATTATAATTTCTATTTTAAAATTTTATTTCAATTAAGAATGGATATTTTTTCATATTAAATGTATCAAAGATATATTTGGATGTTATTTTCTATCTATCATGATATATGTTAATGTTACACATTCACTTATAGGTAATAAACAAAGGGTTCCATTCATATTTATACTTGAATGTATTTTTTATGGAATGGTTCTTTTTCCAACCATTTCTTTTACATGAGTTGTATTCTATTGAACCACATTCATTTCATGGGTTGTGATTTGATGAAATAATTATTAAAAACATCTCTATTACATTGGTTTCGAAGTGATGAAATGTTAATAAAAACCATTTCATTTCATCGGTTATGATTTGATGATTTTATAACCCATATTTTTTCATGGTTTTTGATATGATGAATGTTTTTTGGAACATACATGGATGATTTCATTATGTGGTGGGTGGGACCGATATCTCCCTTTAATGAATTGGGTAATAATAGTTCAATATTGAGTATAAATTTTTTGTGTGATTATGATTACATTTGGAAATTGTTATGCATCACCCTGGTTGAATGTCCAAAATTTTATGTGTGAACATGATTACATATTACCCGAATAGCCTGAAGGACTTATTTTTATTGGATTTTGGATAATCCTATTTTTCTGGGTTGAAGGGGAACCCTTACATGGATGATCAACTGGCATTTCCCCGTGCGGAGCTGTACTATGCCTAGTCCCTATGGAAGTTGGCATACCCATTTATTCATCTAATATGTTTATCTATACATTGGTGGTTTATATTTTTTCTCCCAATCCTCCCCTGGGCTTTCTTTCGTGTGGTCTGCGCTTCTTTAGTCTTTTTTGTGGCACGAAAGCCCAGCGACCCGAAGGCCTTATAGCCCGAAGGCCCTATGGCCAGATTGAATTTGTTGATTGAAGGATTTTGTGGCCCAAAGTACTTGAGACCCATAGGCCCAAATCATATGAATAATGTTGGCTGCTATAGTACCAAACAGATTTTCTACAGTACTGCTATAGTAGCCCAAACATTCACCCTCTCTTAGATTTGATTCTGGGTCTCTCGGATTCCAACAAGGAGCCTCTACCACTCGGGTACAGGTTCGATGGCACCTGATTACTTATTCATAGTGTCTTTGGTGAACAATATTATGTTTTCATAATGTTAAGTATGGACATGTCTACATGTCCATAAGTTTATGTTTCAAAATGGATCCATGTTCCCAATGTTATGTATAAATCTAATTACATGTTCAAAACATTATTCATAAACATGGTTCCATTTTCCGAATTCTAAGTGAGTATTTGATTTTCAGTCTCCAACATAATGTTTGAACCAATTTATACTTATAAATGTTCACTATGTTAAACATCTATGTGTATGCAACAATTCGTTATCTTATTCCAATGATGTGATTTCATGGATTATGTTGTTGATTATTTTATGATTATTGTCTTATGAACTATAAATTATTATTCCATGGTTCATGTTTATGATCATTTATATGTAGGTTATGACTTTCTTATGATCATTATCACATTCTTATACCCTTATTTTCATGATATTCATAAAATATTTCGTCATTTACCCTTACTGAGAATTTTATCTCACCCCTTTATTATGTTTCTTTACCCCATGATATAAAGAAGGATTTTATATAGAGTTATTATAGGGTATTATAGTTGTGGGAAACATTGAGGATAATTAACTGAGCTATAATATTATTATAAATTGTCTCCAAAAGAACTAAATTAATATGGTCATTGGGCATCTGTATTTATAATGTTTTATATATTCCTCAAAATCGATTTAATGACTCTGTATGAAAATTGTGGGTCACTATACATTGGTCCTAACTCTGTGTAACATGATACATGAAAACTCACCTTACCACACACCATGTTTGACAATCCAAGGGCAATTCTTCTGATAATTTAAATTTTCATTAAATTCCAATATTATGGATTTAAAAGTAAATATTTCACCAATGAAAAAATGATTATGATTATGATATTATCTATGAATAAATATTCAATATATTTTAATAATTTTACTAGTTATAAATTATCCATTTTATCTGAATGTATTGTGATCCATTATTTTGAAATCATACATTGTTGAAGGAATTGAAATATTATCAATGTGCATATCAGATGTAGTGATTTTCCTCCAACAGAATATAATGATGTTGGGGTTGGATCATCAACTGGATCCAAAAAAATTATTCCTATAATATGACAAATGATTTACGTAATGGGAAAAAATCTTACTCACATGGAGTATTGTGATTCATAATGTGATGTAATAATGTTTGAACTGTATTTGAAAATAACATTAATTGATAAATGGAAATACAATCCCATTTTTTGTAGAGTAGTGGATATGTTACTTACATAATATATTTATAGGATTGTGTAGAAACAATGGGGACATGGTTATCAGAAATGCTGTTTACCTATTTGGATATGTCGATTAATGGTGTTCATTAATATAAAACTAAAAGAATGATAACAAAATTTAATATATGGAATGGAATGATTTCAGTGAAATTTTCATAGAAAAGTATTTTCCTCATGAATAATGAGCATATATGCAGACCAAATTAATGAATCTAATACATAAATAAGATGAAAATAATTCGAAATATTCTAATATCATTACAAGGATAGAAATGAATGTTTCAGAATATATAAACAATCCAATGATAAATATTGATTGACTATTTAATGGGTAAAAATCATTCCTCTAAATTGAACTGGTCTCCTAAAATTCTCATCATAAAATGATAGAGTCTCATATTCTATCAAAATAGAGGAAAAATTATTTAGGAATTATGACATTAAAGTAGAGAAAGAAAGTATGTTGGATACTTAACATTCTGGAATGTTAAATACGGAACAGTGGAAAAAGGTAAGACTTGAATCACCATCTTATAATAAATGTTAAAAAAACATCATGAATTTTTTTTATTGGGGATGGGATTTTTGTTAAATATGTGGAGTAAAAGGCCACAAATAAAGTTATTTCAATTGAAATAAATAAGCCCAAAATGTTAAAAAATAAAATTGTAAAGGGATGGATATTTATGAAAATTATTTCCTAAGAGTCGATGAAAACCGACGAAAAAAATTCCTTGGGAACATGGTTATGATTATGCCATCACAACAGTCATGGTTGAATTTTCTAATGATGTTGGGGAAGGTACATTAATCATACCTTTAAATTTATCTAATGTATTTTTTTATTCTATATCACCACATTCTCTTATATCATTCCAGTTGTATTTCAAAATTATATATTCTCAATTCATGTTAACAGGACAGTTGTTAGAAAACACACATAGTGGAATCCTAATTAAAATGTATATGGGTCAACCACTTCCTAATATGACACATAAACATACTCTAATGTCTGATTTTATTATCATACATATTGTTGATTTTGATATAAACCATGGTATGGATTCTATTTCGATGTATATCATGAAAAGAATTTACAAGGAAGAGGAAATAATTATTAATGATGAAGGTATACTATTCTTCATCATTTTAGTGGATAATTTATCATCTGAGTCATATCTATATCCACCTCCAAAAACTATTTTAAATGAAATTATTTTAATGAATAGAAAACATAATTTATGGATGATTAATGAATTCACAAATTTTGGGGTGTACTTATTGTACAAGAATACATTAATAAATTTCAATTAATTTATATGGATATCTTATAGAGCATGATGTTGTGTTTTTATAATAATAAAATCTATGATGAATGATATATATCAATGAATCCATATAAAATGGTAAAAATGGATTTAATTGAGTTACGAATGAACTATAGGAATTTAGTGATAAGAGATTCATATTACCTAGTGATTCACTATGGGGATCTCCTATTATTTTTTGTTATCAAAAAAGACTAATCTATGCTGGTCTTCATTGAGTACAGATAGATCAATCAAATTATGATAATGAATAATTATTTGATTCCTCACATTGATGAAAAATATGATAAACCTCACATAGATCAGAATTTATTTTCGATTGATCATCAATTTGTACATGAACATTTTTGTTTGAAGAATGATTACATTTCAAAGACTAAATTTCAAACCCGGTATAGAAATTGTGAGCTTACATAAATATTATTTGGATGGAATAATGACCCCTATCATTCTATAGATCAAATGAATATAATGTTAAACTAATGTCATTGAATTTTTTATTACTTTTATTAATGATTTAATAATATATTACAAAATCTATGAGGACCATGATAACTACTTTAATATTGTTCTATAGGCATTTAGAAGAATTGAGTTACAAGAGAAGTTTATAAAGTGTGAAATTTTATATACAACACCTTCATTTATTTCATATATTGTGTCAATGGTAGAAGACCAGTTGATCTAGTGAAGGAAAAGGTAGTTCAAGATTGTTCTACATCCACAGACATAACCAGGTACATAGTTTCATTAGTTTCCATATTTACGATCCATGTTTCCATTAGAATATTTCTTGTTTGGATAAATCATTAACCAAGATTAATCGTAAGGTGTTTATGTCATATGGGAAAAATAATATGATCAATGTTTTGAATAATTGAATTGGAGAGTAGTGAATTCTATTATCATGACTCTACCATCATTGAATCATGGATTTGTGATTTATAGAGATGCTTCAAAAAACGGAAATGGATGTTTCTTTATATGTAATTATATGGTTAGTTTTTTGGATTTAATACAATTAAGAACTTGTGAAAAAAAATATCCAACTCATGATCTTGACATATAATCTGTAATATTTTCTCTAATCATATACACACACTATATAGGGATTTATTTGAGATATAGATAGATTAAAATAGCATAAAATGTATCTTCCAATATAAATAAAACATCACGAGGAAAATAACATCGATATATCTACTCAATATGTATGATTTATCAATATAATACCACCGAGGGGAGGAGAATAAGGTTACAGATTTATTGAGTAGGAAGGATCATGGATTTATGAACAAAATTATGATTTAAAAGGATCTTATATATATGGATCTGGAATATATGGATATGAGTATATGTAAAGAAGGTGAAACATAAGTAAACCTTAAATTGGACTCTCATCTATCATTATCAGAATTTTTTACAAGTTATCGGGATAATGGTTAAAATTTTTAACTAAAACTTTACTTTGTGAATGATGGAAATTTGGAAAAAATTGTTTTTGAGTGTGGAATTCTACAATTTTGGAGAAGTATTAGTGTTCACTATATACCCGATCTCAAAAATGAATTATTGGATGATTATCATATGAATAATTTCTATATACTCCCTAATAGTAATATTATGTACATATAATTTAAAGAACTCTTTTGATGGGATAATGTTAAGAAGGAAAATGGTAATTATGTGTTAAGGCGTGTTATTTTTTTAAAGGTTAACATTGAAAGACAAGATCTTATTGAATTAATGCAATCATTGTATTTTGTAACATTGAAATGGGATAAAATGACAAGAATTTTTACCACTTTATGTCCAAAAACTCATACAAAGAATGATTCATTATGTGTAATTGCATATTGATATACCAAATCAACATATGTCCATACTAAAAAGATGGATTTTCTATTAGATCACCTTGAAAGACTCTAGGATAATAAATTTTAAAGTCATCATGGATAACCTATTTCAATGGATTTAATCATGATCCATGGTTTTCTTCCAAAATATTGAAATGTGTTCGGAATTAATTAGACAGTTACATACATTTGAGTATAGCATATCACCCTAAAAAATATGGATAGTCGGAAAGGTACATTAAAGCATTAGAGTACATGTTCTGATCATGATCACATGACATTAATGGTATGTGGGATTAATATTTATCATTGGTAGTGATTCCTACATTAATAGTTTCCATTAAATCATTCAAATGGAACTATTTGTGGAATTCTATTGAAATATATGTCTGACACCAAATTATTGCATTGATGTTTCTGAAATGAAGCTTTGAATCCCATATCTTGTGGTAGAAACAATGAAAAATGTAAATACTATTCCAACTGATATAAATACACCTCAAAGAATGAAAATAGATATTATGATAATCGAATGAGGTATTTATAATTTGTTGTAGGAAACCATGTTTTCGTTAATGTATCTCAACATGAAACTACTATAAAATTATGAATGAAAATAAAACTACGCCCTTGGTATATTTTTTCTTTTAAAACATTATATATATTTAGTTATGTGGATGATTGTTTGGTCATGATACTTATATTTTATAAAGTACAAAATATTCTACCAATCTCTTTTCGAAGGATGTACATGCTAGACCCAACACATGCCCAAACTCTTGAATGAAAATAATTGGAAATTAATTTAACTTATTGTGAATAGCATAGCAATGTTTTGGTCACTATAGAACTTGTTTTGGAGAATTATATTACACCAAACCTAATAGTACTTTGTAAAAATCATCAAATTCATGTTGCGACATGGGAAGCATATTAATTTATGATCATGAACCACCCATGCCTTTTTATAAAATTGAACTATTGAAATATGTAGTATATAATTTATTTCAATGAGGGGAGAATGTGACACCAAATTATTTTATAGTATTACTATTTAACAATTTAATAACATTGATAGTTTGTAGTTCACACAAAAATGAGTTGAAATCAATACTATAATATAATGTATGATAATTGAAATAGTATTGTCACAATTATGAATAGTAATGTGACCAATAGATTAGTAACTTAACGTATGAAGATATATATAAAATATTGTGCTTATATAAAAGAAAATATGATATAATTATACCTTGGTATAATTAATTAGATGGTTTTTAAATGATAAACTATTTGATAGAATTTTTTAAAATAATAAATGTTTATTTAATATTTTATAATTAATATTTTAAAATTAATATTTTTTTTCAACCATATTTTATTTTCAAAAAATATATTAAAAAACTAATATTTTTTTGTCTTATTATAATATAATTTATGAGACGTCAATTAAATTTTCAATGTGCTATGAAATCAGTTATTAATTAAAAATCAGTGTATTTCAATGAAAAGATTATTTAAAAAACATTATTCCTCATATATAGGAATAAAGTTTCATCAAAGAGACTAAATTTCATAATTCTACACTTATAAAAACTTTTAGGGTTATTTTTTATTTGTATTTTACTCAAATAATTGATTTTTTGGGGAATAGAATATATAATAATTTAATATATATATATATATATATATATATTAATTACATGTTAAATTAAATATTTATTCTGTAATTATAAATGTTATGACCATAACCTAGAAATACCCTTATCTCTGTACTATATATAGTTGTAGAATAAAAAATATTCACTTTCATGTGCCAAAATAATAATCAAAAGAAATAAATAATCAAAATACACTACTCTCATCCACTATATATACCACTCGAACCCCCTTCTTCTTACAACTACAGTGCCATAAATATTGTAAAATTTCTACCCTATTCATCCCCCAAACATTTCAGCCATTTATATTATTTATGTTATCACCAAAAATACCATTTAAAAGATCTTTATTTAGGTTATCAATGAGAGGAATTCAAGAGGTAATACCCATTTTCACTCTTGTAATTTTTGATAAATTTATTTTTTTTTCTTAAACATTCCATAATTTATCTATCCAAATATGCATGATAACTCTAATATTTTATAAATGATGTAAATTTATTTTTATTATGGTACATAAAACATCAATTCTTTTATCTTCCACTTTTTTCTCCACAAATGAAAACATCATCTGTGAGGTGTCGATTCACCACATTCAAGGACGATGAATCATTCATTTTATAATAAATCAATAAAATATATTTATAAACCCATATTCATGGTTAAATAGAATATAATATTTATATTACAACATTTTTAGTGTTATGGATCCTATATATATATATGTAGATAATTTTAATTAATAAAACAAAACTAGTGCATGTTAATCAGAAAAAATGCCAAAATAATCAAAAAAATAAGAATTAATTATTCAGCATCATATCAAAAAATAAAATGATATAAAAGCACATTAAATATTCATTAACATTTTTAATATTAAATATATTAATTTATGGGTAACTATTCACGTTCCAGTTGATATTTTTTACATGTATACAAGTGAACCCATCGGGAAATATATGGAATCAAACACCTTAAAAAAAGATATTGAATTTTATTTCTCATAAAAAAGAAAATAAATTATTAGAATAAAATTATAATAAATAAAATAATATTATAGTGGGGTTTGAATTAAAATTTTAATTAATACGGTTTTATTATCCATGATGTTATGTATAAGTGCGGAACAATTTCAGACATAAGGTAACAGATTCTCCGAAATCCTCCATTTTTTCGTTCTGGTACATTGTCTCTCTCTTACCACTAATAAAATTATTCTTTATTTTTAGATAATACTTTTATATTAAACTAATGTTATTAAAAATAATGTATATAGACCATATCCTTATTCTCCTAGTGAGATATAAATGATAAATTTGTTTCTCTTTTCAATTTATCCCAATAAGCAAGCCTGATTAAATAGTACATTACAAATTTTTTCCCATAAAAAAATTAACCCCATAATATTTTATAAGGATCAATTTATACTCATAAATGATAATTTTTTTATGGAAAAAATATATGATTTATTTTATAGCTTTATTCATAAAATATATCTCATTTTTTCATTTAATTTTTCATTTATGGGATTATCATGATTACAATATGATTTTCTAAAAATTAGTATTCCAAAATGACTCTTCATACAAGTGTATAGAAGTTTATTTCTTTATTGAAATTTATAATGGTTTTATTAAAGTATTTTCATATAATTAAACCCCATTTTATGATTTTATAACTCATGTATTGTTTTAACACTTATCATATGATATATATATTTTATAAGATGGTGTTTGATCAGTTTGATTGTTGAAATTCAATTAATGGTTTGTGGTTATTGTATTCACATTTCAAATTCTAGCCTTTTAAATTGAATATTAATGTTTTGATTCACCCTCGTCATATAAGGAATTAATTGGACATTAAAATTATTGGGAAGAGACCGATATATCCCCTTGACTCATCAGTAGGTCTCACAATTCAATCTTGTATTGGTATTGGATGACATATTACTACTTTACGATGTCATGGCCTAATCCTTGAAAGATTTCTATATTGTCTGGGATTACCCATTCCTTCATTATGAAATTAGTAATAGAAAATCCTTACGATTTCTGTTCTAGTATAATATCCATGTATGATTTTTTGTCTCATGATAGTATTTATTGATTTATTTAATCTTCTTTTATCACTAAAATATTATGATCGAGAGTATGTTGTAATGGAATGTGTTTTCAATTAATCAGCATTCCTTATTGTTAATTACTATTTATGATAGCTGTCATTGTATTTGTTATCGTTATTGAGAAATTGAGATCAACCCTTTCAAATGATTTTATTTTCCTCCGGGTTGGACGATATATATTGTGAATAACTTAGAGGAAAAATCTATAAAATTATTGGAGTTTTCAAAATGATTTATATATTTTTTACCATTAAATTTTTAATTTATAACATAAGTTGTTATCTAGTTTTCCAAATCAAAAAATATATTCAATCCTTCTTTATGTGATCAGTTGTTTATAATACTAATGAAATTATGTATTGCACTGGCTCTAGGATACTAGGGTTGGGGTCTCCATAATAAATTCATGTGATTACACTACACTGTATTAGATATGACGTTGATATTTATTGTGTTTCATAAAATAATGGTGTACCATGATAACATATAAATGTATGAAATTTTTGTTTGATATCATATATTTCACACAACACCAAGCATTAATAACCTCGAAAATATATAATTTAAATATGAAAATTATAATCAGTATTATGAATTGGATGGTTTGAATTGTATTGTTAATATTAATAAATATATACATATTTTATAATCAAGAAAAGATTAATATATAAATATTCATAAATAGTAAATCAACTTTTTATTAATGTTGTTTCATTGCTTCCAAACACATTTTCATCAAAAAAAGTTTTATTTTTCATTTTATTATTGGGAATTATAATTAATTTATATTTCCATTAGAAATTTTATTTTTTAAAATTTTAATTAATTATGAAATCATCATATAAATATTTATTTAGGTGAATTTTTAATGTTTTTCTAAATAGTGTAAATTTTTAGTGAATAATAAATTATAAATGTTTTTATAAAATATTAATGTATTTTAAAAAAATTAAGTAATGTAAAGGTAATCGTATTATTTTAATTTTATTTAAAAGCAACAAAAGTGTAATTTTTTTATACATCATATAATTTAATACCTATTGATAATACATATATCCAATGTTTGTATAAGATTATTTTTAGGAATATAAATACAATTTACATTACATTGTTTTTAAATATATAATGTTATTGAATGTTTTAATTAAAATAAAAAATAAATAGAAAATATTTCAATGATATGTAAATATTTTATATAAATAATTATTATTTTAAATCCTTTTATTAATTATCACTACCCATATCGATAATATACCACCATAAATTATTTGAAAAAAGTATTTATGGAAAATAATTTTTTCACAATGAATAACTAGTTTTTTAACCTGAATTTCAACACTTATGAGTATTGAATTTAATATTTTTTATTAAATTATTGGAATCAAAATAATCAAGTAATATTATAATTTTTAACTTTATTCATCATTATAATTCTCAATAAATATTGTAAAAATTAATTAACACATATAAGGTCAAAAAGATGTTTTCAGTGTCATAAATGCATCTGTCAAAATTTATTATCCGTACTATTATTATTTTTTAATAGTTTTTTTTCAAATTTATAATTATTAGGTAAATTTATCAAATAAATAATTTTTTTAGATCTTAAGGGACTATTTACCTATATTAAAAAAATACATAGCATGTTGAATACTAAATTGGTAATTTAAACAGAAAATATTTGGAAATAAAATGGTAAAAAATAGTTTCTTTCTATGTTATATAATATCATATAGACCCTAATGTCTCAAAATAGAATTATATATCAATTTGGATGAATATTGGGTGACATTGACTTCTGATTGATGAATAGTTTTGGTGATTTAAAAAAATACCAACCCTCCAAAATTATACGCTGGCACTCCATGCACTAACTTAATGAAACCTTTAAATACATATATATCAACAAAATGATACATAAATATCTCCAAAAAAATTTATACACATTATAAATTGTTTTTTATTACCAAAATACCAATCATAGGATTCGTAATAAGGGATAAAAATGGGGTTCTTCAATCTGAAAGTAATTGTCATCACTAAGCGCTTTCTTGTATACTTATTCAAATTCTATATTAAATTTTGTCTAAAAATTTCAAAAATAATAACAATAAATATCTTCTATATAATAATATTTTATTTTTATTATCAAATAATATTTATCCATATCATTATCTATTAAATATGATACAGAATCACCACTTCTGTGTACAGAAGACTGCATCCTTGAAAACCAATATAATTTGTTTTCCTCTACAACTCACATTGATAGATAAAATGTAGTAATAAAATTATATGAGATGTATATTATTTAATATAAGTTCTATAATATTTATATTCCACCGAAATACTTACCATACAGAATTAATGAAATGATATTGTTTCTTTTTCTCACTTCTGTCTTACTATATCCATGAGGCGATGATATTTATTTTCCATGTCCATATATCATTTCTGAATATATAAATGTTTATTATCAATAAATTTTATATTAATTATAGTAATATAAATTTTTTAGTGATAAATCATGATCCTATGCATTATTATTGGAACAACAATGAAGAAATATTCATGAGAAAACAAAGAATAATTCATCTATGACAATGGTTACAATGATATATTCTTAATGAACATTTTTAAAAATATTATAAGAAGTTAATATATGATAGTATACAAATTCATATTATTCAATTATAAATTACTATCTTTTATAAAACCAGAATGAATGAGTTTAATTCATTAAGTAATTAATGTACATGTGAGAAAATGACTTTCTTCTCATAACATCATTTTGTACGTTATGTGTTCATTTACTATGATAAATTATATTAAAATATTTATATATTAAAAATTGAGTATTTTACATAACATATTATTTCCTAATATATGTATTTGAATTTCAAATTCAATATATGTATCTTTCATGTGGGTTTTATTAAGACATTTCTTAAATTGATTAGGACATCATCTTAATTTCAATATATTGAGACATATTTTAATACTTTACACTACATTTCCATTATATGGTTTATATTTTTTCCCTTTCACATGTGATGTGATTATTAATGAATTTATAAATTTATTTTATGATCCAATTTTATTTATTTCTTACATGGGTATTTTAATGAGTATTATCATTAATTAAAAAATTTATAATTTAATATTTGTTATTGGGTTATATTGATTATTCATAATATATGATATTATACGATTATGTGTTAAATTATTTTTTTTGTTTATTTTATTTTATTTTTATCTTTTTTAATTTGGTATTAAATTTGAAATATTAATTTACTTTTTGATTAATTTTCAATTCAATGTTATTATATTTTTAAGTGTTTATTTCACAATAACAGTTTAATAGAGATATTTATGCTTCACTTTTCATTGACACAAATTATTTGATCATTGTATAATAAACCCATTAAATTATATTATTATCTTATTATTCTTGAAATTTTTCATTAATATTATGTTTTTTATATCCATTTTACTTAATATTATTGTAATTTTTTATGAAAATATTAATTTATTAATCTCTTCTTCCGAAATTCAATTTCATATAAATCCATGATTCCCTAATAAATCCAATATTATTTTTAATATTATTTTATAATTTTTTAATTTCATGATTACCCATTATTGGACTTTAAATTTTTTTAACAACCTTGACACAGGGGCCACTAAACCACTGCCCCAAACAGTGTAGTTACATGACCTCAAACACTCCTCCCCATACGACAGAGGATTCTGACTTGTAGTGAGGTTGGTCATGTGGGCAGTCTATACCGTCAATACTAGAGTGAGTCACATTAGATAATAATTGAAATATCAGAAACATAAGACAAAATTCCATAACATTCATAACAATAAAATCCCCAAAATGGTTACAATCATAACATCAATAAATATTCCAGGTCGTTCTACAATGTCAATTGATCAAAACCCAAAAGAATGAAAATTCTAGATTCGCCAAAATTGTCCATACCCCAAGTATGGATATTCACCCAAACATGTCCCATGTCCAAATCATCTACCTAGCATAGGGCCCTTGCCCTTATCATAAACTGCAAGCATGATATCTTTTCAGGTACAAAACAATGGCCAAAGCAGGGTGTGGGCATAACTCAGAATGCCAACACTAATGGTGTCTAAAAAATACATTGTAAGGTTGATATTGCATGATAATGATAAATATAGGAAATTTATTGTAAACAGTTTAATAGGGTATTTTTATTTATTACCCTATATGTTAATCTAAAAATTAACCCATGTTTATTTCAAGGAAATTTCATTTATCATGTCACCCTTTTTATGTGCTCCAATGGATTAGGAATGATCAACATTTTCAACATATGTGAATTTAACAAGTCCTATCTCACTAGGGATCATGTGAAAAAAAATTGCAATATCCTCACCTCGAAGCCTCATTCTGGGTGAAATGAATCCATTAGGGGAATATAACATTTCCCCTTCCCTAACCCATGCATTTACGGGGGAGCTATAACCTCGGTCGGACTCAACCCATATGCGTAGAACCTAAAGTCAATACCCTCTCTAACAAGCCTTTTGAAAAATTTTATATATCAGTCACCACAAATCACCTAATCACAAAAACATATACAACATCATTTAAAACATCACATTATACAAAATAAATGGGAAAAATACCATTATTTCCTCAATCCATTAACACATTCATCATTGTAATTTCTTAACCCTTTAGCCCCATTTCGTATTTCCCATTCTTCTCTCACTAATAATATTAAAATATTAGCTATTTCCCTTTCATTTCATATCAATAAAATTAAGGATATTAAAATAATCATCAAGGGATCTATGTACTTGCACAATGGCCTACACATACTTATATAACTCTATGTTTGGGGAAATATCGGCACTCACCTCGGGTGGCCCAATTTTGGTCGAGTCATCCTCCTTGTATCTCATGGGGATCAAGAGTGGTTTAATTACCCATTTAGACACCACTACATCACATGATCTCAAGGGAATCATGACCTATTGAAAAAAAAGGCTTGAAGAAAAACAATACATGAACAAATATACACAACATCAAAGGGATATATTTTTGTAGACCCTCTACCTTGAATCCATTGGCAACCACACTCCAAAAAGAGGACATAGATATCGATTCAACCAAACCATCATGCTTTACCCCAAGAAATAAATCTGCAACTGAAGACAATCCAAATGACCATGAATCAAAATTGATTGATCCTTGGGAGAACTTCGTCCCCTTGGATAGTTCTTAGGGATGAAAATAAGGATGCAGAGGAAAATCCCGAAGGGGTTATAAAATCTGAGAGTGGCATTTTTGTAATTTATAAAGTTCTCTTGGATGCACCGTTTTCCCACAAAGTTTTCCAAACCATGTGAAAACCGTGTGGAGGATTTTGTCCCAAAATATCCCCTTCGAATTGCTTACCCACACGGTTCTCCAAACAGTATGAAAACCGTGCAGATGCAACTGTCTAAAAATAGTCCTCTTGCACGATTTTCCTAGGCTGCCCACACGGTTAGCACTAACCGTCTGCATATTTTTCTTCTAGCCCAGAAAACACATTTTCCCCATTTTTCATGTCTTGAACCCTCAGAACACCACTAAGCCTCCATAAGGACTTTGGACAAGCATAATTGAACAAAATAAAGAGCCTAAACTAAAACATAAATAAATCATACCTTACGGAGAAATACAAGATCTTACAACATCCCCACCTTATAACTTCTCTTCCCAGAGCATCTCTTCCCCAACATCCTGAGTTTCAAAAGGAAAGAGATTGGGCCACTTGACTTGCATATCCAATACCCGCTCCCATGTTACCTCCTGAACATTTCTATGTCTCATAAGTACATGAACCAGGGGCACACCTGTATCCCGCAAAACATTCTCACTATGACCAGCATTACGAATCAGGTTCTCCTCAAAGGACACATCTGCCGCAAGCTTAACATCATCAGAATTTATCATATGAGATAGATATGGGTGATACAGTTGGAGTTTTGAATCATAGAAATCATCATGCATCCCACTATACCGCAATAGAAGATTCAATCGGTGATCCACCAATCAACTTCTCTCCAAATCTCAAATGGCCCCACATGTCTTGGTGCCAAAATGCCATACATCAGAATTTGATGGTGGCCCATCCTTGGAGACACCCAAAGAAAAAAAATATCTCCCACCATGAACTCATGTTGTCTTAAAAATGATCTGCATATGACTTCTTATTATTATGAGCTTTCGTCATAAAATTTTGAATCAAAAGACCTTCTCTAACCTCTACTGCACAATACTTTTCCCTAACAGCTCAAACTCTCCAGCCTCTAACCAACACAACAATTATCTACACTTTCTCTCATAAAGTGCTTCAAAAGGTTCCATTTGGACTATATCCTGAAAAATATTATTATAAGCAATGTCAATACGAAAATAGTGTTTTCCCACAAACAACCAAAATCCTAAAAACATGCTCTAAACATGTCTTTTAATACCAGAATTGTATTCTTTGACTTCCCATTAGTCTGTGGGTGGTATATCGTACTCAGAAACACCTGGGTACCAAGTACTTCTTTCGTTCCTTCCTGAATAGTGAGGTGAAATGCAAATCACATTCTGAATATATGGTTCTCAGCAAACAATGCAACCATACTATTTCTCGAACATTCAACTCCCCCAAATGGTCGACTATATAGGACTCTTGAATTTGAATGAACTGAGCAAAATTGGTTATCTGATCTATTACGAACCAAATGGAATCATTCTTATGAGGTTTCCTCAGAAGACTCACTACAAATCCTATTGTGATGTAATTCCACATCCACTTTGTAAAAGGAAATGTCTGAAATGACCCACATGGGCGCTGATGTTTAGCCTTCACCTGTTGAAGGGTAAGACATCATGCAACATAAATCATAGATTTACTCTTCATTCTCGGCCACCAGAACCACCTATGTAGATCATGATACATCTTAGTCAAGACCGGATGCACTACCACATTGTTGCATGGATCCCGCACATCAACACTTCACGTACATCTGCGAACACCATAACATGACCATGAATATATAAAAATCCATCAGTGTGGAAGGTCCAAATAGAAGCTAACTCCCCACCTTAATGACATTCCTTCATAGCCAAGAACTCTAAATATACCAAGTGACCCTCCTTAACATTGATCAAAAGTGCGGACTCAACAGCTATAGATGCAAGACTCATCTTCCTGTGCCCCTCATGTATATCCAAACACTTCTCTGCTAACAAGGCCATCATCACTCACATTGAACTGGATTCTTGAAATACTTGATTCTGAGTCTATCAGCTCAGAGTATCAACAAAAATATTCTCTTTTCCCGGCGCATAAAAAAATCAGAATAAAAAGACTGCAGGTACTTGACCCACTGTCACTATTGATTATTCAAATCCCACTGTGAGATGATTTTTTGAGACTTTTATAGTTGGTAAACACCATAATGGGTTCTCCCAACAAATAATGCGTCCAACACTTTAAGAAAAAAACCAAAACAGCTAGCTCTAAGTCATGAGCATGATACTTTCTTTCATGTGGCCTCAATACACTCGACCCATAAGCCACAACACAGTCTTCATTCATCAACACTCCCCTAAATCCAACACTAGATGCATCAACGAACATGGTATATTTCTTTCCTGGCTCGGGTATGATCCAAATCAGTGCAGTTGTCAAACGCTTCTTTAGCTCACGGAAATCATTATCATAATAATCTAATAAATAAAACAAAACACCATTCCTTCTTATGCCAATGAGCGGCACTGAAAAAGAAGAGAAATATCTACTAAACCTTCAGTAATAACTCACCAAACCCAAAAAAACTAAGAATATAAGAGAAGTTATTGGTCTGTTCTCAAGAAACAACATCATTCACCTATTATGGATCCACTGACACACCTGACTTAGATATGATATGTCCAAAAAGTCCACCTCATCAATCTCAATATATAATTTAAATAGCCATTAATAAATCCTATGCTATCTTAGTGTACTCAATACAATTTCATGAAGTTTGGAATGATTTTCATGAGTTCTGGAGTACACCAAGATGTCATAAATGAAAAAAAACAACTAAATGTTCTAAATATGAGTGGAATATATAGTTCATCCAGTCTATAAACACAGTAGGTGCATTGGTCAAACCAAATGGCATTACCAAGAATTCATACAACCCGCACCTACTTCATAAATCCATCTAGGATATGTTAGAAGATATCACACTCATCTGATAATATCACAATCTCAATTCAAACTTGGAAAACATTAAGTCACATATGAGCTGATCAAACAGGTCATCAATTCTAGGAAGAGGGTATCAGTTCTTAGCTTTCATGTGTTTTAGCTTTTTATAATCACCACATAACCTCAATGATCTATCTGTCATCACATAAAATTGCACAAGATATCCCCAAGGTGAAGTAGTAGGACATAAAAACCCCTTATTCTTTAATTCCTCCAACTAAACCTTTAGTTCATGGAGCTCTATTGGAACCATTTAGTGAGGTGGAATGGAAACTCGCTTCGATGCAAGAAATAATTCGATCGTAAACTCAACATCTCTCTCTATTGGAAACCTCGAGAAGTCCTCCTAAAACATCTCCTAAAATTTTTCCACACCAAATGTGTCAATTGGCTATATTTTTTCACCATCATCTATCATAAGTCATTCTACATGGGATGTGATCTCCCTTATCATATGGCATAGCGGCCCTGCGTGGGGCGCTCGAGTATACCCCTCACCACGAGGATCATGAGTGCACCCATTGAGAGATGTGAATGTTACCCGACATCAGTAACAGTTGATATGGTCTTGATATAAGACCAACTAATCCATTCACAATATTATGTCAAAACTAGAAATATCTAATACCAACAGACCCCACACAAAACTATACCTACCATCCTCTAGAGCATAAACCTTACACTGGCTGATGTCCGCGACTCACATTCATAGAGAAGTATCAAGTAAAATTACCCTACAAGAAGTCTCTATGGTTAATCACAATACTATTAAAAACTATGAAAAAAATAAATAAATGCATAATATATGTATCAAATATATTACAAGAAAACATAGATGCTATAAAAATCGTACCTAGAATAGTAGACGGTCCTACCTCAGCACCTTTAGGTGTATCCTAAACTACATGGAGTTACCCTACTACATTACCATGGAATCTAGCCAGAGTACCCTGCACTGCACTGCTTTGTTGGTAAAGGTGATCTCACCCCAGAGTTCCACATCCTCCACCTCTACCAGTACTACCCATGGAGGTCCAACTGACTTCCTGATATGGGGTAACCACTCCCTGCCAACGCTCATCATCTTCACTTGACCTCCATAATTCTCAAATTGTCATAGGGTCCTTCAGTATTTCTACATGTGTCGTAGCATGCTGCAGGATGGACACTCAACTAGAGGGTGGAGACACTGGTCATGCTTATGTTTCAGCCTACCACACTAAAAACAGAAGACATAGTCACCACCCTGAGAAGATGACACTTTATTCTGACTGCTCTACATGCTTCCCACTTGCTAGAAGGTTCCTATGTGGTTCTTCCTACTATCATAAGCCACACCACTTACTCACCCAGATGGAACCACATGTTCACTACATGAAGCTGCCTTCATGTTTTCTTCTAAGATAAGGGTTTGATCCATCACTTCAAAAATCCTTTTTTGTAGAAATTTAATCACCTGATACCAAATCTCGTGTCTCAGCCAATCCTGGAAGCACTTCTCCACAGCTACATTATCTCCCATCAACATCCGAATGAAGTGTCTCAAATCAGTGAAATAGATACCATAGTCCATATCCGACATTGTACCATGAGTCAACCTCATAAAATATTCATCATTCCCTTTCATAAGGGTTTCTAGATAGAAATTCTCAAGAATAATCTTCTAAAAATACTTCCTCACAATCCCCTTTTCCTTCTCTGTCTGAAGCATAATGTTCCACCAATGTTTTTCTTTCCCCTTCAGCATATAATTCACTATCTTGACTCGAATCTTGATAGGAATCTCTAGATGGTTGAGAATAGATTTGATGGACTCTATCCATAACTATACTTCTTCTGGACCACCATCTCATGTAATGGTCGGAGGGTGCTGTAGTTGAAACTCCATAGTCTACTCAAACATGCTCGGTGCAACCTACCCTGGGTCTCATTCCATTATATTCATAGAATGAGATAATTTATCATGGAACCTCTCATTCATATCTCCATGGACCAACAAATTATCATGGTCCACTAATATAGGAACATTATTTGCAATGTCCTCATGTCTCCCAACCATCGCACACCATTGAGGTGGCATTTCACTATAATGACAAACATAAACATTAAAACACAACCATAATACTCTTATAATGGAAAAATTACATAGGAATAATCTTCAATCATCATATCCAAATAAATTCTCATATACTACCCAACAGTTCCCACTCACAACCCAGACAAAACCCTCATCCATCTCTCTACCCATTGAAAAAATTATCTAATTATCATGGTCACACACCTTATCTTTTACTCCCATTCATCCAATTTTCATTTTCCAATTTTCCTTTACAACAAATTATTCCAATTTTAAATCTCTATCAAAAACCATTTTTTAATTACTAAAATCAAATTTCACTTCCCCTTTTTACTCATTCATACCATCTAATTAGGCATCATTCATTTCTTTTAAATGAATATATTTCTCCTAACATTTATTTTCCCCACACCCATCCTGTGTGTGTGACTATCATGATGCATGTCACTTTCCAACATAAGTACTTAGAATGATGCATGAATGAACAACCTCATACCTTTCCAAACATGATAGAAATATAAAAAATAGTCAAATAATACACCAAGTTTATCACCCAATAGTGAAATGTGGTCAAATGTAACATGACAAAACAAGAAAAAAAATCCCTTCCCAAGGTGACATGGGTTTTCCCATGTACATGGGTCAGCTAATCCCAACCACGAGCTCATTACCAAGAACAGAAACATTAATAATCTCTTATATAAAATACACAAATAGTATAAAAGATAAAATAACATCTTTTAATACCTCTTTGAAACATCCCTGACCCAAGAGACACTAAACTAGTTCCCCATGTCGGGTAGTTACATGACCTCAAGTGCGCCTCCTCGTTCGCCAGAGGATTCTGATTACAAGGGAGGGTCCAACAGGTCATGTAGGGAGACTATACCCTCAATTCAAGAGTTATTAAAAAAATAATAATAATTAAAATGGCTGAAACATAAGTGAAAAATCCATAACATGCATAATAACCAAATCCCAAAACTGGGTACAATCATAACAATAATAAATATTCCATGTCATCCTACATTGTCAATTGATCATAACCCAAATGATTGAAATTGGTAAAATCCCCAAAATGGTTTAGACTCCAAGTATGGAACCTCACACAAACATGTATAATGTCCATCTCATCTCCCTAGCACAGGGTCCTTACCATTGTCGAGACATGAAAGCACGAAACCTGTTTGGGTACCCAATGGTGGCCCGAGCAGCGTTTGAGTTTAACTCAGTAGGCCACCACAAATTATGTCAAATAAATATCATTCAAGATATACAGTGACTGTAAATGATAAATAAAGAAATGTTAGGGCAAATAGTTCAATAAGATATATGTAATTATGTACATTTAAGTTAACCTACCAATTAACCCATTTTTTTACCAGGACATTTCATTTATCATGTCACTCTTTTCTTGCGTTCAATGGATTATACATGATCATAATTTTCAACATATGGGAATTAAACAAGTCCTATATCAAAAGGAATAATTTGACAACAAATTCCAATATCCTCACCGCGAATCCTCAGTCCGGGAGGAATGCAACCCTTAGGTGAATAGAACTTTGTCCCCTTCCCGAACCCGTGCATTTTGCGGAGGAGTTAAAACCTCAGCCCAACTCAACAAGTTGGAGTTAACCCTCAAGTCAACACCCCACTCTATGAAGACTTGTGAACATTTTTATTTATAAACCACCAAAAATCACCATATCATAACAGAATAGCCAACATAATTCACAACATCACATAAATCTCAAAAAATGAAAAAATGACATTATTTTCTCAATCCATTAACACACTCGTCACTGTATTTACATACCCCTTTATTACCATTTCAAATTTTACATGACTATCAAACTACGAATATTCATATAGAATCTAGTCAAAAAGAATTTTACATCAATCAATTTAATCATATTAACATAATCATCAAGGGCTTTACGTTATTCCAAAACAAATTACAATTACATATTTAACTCTATGTTCGTGGAAATATCGGCATGCCCCTCAGGTGGCCCTAATTCGGTCAATTCATCCTCCATGCATCCCATGTAAATCATGAGGTTTTAAAAATAGAAATTTATAAACCACTATATCACATCATGTCATGGGAATCAATAACCCTTAAAAAATGACTAGTTGAAAAAACCTACATGCACAAATCTTCAAAAAATCCTGGGAGTATAATTTTTTAGACCACCTACCTTGAATTCGTTGTCAAACACACTCCCAAACAATGATTTAGATATAAATTCAACCAAGCCATCAAGATTTACCCCAGATCTTCACTCCAAAACTAACGACACTTCAAAAGGCCATGAATCGAAAGATATTAGTCCTTTTGAGATCTTCGTATCCTTGGTCTTTTTCTTAGGGATGCTAAGGAGAAGGGGGAGGAAAATACCGAGTGGGTTATACAAATATTGCGTGGCATTTTTATAAATTTTTAATGGATTTTGGGATACATGGTTTTAACGAACGATTTTCCAAATAGTGTGAAAACCATGTGGAGGTTTATGTCCCAAAATATCCCCTTGACATGGTTTACCTACATGGTTTTCCAAACTTTGCACAAACCATGAAAAATATACTATCTGAAAACCTCCATCTTGGACGGTTTACTTGGGCTGCCTGCACAGTTATTACTAACCGTGTGCAGACTATGTAACTAGCCCATGAATATCATTTCCCCACTTTCTCATGTCCCAAATCCCCATAACACACCCGAGCGTACTTATGGACTTTTTAAAGAACATATTTGACCAAAAGAAATGTCCTAAATTGAAATGTAATTAAAAAAATACCATATAGACAAATCAGGGTTCTTACAAATTGTTTTCAAAGGAATATACATGCCTTTTTCCAAACATCATGATTTTTTACTTTTCATAAAAATATGTGAATGAAACATTTATTTTAACATACTTTGAATGAACATAACATCCCTACATAAAAAGCACACATTTTATTGAATATTATTTCACGTGTTTTAATGAATATTTTAATGAGTATTTTTAATAATTACGTGTAAATTTTTAGTTTTTATATGATATTTTCAATGTTAATGATATATTTTCATGAAAATTGTATTTAATTAACATTTTATGTGGTTTTTATTATTGATCAACAGTAAAAATTTATTTTAATTATTCAAAAATAAGTATATTTTGTAGTGATACCATCATTATTCATTCTATTGAAGGTATACAATCTTCTTGATGTAGGAATGATTAAACATTCACTTTTATGATTGAATTATTATTATTTAACATTTCCTTTATAAATTCACTTTATTGTAATTTATATTCCTATTAAATATCTATATTCATTTTCAAGTATATTTTAAATTATTAATCATTATATAATTTAAACATTCATGTTTTACATTGAATGAAAAATTAATGACAAATGTAAATATTGATATATCTCTTTTATTTATTGTGTATACTTTTTGTTAAGGAATATTTTTCCTGAATGAAATCTGTTATTAATTATATGAGGAACAAAGTATACATGAGGTGATTGGTGGAATTATAAAATATATTTTCCAATGATGAATTAATAGGTATCATGAGACAAATAGTTTTCCAAAAACTACATAGGTCTTTAGCCATAGTTTCAAACATTATTACTGTATATAATTGATAGTATAAATATCATGATGTCTGAGATTATGACATATAATGATAAGAATTACTCTAAATTAGAAGTTATTTATCATTATAAAGTACATTATTGAATTGATATTATCCATTTAATCATTTCATCCTCACGTTGTAAACTAAATTGAATGTGTGTTCATTTATTTACCATGACATTATGTTAATTCCTTTTCTATTCATGACAGTCAAGTTAATAAAAAAATGTTATATGTTTTATTTATTTTCATTTATATTTTTATTAGGCCTTATTAATTCATGATATTATATAAGTTATGTAATCATTAATGAGCATTTTAGATCACCATTATATTTTTCCATTTACCTATATATAGAGTGGGAGACATTTAATTTCTACATGAATAAATAATATTTAATAACACTATATTTTAATTTATGGATTCAAATGAAATTAGAGTCTCAATATTTTATATGTTTTACCAAAAATAATAAACCATTATTTTCTTTATGAGGTGAGTGATAGTATTTGTCACTAAAGTAATAATATGACCACTGGCTCTTGATTAATGGGGTTGCGGTCATTATAGATGGTTTGATAGAAAGACCGATTGTAACAATGGGAAGTATATTTACATAACCATAGTTGTTGGAATACAAATATAGTATGTATTTTGAGGATATGTATATAATGTAGTACTAAATCATTGTGGAGGAAGAGATTAAAGGGTTTTTCCTCCCAATTCATATCTATCAGGATACAACAAGTGGATGCGGTTAGGGTAAAATTGAACAGAGGTGAAATAACTCTAAAAATGCATCATTTTTTAATTAATTACTCACAATATGGTTCATAAAAATGACCCTTATTGTGAACAAGTTTTGACACACTATGGTGATATTCTTAATATTTTGAAAATTTACATTATAAACCATTATTAAGTATTTTACAAAAATGATATCTCGAAAGACAATACATTTATAACTAACATGAGGATAGTTTAACATTTATATGTACCATCATGGGTTAATAATTATAAATATTATTATACGTTTACATGAATAGATAACACTTCTGAAGTTTTATTTGATAGATTAACCTCAACAATATTTACTGAGTTATGAAATATTTTTGAGGTATTTTTTACCCTCATATATAAAATGTTATATAGTGACATTTTCATTTGATGTATAATAATTTTTTATTTTATGGAAATAAATGTAAATATGTTGATAAAATTTCTTACTAATATGAATACTAAATTTAATTCAATAATATTCTATTATGATTTTGTAATTTCATTGTAAAATAATTTATTATCATAAAAAAATATTGGTAAAAAAGTGATTTAATATGAACTATTATATTTTTTGATGTTCTTAATAAATATGAGAGTATTATTAGAATTTTATTGATATTCTCATTGAAAAATTTAAACCCACTAGCCATGTGATAACACATCAGTTGAGGTAATTTCGTAGGCCATTAACCCACATCAAATTGCTTTAAAGGGATCAACCCCAACCGTAGGCCTATGTGATATTGCTGTTAACCTGAAACTTATTTTATATATAAAATTTCATTGATAAATTTTAATTTGATCAATGATATTTATTATTGAGTTTATATATAAGTGAATTAAATTGGAATACATGTTCGAAAAAAAATTGGAAAACATATAGAGAAAAAAATATTGACATTTAACACTATTACTGATAATATGATCTATTAAATGTATTTTAGTGCTTTAGGAACAAAAAAGTGTTCATCCATTTTCATTTCATAGAGTAATAGATTTTTTAATAATTTATTAATGTAAAACTAAATTGTGAAATTGAGATTATGATATAATATGTATTCATGGGATTATATTTTTTTTGTTCTCTATCATGATTGTAAAAAAAATTCCTCAGATAGTTTAAATTGACCGTGAATCAAAACAATTTCCAATTACCATTATATTCATTGAATAAAGAGGTTTATTACCCATCAAATACTCATGGTTTTGGGGTAATTTAATATCTTATGATTGATCATATTTTTATGACCATTGATATCGATCATTCTCTATAAGTATTTATAATTTAATTCAATGTCCTTGTGTTCACATCCCATTAAAAATACCATAAATTTAAATCATTTAATTTTTCGTTCTGTAATTACTTCTTATACCAATGTCCATATATTTAGAGAATATTTTATGAACCCATTGTGAGATGTGGCATTTTCGTAAATGGTATTTTCAAAGAGAACTACATCTATTTTTAATTGAAATATATAGTTGAGAGGATGATGTTTATTTCTAGTTGGAATAATGTGACATCAAGATATTTCATAACAAGAAAATTGAATTTGATATCGTATATGAAATTCAACATTGAGCACAAACATCCCATCAAATAAATCAATTTTATATTTCCATATAACCAAGACATTGAATATGTGGTTATCAATGATATTGAAAAGAAAATTAAAAAAATATCTATAACATTCAAAATTAATAAAAAATAAATAATATATTCTTAAAAACTAATCAATCAAATTTTTAGAAATTATTCTATCCATAATGTACATTTTCATAAAATATTACTTTATTTTTTATTTTTTATCTTGAAAATAAAATAAATTTATATCACTTTTATTAATTGTATATATAATAAAATGAAATTTATATTATAAATAATCATATCAAAATTATATTAGGGTGAATTATTTATATTTTTTTAAAAAGAATTATTTTTATATGAATAGTTAAAAAATAATTTTGTTTCTAAAACTAACATTATTTTTTCAAAAATATATATAATATTAAGTTACTATTTTGATTTCAATTTGATTTAAAAGTATCAAAATTATAATATATATATATTTATTTATAATAATTAATTAACATTAAATAATTTTTGTGACTTATATTTTTATATTTTTATATTTAAAATCAATAAATAATTTTATGAAAATAATTTTTAAATTCATAATGTTCATGATTTTCAAATTATTCCTTTTAAATATGAATAAATAAATTTAAGATAGAAATTTATAATATGAATTTATAAATTATAGATATTACTATATTAGTTTAAATACGTAAAATTAATATTGTTTGTCATATATATAATATATGATCATCATATACTTGAAAATTTATTTTAAATGAAAAAAAAATTCAACAAAGATTATTAGTTTATTTTTTAATTGATTTCATCCAATTATTCGAATTAAATTTTAAAAAAATAAGCCATATTATGAAAAAATAACTATTATTATATAATAGTGTCAACATAATTTTTGGGCACTATTAATAGTAAAAATAGAAACAATTAATTATCATGCATAGGTTAATAGAGGGTTTACACATTATATGTGCATATCATAAAATTAATACTACAAAAAGAGATGATTTTTATGTGATAAATTGGATATAATATTTTGAATTATTATCTCCAAAATTATCTTATAATTTTTATTTTTTTATTTTAATTGAATAATTACCTAATATAAAAACTACTTACCATTATGAAAACTCAAATGATAAATATTATTAAGTATATATGATAAGGGAATAAAATGTTTAATATAAGTTTATTGTTTATTTGGTTGAGTATTTTATCAGCCTAAATATTCCTTCAATAAATTATTTATTAATCATAGAGGCATATATGGTTGGAGTGACTTCTAATTAATGAATAGATTTGGATATTTATAAAAATACCACTAATCAACTTCAAATGAGTACTCCCACCACGCACATCCTCAAACCTTTAATGTCATTTATCTACACCGAAATCCCAATAAACATTGACCTAAAAATATTTTTTTCACATTAATGTGATTTTATTCATCCTAAAATAACATCAATATGGTCCTTACTATGAGATCCAATTGAGTTTTTTCTTTGTAAATATAATTTTATGCACTGAGATATTTCTTTTATTTATTTCATCTATTACCACCATAATTTTATTTACAATAACTTAAATATAATTGACCCAATATCTAACATATACAATGATTTTATTATTATTATGTATTAATAGTTTTTCCATATCATTCTATAATAAATCTGAAATAATGTTATCCCTCATGTTTACACTCGACCACCGCCACACAAAAAACAATAATTTTTTTCCATCACACACTCTCATTGATAGTCATAATAATGGAAATAATGAATACAAATGATAAATTTGAAATTATATTAATACTATAATTTATTATATCAACAAACTCATTACCCTCTAAAAATTAATAGAATTGTATCCTCAATCGAGTGTATATATGGCCTACAATCTCCAAGAAGCGATGTGGTTTGTTATCTATGTCCAACATTATTATGGGATTATAAATATGTATTTAATGAGTAGATATTATATTTATATAATTAATATATTTACATATATGATAAATCTTTTTCCAACGCACAAAAACCATTTCATCTTTGAAAAACATGAAATAGTAAAAAAACAAGTTTTCATCGGAAACAATGGTTACAATTAACATTAATAATTAATGGCTGATGATATGTTATAAGAAAATAAAATATGATATTATATATATGAATATGTTACTTTTATAAATTATTAAAATTATTAAATATATTATACATGATTTATGACATGATCAACTCAATAAAAATATGAACTGAGGGTTTTCATATCATAACATCATTATTTGAGACCCATGTAATTTTATTAACATAATTAGTTTTAAATATTTTATACATAAAATCGATTATTTTAAAAATTTATTATTCTTAATCATGTTATTTGGACTTTCACATCATGAAATATCTCTTTTGATTCAGTTTTATTTAAATTAATAAAAAATGGTAAGGTGTATAATCTAAATTTCCCTTCATTGATATATATTTCAATATGTTGAATCCAATTTATTTTATATAGCTAATATACTCTCTCATTTCCATGTAATATGATGACTCATTTATTCTTAATGTTAT
Source organism: Viscum album (assembly GCA_963277665.1). Lineage (NCBI taxonomy): Eukaryota > Viridiplantae > Streptophyta > Magnoliopsida > Santalales > Viscaceae > Viscum > Viscum album. Next base: position 552,830,050 of record OY728138.1, read on the forward strand.
TTTATATTTTAAGTTTAATTATTTAAACCTAGTTTATTTGACTTGTATGTTTTCATGTCGTAACGAATTTCATAACTCAATTTCATCTCTTTTAGTTATATCAATTAATTATTGTATTCAATATTATATATTTATTTATTTAATGAAAATATATTATTTTAATTTTTTTAAATTAAATCATGTGGAATGAAACTTTATATACATTATAAATTCATTGTTAAATTTAAACATCAATGTTATGGTATATGTTTGGGTTTCCTTCTCAAATTTTTTATAATTGATATACTATATTATTTAGTTTTAATTGAAAGAATATATTTTTTAATTTAATAATAAAAAACTTTATTTATATTATATGTTGGGTATAATAATATTTCAACATATCAACAAAATATTCATATATTTATGAGTACATATGATTTATAATTTTAATAACATATATATTTTATTTATTCTTTATACAAAAAAATGTTTTCATCTAAATAAATGATTTGAAAAATAAATTTCAATATTTTTTTTTACTATTATAAAATAAATTTGTAAATACATTTTTAAAAATTAGTTTATATTTTAAAAAAACGGTTATTCCTATTAATTTATAAACAACTTTCATTTTTACAAAAAGAAAAGTTAATGGAATCATGGTTTTAAAGTACCCAGTATGAAGAAAAAATTATATCCTTCACTACCAGCCAATTCATTTACTATTCCTTGACAACTTATCATTATTCTTTTCAAATGAAAATTTTCCATAATATTCTAGAAATATTATTTTTAATATTTTATTATCAGTGTTAATGGGATATTTTAGAATGAATTTATTTAGATATATTTTTATGGTATTTATATTCATAAATGGAAGAACCTTTATTATTTTAATACTTAAATTGGGATATGTTTTAATGATGTCATCATTAGGATTTCTTTGGATTTCTTCAATCCAGTTTTACCAAGGGATGTATTATATTTCACTTAATTTATTATTTTTTTATTCATTATTATTAAATTGAATCATTCAATTTATTATAAATATCATTCCCATAAAATATCCATATTTATTATCATGGATAATATTATTTAATTAAAATTATATCATTTTACATGTGTTTTTTACATCAAAATTCACTTCATTGACTAGGAAAATATTGATAAATATATATTATTAATTTAATGCAAATATGTCACAATCCATGCCAGGTCTCCATCTAACCCGATGCCTGATCCAATCTGCAGCACAGTGTGAGGGGCGTTCCCGATCCCCACGAACTAGAAACAAGTGCTAGCATGTCAAAAATAATACCTGGGAACGATTTTCCTGAAATAATAGAGAAAAATATATTGAATACATTAAGAGAACTAAAATGGATATGCACAACTAAAATCACTTAAAACCATTAAGATATAAAGGTTTACAACATGAACGAACAACCGAGAAGAAAAGACCACAATGGAAAAAGTAAAACCATAACTAATCCTCAAATCAACATTCATAGTAGTATCATAATGTCCAGTTCATGAAAACAAATGTGGAGGCCCCTATCAACCTGGAACACCAATGTTATGTATGATGCCTCAACTTGGGATACAAAAGAAACATGATATTCATACACCCAAAGGTGTATGTAGGGTGTGAGCCAATAGCCATGTTGGAATTCACCCAATTAAAAGGTTCCAATCCAGAACATCATAGATACAATTTATCATTCTTATTTAAAATCAATCTTATAAATAAATATTAATGAAATCATTAAGAAGATAAATGTAAAATAGGAACAAATGCAGAAAAAACCATTTCACAAATAAAAATTTAATTTTGAATAGAAAATTCATATTTAACACACGCACACACTCAAGTGGTCCTATGTATGTTGATAGAAGGTATGACCTCATGAATAGTAGACACCATGAGTAATAACCTAAGGTTCTTATAGCTCGATTGGGACCATAGAACATCATATATAGGTGTAAATGTAGAATACAAGCCAGAATAATCTATGTTATCATGCTTGGGACACTAGTATGGAACACACCCATAACATTGTGGTCGCCAATCATCACATATGTTTAGTTAGTATTATATCGTATATCATACTAGTCAATACCATGATGAGGCACTTACATATCATCTAGCGTACTGGTACTAGTACACCCTTCTATATTAATGAGGTTTTTTTGTAAAGGATGCTTCACATTCACATATAGATCACTTTCACATTTCCAAAGCCAAACAGTGCATTCCACATACAAAATCCACCAAATGCACATCCAAATCCAATTTCTGAAAACCTATGTATAGTAATATATTTCCCAAACATACTTCAAACCATTTAAATTATTCATCAATACATTATCACAATTTATAAAACTATAGTCTTTTTTATGAAACAACGTAATGCAATATTTAAAAAAGTTCCACCCAAAACCCACATTAAAAATTAAATTCACATCAAAGTATTGTCAAAACAAAATTTTCTAGTGACAAAAAAATTTATAAACAAGTTGAATGATTTACACAACAATACCAATTGATGATATATGGTTATACACATGAACAACTCCCAATTCCCTATAAAATATATTATCTAAAAATAAAATAAAACTTAATATTTGTTAAGACCACTCTCGCACAATACATGCAATCGAATAATCAATATAACAATTTATGGATCAATTAAAAAGTAACACAACAAACATTTCACCAAATTACACCCATTATCATATAAAAAAACAAACTAATGCTAAATTCATAACATCACCATACAAAAATATGTTTCGATCCTAACAAACAACCCAGAAAACATTTTATATAAAAAAACACGCCAATATTCCTACACAAAACACAGCTGCTTTCCGTCATAAATTCTATTTTCATTTCATAAACATGTATATAACAATGGAAATTTAATTATCACAATTAAAAGAAATAATAGAAAAATTTTATAAATTTTAATAAAATAAATAAATTCCTAAATTAATGATAATTAATGGAACCACCTACATCAAATTGAGAAAATGTCAGAAAGCGGTGAAAACCTCATCTACAGTGTAACCGCACCACGAAACAACATAGAAAGTACATATTTACCTGAAAACAATGAAATAAAATTATACCAAATAGTATTCAACCCTATATCTGACATCCTACACCCTAGAATCCTAAACCATCAAAGAAAAGTGGAGGAGCTTATCGAAAGTGAAGCACGTGCACCCCAGGAGTGTAGGGCACCTAGGAAAGTTCACTGCCTCTAGATAGTGGTGAGGTCGCCGGAGAGGGGTGAGGTCACCGGAGTGGAGTGAGGTCACCTGAGTAGGATTTTATGAAAGGTGTGTGTCGTCCGGAGGAGGGATACATAGGTGGAGGTGTAATGGTCATGTGCTACGCCGCATAGTACGAGGTCTGTTACCGGTTTAGTAAGTGTTGTTATTGTGAACGCTGACCCAGAGAGGGCATCAAGGTTGTGCCTCTATGCAGGAGAGAACAAGTGGAGAGGGGTAGTATGGGATGGTGGTTGGCTAAGGGGGATCATGGGAGTGACATGTAGGTAGGGGGGGAGTTAGGGAATCACAAGGGGGACCCCCCCCCCCAATGAAATAAAAAAATAAATCATGCTAGTAATAATAAAAATAATAATAATAATAATAATAGATTTATAATAATTACAACATTAATGAAAATTATAAAGAAAATGTTGTTAGTTACAATATTAAAAATTCTAATGATAAAAATTAATGATGACAATAATAACAATTTCTAGTTATATTATTATTAATAATAATGACATTGCTATTTTTATAACAACAAAAATAATAAATGTGATAATTTATTAATAAAATAATAATATTATTTTTAATAATATTAATAACAACTTAATAAAAGTTATATCCTTACATATTTTAAAAATAATAATAATATTCATAATCAACATTATTAAAATTAACATCAAAATAATTCTTCAATTTTTTTATTGAATTTATTATTTTATTTTATTTCCATTATTTTATTCATTACATTTTGTTTGTTTTCCTTGAGCATCGCAAAGGCCAAATGGTGCCCAAAAGAATACAAATGGTTTCCAAATCACGCTTTAGCAGTGTGTTAGATGCTTCCAAGCCCTGAAAAACTCATTTATTGACAAAAACCCAAATTTCCACTGAGACTTAGCCCACACCTTGACAGAAAATTTGAATGCCAAATAAAAAAATAAAATACAATTACTTTTATAGTTCTGGTCTGACAATTCTACCCAACATAAATCCACACATACTCGGAAAGCCATATCAAGACATAGATAATAGAACCAATACCCCCGTAAGGATAAAAAGGATCCCATGTAAATACCAGAGAAAAGGGAGAAAAACACCATTTTCAGAGAGTGTGAAATAAACAACAACATGAAGAAACTTGTATGAAGTCAATCCTATATGTGTACCCCACACAAAAAACCTAAAACACCTAAAGTTGATTGATCATGTAAAGGCACTCTCTCACCCATAGAAACCAACATAAAAAACTGAAACACCCCAAGAACCATTAAATGAAAACCACAATGTTTGACCAGAATGATCAAATAAGACCAAACCACATCCAAAGAATACACTTATCACATACCAGCAAGACATCTCTAGGAACACAACCAAAATTCCAAGATAGAGAAGCTCGAAGGGGTTCACCACCACTAGTAAACTACCAACGCCCGATACGATACTGTTAAATAGACATGGAGAGTCCATGGAGGAATCCATACCATATAAATAGTCTTGCATATAATTATTCAACATGGATTTCAAAAAGATTCTATGTGGGTTTCCCTTCTGTAAGAACTGACAAAAGATACACAATAATTGAAACATCTTCGTACTAACCAAACTCCCCCACAACAATGGTCTGGGAGTAGAGGTACTAACTATCGGGGAATCAAAACCACAACCCAATACCACCATCCACATCACACCCTCAGTTGATCACAAACAAAAACATAATACTGATTCATCCAAACAGACCAAATAAGGGCTATTAACTATAGACATTAACAAATTGAGACACACCCACTAGGGTCTCACGAAGTGGAATGACTACACATTTACATACCTGTGGGATAGCCCCTATGATCAAATTGGTAATTCGTGGAAATGAGGCCCCCTTACTTTCCACTGAAATAGAAAAACTGAATAAGGTTAAAGACACCATAGGTTTATTCTAATCCCATATTCCAACCTTATAATAGAAATTCAGTCCAATCCTTTCATGAACCTTGGTTTTCCCTGACCACATTTCATCTTCACACCAGGCCCTACGGAAAGAGCTCAGATGATTGAAGCATCTCCTCCCTCTCTATTAGGCAGTAGAAACTCCCAAAAAAAACTTATATTCCATGTAACACAAGATACCGCACCACAACCGTGATAACACAAATATAGAGGACAAACCTCGACATCCACCTAATCCCACAACTAACATTCACCAACACAAGAGCATTGATGGTGTAATAAAATCACCCATTGTTAATCATAACAAGTATCAATAGAGAAAAGAACAATTGGAAAGTACCATCACAAAAAATAGTGAAAATTGGATTTTCTCAAAAGGGAAACACACTACTTGTTGAAAAAGAGGTTCTCAGAAGATTGTATAACCTTAACTCTCATGGTCATGTAAGAATGAGGCATTGTAATGTGTCACCAAACATGACCATTAAAACGATAAATAATTATGATGTTACAGACCTCAAACTGAGTCCCTAAAATAGTTGATTTCTACCAGCTAGAACAATGGCCTAAAACAACTAGATTTTAAAATGTATTGGCCTATCATGGCTCCATAGATGAAACCAATGAAAGTCGCAAGGGATATTTAAAATAGATTCCTTCCGAACAACTCCCAAATACTTCCAAACAAGACATAAAACATAATAATATAAAACTAAATTATTTGATCATCAAATGAATCATGGAACTATAACTTCATTCACTTACTCACATCCACTCTTTCGCTATGTAAGGATTTTCATAACATAGAAGAGTAAAGGGACAATCACGACACTTGTACCCAAAAAATAACTTCCTTTCTTCGATCACGTGGAGGGATAGGAGATGAAAAATCATCGAGGCCGAATCAAAAAGCTGTGTAATATATTGATGGGTGAATACACTAAATATGAAGAATAGATACATACCCAACTAAATAGGACAATTAGTCAAGAATTTCCTTAGAAAACACATAATCCACGGGATAAACCAATGCATAGACCTCATGAAACACTTCTCAAAGAAGACCACTACCCAATACCTTAAATCATTATATCGATGGGACAAAAATATGGTAGATCATCTCAACAAGACATGCTTCGATAACTCAAATTACACTACTAAAAGATTCCCAAACAGAAAAAAGAAACACCACACAAAAATGGGTTATCAAACCCCCATAATTTTATAAAAACACTTATGAAAGTAATGTGGGTATAGTGGGAAGCCCAATCACCAATTGTACCCCATCGTCCATAAACATGCATTATATAGTACCAACTGGGAACCAAAATATCTTCCACATATACCCCATTCCTATGGTCTCCCATGAAAATGAAAACGGTATTACTATGTTCTCCCCATTCATCACGAAAACAATCAGCCCAAACCCCCACTTTTCAACACCTCAAGTCACAAGGTTAATCCTCATTCCAATAATAAAAACATTTTTGAAAACATAGAAACCATTCACATAAAAAATCATTTCATGTTTTAAAAATTAGTATAAAAAAATCACCTCATATCAAAAACACTTCTAATTTCATGAGAACCCCCTTTTATCAAACATCATTTATGTACGTACAAGTATAATAACATTTTAAAGAAAGGATATAAATATTCATAAAACATTCCAAATAGTCAGTAGTTACTGAATCAAAATCCATTTCCAAACTCCACACATATCTTCCAAAACACTCTACCAATATTAAAACAACATTCAATAGCTTCACAAATTCATCTGGAAAAAAAGTTCCCAAACCCACTTTAGAATCATCAATGTTTTCCAAACCATCATTTTTATAAATCCAAAATTTCAATAATGAATATTTAATTTCAATTTATACAATGACCATTTCCTGAAAATCCCTCTATCTAAAACATCATTCAAAACAATTATGAAACCCCATGTTCCTCCCAGTTGAAAAAAAACCATTTCTACTAAAAAATCATTATTTCATAAATCATCAAATAGAGGCTTTCAAAACGATTTCCAAATCCCAATGGGACACCAGAAAACACAAGAGGCAATTAGTCCTAGCTGATGACTTAGAAATATGGTTGGAGGCCATAAGCCAATCACTCCACCCTCACCGAAAGAATAATAGAGAAATGTATCGGCCTCCACATACCTTTCTAATCCCTGTGAGCTATATTACACCATTTACTATATTCCCTTTTCATTTCCCCCAGTCCAGATTTACCAAAAGGTCCAAAGACTCAAAAAAACCTAATCATTCCTACGTAACTTGAGTTCTTCCCTATGGTGTGGTGGCTAGGCACATTACTCATAGACAGAAAATCAATTTCAGGAAAAATAACTCCAGTCTTTCATGAATCTTCTTCAAGGAACATGATCTAAATGGGTTTAACCCACTCTGATGCCATTTTTTCACAAACCATTTAGAGTCCCCATTCGACCCTATTCGTAGTAAGGTCGAGGAACGTTCTTGATTCCTGTGGGATATTAGAAGTGCATGGTTGTCAAGAATAATAAAAAAGAATGATTTACCTGAAACAATAGACATACAACTACTGACTTCTTTAACAAAATGAAACTATATATACACAACCAAACATGTTTATAAAACCATTTAGATTTAATGGTTTACAACATGAAACAACATTCCATACGAAATGACAAAAAATGAAAATAGTAAAACTCCAACTCAAACCTCCAAGAAACATGAGGTGAAATATCCACAATCCACGTTCACCAAACCAATATGAGGATGCCAATGACAACCTTGACAACCAAATCAATGAACAATGCCTCAAACCAAAATACAACAGAAATGGGATATACATACACCAAAAGGTATATATAGTGTGTGATCCCAAATCCATGTAGGATGTTACCCAATAAAAAGGTTTCATGCCACAACCTCGATGAGATAATTTGACATTATTTTTAAAAATCATTCATTTAAATCACTTTTAATGAAATTATTTACTAGATAAATGTTAAATATGAAAACATGAAAAAACCCATTTAAAAAGACCACATTATAGTGTATGAGAACATTCATAAAGAAAACACAGACACACACAAGTGGTCCTCTATATACAGACATAAGGAACCAGGTTACAAATAGTAAAACACTATTGGTAATTCCCTAATGTTCATCTTCATTGAGTTGGACTCTAGAACGTCATATCTAGGTTTAAAATGTCACAGAAGACACAAAGATCTACTTTCTCATGGATAAGACACTATTAGGGAACACAAACCTAACCTAGTGGTATCAAATCATAAAATATGATTAGATAAGGTTGTATCATCAATCCTGCTAGAGGAAACAAAGATGACAAACTTATGTATCATATATCATACTAGTCCTAGGCTTTCATCCTAGAATCTTGGTGTTTCCCCATGTTCTCAAGAAATATTTACACTCCCAGAGTTGATCACTTCCACAATTCCCAAGACAAATAGAGAAATATACACACAAAATCCACCACATGCATATCCATTGCACATTTTTTAAAACTTATTCATAATGGAACATTTACCAAACATACATCCCACCATTTAAATAAATTAACAAACAATTAACATGGGTTATAAATAACTTTTTTTAATAAACACCAAAATAAAATTCCAGAAAGGGTGAACCCAAAACCCTTGTAAAAATTAAACTCACATCAATGATTTGTAAAAACACTATTTTTAGGTGACAAATATTTTAAAAACCCAGTTGAACTATTTACCCATCACTTCCAATTGATGATATATGGGTTTACAAATGAAAAACACCCAATTCCTTATAATAGAGACACTATAATAATCAAACTCATAGATAATATTTTTAAATAACACATTCACACCACAAATAAAATCGAATAAATAAATATAATTTTTTAAAAAAATTTCAAAATTAGCACAACAATGTTTATAAAAAATATTAGGCCTCAACCATAAACATTATATAATCTTGAATTATGATTATATTTCACATTAAGGATCTTTTTAGTTTTAGGGATTTATTAAATTTGTCCATAACTATTACATTATATAAAAAATATTACAATGTAGACACTACTACTCAGTATATATTTTTTCATTAAATAAAAACTCATTATAATAAAAATAGATTTATTTTCTTGATATAAATATTCTTGATTTATTCCTTTCTCTTGCCCTTCCTTATACCCTGTGAAAAAAAATTCCAAAACATGGGACGAGATTAAAAATCTCAGTAAAGTTTATAATGAAAATAAATAAAACATTAGTCTGTCAATACATAAAAAAACATTAAATCGTTAACATAACTAATAAAATAATAATATTTATTAATAACACATACTAATCACAAATAATAAAGGTAACTTGTGGCATCCATAACATACTTATGTTATAGCTATCACGTAATTGTAGGGAGTCACATTTGGAATACCCATAATAGTATATTTCCTAAATCTCTTAGAGGAAACAATAATGTTTACCTCTATCCATTAGCCAATTCATTGCAGAGCTATCCCAGGCTCACCTACCCTAGGATTATCATGGAACCACCCAATACGTAAACAATGCCCATGAACCTTAACATATTCATAACACATAAAACATATCTAAAGGAAAGATAAAATTTCCACATTTAAATCACAATATATCATTTAAAAATATTGATATATACTAACAATTATGAATAACATTTTCACTACCAAAATACGTAAAACAATTTATGGTATTTATTTTACTTTTAAAAACATTACAGCTTGTTATGGAAGCCAAATATCAAATAACGCTCGTGGGGGTAGAATGGTCATTGTCAATTCCTATGTTAAATAGAAACATGCCCTTTTCATTTTAGTAAAACACTACATAAAAAACAATTACCTTTAAATGAAATAAATCTTCAATGGGGTTTATACACCTTATAAATGAATTTCCTTTATAAATAAAAATATCCATTAATAAAGGAAGATTGAGACAAAGTCCCTTACCTGTTTTCCGACATGACTCATTCGTTAGTTAATATACATAATAATAAAGTAAAGTTAAATTATAATTTCATCAGAACCTTTATGAAGTTTATTATTCCTTTAATATTTACTATTACCATATAATAAACATTACATAATAATTTATGTTACTAATGGTCGTTTTGTAGATATTTGGAACATGAGTAACAAATGAACATATTATAATTAAAATTTGTCCATGTGAACAAAATTCCATTATCCCCATAATGATATTACTTATTTATATATAATATATATCATATCTATACGCTATATATATATATTTATAATAGTACATAATATTGGCGATAAGAAGTCAAATACATCGTTCATGGAGATGGTACGTCGTACGTACACATGAACGATAATTTCATTTCTATTTCATATTTAATGGAATGAAAACATAATGACACATATCTATATTATAATATAGTATAATATCATATATAATTCAGTAACCCCATCCTTTATATGTTCCATGTATGTCATGAACGAGTTATATCACTTTGATGGAGAATTAGTCTACCTTTCCTCAAATGAAATTATCGTATTTTCCCAATATGGAAACCATAATGATGTGATATAAATTAGAAATAAAGAAAAATGTTGAAAATATAAATATAATATATATCACATATAAATATTGTTCCATTATATTGGCCACTAGTTAATGTGTTAGGAGATAATTTTATAATCATTGTTCTGTGAGGCAGTAGTTCGACGTCCATAGAAACCGTATGTTCGTATCCATTAAATGAAGGTGTGTGGATGTTTAGTTAAAATAATACTAATGAAAACATACTAGTATATTGAAAATAATTATTTTGTTATAAAATAATACAATAAAGTGTGTTTAGGTGGTTGGAGAGGGAAAATAAAAAAATTACTTGAGATAAGGTGTTAACTTTAAATCGGGTAACTTCTTTTGATTTGACCAAAGGGATCTCTTGATATTATATCTTCTTAGATGAAGTATTATAAGTGGAGTGAAGGTATGTTTGGAGCTTCTTGTAATAGTGTTTGGATGATCTAAGGGGCCTGAGAGGTGTGAGTAATGGATTATAGGTGGTGGCCTTTTATAAGAGGGAGGAGGGGCTCTTTATGAATGATTTAAAGTAATATTTTATTATAAAATGATTCTCATTTTCAAAAATACCAAAAAAATATTTAATTTAAAGATAAGGTGCTTATATATTTAAATAAAATCTTCCAATAATAATTGGATAGGTATTGGATATATTTTAATCCTTATCTTCTTTATTTATCACCTTGTTAACTTATATAACTTTGACCATTTCCTCTTATATATTCCTACTATATGGTTAATATATTTACTATAAAATTCTATGAGACACAAGAATAGATCATTAATTTCATTAAAAAATAATATATGTTAGTTGGAAGAATATTTTTTTAGTACTATTATATAATTTAATAAAATATTATTTGTTTTTAAAACTCATTTTTTGTCAATTTATAAACTATTCATATGACGTATTAAAAAATATATTACAAATTTATTATTTCAAAAATCACTAATTAATTCAAAGATAACGAGATATTATTACACCTCAAAATTGTGGATTTCATAAAAAGTTTCAAAATAAATTTATTTTAATATATATATTCTCATTTACTTGAATCCGTTATCAATGAAGCAATTACTGCATCACAATTGATTAAAAATTTAATTTGTTTATTTAATGTCTAAAAAGTATAAATAAAATACCATTATGTAGAATTTTTTTTACCTTTAAAATGAATATTTACAGTAACAGAGATCACTTATATAACACTATATACAATTTTCCTCCTAAAAGATTAAAGATTGTGTTATTTTTTCCGCTACTTTAAATTATATAATTTAAAGTGTCGTTATCACTCCCAAGTTGCTCATGGGGACCCAAAATCGAACCAAGGATGATCATGGTCAAACATATATCATAAAATAGGATTATTACACGTTTTAGGGTAATTTAATATTATTATCATTTAATTTTTAACCCTTATTTACAAGATTTACCATTTAACCATGGTTAATAAAATATTTATTTGAGTTACTATTCATAATGTCTAAAAATAAAACATAGCTATTTACACAATTTGAACATACTGATTCAAAATATGGAATCCATTTTTCCAAAATCAAAACATTGAAGTTGAAGAAATTAATTTAAAATTAACTTTCATTGTCAAAAGAAAAAGTGTGTTTTTAAAAAATAACCACTATCAAAAGTTTGACACTTTTTTATCTCCAATTTTAAATTTAAATTACTTCCAATGAAAACATTGGCTTAAATGGAAAACATATATTGTAATTAAACCTTTCTAAAAATTAAAAAGTTTATCTAAACAATTAAATAAATTATATTAAAATGCAGTATTGAATTTAAATGTAGTCTTTTTCTATAATAATTAAAGAATAAATATTATCAGAAAGATACCAAAATTTCATCCAATGTAAATTCTGATGTCTTGATTCTGAATTAGAATTTAATTTTTTTGAAATATAACATATTAAAGTGAAAAAACTATATTTACAAAAGGGTTCTTCATCAAAAGGATGTAAATTTACCATTTAAAGAATATTGGGTATTTATGCTTAAAATTTGATTCATTCTACTTTTAAGCCTCTAAATTTCATTGGAAAAAAGTAAAAACATTTTAAACATTTATAATGATATTTTAGTTAGTTATGTTTATTCTCTCCAATACAACAGATATGTGTTAACTACCATATAATATAATATTATGTTATTATAATTTGTTTCAGTATAACTCAACATTGTATGCAACGTGAGATTTCGGGAAAAACCATTATTGTGTGTCGGGCACGCCATCGAGCATAGAATACCCTTTAAAATAAAAATAATATTTAATTCTCAAATATTAATAAATATAAAATATCATATTCGAAATTTAACTAGGATGATACATTATTCCCCCTTCTGGGAATTGTGTCCCCAAAATCCTATTGACTCATCAAATAAGTGAGGGTAGTTTTACCTCATAACATTTTCATATTCCCACATTTCCTCTTCATCCATATTTTTTTAAAAAAATCCTTTACCTGATTAATTACTTCATTCTGCAACACTTTATCTTTATATTCATCAATCTGGGTTGGTTTTTCCCCATAAAAAAGGTTATCTTTCAACTGAACTACCTATGGACTCAAAAAATGAGATGGATCTGGCATATACTTTCTCAACATTGAAACATGAAAATCATTGTGTACTTTGGATAAACATGGAGGTATATCCACTCTTTAGGAAATTAATCCGACTTTCTACAAGATTTTAAAGGGTCCAATGAACCTCCGACTCAGCTTTCTATTTTTACAAAAACACGTTTAACTTTTCCATGGGGAAGTTTTGAGAAAGGAATGATCACCTAACTCAAAAGAATGATCTTACCTCCGGTTATCTGCCTAACTTTTCTTCTTACTCCGAGCTGTTCTCATGTGTTTCTGAATTAATTGACATTTTCCTATCATATCTTCTACCAATTCTTGTCCCATAATCTTCATTTCACCTAATTCATCCCAAAATGCAAGACTTCGAGACCGCCTTCCACATAATTCCTCAAATGAAGCAATCTGTATACTGGATTAAAAATATTATTATAAGAAAATTCAACCAAAGATAGATGATGGTCCCAACATTCCTTGTAATCCATTGAGTAAGCATGTAACATATCTTCCAATGTCTTAATTGTTTGTTCTGACTGCCCATATGATTTTTGGTGAAAATATGTACACAAATTTAATTCAATACCCAACGACTTTTCAAAGCCTTTCTAAAAGATTGAATTAAACCTAGGATCATGATCAAATACAATGGAAACTGGAACTCCATGTAATCTGACTATATCTTTAATATATAACAAAGAATGTTTATCTAGAGGCAATCTATCTCGAATAAGAAGTAAATGAGCATGTTTTGTCAATCGATCAACAATAACCCATATTTCATTGTTATCTCAAGCATTCCATGGTAATCCCACAATGAAATCCATGGAAACATTTTCCCATCCCACTATGGCATCGGTAATGGATGAAGCATCTATTTAGGTAACTACCACTCTGCTTTAAACTGTTGAAAAGTCAAAAACATCTGATTAATGTCAGCATTATCTCTTTTCATTCCAACCTTCTAGAAATAAACCTGATGATCTATGTACATATTAGTACTCTCGGGATGAACTGAAAACAGAGATCTCTAATCTTCACATAACATACCACTCTTCAACATTAAATCAGTTGGAACACAACATCTCTTCCGAAATCTCAAAATATAATCATTATCAATGTTAAAATCATGCCACATACCATTTTGAACCAACTCTACATTTTTCATCAACTGCATGACATCCTTTTGTGTGTTCTTAATTCTTTCTGATAGATATGATTTCAATGACACCTAAAACTAACTAGTGTAATTCCCTAACCCGACAACTTCTATGCCAAAGACCAACAAATTTTTAATCAAGGTATATTGTTCAAATGTAACATGGTTAATCTAGCATTAATATTTCGACTCAAATAATCATCCATTTTATTTTCCATTCCTGGATGGTAATGAATCGTGCAATCCTAACCTTGTATTAATTCTATCCATATCCTCTGTCTCATGTTCAATTCATTGTATGTTAATATAAACTACAAACTTTTATGGTTAGTTTATATTCCACATTTTAATCCATATAGATGATGCCACCGATTTTTTAAAAAAAACAATAAAAGATAATTCAAAATCAGGTGCATGGTAATTTAACTCATTAGGTTTCAACTGACGTATAGGATAAGTAATTTCCTGGCCATTCAGTATTATGACATAATGAAATCCTTTTAATGATGTCTTCCTTTCAACGAAGCATCACTATAGATAAAAACCTCACCATTTCTGGATGGTAGGGAAAAATCTAGATCATTCACAGATCATCTCTTCAATTCATGAAAAAAAATCATCACATTTTATTGTCTAGGTGAATGTACCACCTTTTCGAGTTAACGTAGTCAGTGGGATAGAAAACCATGAAATTTTTTCAAGAAACCTCTAGTACTAACCTTCTAAACCATGAAAACTATGGACAATAGTTATATTTTCCAATATTTTCTATTCCTAAACATCTTATATTTTAGAAATATCTACAGTTAAGCCATTTTTTTAAGCAATGTGACCAACGAATGAAATTTCATGTAACCAATACTCAAACATTCTGAATATCATGGAAAATTTATTTTCGTTTATGGTTTTCCAGATGACCCTTAAAGGATTTTCATGTTCCAATTTACTTTTGGAATAAACCAAAATATCATCAATAAAAACACAACCATAAACTTATCCAAGAACTCATGGAAAATTCTATTCACAAGATCTATAATTATAGAAGGTGAATTGGTTAACCAAAGAGGCATAACTAAAAATTCATATTGACCATATATAATATGAAATGTGGTCTTCGGAATGTCTGCTTCATTTAATTTCAACTGACGGTACCCCAAACACATGTCAATCTTCGACAAATACCGAGCACCCTATATATTATTAAACAAATAATCGATATGAGGTGAAGGATAATTGATCATAACAGTGATGTTATTCAATGCACTATAATCAATTCAATGTCTCATTTTAACATATTTATGTTTAACAAACATGACTGGAGAACTCCATGGTGATGTGCTTGGTAAAATGAAACTGTTATCTAATAAGTCATGAAATTGCTTTATTTAATCTAAATGTTCAATTTGAGATATTTCATAAGGGTTTTTTCAAATTGAATTAGCATCATGAACTAAGTCAACCATAAATTCAACTTCCCAATCATGTATTATACCAGAAAACTCATTAGAAAAAACATTAAGACACTCATTTACCACTGGTACATCATTAATCTGAACAGTTTTTTTTTGTTTTCAACAATATATGAAAGGTAACATTCATTTCCATCTCTTATTATTTTTTGAGCTTCTTGATATGTTATCAAAAGTAAGGGTTAATGGTTGTAAACAAACTGAAATTATTTCTGAAATGAAATCTATTTATCACCATAGTAAATCATAGCATGATAAACAGAAAGCCAATCTATACCCAAAATAACATCAAATTATACTAGAGGAAAAACCATAAGGTTTTCGGTAAGATTCATTCCATACACAAGGATAACTAGGTTCATATAATTTCTTTTTGTCTCAAAATTTCCTCCTAGTGTTTTTACCATATGTTTAGTATTCATATCTTGAGATGATATTCTCAATTTACAAAACAATTTCCCAGAAAAGAATGAATGGGTAGGCCCGGAATCAAACAACACATTGGCATAATCAAAATAAAAAAAATTATACCTGATACCACTTCATTTGATATCCCTGCATCATCTGAAGTAGTTACAAAGGATTTCACCACCCCTTTCTACATGGAGTCTGGCTGCTTTCTCTCGGTTGAGTTCTTCGTTGGATACTCATTTTCATAATGACCCACTTTATTGCACTTAATTTTTTTTCCTGACTTTAAATGTGATTTTTTTATTACCATTACCGAACTCATTTTCATTGTAATTATGAGGCTTATGTCCTATTTTACCACATTGGTACACATACCAAAATTTAAAATAAATACCCCATCATGATTTTTTATAAAATTTTCACAAACAGAAAACTTACGTTTCATACCAGAATAATATTTGTAAAAGGACATCCTTTTCATATACCACCTCGACCACTTATTATGTTGTTTGTCAAAGAACACCTGATCATTAGAAAACACCATTTCCACCTACTCCTCATATCAAACAAGTTTTTCAAAAAATGTGAACTCACGAGAATATAAATAACTTAAATAATATGTCTTTAATCCTGAGTAAAAAAAATTTGATTTTACTGTGGAGATCTCATATGAAATATAGAGCATAATTTTCTAGTCAAGTGAATTTTTCTTTATAAGAATCCCCTGATTAATCCTCCTACATCAATTATATGAATTGATTTTCCATCCTAAAATGATCCACCTTATGAAACAATTTTTCATGAAACATTCCTTGCAAATCATCACGATCAATAGAATAAATATCATTACTATCCCTGATATTTTTCTTTATCAACCACCACTGATGAGATTTACATTCAAAACGGTAAACAACATGACTAAACTTTTTATGTTATGGACACCCCGGGACATCAGAAATATTCTTCATTTATTTAATCCTCTGTTCATCTATAAAAGGGTCAGATGATCCTCTGAATGATGGGGGTGTTTCCTCATGAAATGATCCATTACTGACATATTCTTCTATGGTTGATATAGCTGATCTTGTGTATGGATACCACCACCATTTATATCCGGCGTCAATCGTACCATCACTGCAAAAAAAACTGTTTAGTTCTGATTCTGACCTTCTTAGGTTGCCGATTTGGAAGGTTGTATTCCTCCTGATTTCGTCCCATCATAGCTTCCATGTTTACAATATAAAAAAACTCTCTAAGCACAAAAATATCTTAGGTGATGAAAAATGTTAATCTATAAATTCTAAATAATTTCAATCATAAAATAAATTAATTAATGGGTATTAATTTAATAATACCCTAAATCCTAATGTTATCTAAACCAACCTCTGATACCAACTATAATTCTTCAACCATAAACATCAAATAATCTTTTATTAAGTTAATAATTCAAATTAAGGATCTTTTTAGTTATAGAGTTATAGAAAATTAGGTCATAATTATTACATTACATCTCAAATATTACAAATTAGATACATATAAATAGTATCCATTTTTTAAAAAATAAAAAATCATTATAATAAAACATGATTTATTTTCATGATATTAATATTCTTGAATTCTTCCTTTCTCTTACCTTGCCTTAACCCTGTAATTTTTTTTAAAAACATGGGATTTTCATAAAAAGTATCAATAATGTTTATAAAGTAAATAATGAAAAAATTATTCATTTAATACATACAAATCATAATATCTCTATCATACCTCATGAAATAATATGATTTTTTCATAACACATAGTAATCACAAATCATAAGGGTAATTCGGGGCATGCATAACATACTCATGTTGTATCTTTCACATCTATGTATGGAGTTTCATTTGGAATACCCATCATAGTATATTCCCTAAATCTATTAGGAGAAACCTTAATGTTTACCTCTTTCACGTTACAAAATGAATTGGAGATATTTCTTGGTCTCACCCTCCATATGTTTATCAAAGAACAACCTTTATACGAAAATAATGCCCAAGAACCATAATATATTCATAACACATAAAACAAAAATAAAAGAATGATATCATTTACACATTTCAATAAAAATATGTCATAATATATATTGACATAACCAATCCATTATCAAAAACATTTTCAATAATAAAATATGTAAAAGAGTATAATTTATTTGTTTTTCTTTTAAAAAAATTACAGTTTGTTAAGAAATCCAAACATTAAATAACACCCACGGTGACGGAAAGGTCATGGTATTTAAGTACGTTAAAAAGAAACATTCCCTTTGACATTTAGTAATACTCTACATCAAAAAATATAACCTAAATATGAAATGTAAATATCAAGTGGTTTATAAAATGGATAAAATAAATTCTTGTATAAATCAAAATATTCCTCAATGGGAGGAGACTGAGATGAAGTCCCTTAACTCATCTCCAACCCGACTCGTTCATTATTTAATCTCTGGAATAATAAAATAATGTTAATTTATACTTTCTTAAGAACCTTGTTTATGTTTATTATACATTTTATGTTACTTATTACCAAGTTATCAAAATTACAAAATCATTTATGTTAATAATGGTTGTTTTGTTGATATTTGTTAGTTGAGTCAAAAATGGACATTTTATAATTACAAGGTGTCCATGTGGCCAAAAGTCCATTATCTCCATAATTATTTTCATGATTTCGATATCTTATATATCATGTATATCCAGTATATATATATTTATAATAGTACATAGAATTTATATATAATAAATGAAGTGCACCGTTCATGGAGACAGTAAGACGTATATACGAATGAAGGAAACATTATTTTATATTTCATATTTAATGGAATGAAAAAATAATGACACTTATGTATATTATTATTATTTTAAAATAACATTTATAATTTCAGTAACTCCATCCTTTATATGTCATGTGTATGGAATGAACGAGTCATATCACTTTGAGGGGGCTCTAGTCCACACTTCCTCAAATTAAATAATCATATTTACCTATTATGGAAATCATACAGGTGATATTTAAATCAAAATTACATATGCATATTAAAAATATAAATATAATATATATCACATATAAGTACATTTACATAATAATGGCCACCATGAGAGGTAGTAGAAGATAATTGAATAATAATTGTTTCGTGATACAATAGTTTTTCATCCACAGAATAAATATGTTCATTTCTATAATATGGAGGTGTGTGGAAGTGTAGTTATATTCATACTCATAAATAAATCCATGTATATTGAAGATACTTTTTTTTATAAAATAATGGAATAAAGTGAGTTTATGGGGTTAGAGAGGGAAAATAAATGAAAAAATTGAGAGAAGAAGTTGCCTCTAAATCGAGTATCCTCTTTTTCATTGATCCAAAGGGTTATATTGAATTGCCTTCTGGTTAGGGTAATGCTTCTAGGAATAATATAGGGATGTAGGGAGCTTCTTAGAAAAAAATTTAGACAATCCACGGGGCTTGAGAGGTGTGAGTAACGGGATAGAGGTGGTGGTCTTTTATAAGAGGGATGATGGGATCTTTACGAATGTTTGAAAGTATTATTTTTTTTATAAAATGATATTCAGCTTCAAAATGTCCAAACATTATATATTTAAAATATATGGTATATAGAAGTCTTAATAAAATCATCCAATAAGAATTTGACATGCAGTGGATATTTTTTAGTCTATATCATTTTTATTTAACCCTTTGATAACTTATTTAACTTTTACCACGTCCTCTTATATATTCATACAATATGATTATTTTATTTACAAGGAAAATCCAAGAGACATTGAAATGGATCATTAATTTCTTTAATAACATAATATAGGCCAGTTGTCTGAATCATAGTTTTTTGGACTTTTTAATCAATTAATAAAATATTAATTGTCTTAAAAACTAAATTATGTCAATCTATAAACTATTCATATCAAGACATTAACAAGTGTATAAAGACTGTATTATTTAAAAAACCATCATTAACTCAATGATAATAATTCATTATTATCCCTACAATTTTTGGATGTCATAAAATGTTTATAAATAATTTTTTAATATATATAATATCATTTATTTGGAACCTTTATTAATGATGCAATTACTGCATCAACATTGTGTCACAATTAATGTTTGTTTATTTAATTTATAAAAATTATAAATAAAATACCTTGATGTTGGAAATATTTTTCTTTTTAAATTAATATCTATAGACAAAAGGATCACATATATAAACCCATTTCCAATTGTTTTATGAAAATAGACATATTTATGTTTTTTTGTCCCTACTTTAAATTAATTAGTATAAAGTGTCGTTATCACTCCCAAGTGGCACAATGTAGTCCCCAAATCGATCAAAGGATTCTAATGGACAGACATGTATCATCAAATAGGATAAGAAATGTGTTAAGGTAATTTAATATTATTATAATACTATTATTAACACTTAATTACAAGATTTACCTTTTAACTGTGGTAAATTAAATATTTAATGGAGTTACTATTCATATTGTATAAAAATAAAAGATACCAATTTACACAAATTAGACCTCATAATTCCAAATTAGGAATCCATTTTTCAAAATTCATAATATAGAAGTTTTATATATTAATTTAAAAATAATTCTCGTTGTCAAAAAAAGTGTTTTTAAGAAATAATAACTAAAAAAATATTGACACTTGTTTATGTATAATTTTAAAATGAAATTAATTACAATGAACTATATTTGATTAAATCAAAAAAACTATTTAAACATTAAAACCAATTAAAAATATAATCTAATCATATAAATAAATTAAACTAAAATGCAGTTTTGAATTAAAATGCAGTATTTTTCACTATTAATTAAAAAAACATTATCATAAAAATACCAAAATTTCATCCGAAGTATATTTTGAAGTCCCAATTCTAATGAATAATTTATTTTGTCAAATATATTTTATAAAAGTGACAAAAACTAGATTTCAAAAGAGTTCTCCATAAAAAGGTTGTAAATCAACCTTTTAAAAAATGTTAGAGTATTTATGATTAAAATTGGATTCATTCTCATTTTAAGACTCTATATTTATTTGGACAAATGTAAACACATTTGACAAACATGTATAGTTATATTGTTGTTAGTTCAGTTTACTTTGGTTGTTACACAGAAACACAATTTGTTTCATAACAAAATAGCACTGTAAAGCTATATGAAAAACATCACCATACTAAAACAAGTTTTGAACATAACAACCAACCCATAAAACAATTTTTTTATAAAAAAACACTCCAATTTCCCACAAAAATCATATCCTCTTTTTGTCATAAACACTATCCTCATAGCATAAACATGTCAAATAACATGGAAATAGAAATCCCAGTATGCTAGAAATAATATACCACATTTATAAATTAAAATAATCACATTAACTTCATAAATAAATGTTAATGAATGGATCCACCATACTCACATGGAAAAATTGATGGATGGTGGGGCAAAACCTGATCTGAACAGTTAACACACAATTAAAAAATCCTAACAAGTCCTTATATAACAAAAAAAACACAATCCAACAGCATTAATCCATATATATATAACATCCTACAAACTAGAAACCTAAAAACCCAATGATATATGTATAAGGAGATTACCTGGAGGGAAGCACAAGCGCTGAAGGAGAGCGAGGCGCCTGTAGAAGGTCGATGTGACCCGAGAGGGTTGAGGTCATTGGTGTTGGACCAGATGAAATGGTGGGACGTAGACAAAAGAGGTCCAGATGAAAATATGTTGGTCATCCATGTGATGTGCCGCAGAGCAGGTGGTCCGCGACTGGCAGGGGCGGTGCCAATGTTGAGGGCGCTAGTTGTGAAAGGGCCCCGGGGCTGCGTCGCTGGGTAGGAGATGACAAGAGGAGAGGGGTAGGACATGAATATGGCTGAAAAATGGGAAATATGGGAGAGACTTATAAGTCCTGGGGGAAGGAGCTGGGGCGCGACGAGTGGGGGGGGGGGAGACCCAACCCAAAAAAACAATAAAAAAACACACTAATAATAATCATAAAAATATATTATAATACTAATAATAATATTAACATCTAAATAATAATTATAACCATATTTCCAAATATAATGATAATTTCGTTAGTTAAAATATTAAAATAATAATAATAATAATTAATTTTGATAATATTAATTATTTGTGGTGAAAATAATAAAAAAATTAATTACATTGATAATTTTATAACAAAATTAATACTAAAAGTAATAATAATTTAATTAAAATAAAATATTAATATTAATATTAGAAACAAAATAATAAAATTTATATCATTAATACAATCAATAAAATTTATATTATTCTCAAACAGTATTATTAATACTATCATTAATATAGTTCCTTAAATTCTCTTTATTATTACACTTCTAAATTTATTTTATTGCCATATTTTTATTTGATTTTATTTATTTTCGATTAAAATTTGGTAGGCCACATGGTGGCCCATGTGAAGCTGTATAGTTTCCAAATCATGCTTTTCCCATGTGACAGACAGTTTCATGCCCCATAAAAACATTTATCAAAAACCCCAAAATTCTACCGATTTTTAGGCTGCACATCGACAACAAATTTCAACGACGAATAAAATAATAAAATAAATCTATTTCAAATTTATAGGTGTGGAAAAATATATTTCACAAAATATATTGTTCAATAATTAAATGAAAAATTAGTTTTATGGAGAGTATATTTACCACGTAGTGATGGGTAGATCGAGAAATTATAAATACCCTAAATGGATTAATATGTATCATGATAAAAATTTGTAATCATGTATTCAATGGGTCCTTACAAATTTCATTATACATTCATAGAAAATGGTCTTGAAGGAATATATATCATGAATAATTATATCTCGACATCCAATATTAATGATTTCCTTCATTGAAAATATTATAATTGTACACCAGGATATTATTGCACTGATATTATCCATCGATTCATTTCATGGTCCATATATTTATTTAATGGAATATTTTTTATGTTACATAACATTACATATTGATTACTTATTATTTTATTATTATAAAAAAAAATTTGGAAAAATTTAATTTTTGTTTTTTTAGATACCTTTTCATATTTAATATTCCTGATTGATTATTGACATATTCCACAATACCTATAACATATTGAGAAATTGAGCTCATTTTTATTTTCTTTCCATTCCCTAGTATACTAATTATGAATCATTTTATTACTTCATGAGAAAAAAATTATTACTTATGTTTGAATTTATATTTTCAAATGAAATGAATGACTGAAGAATGATTATTGTTTACCAAGACTACTAAACCATTCATTCTTTTGGGATGTGATTGGTATTATATTCTATCACATTAACAAATTAACCATTTTTAATATACTACTATGGTTTGGACCTTTATATAACGAATGAGATGTTACATCTTAGTGAATAAAATGTTAATGGATTTTTTTATACACTAATTGAAAATTCATAAGAAAATTTAAAAAACTCAAGATTTAGTTCAGGATAGGGTTATTACATAAGTAAAATTATCAAGGATTTATAATTATGGTGAAATGATTGATATATATTTTTATATTTAGTATATTCATAATTTTTTAATGTATATATTCATATATAAAGTTATTAACATGAACTAGTAAATATAGTAGAGGATGAATAATTATTTTGAATCCTCCGTATATCACCAACATGGATATCTGAACATGGTGGATATTTCTAAGTCAAAATTAATATGTAAGTTTATCAACGATGATGATATATAGAGATTAATTATAATTGTATTTTTAAAATATTTATATTTTATAAATGTGGAAATGGGAAATATCATTTCTTTATCAAATGAATATTCAACAATCCTTCCATGAGAAAATTAAGAATGGATAAATAAAATATGTGAAAATAAAACATTAAGTGAGGATTTTTCAGAAGATAAACTCTGATCAAGTTATTTTGACATGTAATAGGAATAAATTTTGTGTCATATGAATTAAAGATATTGAAAATGTGTTGTTCGATGTAGATCATTATTTATCATTTGTATTTATATAAACAATATGATGAAATTATGTGATATTTGTGATTTTTTGTAGTGGTATAACATGAAATGGGATAATAAAAGTTATTAGTCAGGATTCATATAATGTAATCAATTTTTGTGCAAGGAGGTATTATTCTAAGGGTTTGTTATAACTATTACCCACAAAAGAGTAAATATGTGAAAACAGCTCAATGGATTTCATAATCAGAAACCCTGAAACATCAAGTGGGAACAATTTCATATGGGGTATAGTTAATTTCTTTATGAAGTAATAAAAATAAATTTTGCTACTAAAATATTTATCTCTGTATCATATTTCAATTATATATATTAAATAATTGTAAAGGATTCATGTAGTACCACTTTATATTGTATCATATTGAGATCTGAGTTTTTACTCAATGTTTAAGAGAATTCTTTAGTAGGAGTGGATTAATTATTTTAAATTATCACTGCATATTATACATTGAAAGGTAATGAATCTTATAGGAAATTTGAAACACTATTAATTTTTTGATCAATAAATTAATGGAGTTCGATGCTAACTAGGACCAATACAATTCTCTAGATGACTTATCATATACATATGGAATTCACTCAAGTTTTCTAATGAGTAATTATAAATATTAATAATAAAATAATTGAATAAATCAAATATTTTAACATCAATATGGAGATATAATTATATTGGGAGATGATATAGATAATGCAATGGATGAGTAGGTTAGATCAATTTGACAACACATCAAGGAAGATAATAGTTGATAGAAAATTTATTATGAAAATCACTTTCATGATAAGGTGTTCAAAGTTAGTGATAATTTATTATGATTTATTTTTATAGGGAATAATGTTATATTATTTTAATGAAATGAAGTGAAGAGACCATGATTTATCGATTCCTTTGAAATTATTGATCATATATCGGTAGTTTCAATCTCATAACAATTCATCTAAATCCCTATGATGTTCACAATGTGTTACATGTATCTGTCCTAAGTATATACATACATGATCATTCACATGCATTGATGTTATAGGACATTACACTATATAATTGTCTCTTTTATGAAGAAAACCCAATGAAATTTCATTCCAATAGAGAGAATTTTCTTCAAAATTATTTCAACCACAAGGTATATCATTTGAGGAAAAACAATAAATTATAGAAACCATTTTGTAATCCTAATGATGGGATGATAAAAATATATATGTATATATTATTTTTACAATTATGGAATTCATATAGATAAATTATTATTAGTGGGAAGCATGTATCACCCAAAACTTATGCGACATATTATTTTTAAATATGTTTGATTTGTTTAATAATCTTCTTTAAAATTTAATGATACATTCTATTTAAATAATTTTTTTCTTTTATATGTTTCTTTAGATGAACCATCCAATATTAACAAAAAAATATAGTGTTGAATTATATATAATTATTGTTATAATTATCTCCTTATCATCAGAATATCATGTATGAATAAGATTAACTAAATTTTATTAATTTATTTTAAAAATTATATTAAATGAGACTATTTTTTTCAAATTTTTATTAAATAAAATATAACAATTTTAAAAAAATATATGATTTTAAAAAAATAAATATTTATACAAGAAATGTGTGTTTTATAAATAAAATATCGTAATAAATAATAATTAATTAATATATATATATATTAATAAATAAAACATTCTTTAAAATATTTTCATATTAAAATAAAATTTATTACAAGGCATGGAATTAATTAAAACTATAATTTAGGCTTAACCATTAATTTATTAAAATAGAATTTTATTTATTACAATTATATTTAAATGGATTTGTATCGCATATAAAAATTGGATATTGTATATTGGATTATATATTAAGAATCAATTAAATTAACTTAAACAACTATTTTGAACAAATTTTTTGGATATAATGAAATATTACAATGGTAAATATATTGTCACCAATATACGGGTTATATTGGAAATGTTGTTTTTTAGTTATATATATAAAACAATTTAAGTATTTATTAATCTAAAATTAAAATAAATTATTTTCATTTTCACATTTCCAACAATTTGTAAATGATAGTGTCGCTGCAATGTACCTATTGACTACCACCTACACGAAGTGGTTTGATTCTTTTATTAATCACCACATTATGAGAATAATTTTAATCATTTGATAGATTGAAAAATTTCATATTTATTTCATAAAAATTACTAATGAGAAAATTATAACATTAACATTTTCAATGTAAAGCAACAATCAAAATGAAACATGCACGGAAAGTAGACCGTTTTCTCTTAAATCTTCTTTTAAATTAGGTTTTTTAAAATAAATGGATTATTGCAAATTATAAAAGGAATGAAAAATAGTATTTTAATAATGAATATTAATTTAAGACACATTTTTATTAAATATATTTTTATTATAATAGATATATTAATGTGGAAGAAAAAAATGATACTTTATGTAAGAGTTTATGGTATGGTATAATTTCATTTTGGGATTATTGAAGCTATATTCTGGTTAAATTTTTTTATAGATATTCATAGTAATAATACATATATTTTTTATCCCTTTTTTATTAATGAATTATATATGTACTATTATAATTTTTCCATTTAGTGCTAAAATGGATCATGAAAATCATTTAAAAAAACAACTTCATTTTAACATTAGTGAGTAATATTTTTATCATGACCCTATTTACATTATACAATTTCCATGAATGTTTTTAATATTCAACATTTATTTTTTAATTTATTTTATACCCATATTTTAGGTTCTATAAAAAAATTAAAATTTCATATTTCATATCATTTTTTAATCCGGTACTTTTTACTAATATTGTGAATGAATTATTTTTCTAACAAATATCGCATGATATATTATTATATAAATCAATAATACTCATTTTTATTGAACATTAAATTAAAATATTCAATATTAATTATTATTTAAAATATTTTCTTTAATTTGTTTCAATTTTTTTATATTTTAAAAAGGATATATTAAAATGAAAAATGTTTTTTACTTATGAGATTTATAGTGATGTTTTAAAGGAATTTAATTTCTGTGATAATATCCTTTAATAACACATGTATATTAATGGTGATATGATATAACTATAAAATTAAATTACATTTTCTAATGATTTATAATATTGAATAAATATAAGTGATTATATGAAACCCATTATTTATCTATGTTTTAAATGTGTCAATATGAATCCATTAAAAAATTATTCATTTCCATGGGTTATATGATGATAAAAGTAGAAGTATTTCCATGATGTTGTAGAGAATTAATGGATTCATGTATGATGACGAGGTTTTTTTAAAACATTATAATGAATTGGGTAAATATGGTTAAAACAATAGATTACTATTTAATGAGATAATATTATTTCATGATCACATCATTATTCTGGTCATGGTTTCATATCCACTCTTCTCCATAAGTTTACGGGAGGAAATGATTACATTTCTCTAATATAATGATTTAACCTATTACAATTTATAAATGAATGAAATTTTATAATTTTATTCTTGTTCTAAATTATATTGTTTTATTATATTCAATCATGAATCATGATTTATTATTGTTGATTACAAATGTTTAAAATAGGTATATTTTTAATTAAAATCACTTATACAATAAATCATGATTTTGGTATAAGAATTTATTGGGTATGAAATAATTGTGGTATGATAGATTTTTCATGCCCTTATTCTTATGTTTGATACCTAATATACATCTCCAATGTCTATCCTTCGGGAGAATATTTGTTCACACATTTTTATACTTTACATCATAATGTTTTGATGGATGATTTTATATATGGTGTTTCCATAGGGATGGTAGTATGACAAACATTGTACGAGATGCGAACGGTTACATATTAAAAATAAATTTTATGTATCTACTATCTTGAGATAGTCAACCATTAATGATTACATTTTTTATAATGTTCCTTTTTTTTAATATTCATGTTAAATTTTGTAATATTTATGTATGTTATTCCTTGGTCTCCACATAAAGGCATTTATAATGAGAATGTGAACTACTAGATGGAAATTGGTGAAAGAATGTAAAAAAAACTCAATGTATCTATCATAAATAGGACCCCCAAATTTAGAATATGTATAAGGAACATATTTGTAAAATCATCGACCATGAACATTGATATATTAAGTATATTTTTCATATTTTATACCTTAAATAGAATAGTGTTTATGTGATTTAGATACATTTCAATAGAGGCTTTATACATGAAACACATTTTTATGTTTTGGTAAAATTAATATTTGATTTATAATAGTAATGTTATCGGCATCATAAATGATTGATGGGGTCACCATGTTACCATTATATAGGGTTTTATGGATAGCTTATGCTTGTAATATAGGTATAATTGGGTCGTCTTGTAATTGCCCAAGCCTCTCTTATCGATTATTTTGCGGAAATCAGGAGTATGAGGTGATCCTAGAGGTCAATGTGGCTTATCCCCAACACATTTCCCATTTTCTTGTTCTATTAATAGTTCCATCCGTGATCATTTCCAATGGTAGACAATTGTGAATAGTGTCATCAGTAACCTTCTATGAACAGTTTCATCAGTGAACAATTAAATCAGTAACCTCTATCAGTATACTCTCTTTCCTTTTCCAAATTTCTAATTCCATGAATAGTTCCATCGGTGAACAATTCTATCAGTGAGGTATATCATTAACCTCTACCGGTAATATCTACCGATAACCTCTATCAGTAACCTCTATCAGTAACCTCTATCGGTAACCTCTATCGGTAACCTCTATCAGTAACATCTTTCGGTATCCTTTATTTTTCATTGCCAAATTTTTAGTTATTTGACCAATGTTTCTAGAATTGTGGGTTACAGTGTTTCCAAAATGGTGAGGTCTATTGGTAACCTCTAATGGTGAGGTCTATCGATAACCTCTAACTGTGAGGTCAATCAGTAATCTCAAACGGTGAGGTCTATTAGTGACCACTATTTCATTTTCCAAATTTTGAGTTTGTGAACAGTGTTTCGATCTTCCTAATATTTCTCCAATTTGATATTTCATTTGATGTAAAATTCATATAAACCCCTGTTTTAAGGACACTAAGCTGATTCAAAGGCCATAACTCCTATATTAATTTCTCCTAAGGCTCGAGATATTTTTACTTGGTCAAACAATGTGGTTTAATGTGATATGCTTTTAATGGGAAATCCAGTGTATCTTAAACTGTCACTCCATTTAATCTTCTCAAGGGAGGAGATATATTCCTCACTAATTCTTTATTCTCATTCTCGGTTGTGAGATGCTTGAACCATTCATTCCTTTTCATATGAGTTGTGCAATCAAACTATCCTACTCAGATTGGTTCCGCTATGATTTGATGCAACCAAGCAGTATCGGTCAATCTCTGATTTAAGGTATGTTTTACTGACGTTCTTTTGGGGTTCATCTTCTATTATTTCTCCTTTCTATATTATATCATGTGATCTCCATGCTTTTAATGGAGTATTCTTGGGTTTCAGTTAGTGCGGTCGAACTGTGGCATCCTCGGATGGATGTAGTTGTCGCAAGGGGAGGTGATCGTTAACTGTTGTTGTGTAATGTTCCCATATAAAGAACGTCAAGAACTGTTTGAGTAATGGGATTCATTGCTTCTCTCTTCATTTACGTAGAAATTTATTGTGAGCGTGTTTTATTCCACAGGATCACAATGGAATTGACCTAATAAATATTTGAACCGGATAAGCTAATTGATGTTGATCATATGTTATTGCCTCTTATATTTCTAGATACTGTGATATCACTGCATGATGTCTTTAGAATTTCGATTCTTGACAGAAATTAGTAATGTACGTAAAGCCAAAATTAATTTATTATTGTTTGTCTAAAGATAAAGTGGCATGAAAATGAATCTGGTTCCTCATGTTGTAATTTGATGTTAATCTAATTTGAGTAGTAAGCATGTTTAATTATTTGTGATGGCTTACTGAATAAGATTCACAAATATGGAGCAAACGAGTAATAAAGTGCTAAATCGAAGATGAATTAAGTAACTGGTGGTTTGATAAATGAAAATTTCTTGTATGTTTTTGAGTTATCCTCTTGTTTGTTAAAGGGCCAAGATCCCAATTGTTATGATGTTTATTTTACTGGTGCTTGTGTTGTGATGTGAGCCTGAATGGATGTGGTGATATATAGAGTCTTGGAGGCCTATTAGTTATGGAATCAGTTGACACCTAGAGTGGCGAGATGCATCAGTTTATGGATGTGGGTGTTTGGAAGGACACCAGGGATGGTGAAATGGGATGGTTGTGATTGTTGCATGATTACTAATTCTTCTTGGTTGATTATGTAAAAACCGTAAAATTCAAGGGAAATTTTTTTCTTAATTTTCTTTGGATTTTTACAAGAGCGCGGTTTCAGACGGCACCTGATTCCGAGACCCGGAGTGCCCGGAATTAATTTCCGAAGTTTGGCTCGGGTACGTTCAGTGAACGAACGAGCGGGAATTTCCTAACTTTTGATCCGGTGCTCGGAATTGAAATCCGAGGGCACCGATGAACTCGCAGTGCCGATATTCGCTTAATGAGACCTTTTCGGGAGTTGCGTTTGTTGCGGGTTGAAAGATACGTTTTGGGGTTTTTCAATTAAGTTAAATAAAATTGTGTAAAACAAATTTTATTTTTAACTTATTAAAGAAAACCTACCTAAGGGGGTTGGAAGTGGGACCCACACCCACTTAACCTCCCTTGGGAGGATTAAGTGTGGTGGGGCCCACACGAACCCCTAAGACTTTTCTTTTTCTCTCAACGTTCTTAACCCCCAATTTTTTGGCCTACGTTACCCTTATTTAATTAAGGAAGTTAAAGCCCTTTTTGAAATTCTTTTGTGTTGTGTTAATAAAATAAGAGGTAGTCTTATTTTATTTAGGGTTCTTTGTTTGCCTTTGGAGAGCCTTCTCATCTTCAAGCTCTGACGAAGAACGAAGAACGTCTTCATCCTCGACGAAGAACGACAACACTTCGTCAAGGATCATCGACTCAGAGACCTAGTATCTTCGGACCTCTGCTTCCTCTTCGGACCTTCTTCGTCGGCAAACGAAGATCCGCCAACAACGTGTCGCATCGGACGTAAATCTTCGTCAACGGATTTGACGAACGACGACCGCGACGCCTGACTTCCGCGACGCCGTCTTCCGCGGAACGTAGAGGATTTCTTTGAATCTCAAACCCGAGGTAGGGGATGTTTTTATTAATTATTTTATTCCATTCCTGAATCGTGGATTTTAGCATGACTAAACGTGAGACTTTTTAGTTATGTTATTTGTTAACGCGAGGGGAGTCGGACCGCACGAACACGGCCGAAACCCCCTCCTTCGTTCATGTTGATTCATGCGGGTGGAAGCAAGAGGCGTGGTGCCGTCGCACCACGCGGATGAACATGCTTATGATTTCCGCAATACCGTCGCGCTTCGCTGAGGAGAGACTTCAAGACCGCGACGCCGACACGCCGCGTTGGGAGGATTCTTGGCACGGCGAAAGGGGCGCGGTGCCGTCGCACCGCGCCGGACGACGAACACCGCGGCCGGTTCCGGGCCGCGGTGAGACGAGGAGGCCGCGGCCGGTTCCGGGCCGCGGCGGAAGGAAAGACCGGCGGCCGGGCCGCCGGCGTCGGAAGTCAAGGGCGGGACCGGAAATTCCGGTCCCGTTGGTAAAAACCGGCCGGCCAGCAGGCCGGCCGGATGTCATAAAAACCGGGGGTTTAAACCCCCGGCCGGTCCATCAAGACCCCCCTCTTAATGAGGGGGCGGTTCTTTTAAGGAGGGGGGGGGCAAAGCCCCCCCGGTTTTACTCAACCGGCCCCCATTTGCGGGGGCCGTTTTGTCTCAAACGGCGCGGCAAAGCCGCGCCGCCTTCGGAAGGGCGGGGGCTTAGCCCCCCGCGTGAGTCGCGGCCACCGCCGCCAGCGCGGTCCGCCGCCGCCAGCGCGGCCCGCCGCCGCCGCCACGCGGCCCGCCGCCGCCACGTGGCCCGCCGCCGCCGTCCGCCGCCGCCGGCCGCCGCCGCCGGCCGCCGCGCCACCCAAGGGGGGGGGGGGGTCGGGCCGGGTCGTTCCGGACCCGGACCCCCCCGTTTCGGACCAGATTCGGTTTTTGGCTCATAACTTGAGCCTCGGACCTCCGAATGACGAACCGTCTGCGGCAACGCGATCCTTGGATCGAGACGGTCGTTTCGGTATATCGCACTCAAGGTTTCGGTTTACTTTGAGTTCGGCCGGGTTGGTTCGTTCACGAAACCAACCGGGCCTTCGGAGCGGAAACGCTCTTATCTTGAGCTACGGACGTCCGATTGACGTGCCGTCAGTCGCGTAGTGTTCCTCTTAGTGAGACGGATCTTTTGGCATACTCCGCCCGAGGTTTGGACGCAGGTGGAGTACGGTCGGGTTGGTTTTGCCTTAAAAACCAACCGGGCCCCGGAGACAAAAATGCCAATAACTCTCAGACCGGGCGTCCGATCGACGCGCCGTCTGTTGCGTTGAGTTCCTGTTGACGATACGGAACTTTTGGATACATCAACTTCGGTCTTCGTGACAGTTGATGTATCAGCCTCTCGGCTCGTGGAGCGGACCCTCCGTACGAGCTTGCTGTGTGCGGGAACCCTAGTGCTGGCTGCGACTGTTCTACTGCTACGACTGCTACTGTGACTGCGACGACGACAGTACAGAGATCCTGTGTGGATTCGACGACGACAGTATAGAGATCCTGTGTGGATTCGACGACGACGACTACAGCACTCAGCGATCCTACGTGGATCAGTGCTACAGGTTCTGTGTGAGCCCGATCCTGTGTGGGTCCTTGCGCTCAGCGGTTCTGTGTGAGCCAGCGCCTACAGGTTCTGTGTGAGCCCGATCCTGTGTGGGTCTTGCGGGGGTTAGTTACCTATCGATCCTTCGTGGGTCCGACGACTTAGATGGATCAGTGATCATCTTTATCGTCCCTGAAGAAGTATACCTGTGTGAGCTGAATCCTGTTACTTTCCTTTGTGGAATACGTATACTTTCCTGCGTGGACTGAGTTATACTTGGGCTCGGAGGTTGGAGCGTATTTGAATTGATGACTTAGGTATATGTATGGGCATATACCTAAGCAGTGTTGGTTGTTACTTCGTGATTGTACTTTGCTTCGTGGTTTATCCTTTGTGGATTTTGAGAGACCTTCAGGGGTCTCGGGGACCCTACTGAGTAGCTTATACTCACCCCTGCACGGGCTTCGCCCGCACTACGTTGTGTTGGTTGCAGACGACGGACAGCGTTGACCTTAGCTGAGGTTTGCGGAGCGGGACGGTACCCGGAGGTGGACCACTGGGCGGGACGAGCACGGAGCGGACGGTGGGACCCGTGGAGCAGAGGAGCTATCTGTACCCACCCTTCAGGTGGGATTTTCCAGTGGACAGCACGGAGTAGCGGCCTTTACTTTTCAGTTGCTGTTTTTTTTCCCTTTTTGAGTTGTACTTTACTTTCAGTTTGGGTTTGTATTCTGGCCCATTTACTTTTCCGCACTTCAGTTGTACTCTGCTTGCTTAGTGTTTACTTTCCGCTTGTTTACTCTGTGGTGTGTGTTTACTTTTCAAAGGCAATGCCTTCCCAATTTGCTGGGATCTACGCCTTGGTGCTAGTCGCCAGCCCCTGGCCTATGGAAGGCGGGCTTGGGGTAGTCACGGCACGGACCCCGAGGGCGGGTCGTGACAAATTGGTATCAGAGGAGTTCGGTTCTACCGCGAACTCTGATCTTTTCTATGTGAAGCAATAATGTTTAGCGTATTGAGTGTGGTTATCAGTCCAGGGAGTCCAGTGTTGGTGCGGCGGCCGACGTATCCACACACCAGGACCCTGACGTCTGATTTCCGACTTAATGCACGAAAACATTGATTGCGTGTGTGTTTCAAAGTTTTCTTTGTGATTACATATATCAGCTCACCAGGTATACTGTTCTAACCGTGGCGCACCTGTTTCCTTTTCAGGATGGCCCCACGACGGCAGCCAGCTAGGGTTCCGATGGTCGAGCGAGACGACAGCCCACCGAGCGACGAGGCTTCGGTGCAGGGCCCTTTTCCAGTAGTGGCACCGGCGGTAGCTTTACCCGCCGAGCCTCCGATGCTTCCAGCAGCAGCCGCTGACGATGCACGTCGCCTCAGCGCACTGCATGAGTTTCAGCGACAACGACCGCCCAGGTTTCGCGGGGAGACGGATCCCCAGGCAGCAGAGGACTGGCTGGAGGCTGTTGTTCGAGTGTTTAGGCTAGTGAGGACACCAGCAGACCTCATGGTGATCCTCGCTGCGAGCCTACTACACGCAGCAGCAGGACGATGGTGGAGCCTGATGCTCCAGGTGCACGACGAGGCATCTCTACTCTGGACGGACTTTGAGAGCCTCTTCCGCTCTGAGTTCGTCCCGGCCACCCTTCGAGCGGTGCGCATCCAGGAGCTTCTACAGCTGCGGCAGGGCAGCATGACGGTCGCCCAGTACTCGGCGAGGTTTTCCGATCTCTCGCGCTACTCGACCGACATGGTACGGGACCCATTCTTCCGGGCCCGGACCTTTGAGCAGGGTTTGAGACACGAGATCAGGGCATCGCTGATCTCCCTCAGCATCCCGACTCAGACAGGAGTACTGGAGCGGGCTCTTCTGATCGAGAGCTTCCTTGCTGAGTCTACACCAGCACAGCGACCCACCGCAGGGCGGCACGTGGCAGAGTCATCTGCAGCAGGCAGTCGACGGATGACTCAGGGGTCCAGACAGACCAGACCTTCAGGCCGACGACCTCAGGGCACTGGCTCAGCAGTGCGGGGCACACAGCGCGGAGCCAGTCTTCCGAGAGGCAGACAGTGCTACTCATGCGGCGGACAGGGCCACATGGCTCGCGACTGCCCGACCCGCCGTGCCGAGGAGCAGCAGTCAGTTGATGGACCACCGAGGCAGAGGCAGAGGGTCGACCGTGGCGGTCCGCAGGGAGGAGGCGGACGAGGCAGAGGAGCTGGACGAGCAGCTGGTGGTGGCCGACGCTTTGAGGCTTTACCACCACCACCACCAGGAGGTCCACCCCGACCACAGGGAGCTGGCGGGCAGCGACAGGCACAGCTCCAGGCAGCAGAGGCCTACGACCACGGCGCACCCGAGATGATTCGAGGTACTATCTGTGTCTATTCCACCCTTGCTGCAGTTCTTATAGACACAGGAGCGAGTCACTCTTTCATAGCCGCTGCCCTTGTTCGGAGCTCGGAGATTCCGACTGAGCCGTTGGCTCGATCCTTACGGCTAGAGACTCCTACGGGAGCAGACTCGACGATTACGCACTGGTGCCGGCAGTGTGAGCTTACTCTAGGAGGCGAGAGCTTCGGCTGGGATCTTCTTGTAGCAGCGTCGAGGCCTTACGACGTCATCTTGGGCATGGATTGGCTGTCTACGGTCCATGCACAGATTGACTGTTTTAGGCGCAAGGTGCGATGTGTACGCACCGACGGGAGCAGGTTCACCTTCACCGGCGAGAAGGGAGCCTTAGCAGCACAGGATGGATTTCCGCGGAGGAGAGGACAGCCCATCACTCATCAGTTGGCTAGCCTTATCCTTGGGGCAGTTGACGTGCGGAGTCCTGGTTTTCCTGTAGTGGTGGATCAGTATGCGGACGTTTTTCCCGACGATGTTCCAGGGCTACCTCCTCGCAGAGAGGTAGACTTTTATATTGACCTGTACCCCGGGACAGCCCCGATATCCACTCCAGCATATCGGATGGCCCCCGCCGAGCTTAGAGAGCTACGGGTACAGTTGGAGGACTTGCAGGGCAAGGGATTCATCCGACCCAGTGTTTCACCCTGGGCTTCCCCGATATTGTTCGCCAAGAAGGCGGACGGGAGCTTGCGACTTTGTGTTGACTTTCGTCGCCTGAACCAGGTGACAGTGAGGAACAAGTATCCGCTACCGAGGATTGATGACCTCTTTGATCAGCTCAAGGGAGCACGGTGGTTCTCGAAGATAGACCTCAGGTCAGGCTATCATCAGCTCAGAGTCAGAGACGAGGATGTGCAGAAGACGGCCTTCAGATGTCGGTATGGCCACTATGAGTTCTTGGTTATGCCTTTCGGTGTAACCAATGCTCCAGCAGTGTTCATGGCTCTCATGAACAGGATCTTTCAGCCATACCTCGATCGGTTTGTCGTGGTTTTCATCGACGACATTCTGATTTACTCTACGACAGAGGAGGAGCACGCCTATCACTTGCGAGTTGTTCTTGATACACTCCGAGAGCACCAGCTTTATGGTAAGCTCTCGAAGTGCCAGTTCTGGATACGTGAGGTCCACTTTTTGGGACACGTAATCTCTGAGGCGGGAGTTGCAGTGGATCCCGCGAAGATTGAGGCTGTGTTAGCATGGGAGCCACCCAGGAGCGTGACTGAGGTTCGGAGTTTCTTGGGACTAGCTGGATACTATCGGAGATTTGTGCCGAACTTCTCCAGAGTTGCGGCATCACTCACAGCGTTGACGAAGAAGGGGAAACCCTTCGTGTGGTCAGACAGTTGTCAGCAGAGCTTCGAGGAGCTGAGGCAGAGATTGACTAGCGCACCTATCTTGAGGTTGCCTGAGGAGGGAGTAGGGTACGTGGTCTACTGCGATGCATCAGGGACCGGACTCGGATGTGTTCTGATGCAGGAGCGGGCAGTGATCGCCTATGGATCACGACAGTTGAGACCGCATGAACAGAACTACGCTACCCATGACCTGGAGTTAGCAGCAGTGGTCTTCGCTCTGAAGACATGGCGACACTATCTGATGGGCGAGCGCTTTACGGTCTTTTCCGATCATCAGAGCCTCAGGTATATCTTCTCGCAGAAGGACCTGAACCTGAGACAGCGACGATGGCTCGAGTTCCTCCAGGACTATGACTTTGAGATAGTCTATACTCCTGGGAAGGGGAACGTAGTAGCTGATGCCCTCAGCAGGAGGACGGGCATTCAACTACTTGAGGAGGCGACAGAGCAGCTAGCCTCTTTGCAGATATCCTTCGTGGATAGAGATGGAGCAGCCTTTCTACAGTCTCTCACAGTCACTCCTCCACTACTGCAGCGAGTCAGGGAGGCACAGCATGGGGACGCTGACTGTGAGACACGGCGTGCACAGATATCCTCGGGACAGACACCTGATGGTTTCTCCCTTGGAGCAGAGCACGACATCCTTTTCAGAGGACGTACCATGGTACCAGTCGCCTTGCGAGAGGAAGTGCTGAGGGAGTTTCACACTTCTCCTTTAGCGGTACATCCAGGAGTGGCAAAGATGTACCAGGACCTCAGACGACAGCACTGGTGGCCAGGCATGAAGAAAGCTGTAGCAGAGTTCGTTTCTCGATGCCTTACCTGTCAGCAGGTGAAGGCTGAGCATCAGGTACCAGCAGGCTTGGTACAGCCCTTGGAGGTTCCGGAGTGGAAGTGGGATGGCATATCTATGGACTTCGTGACTGGACTTCCACGCACTTCCAGAGGTCACGACTCCATCTGGGTGATTGTTGACCGACTCACCAAGTCGGCACACTTCTTACCCATCAGAGAGCAGGGCTCGGTGGAGAGCTTGGGACGTCTCTACGTTCAGGAGATTGTGCGGCTCCACGGCGTGCCATCATCTATCGTTTCCGATCGAGATGCCCGCTTTACTTCCCGGCTTTGGAAGGGGTTACAGGAGGCGTTCGGGACGCAGCTACGTCTTAGCACAGCCTTTCACCCGCAGACGGATGGTCAGACGGAGAGGACCATTCAGACTCTCGAGGACATGCTCCGCGCATGTGTCCTCGACTTTGGTCGTAGCTGGGAGGACCACCTACCCTTGGTGGAGTTCGCGTACAACAACAGCTACCACTCCACCATCGGGATGGCACCGTACGAGGCGTTGTACGGCCGACCATGTAGATCTCCTTTGTGCTGGACAGACCCAGGGGAGTCAGCACTAGTGGGACCGGAGATGGTCCAGGCCACGACAGAGAAGGTCCAGGTCATCCAGGAGCGGATGAGGACAGCTCAGAGCCGGCAGAAGTCATATGCTGACAGGAGGCGGAGACCACTAGAGTTTGAGGATGGCGACCACGTCTTCTTGCGGGTCTCACCTCGACGTGGTATTCGGAGATTTGGCCGAGGCGGCAAGTTATCTCCGCGCTTCATCGGACCTTTTCAGATTCTCAGCAGGATTGGCGAGGTGGCTTATCGCCTGGCTCTACCACCTCAGTTGCACCGGGTGCACGACGTCTTTCACGTATCCCAGCTGAGGAGATACGTGCACGACCCGACGCACATCTTTGACCATGGGGAGCTTGACGTTGACGATGGGGCGACTTTTGCGGAGGTCCCAGTGGAGATCGAGGATCGACAGGAGCGGGTCCTACGTGGACGGTCGATTCCTCTTGTGCGCATCAGATGGCAGCACGGGAACCTCCAGGAGAGCACTTGGGAGCGGGAGGCTCAGATGCGTGCTCAGTACCCCCATTTGTTTTCCCTAGTTTTTGTTGTATCTTTACGGGGACGTAAAGCCCTGAGGTGGGAGTAATGTAAAAACCGTAAAATTTAAGGGAAATTTTTTTCTTAATTTTCTTTGGATTTTTACAAGAGCGCGGTTTCAGACGGCACCTGATTCCGAGACCCGGAGTGCCCGGAATTAATTTCCGAAGTTTGGCTCGGGTACGTTCAGTGAACGAACGAGCGGGAATTTCCTAACTTTTGATCCGGTGCTCGGAATTGAAATCCGAGGGCACCGATGAACTCGCAGTGCCGATATTCGCTTAATGAGACCTTTTCGGGAGTTGCGTTTGTTGCGGGTTGAAAGATACGTTTTGGGGTTTTTCAATTAAGTTAAATAAAATTGTGTAAAACAAATTTTATTTTTAACTTATTAAAGAAAACCTACCTAAGGGGGTTGGAAGTGGGACCCACACCCACTTAACCTCCCTTGGGAGGATTAAGTGTGGTGGGGCCCACACGAACCCCTAAGACTTTTCTTTTTCTCTCAACGTTCTTAACCCCCAATTTTTTGGCCTACGTTACCCTTATTTAATTAAGGAAGTTAAAGCCCTTTTTGAAATTCTTTTGTGTTGTGTTAATAAAATAAGAGGTAGTCTTATTTTATTTAGGGTTCTTTGTTTGCCTTTGGAGAGCCTTCTCATCTTCAAGCTCTGACGAAGAACGAAGAACGTCTTCATCCTCGACGAAGAACGACAACACTTCGTCAAGGATCATCGACTCAGAGACCTAGTATCTTCGGACCTCTGCTTCCTCTTCGGACCTTCTTCGTCGGCAAACGAAGATCCGCCAACAACGTGTCGCATCGGACGTAAATCTTCGTCAACGGATTTGACGAACGACGACCGCGACGCCTGACTTCCGCGACGCCGTCTTCCGCGGAACGTAGAGGATTTCTTTGAATCTCAAACCCGAGGTAGGGGATGTTTTTATTAATTATTTTATTCCATTCCTGAATCGTGGATTTTAGCATGACTAAACGTGAGACTTTTTAGTTATGTTATTTGTTAACGCGAGGGGAGTCGGACCGCACGAACACGGCCGAAACCCCCTCCTTCGTTCATGTTGATTCATGCGGGTGGAAGCAAGAGGCGTGGTGCCGTCGCACCACGCGGATGAACATGCTTATGATTTCCGCAATACCGTCGCGCTTCGCTGAGGAGAGACTTCAAGACCGCGACGCCGACACGCCGCGTTGGGAGGATTCTTGGCACGGCGAAAGGGGCGCGGTGCCGTCGCACCGCGCCGGACGACGAACACCGCGGCCGGTTCCGGGCCGCGGTGAGACGAGGAGGCCGCGGCCGGTTCCGGGCCGCGGCGGAAGGAAAGACCGGCGGCCGGGCCGCCGGCGTCGGAAGTCAAGGGCGGGACCGGAAATTCCGGTCCCGTTGGTAAAAACCGGCCGGCCAGCAGGCCGGCCGGATGTCATAAAAACCGGGGGTTTAAACCCCCGGCCGGTCCATCAAGACCCCCCTCTTAATGAGGGGGCGGTTCTTTTAAGGAGGGGGGGGGCAAAGCCCCCCCGGTTTTACTCAACCGGCCCCCATTTGCGGGGGCCGTTTTGTCTCAAACGGCGCGGCAAAGCCGCGCCGCCTTCGGAAGGGCGGGGGCTTAGCCCCCCGCGTGAGTCGCGGCCACCGCCGCCAGCGCGGTCCGCCGCCGCCAGCGCGGCCCGCCGCCGCCGCCACGCGGCCCGCCGCCGCCACGTGGCCCGCCGCCGCCGCGCCACGCGGCCGCCGCCGCCACGCGGCCCGCCGCCGCCACGTGGCCCGCCGCCGCCGTCCGCCGCCGCCGGCCGCCGCCGCCGGCCGCCGCGCCACCCAAGGGGGGGGGGTCGGGCCGGGTCGTTCCGGACCCGGACCCCCCCGTTTCGGACCAGATTCGGTTTTTGGCTCATAACTTGAGCCTCGGACCTCCGAATGACGAACCGTCTGCGGCAACGCGATCCTTGGATCGAGACGGTCGTTTCGGTATATCGCACTCAAGGTTTCGGTTTACTTTGAGTTCGGCCGGGTTGGTTCGTTCACGAAACCAACCGGGCCTTCGGAGCGGAAACGCTCTTATCTTGAGCTACGGACGTCCGATTGACGTGCCGTCAGTCGCGTAGTGTTCCTCTTAGTGAGACGGATCTTTTGGCATACTCCGCCCGAGGTTTGGACGCAGGTGGAGTACGGTCGGGTTGGTTTTGCCTTAAAAACCAACCGGGCCCCGGAGACAAAAATGCCAATAACTCTCAGACCGGGCGTCCGATCGACGCGCCGTCTGTTGCGTTGAGTTCCTGTTGACGATACGGAACTTTTGGATACATCAACTTCGGTCTTCGTGACAGTTGATGTATCAGCCTCTCGGCTCGTGGAGCGGACCCTCCGTACGAGCTTGCTGTGTGCGGGAACCCTAGTGCTGGCTGCGACTGTTCTACTGCTACGACTGCTACTGTGACTGCGACGACGACAGTACAGAGATCCTGTGTGGATTCGACGACGACAGTATAGAGATCCTGTGTGGATTCGACGACGACGACTACAGCACTCAGCGATCCTACGTGGATCAGTGCTACAGGTTCTGTGTGAGCCCGATCCTGTGTGGGTCCTTGCGCTCAGCGGTTCTGTGTGAGCCAGCGCCTACAGGTTCTGTGTGAGCCCGATCCTGTGTGGGTCTTGCGGGGGTTAGTTACCTATCGATCCTTCGTGGGTCCGACGACTTAGATGGATCAGTGATCATCTTTATCGTCCCTGAAGAAGTATACCTGTGTGAGCTGAATCCTGTTACTTTCCTTTGTGGAATACGTATACTTTCCTGCGTGGACTGAGTTATACTTGGGCTCGGAGGTTGGAGCGTATTTGAATTGATGACTTAGGTATATGTATGGGCATATACCTAAGCAGTGTTGGTTGTTACTTCGTGATTGTACTTTGCTTCGTGGTTTATCCTTGTGGATTTTGAGAGACCTTCAGGGGTCTCGGGGACCCTACTGAGTAGCTTATACTCACCCCTGCACGGGCTTCGCCCGCACTACGTTGTGTTGGTTGCAGACGACGGACAGCGTTGACCTTAGCTGAGGTTTGCGGAGCGGGACGGTACCCGGAGGTGGACCACTGGGCGGGACGAGCACGGAGCGGACGGTGGGACCCGTGGAGCAGAGGAGCTATCTGTACCCACCCTTCAGGTGGGATTTTCCAGTGGACAGCACGGAGTAGCGGCCTTTACTTTTCAGTTGCTGTTTTTTTTCCCTTTTTGAGTTGTACTTTACTTTCAGTTTGGGTTTGTATTCTGGCCCATTTACTTTTCCGCACTTCAGTTGTACTCTGCTTGCTTAGTGTTTACTTTCCGCTTGTTTACTCTGTGGTGTGTGTTTACTTTTCAAAGGCAATGCCTTCCCAATTTGCTGGGATCTACGCCTTGGTGCTAGTCGCCAGCCCCTGGCCTATGGAAGGCGGGCTTGGGGTAGTCACGGCACGGACCCCGAGGGCGGGTCGTGACAGATTATCTGTTTTACTTTTCCCCACTTCTCAAGGAAGCTGATCTTGAATAACCTTCTTTCTAAAGTGTCGAATATGCTCGGGGTATGCCACATGCAATCCATGTTTAGATTCTCTAGGGAGTATGGGTCTACACTCTTGTTATAGGAGGAAAAGACTCTACGGGTAGTACATATACTCTTCGTGTTGAGCCACCTTGTCTTTAGGCATATAATGTTTTAATATTATTCCTGGGAATATGGGAATTTAATTCTGTAATGAATGATTGGATAAATTATTTTAACCCATGGGGTTGGTGTTTCTGGAACATAATGATGAGGTTGTAATTTTAATAGGGATAATCGACTTCAGGTTTGATGCTAATGAAATATAATTTGGAATTGTTAATGGTTAGTTAATGTTTAAAGAATTAATTAACGTAAATTGGAACTTATAAAAATTTGATTTAGGTAATAAAGCTCTTGAAATGGTTATGTGCTTATAGGATACCTTGTCTTAGAAGTGGCAGTCAGGAGTCCGAGAGAAGTCAGTTGTAGCAGAGTATAAGACTAGGTTATGCCAATAGTGTGGTTATGTGATATAGTATATTTTTTACTTTTTGTGCTTCTATATGCTACACCACCCTGTTAGTAAGGGAAAGTGACACACTGTGGATTCTGAACCCCGGGGGTGTTTTCCCCAACATTCTCATGGTATAATGGATGGCAGACTACCTCCTTTGGCCACACACTCTTCTCTTGGTAGTTACATGTGCTGGTAGGCACAATGGTTTGTTTTCCCCATATATTTGTGTAGATGGATGTAATGGCTTGTGTTTATTCACACACATATATTCACGATATAGTCTCCTTTGAACTATTATAGGTGTAACGTCTATAGGCTATGATGACTTGAGGATCTTTACTCTGTTTATGTGACGTAATGGCTTGAGATGTAATACTCGATGTATGATACATGCTATGCGAGCTGTGGTGGCATACAGAAACTACCTGGTTACATTATTATGTGGATGTGGTGGTTTTTTTTCACATGGTAGATATTGTGGTGCTTCATCCAGGTGTCTAGAGGCAAGCATTTTTGGAGAGAGATGATTAGGACGTGCAATGTTGGGTCAAATCCGCAAACCAGTGTGTGAAGTAGAAGTAGGGTACACTTTATATTCATTATTATATTATATACTCTTGTATGATTTACATGGTGAGAGTATCCATGGTGATCCTGGGAACTTATTATACATTTTTAGGTGATGAGTTTGTTTCACTTGTTGTTCACTATGTTTTAGCATTCTCTCTTTACATTTTCACAAGAGGATTCAGAGACGATCCTACTGAGTATAATGTTATACTGACCCTATGTACATATAAAATATTTTCAGGTCATATGGAGCGTCTTGGAGATCAATATGATTTCTTCTAGCTTGGGGTTGCAGGAGTTGTTCGGGCTTGTGGTTGCTGGTGTTTTATTTTCTATTGGGTACTCGTAGTTTTTCCCCTTCCAGTTGTAGTAGCTTTGCATGAAATTACATATGTTTATTTTTGTTTTATTTTATATTGTAGTCTGATTTTGTGTTGATTGTTATCCATATTAACTCTATTTTCTGCATGTGTTCTCCTAATGGGTAATTCAGCCCATTGGTGTGCTTACTGTACCCTCGGTGCTTGTCACCAACCCGGGGCCTACTGGAGGTGGGACTCGGGGGGTTATTATCTCCCTTCACACATGGCCAGCCCAGTAGGGGTAAACATTGTGGGGAGGGGGTCATGACACATCTCCTTCCATGCTATGAGGGAATGTTATGTTCATAATTTAATAAATTATAGATCACTTATTCAATTCATAAATTGAGTGGTAGATGATGTTGATAGTGATATTACATAAATCTTTATATATATATAATATATATTTATAACAGATATCATTCAAATTGATATTTTCAAGTGACAACAAGAATATATTTTACACTTCCTATAATCATAATTATCATTTGGAATGTTCAATATTAGAAAAATATTCCATTTATTGATAAATTAAATTTGATGA
This sequence comes from Viscum album, assembly GCA_963277665.1. Lineage (NCBI taxonomy): Eukaryota > Viridiplantae > Streptophyta > Magnoliopsida > Santalales > Viscaceae > Viscum > Viscum album. The sequence goes on from OY728138.1 coordinate 552,874,658, forward strand.
AGCATTTCAATGTCGACGCGTACGATGCATTCTTATTATCCATTGTATTTATTCATGAATTATAAATAATTAATTTATGAGACAGTCTCAGGAGAATTATTTTTCATATACATTACTCAGCATTATTATTTCTATAAGGTATGTACTATGATCATCATGCTAGGATAAATCTCCTACAACCCATAGTTCATAATCTTCATTTTTTATTTTATGGGTAACATCATACCTTGGAAGGATTTTTGGGTCCCTCTTAATAATCATGTGACTAATGTTGGACTCATGGATACACTAGTGAGGTGTGATGATTTTTATTTATAAATTTTCAACACAAATCAAACATGTAAAATAAATATAAAGGGTAGTAGATTCTATTTGGTGTAACATATGTGTGTTTTATTGTATTATATATTTATTTATTTTATACATGATGTCTAATATTTTTCATGGAGATCCTCAGATCATGGTTTTTGATCTCATCGACTTGAGTTCTTAAATTTTATTAAACTCTAACAAATTTTTTATGTCGTATCTGAGGGAGATAATATTTAAATATTTTGTAAATTTTAATGAATTGAATAAAAGAATAGAAAAATATATAAAATTTATGTTTTCAAGATGAGATTCCATTATTAAGATTTAGTCATACATAGTTTTTCTCTATAATGATAAAAATATCCTTACCATAATACATCTGTGAATAATATTTGTAACCTCAGTATTACCCATACAAAACATGGTTTGGATAAGTTTCATTAAAAGATAAATTGACATGAAATTATGGACATGTAAAGGAAGATATATTTTAAAAAATTTTATGAAAAGATAGATTTCTGCATTAAAATTACATGTATTAGTTCCAATGAAACTATATATGTATTATTTATATTTTCATGTTTGTATCCAATGACACAGAAAAGATTACCTCAATACTATTTGCATTTGTAAAGGTATTAACTATATGAAATACTTTTCATAAAACTCATTTCATGTATACCCTTACACAATGACTCATAATCCAAAAAAAGGTAATGAATTTCCTATCATTATCTTTTCCATCTAGATTATGGTTATACCCTTACATTGTATGGGTTCTTAGTGTTCTGTAAAGGTAAAACTGTGTCTTTCATTTATAGAGTATTTCTGTAAGGATGTATAATGATAGACTGTGAACTACCCCTGTATGAAGAGTTCACATAAGGGTATTTCTACTTTATAATGTGTCTACATAATGGTAATGGGAGGGTTACATTATTCATGAATGAGTTCCTACATAAATTTAAAAAAAGGAACATATTAATTTTTTTTAAATTCATAAATGATTTTCTTGTATCATAAAACATTTCAAATAACAATGAAACATATTTTTATATACTTTCATAAAAAAAGTACCATTAATTATTTAATTTATTAATTAAGATATTATTATAATTAATAAAATCAATGTTTATGAAACATTTCATTTTCATAAATATAATATTTTTTAAATTAAAATTGATCTTAAAAGTTAAATGGTATAAAAGACAATTAGGTAATAAAAGTTCATATTTATAAATATTATATAATAATATATAACAGGTTATAATTTATAAAATAATTCCAAAATATAAATATAAATATTTTATTTATTATTATTTAATATTTATTTATTTCAAATTGATTAAATCAAGTGGATTCATTGGTATAATAATTAGGCCACATCAAATTTTTTCTTATTATTGATATTATCAAGATTTAAATAATTATTATATTTTTTATTTATTGATTATGTAAAATGATTGAATGATATTAATTGTAATTTAATTTTTTTGGAATCTTAAAATACAATATATTTAAAATAGAAATTAATTATAATGTTATATATTAATGACTTCGAATTGGAATAAAAGTGAGAATTTAATATTTAATATTATTGAATGTCTAAAATTTTAGGGTGAAAATATAAAATTGTATATAATTATAATTAATTTATGAATTTTTAATAAATTTTTATATCATGTAAGAATATATAGATTATAAAATAGTTATTTTTTATCTTATTCTTATTTATAAATTACACTTTTGATGAAATTTGTAACCATTATTGACAATTTTTAATTGTCTTTTAGTATATGGCCTTGAATTTTTTTTAATAGTTACTCTATAATGAATTTTGTTTTCCATATACCATGATATCAATTATTAATTGATGTTATTATCTTGATTTTTTTTTGTTGAATAGAGTCTTTAAATACTAGGTGTTTCATTTATGATGACTTAGATTCTCTCTTATATAATATATCCACTAGTATAGGGACATGGATTTACAATAACTACATACCTGTGTAATTATGTCTTTTCAAGGATGGTAAATGTGGTTAGATATATATGGATATAGGATTACCTTGGTAGAGATTTTATATTTCATATAATTAAACACTATTATATGATTTTTTTCATGTAACATATTCATATGATGTACTAAAATATGTTGGAATATTAATAAATTATATTTATTGGTATGAAACAAAATAATGATCACTATGTTATGAGTTAGAAATTAGTATGGTTTGAAAAAAATATGGATGATAGAATAGAATTATAAACATAATTTATATGGAACCAGCCTTAAAAATTACTTATTATTTTGATATGTCTATTATTTTAGTTTCTTTCAAATTGATTGTATTTTAAGGCTTAGAGATTTAGAGATATAGGCGTTAATAAAAGAATTAAATATGAAGTGGACACTTATAAATAGGATCCATTATCCCTATAATCTAAAAACACTAAAATAAGTCACTGTCTTTTTTATGAGAAACCTTAACGATTTTGAACATGTCTTCATATAAATCTTTAATCATCCTTATGTCCAATGAAAAACATTAAAAATTTCTGATGAGATAAAATAATCAATAATGGACACAAAACTAAGGAAAACTAATAGCCTCATGAATACATAAAAACCAATTCAATAATATCTTAAGGTTATAATTATAACCTGTAAAAATGATAATATATGTTATATTGAAAATAATCTCATTTCATACAAATTTATTAATCATATTATTTACCAAAAACCAAACTAAACCATAGAGATAACATATTTGTAACATGGGACATCATTACAAATTTCACTCATATTAATAGAATAACAAAGTGTCAAGCCTGCATACATCTAAGTCTTACAAATGGAAAATTAATATGACATAATTCCATGACCAATGAATTGAATGACTATCATGTACACATCCATCATTGGTTTATCGCATAACCATCCATAAATTGGTTTATCAATAATAATCTCCTCAAATGCACATGTACAATTATATAATATTAACCAAACAAATTATTTAAATTTTAAACATTTCAATAATAAAAATAAATTTTCAATCACATGTAATCATTTCATGATATGGAAATAATTTGTTCATTTTCAATACCAATAAAATAAAAATACCCCAGAAAGGTAGTGAAATAGGTTGTTTTTTCCATTTAAAGAACGATATCTCGTATAAAAATACCAATAATAAAATATGCATAAAAATTTATTCAAATCCATATATATATTTATATATGTAAATTAATATCATGAATATTGAAATGGATTAAAGGACTAAATCATTAAGCAGTCAATGTATCCCATTGAAAATTGAAAATTTATATCATAAGCCCCATGAATGAATAAAAATTTGAAAAGACAATAAATAACATGGTAATATATAAAAAATGGATATTTATTTGTAAAGGGTATTTATATACCCCATATAAAATAATAATGGTTTATATCATCACGAAATGTACCAAGGAATGGAAATTTACATTAACTATCATAGAATTATGGAAAAATATTAATTAGAACCCACAAGTAATAATAATAAATTGAAACATTCAAATACTCATATTAGAAATGAATTAAAGATATTATATATCAAAATGTGATACAAATACTCCAATATAAATATGTAAATGGTGAATGTGATATATATATATATATATTAGCAATGTATAATTCTAGATGAAAATCCCTCTCCATGTGTTCATCTTGTCATGTGTGTCGTTATATTCCTGAATAATAAAAATATGTTAATTATTATATTTTTTAAGATAAATTTTCATGATTGTCATTACATTTATTTTATGTATTATTATTTAGTAAAAACAACTGAATCAATTATGTTTACATACGGTGGTTTGAGAGTATTTAGTTTATGTGTAAAAAAAGACTTTGGTAGGTCATATCTTGTAAATAAGGTAATTATATAATTATATCAACAATAATAATAATTAATTAATATATTTATTAATATATATATTAATTTTCCAAACTATTCATTGGATATGGTCATGAAAATCATCCATTGTTACACTTAGGAAAATTGTATGTCGTATATATACATGAGTAACATTACATTTTTTGGACTATAATTTTAGAAAGTATGGAAATAAATCTATCATTATAGAATTATCATTTTCTGATAAATAAATTATTATTTAGTAATATATAAATATATAAATTATTGTTGTGATGTAAAAGGAATTAATTCATGCCAAATATGTAGTAATTCATACGTCCATAAATGACATTATCACTTTATAAATATGCGAATGGTGTATAAAGAAAATCTTATATTATATTTCATGAAATTTAACTGGGTAACTAATTTCTTTTAAATAATATTTGTGACAAAGATTATAAATTTAACTCATCCATAACACAGTCTCTGTAATGTGTGAACATATCATAATTCGTTGAGGAGGCTGTAGTCCACAGATCCAAAAACCATGATATCATATTTATAGAAAATGTAAAGCACCAAAGTATATATTATATAACATTTAAGAAATCATAAGTACATCATAGATATCAAATATTCTATATATAAATAGTTTTCCTATATTATTTCCAACCCATTATAGGTGGTTAAGGAAATAATAGATGACATCTTTTGGTGAGGCCGTAGTTTTCTGTACAAGAATTACCATTTCGAATTTTTTTTAAATGTAGTGTATTTAGGGGGAAGATAGACCATTAATATTAAATATAAAAGAATATTTATGATAATAATTTTAGTATGAAATCATAGAATAAGAATATGTGAATGGGTTGATAATGATATTAGTCATAATTGTGTGTCGGAGAATGTTACCTCTTTTTTAGGTAACTATTTTTGGTTTCAACCAATGGTATTCCTTGGATGAATTAATTTTTAGGTTAAGGAATCAAGTTATAGGGAATATATGATTGGATATTACATGGATATTATTTGGGTGAGAAAAATCAGTAGAGATGTATAAAATAGTGATTATGAGAGGAGGCCTTTAATATATTGGGAAAATTACACATTGGGTATGTTTGAAATGATTTTATTTCTCCCCGCATTATAATTTCCCCACATGGACTAAAAATAGACCACTATAGAACATTGTAGAAAAAATGGTCGAAATATGTCCCGAAAATAATTTCTAGCAAGTGTAGTGTCATTTTTAAAACTTATTTTCCATGTTTACTTGTTGATTAACCTTTTTTCCTTAAGCCATTTATGTACTATAAATTACTATCAGTAAATGATTTTTTAAAAGCTAATATTACGTTACAAGAAATTATAAAATATGATAATTACTAATATTGAATAAATATTTCCAAATTTGAATCACATGTACAGTAAGAAGATATTAAAAATTAATTCCTTTGAAAGGATGACAATGTGGGTTTTTAATATATAAATGATTACTAGTTTTTTGTGTTTCATTATATAATTCAATGTGAAACTATATTAAATGATGAAAACTAGATTTTATGATATATATATTTAGTAATTATTCATTAAAACAAAATAAAACAGAATTTTACAATAAAAATTAATTGAAAAATGCAGTTTTGAACTAAAATTCTATATTAATCATTATTTATCAAAATAATAATAATATAAGAAAAATGCCAAAAAATAAAAAAAAGTATTTAAATCCGTTTTCCAAAAATTTACATTTTTTTATAATAAAAAAATTATAAAAATGTTATATTTTTTTTTCAAATTAGTGATCCTTTAAATGGAGGTAATATTTGTTTCAAAATTATACAGTTTTAAAAAAAATGATATTTAATATTATTTAAAGATAATAAAATTTATTTTAATAACTGAAAAAGATTTTATAAACATGTTTAAATAAAATATAGTTATTTAAATTCATTTATATCATTAAAATAAATTGGAGATAAATGAAATGTTAATCATTAATAAAAACAATATATTATTATTTGGTATAACTCAATCATGGGTGAAACATAAGATTTCTGACAAAATCATTATTCTATGTCATGTATGCAACTATAAATACCATCCCTTTCCAGGTAAAATATCAATTTAATTATTAAATAATAATAAATATGAAAAAAAATTATTATTATCTAGGATGTTAAATCCTTCTCCACTTTTGGAAATTTTGTACAAGAAGATTTATTCACATATAAAAACAGTTGGTATTTTTTTTCTTCACAACATTTTTAGATTCCGAATTTTCCTCTTTCACTATATTTTTTTTCATAAAAAATTTTCATGGTGAATTAACTTATTTGAAAACAATTTGTCACTTTGGTCATGATCCTGAACATATAGTTCCTAATAAGAAGGATTCTATTCTAGAAAAACTAAATATGGTCTCAATATAATAGATTAATATAGTACAAATATCCATTATATTAAAACATGAAATATGTAGTGTTCCTGGGATAAAACTAGGGTTATTTGAACTTGGTAGGAAAATAATAAAACTTCATACAAGATTAAATAGGGCTCAAATAACTATTGACACAGAATCAACTTATTACCAAAACACATTACAATTTTGAATGGTGAATCTTTTACAAAGTCATGATCACCTACCATAAAATAAATAACATTTTGTTGATTATCTGCATAAATATTCTGCCTAAATTGACCTATTATCATTTTTCACTAAGTAAAATACAATTTCACTATTTTCCTCCACAATCATCTGTTACATTAAACATCATTTCACCTACACCATCCTAAATGCTAGCGTCTGAAACCATCTTACATTTAATGTCTAAATTTTTTTCATCTATATAGTAAAATGAAAAATAGTATTATAATAAAAATAACACTAATAAATATTTCAATTCCAACATCCTTGGTAATCCATTGAGAATGAATGAATCATATCTCTAAAGGTTTGAATCAACTACTCATATTGTACATCATATTGAGGGTGAAAATTTGTACTAAAATTTAATCAGTACTCGAGGATTTCCGATGTTCTATCCAAAAATTATATATGAACATGAGATCATGGTAAGATTAAATAGTGATAGGAAATCCATTTAACATAAAAATATCCTTTAATTATATTCTATAATGTTTTATACAGGAACTTATATCTCGATTGATATGGAAATGTTGATTTTTGTTTAATAAAAAAAACCCAAAATCGCTTTAATAACCTGTTATGAAATTGGAATGCATACCATGTAATCCATTTATATATTTTTAAATTTCCACTCTAGAATATGAAATGGTTGAAGGATACCCAATGTTAATTTTTTCATCTTCTTTAACCTCCAACCATGTTAAACACATCATAGTAAAGTAAGAAACTCCTCTTCACATGGAATCACACCATTATTATTCTTGAAGACCTTTTTACATATTAATTATATTTTTATTAAGGGAAACTATAGAATGATGATCTTAAATCCTAATTTCATTCCCCAACTATGTATCACAGGGCACAAATGAAATTTTTTCCAAAACCAAAAACATTATTTTCATCAATATTAAAAAAAGAATCTTTTCATTCATAAAGGTCTCTGTCTTTTCATAAATATATTGATCATGATTCTAGTCCCAATTAATTCATTCTGACAATATAGACTAAATTAAAATTTAAAATAAAACAGATTATGTCCCCACATATACAACATCGATGCCAAAATTCATTAAATCATTAACCATAGGGTTATATTCAAATCATAACAGGGTTAACATGGAATTATTTTTACCACTCAATGCATCACCCACATTGTTTTATTTTCCCAGATAACTGTGAAACATGAAATCATAATCCATTAATAATAACAATAATACTCACTATCTCATATTAAATTCTTCATGATATAATATATACTTCAATTTTTTAGAACAATATATATTCCACAAAATATTCCATATTAATGATGACTCCAAAAATATAAATAAAAAACTACATCAGCTAATTTCATGTCATGTGTAAGGTAATTCAACACATGAGGTTTCAACTAATGTGAAGTATAATAAATTACATAATCATTATACACATGGAGGATCCGATTCTATTTAAGAGAGAATTCATGTATATTAAAAATTAACCATTTAATGAATTGAAGGCTCGATTTAGGTATTTACATTCCTTCTTTTGAGTTCTGGAGAAAAAATAATATTATTCTATCCACATACACATAACTTCATTTAATTATTTATTAGTCAGTAAGATATATAACTACTAATTATTTTATAAAAACTATTGGAAATAACTCAGTAATCAATGAATCCTACGAATCGATATGAATTTGGTAGGTATTGAACACTCTTCATCAACCATTTTTTTTGGTCCATAATTTATGCCTTCATTAGGAACGACATGTTCATGGAATGAAATTTTCTATAACCAAAATTCACACTTACTAAACATTCAATAGTGTTCTTATTTATTTTCAAGGTTTGAATATAAATCCATATGTTCCATTCAGGTTCCTCTTATAATTTACAATATATGAAAATATAATCTATATTCCAAGGAAAAACTGATCACAAAACATATTTTCTATCATAACTCGAAGATCCTTAGGAACACATTTCAGAGGTAAAATATTCATAAATTAAACTCATCCAAAGGAATGAATCACATTAATTTATATGATATGCTTAATCATATACCACCAAAAATAAATTTCTCCAAAAAAATTATAAACAAAAAAATTTCCCCTTTGGAGATTTGAACAACTCACGACATTGAATTTATTATCTAGCGATTCAATCCCTCATTCAACTAGTACAATAGTAATATTACGTTATGGTAGACCAGGTTCCTCTCTAGAACAAATACAACTACCTTTAATATCATCTATCAATTGATTGATTAATGCAACAAATTATTCTATTATAATTCTAACCCTTAGATGATACTAATTTGAATGCATATATTTCTATCGGTACCATCCCTCTATTGATACCATGATTCCTATATATAATACCATTATGAAGTTACATTATTTATATGAAGAAACATAGAAATATTATAATTATAAGTAATTCAAACATTATCATTATGTAAAAGAATCTATGGGAATGTTATTAAAATTATGATAACCTAAAATATTATCTCAATATTTCTTATGATAACAAATATAAGATATTGAAAATAAATATTTCATATTGTTGAGTTAATTATTCAATATTAATTTCATTTCCATTGAGGTTCTTTTCATATTTATTGATTTTGAAAATTAGTATATGACAAAAAAATATAACAGAAAATCGGAACATCTATAAAGTATCACATTATCCCAAACAATACAAAAATTTAAATAGTGCATAAATTATTAGTGAAAACAATTTATGACTTTATTCATTAATTCTTCCAATATAATTAATATCATTAATCCCTAAAATCATTAACAATATGGTATGAGAATAAAAATTTCATTAAGTGGTAGAAAAGGTGGAATATTGATTAGTACTGTGAAAAAGTGAAATCCTAAAAAAAATTATTATAATGTAATTATTTTCAACCATAAGAATTAGTAAATACATTAAATTGAAAATAAAATCAATTTTTTTTCATTTTCGCAATCAGAAGACTACCAAAAACCCATAGAAATCATAAATAAAATATATTGGTATCTTTGGACATCATTATTCTTTCAATCTTATAAATTGATTAACCATGAGGCCAAATTCCGTTCTTGTCACTGTTAAAAGTGGAATAACCCAACATTAATCTTCCATACCCACTGAATGGGTAGGGTACCATGGACCCACCCATCCTCGGATTATTATGGTACCACCCATCATTGGTTTATGATAGAACCACCCATAATGTATTCTAGTACTATTATATAATCATAAAACATAATATATTTTAATTTTAGTCATCTCAATCATAAAATAACATATTCGATAACGAAGAATATTTTCCAGATGTTGAAATAATAAATGCATTTTGAGAACCCAATGATAAAAATAAAATACCTAGAAAACAATAAATGTAATATAGGGTTTCATCTTCAATTAAAAATGAGAATTCTGGAAGAGAAATCCAAATACAATATTTTACATAAAATTTACATTTCAATATTTTAATATATATATATATATAAATTAATATAAAGAATAATATCAGGTATATTTAAATAGATAAAATGAATAAATTTAAAAACATTCAAATCATTCAATACCACATTAGAAATTTATATCATAAGATCCATAAATTAATAAAATTTATAAAGACATTAAATTAAATTATATTTGATTAATTATTGATATGGAATGTCAAAGGGGATTTATATACATCTTATAATAGAATAAAGGTGCATATCATCATGACTTGTCTCAATTAAGAGAGATTGAAATATAACCCTTTAAAACCATAGTTTCGTATGATTAAGATTCCCAAAAGTAATAATAATAAAATGGATCATTTAAATAGAAATAATATAAAATAATTAATTGTATAATATATCAAAATGAGAATTATATACACCAGAATAAATAAGTATGTAATGGATATGAATATGACCTCGTATATGTAAAAAGTGAGATGAAAATCCAGTACCATGAGCTTGAATTTTCACATGTGTCTTTATATTCCTTAAAATTAATATTAAATTACCTATTTTATTTCATCAGAACATAATTCATGATTTTTATTACATTTATTTTTCATATGATGTAAAATAAATCCAATCCCATGAAGATGCGGTAGTCGACGAACAACATTACCACCTTTTTAGTGGGTGATAGGGTAAAAATTAAAAATAAATTTCTATTTAAAAAACTATAATTATTTAATTAATTTAATTAATATTTATTTATTTTAAATATTTTTAAATAAACCAAATATTTAATCATTTCATATAATATATGAATGTATCACATTTCATTGAGGAGGCAGTAGCCGCACATCCAAAAAGGATGTTTTTGCATTAAAAATGGAATACATGAGGTTATGTCCAATATAAAAATTAATGTAGTATTAAGACAACATAAATATAATATATATGATATAAAAATAGTGATTCAATCACAACTACCAACAATGATTGGTGGTAAAGGAAAAACGAATGACATCATTATACAAGGTGGTAGTTTATCGCACCCGGATGACGATTTTGTTACCAATTTGATGGAAGTTTCTGAATTTGTAGGTATAATCCTCAATATAAAAACATATAATATATATATTTATAGGTATTTTATTAAATATAAAATTTTTAAATTAATTTACTGGTTTGATAATGAAATGAACCGTAAATGCACATTGGAGAATGTTACATCTTTTTTCAGGTAATTCCTTTTAGATTACACCAAATGGATTCCTTGATTAGATTTATTCCCTATGAGAGGATGTTAGGTTAAGGGTATGTATGTAGGCTGATTATTTTTTTATGTTTTTTATGAGAAAATATTTATTATATGTGTGAAGAATGGAGGAGTAGAGGATTCCTTTTATAAGTGGAGAAAATAACACATTGGATTTTATTGAAAATATTTGAGTGCTACACACCATTTCTATTTCCCAAAAAGGGTTTAAAATAGTGAAATATTTATTCTTAGTAATTTAATGATTAAATATAAAATATGAATAATTTTAAAACATGCATATGGTTTTTTTACACCGTATCATCCAAGGCTATCCTATAAATAAGCTTGTTTTTCCTTAAATGTTTTAAATAATTTTAATTACAATAAATAATAATTTTGGTGAAAAACTGATAGAACCATATTATACGTGTAAAATAATTCATATTAAGAATAAGGAATCCATTTTTGAAAATTATATTCACATAAATGGTAAAAAGTTACTTTAAATTAATACCATAGATTATACTATGAAGCCAGTTTTAAAAGTAAAAATTTCCAAATGATTTCTATGTTTTTATATATATAATACATTTGAAATTGTTTAAAATTTAAAAAATTGCTAAAAATTATTTAAATTTTATCTAATAATACATTAAATCATATTAAAAAAAATTATCTTTATATATTAATTGGATGAAAATGATGTTTTGAACTAAAAGTCAGTATTATTAATTAATCCTCAAAATAAAATTGTTCTTATAAATGACCAAAAATAAAACTAAAGTAAATGTTTATTTACCACAGTAAAAAATGACGATGAATATTTCATATAATAATTATATATGTGTTAACATTTTGTTTTAAAACAATCTTTCCAAAAAGAGGGAATAAAATAATCATTTATAAATATATATCTTCTTCTGTTTAAAATAGAAATTATTCTTGTTAATGACAATAACATTTATTTGAATAATGTCAAAAAATGTATAAACAGGTGTAAATATAATATATTTCTCTCTATTCATTCCCACTAATTAAAGGTCTCGACGATATCTTCTAATTTAAATAATTATAGTTAAAATATATTATAGTTTGGAATAACAATATTTCATGTAACACATTATTTTAGAGAAAAAATTGTTTTTTGTAATGTACAGTATTAAATATAGAGTCCCTTTAAAGGTGGAATAAATATTTATTGATTAATATTTATAAATATGGAAATTATTAATTTTAACATTTTTTTGATGTTACTATATTACATGGTTTATGCATTATAAATATGAATATTATGAGATAATTTTGTTAGATGAACCACCCCTTAAAATACTTTATTTTATATATCATCCAATATAGAACATGTATATACCTAGGTCATCAGACCTGGTAGTTGAATTCCAAATAATAGGATATTCATATTTTCATACGTAAGGAATGAATGTATATTTTAATACATGATATTCATTATGTAGTTTTTTTAATATGTTGGGATAAACACAATATTCCTTTTATTATATCATTTTTAATGTTTTCATTTTATTACATCAGTTCATAAATAGAATGTTATTGGATACCAGAGGGATATATTTGGGATTATAACTACTATAGATTCTGTACTGAGATTTTATTAAAACTATACAATTGGGAAATATGTTTTGATTAGGATGACTCCCTACCTAAATAACACGGTGTTGAGTTTCAGAAAAGAAAAATCATTTTTTAATGAATTATGTATATTATCAATCTAATTGCAGTACTTAATTTTCAAAAAAGTAGTTACCATATTGGAGGGATAACATTTAAAAAAAATTAAATGGTAAATAATGTATGATAATTATAGGGTAATTTATTCTGTTGTAGATAATATCAATTTTATCATTATCAAGATAATATTTACAATTTATAATTTATAATGGGAAATATAATGTAATATACTCCTATGATCAATAAGAAATGTATGTTTATAAAACATTATTTCTAATTAAGGAAATGTTCTAAAGTTAAAGATTGTGATTTTAAAAAAACATCCATCTGTGAGTACCAGGTCATAACATTGTTAATCATGTTAATTAAAATTCATACGAAGAGTTTAGTGATACAATATTTGTTTTTATAAAATTAGATGAAATATATATTTTTTATTTGGTAATATTTCTAGCTTTAATATATGTATTTATTCAGAAATTATGATAAAATTTATGTAATGTTGACCCGATATTTTACATGTGTTCAGAATAAATGAATTGGAAATATAATGTCTAAATTATGTTAGTATAGGGATAATACAAGTGTGTGAAATATTAAAAAATAGAATAAAATTTATATGAAATTATTTGAAAAAGATTATTCTAGATTCCGATCATGTTCATTGAAATACATGTTTATCATGAAGGAAGTCTAATAAATAAATATTATTTGAGTTTTTATCCTGATCAAATAAATATTTTTAAATGATGTGTATCCTCATCTCATTGTCATTTGTTATAAGTAAAGATTTAAGATATCAAAGAGTTAGTATTAAATGTTTTATGACTCATAAATTAATAAAAAAAATTCCTTAGAATATATAAATAAATTTTTTTTCATCAATTAATAAAGGGTTTATCGATTTATTTTTTAATTTATATGATAATGTGTCACTTCCAGTAAATGTTGGTATATTTTAATAGTCTTTTTTCAAATTTTAAATTTCGATAGAATTAATGAAGAATAAAATAGTTTGAAATAAAATTATATTTTTTAATTTTTCAAAATGAAATGAAATAAATATATATAAATAATAAAAAAATTAATATTTTTTTAGATTGATAAATCGAAAAGAATATAGTTTCATAGAGGATAGTTAATGTATGTTGAGGCTCATATATAATTGATAATTAATAAATAATCGATAACACTGAGAAATATTTAATGTGAATTTCAAATGATATCCCAAAAGTGTTTATGGTTTTTAGGTAATGTCATATGTCAGGTGTTTGCGTAATAAAAATAATAAATTATATTCCACTTCATCTTAATAGATATTATGAGGGACAATTAACAATTATGTATATTTTTATATTATATCTAGGAATATTTAGATAATATAGGATCTAGAAGATAATAATCATGATCATAAATGTAGTTTTATGTAGAAAAAAATGATTACATTGTAGAACATAGGGATGTGAATTTATGATGATTAGATATGTTCAAAACGATGAAATGATAGGAATGTGATTCCTAAATATCACCATTATTTAAACATAGATACATCATATATGATTCTAGTAATAATGTGTAGGGTGGTCATATATTAGATAATTATCTTGAGATGTGATTGGGATTACATATGAAATATAGTGTTTAAAACTATTATAATATGTATGATACCTAAGGTTGTTTTGGAATCTTATCATAGATGATATTCTAAAATGGTAACATTTTTTGGTTTGTTAAATATTATAAATAGATTAAAAATATATAAATATATCATTTTAAACAGAAATATCAGTACTATAATTCATTCATGTTGTCCACATAAATGTATAGATAGATATAGATTTATTCAGTTGTGATATTAATTAAATGCTCAATGTATTTCATTGTGTTTATCCCTTGTTGGTGTTTTTATAGATTATTATATGTTATAGAGAAATGTTAAGGTTAAAATGAATAGTATTCTATTATAGAGAAAATTTAAATTATCATCTTTCATATGGTAATGAATATTAATGTTTTTTAGACAATATTATATTCAATGAATATCAAATGAAATATCATCAAAATGCCTTTAATTTTCTAGTGGTTCAGGGGTCATGTTTGAGACCCTTCAACCTGAGGTTTTTGAGATTCCTAGAATGAGAAAATTTGTACATTTATACCATATGTATTTAAGACAATATATTTAAATATATATTAAGAGGGTAGATGGGTATGTTGTTATTCACATAATTTCTTGTATCATAACCAATATATGATATTTCCTCTATAATAACATGTATTACATTAGGTCCCTTAATTGACAATGAATATTCGAGCGTGTAGACACACCAAGATATTAAATAAGAATGGTTATTTTTATATGATGCATAGTAGTCTAATTTGGTATATAGATATATTTTTTTTGATAAGATCATGCTATATACATTTATGGATATAGTAGCATTGATGTTTTTCTCAATAATTATCTATTACTACATATATGGATCAAGAGAGTTGTAATTTTTGTAATCACTATAATGCATAATGGGATCTCACATTGTGGTTGACTGAATTCGGATTATTTTTTACAATGATAGAATCTCTAAAAGTTTTTCATAGTAAATCTAGTTCTATTTTAATGGGTATTAAATAGGATTTTATACAACTTGATATAAATGACATATTTCAGTAATAGTGTTTGAATATATTATAATGTTATTCAATATAATAATTTCACACATATTATATATGATACTATATAAGGTAAAATTTAAAAAGGTCTATTATGATGTAGTGGTTGTTGGAGACTGATAGAGAGATTCCCTAACGACATATATATATTTATGTTTTATTTATATGATATATTACATTTTATTTATGGTTTAAATGATTGAAGTAGGAATTCATTTACACTTAATATGATAGTATTTATTGTTTTTATGAATTGATAATCAATCTGACTATCATTTAATCAACCATTTTCATTGAAGAAATACTTTGTAATAAATGATTAGGATACATTCATGTCATTTATGGTATGTATAAATTATTTAAATTCATGATGAATTTATAAATCATGAGGACCATCCTTCTAGATTATATATTATAAATCCATATAATTGTTGTAATATGTGGATTGAAATCCTCATGATTATATGATGCTACATGAACCTAAACCACATTAACCATCATCTTATTCTTATATATGTACTAGATTATAATCTAGGGAAATATGGATCTCTCTTTATCATTGATGGATTATGGTATAACTTATTTATAATGTATAGAGGTGGGATACATTTATTATCCACATTTTTTATCTGCATAAAACACAACATTGGAATATTATGAGAATAATAAGGTCCCTATTATAAATCATGTGGTTTTTAATGAATTACAAAATTATATATTTTTCACATGTTACATATTATCTTTATTTGATATCCTTAGACAAGGGTCTTTATTATATGTATATTTATATCTGAAATTTTATTTGACTATAAAACAACCCTACAATATTTTGTTTTCATATAAGGGGAAGTAGAGTTTCCCTTTTTTATTCCATTAGGGAATCATATGATCATAAAATGTCGAATGAGGTTCTTTGTCATGATTTTCATATAAGAAATTAGATATTCATTAATATTGTAAAAGAAAAAGGATTAGGAAAATGGGTTTAAGCCCTTATGGGAATGTTCTTATTGTTCAGTTTCTATTATGGACACATAGTGATTATAGTTTTGTTGGTTAATAATTTGTTTATTATAGTGAGGAAATTATACAAAATAATATAATAGAAGTGGTAACAATTAGATGTTTGATTATATATTTAAATATTACCATATTGGTTTGATACCAACTCTTGAGGGGTAGTATGGATGTGAATGGTGTTATAATTTAGCATCAAAGATGAATCTATCATATAATATTTTATATTGATATGATACTTATATACATTGAGTTTCATTGATTAAGGTAATGTGATTGGTTTTATCCATGAAAAGTTTTGTCACATAGAAAGGGTTCTTGATTAATGGAAACGATCATATGAAGAGACGGGGTGAGGATAACACATCAGGATACTAGTAGCCTTCCTGAAAAATTTAGCAATTACTCAGGGATTATGAAAAAGTCTCCCAACCTAAGGTTAATGTTTATGTAATAATGGTGAATTGAAATAATTCAAGGATTTTTATATTATATTTACATTAATGAATATGAATTCAGTAGATGCAGGTCCCATGTTCCTAAAATCATAAAAAATGTTAATTATGAAAACAGAATCAGAAGTGTTATTATAGAACAATCAAATAAATAAAATTGGCTTCAGGAGATATTGAATTAAGAACGGTATTGCACATTTTGTACGACATGTGTTCATCATGGATAGAGAGTGGCATGATGAGTCATCTAGAATTTTTCAATAAATTGAATATTATGGACATGGTAATTGACATAAATTACTCACTTGTGAAAATATATTGATTTATATTGGATTATATTTTCTTTTTCAAAAAAATATTATTTTTTGTGAGATGAGATTCATTTACTTATTTAAAATATCAAAAATCTCTCAATATATCATGTTTATTGATATTTATAGTGATTTATAGTAAAAGATGATGTGGATTAAGAAGTAATTCTATACATGAGAAACAATGATTTACATAACATTGAGAAATGTAGACTCATATGAGATTTTTATTTTGAGGGACACTATGAATTTTAGTAAACATATATATTTCTAAATTGTCATCCAACATGGCCCATCATGGACATGTTTTTTTAATCAGTAACTCACCCACCCCTCATAATTGTGTCTAATTGGTGTTATGTACATTTAATTATATAGATGTTAATATTTTTTAATATATCCCACCCCCATTCCCACTTAATTACTGCATCGAAAATGTTTCCCTATAACCCAAACATTGTGATGAGGAAGTCAATATAGACAACTAATCATTTAGAAAATATCAGAAGAATTCAATATTTTCATAAAAATAAACTCCTGTTATGTAGTCATATAATAACCATATTTATATTAATTTATGCTCATTGATAGGAATATCATCCATGAATTCTACATTCATGACTAAAAAGTTAGTAATTCCTCCTAGAATTTATTTTAATAAGTTAAACTTGGGCTAGCCTAATCATTTCACATAACATAGTATTTGAAAGATTCTATGGATTCACATAAATATGTAAATGGATACTAAAACTACTGAGTATTTGATCACATGGGGGTATGTTTTAATGTATATCAATTGGATGAGACGAAACAAATGTGTTTTATCCAAAACACAAGATGACATAGAATCTGGTAAGTCCAGACCAAAGAGAGTATCCATCATCTCAAAGACTCTTACTCTATTGTTTCCATTATATAATATAATAATGAATCATTTGGCCATCTTTATCAATATATTCTAATTATGGAGGAGATCTTTTTAGCATGGGTAGTCACATATCTCAGACACCATCTATGTGATGATGGAACAATGCTTAGAATTGGATTACACAATGTGGAATCCAACATGAAGTGTTAATAATTTGACACCTAATACTGATACTTATTATAAATTCTATGCACACATGTATGATTACTACAAGGAATTTTTTCTTCCAGGATAGTGCATAGAGAGTGAATGATTACAATGATATATATTTAATGATATCTGGTTGTTGTCAAACAAGGTTTGGTATATATGTGAGGATTTTGGATATCTCAAATTCTATATTACAAATTATAATATGGAATTAGAATCACATATACATGCCTATGATTAATAAAACTATATATGTTAGATTTTGAGTATGTTTTCACCTTGTACAATGAACTTATTCTTTTACTATGGCGAGATCTGGATAATTTTTTAGGATTACCATATGATTTTAGGGGTATCAATACTTTGTAACATGTACAATGATTTTATTCTTATGTAAAACTCTTCGGGTCACATAAAAGATTCAAATATTGCTGATGGTAATAGTATTATTATTATGGGATGAGAATCAGGGAGAAATATTCAATTAAATAAAAGTTTCTTTTATGGATTGTTTTATGATTTTCATATATAGTACTAATTGGAGGATGTCTTAGAGGATGAATAATTTCTCTATTATTCATGAACAAATAAAAGATATATATTACTAATTAGTCTTGGTATATGGATATTACATAGAGTGGGGTTACTTTAGGACCCAACATATAAAAAAAAGCTAATATGAAAGTAAAATTGAATACTTTTCTTGGCGGGGAGACACTAATAGTATGAGATTCTATTATGTGGTGAGGGCATGAACGTTAATTATTGTGATGTAGTTGAAATAAAAACATTATATTGATATCTTCTTCCTATTCATAGTGGAGATATATGAAATTCCTGATAATTTTAGTCATTGGAAAATTAAATTATTTAGTTGTGTCTTATATTAATTTATTTGTGGGTGTGCCATTTTTTACGGTTTGGAGGTATGAATTTATAAATAAAATTAGTCCCTAGATGAAATACATTAGATTAACCCTATTGGGTACATGTGGGTGTGTTCAGATGGTTCATAATAGTATGAGGTGAATCACTATATGATGAGTAAAATAGATGCTCAAATTATCCCCATTGAAATCATTAACAGAGTTGATCATAGTGATTATTAATTCTATTATCTATCAGAGGGCATATATAAAATATTTTAGAATAAGGGTTTTTATATGTGTATCCATGCTATTCTCATCTCTGATACATAATACAAACATATAAATTTTATTAAATTCCACTATCTATAGAGGTACATTCTCTAGGTTTGAACAAGGTATTACAGTTATATAAAACAAAATACTATGCAACATCATTAGTGGATTTTATCTGTTGAGAGAACCATGATTGAGAACATGTCTGTAACATCCTATTACATTTATTAGTAATGTTTCCCATTTTTTTATGTTTCTATTTTTTAATATGTCCTTGAAATTGTTTTTATGGGTTTAATGTAGCCTACAGAGATGGTACACATCATATACCTGGGGTACATGTCCTATACTAGTTGATGGATAGACTCCATGAAGGAGGAGGTCACGTTGAAAACTAGTACACGTCATGACACATGGGTACACATCATGACTCATCTCTCACCCTACATATTGTCACATTTTTTGTTGTTTCACTCAACCATCTCTTTCCAGACGTCATTGATCTCGACCCTAGGCCGCACCCATGTGATTTTAATTGGCACCCCTCTTTATAGAGAGATTTGATCATCATTGGATCATCATTAGATATACATTGCGACTCTCTAGGAATGTTTTATATTCAATTATTCCTTATAGAGTATCATTATAGTGCCAAAAAATATTGGTATCAGATCTGCTACTCTATGTTGAATTATTATTGTAGTCCTCTTTTAGATCCATTGTGAGATCTCATTTTTGAGGCATTTTTCCTTCAATATTTTTGTTTGGGGGGATATTTGTTCTGTAGTTTCATGGTTTTTCCTCTATCCATGTAAAACTTTATTCTATATTGAATCAATAATGATGTAGATTTGATTCTATTTAATTTTTATATGTCGTCATCTTTCTTTTGCTTTTAGTTTTTCATTGCTGATGTGGTCGACCCGCACATCGAGGTAGGTGGTTCTGTCCTTATTTTTCGAATTTGATTACAATTTTATTTCTTGATTTTCTTCATTTTCTGGGTAAAATTTTATTTCATAAAAATATTAAAATTTTATTGATGAAACCCAATTTCTGTGAGTTGGGATATTTTAAATGGTTTTGTCATTGAAATAGGGAATACCCCGAATTCTATATAATTATGGTGATATTGTGGAAATTGATTAATTTAAATTGTTGAATTTAAATTTTAGAAATGTGGGAAATGCTTTCAATTCTATTTTGAATTTATTTGTGAAATTTAATTGTAAATAATATGTATTCATTTTGGAATTAACATCAAACTCATTAAAATGGATTAATATTATTTTATAGAAACCCATTGGATATATATTTTGAAAGAGGCATGGTTTTAATAAACAATATTTTGGATTTAAATGGAATGAAATTTTAGTTTTTTAAATGGATAAATGGGACCTAATATATATATTAAGAATTTTAAAAATAAATATCCCATCATGTAATCGAATAATGAATCCATAGATTCTTAGTGAGTTATTTTGGATACATTATACACTACATCAACATTATTAAACATAACTGCAGTTGGTCACATCCTTGATGGAAGGGTGATGAGTCGCCGATAGACATTGTTAGGGGGATGTGGGTATACTCAATTTTCAATGTCCACATAGAGAGTGAGGAAACCTATAATTAGTTAATACTATTTATCCTTATGAAAGATGAACATGTTTCTCACTTTTTTGTTTATATATGAAGTAAAAAACTTACTAAAATGTTGGTTGAACTCTTTTACATTCCTGTTGAATTTATATAAAACAATTTATGTAAATTCGTTACATAATCCACTACTTTAGAAATATTTCATCTCTCGTGTAGTAAAGAAAACAGATTAAAAATATTTTCCATCATTTAAACTTCATAACATTATTCGTTTAAATATTATTTACAATTTAAATCATGTTTATTTTTGTAAAATTGAAAAAAATGTCATTGGTTATTATATTTGTGGACTCTGTTATTAAATCTTTGGTGGTATCATACTAGGCATTATCTCACACTATACATTATTCTTCATTTATTTATATACCTTATTCATCCTGGTTCGAGAAAGGGGAATGGGTTATTGGAGGTGGATCCAGGTGCAGAACAACGTTCTTGGTGATTTGTGTCCTTAGGGACATGGGTTATGTTTCACCATTTTTTAGTAATTTATGTTGTAGTACTTTGAGATTTTATTCCTTGATGTTTTATGGGACATTACTCCCAATGAGGCTTCCATTTTATATGTGTTCTATATTATTATCTCTTTCTTCAAAATTCAAATGGAAAACATCACTTCCACTTTTATGTTGTATAATTCCAGGTGTTATTCATCGACCCATGGTGATCGAGAATTCCATTTGGAATATGTCAGTGTCAGGTCGGTTATTGGTTTACAATGGAACCTGGGATGGTTCATGAAAAATGTGGATCATTGTTAGGTTGAATCATTTTTCGTTACGTCAGTATGAATTTTTGAAATCATATCCGGAATTAGGAGGTAGTTTCCTTTCATTTAATGGCCAGCTCTCACCGCAATGAACCTTAAGTCACAATGGGTGGTTAGGAAATGTTGTCTTGTGGATTTGTTCTTGTATTTTTTCTGTTAAGATTTGGATATAAGGAAATCCAAATAATGTATGTTACATCTGTAAAGAATAACTTATCTTTTTTATCAGATTGAGTGTTAATGTAATTTTTTCCTTTTACCTACTAATTTAGTGTAGAATCATCTCTCATAGAAGATGTGAACAATAAATTTAGGAAAATGAGGATTCTGATCATCAATGATAAAATAATATTGTTGTTTCGAATCTATTAGATGTGATTGTGGGAACTGTCCAAGAACTAGTATATGGACCACCTCCAGCCCTCACACAGGCTCCAGTTGTGATTCCTTAGTAGAATGATCTCCAGAATCATTCGCATGACTTACTTCGTCATAAAACTCCATTCATTAAGGTTTCCACAAACCCAAATCAAGTTTAAAAATGGTTTGGAATGCTGTATCATCTATTTTTGTTCATGGAAAACCTAGAATTGATCTGGGTGATGTGTTTCACCTTTGTGCTGGATGGATCGAGTAGAAGATGGTGGGACACGATGGTAACAATATAGAAACATGAGATCTTATAGTGGAAATAGTTCAATTAACTTTTCACCAACTAATTCTATCCAGATTAAATAGTATTTCCTAAGGCTATAAGATTCTTCAGGCTCGAGTAGGACAAAAACGCAAGACTAAGTATTCAAATCTATTTTGATATCTGGTGTAGTTTTATCCTGATATTGTATCTAATTAGTGGATGAATGGTCAATGGTTCGAGATTGGTCTATGATCAAATATTGGTTCTAATGTATTCTTAAGAAATACTCCATCTTATGATGATATGATAGATAGGAAAATTATTGTTTTAGTGGATGTGGATAAGACGTGTAACACCCCACATAAATAAAGAATATGACATTTTCACATTTTTCCATATTTGTGAATAAAATATTAATATAACTTGAAAGGGGACGCTATGCTCGATGGTGTACCCAATACGCAACAACGAGTTTCTTGTGAATCTTACGTTGCACTCTAATAATAAAATAATATTATTTTACAATGTAGTTAATGCCTAGCCATTGTAATGGGGGTAATGAATAGAACTAACTAAAAAATGATTGTATATGTTTGTCAAATATTTTTACTTTTTACAATAAATGTTAGAGGATTAAAAATGCGAATGAATCCAATTTTAAGAGTAAACATTCTAATATTCTTTAAAAAGTCAATTAACCACCTTTTGATGACAAACTTCTTTTAAATCCACTTTATGACAATTTTATGTGTTATATTTTATAAAATAAAATTATTCTTTAGAATCAGGATTTCAAAATTTACTTTGTGTAAATTTTTGGTATTTTTCCGATAAAGTTCATTTTTAATGAATAGTGAAAATGATGTATTTTAATTCAAAACCTCTTTTTAAACTAATTTATTTATATGATTATATTCTATTTTGAAATGGTTTTAAATTTAAATTAGAATATATTTTTAAAATTTAATCCAATAGTGGTCGCTGGAATTAATTTCATCTTGAAATTAGACTTAAACTATTGTCAATCTTTTGATACGTATTGTTTCATAAAAACACGCTATTTGCTCTGATAGCAGGAATTAATTATTAAAATAATTAATGTAACTTATATGTTTTGAATTTTGTAAAATAGAAATCATTTTAGATTTCAGAATAGCAAATATAGCTTAGGGTGAATTTTTGGTATTTTTATGGAAAACTTCAATTTTTGATGAATTGTGAAACCACTAAGTGGTACTTAAAAAACTGATTTTTCGTTTAAATGAAAATTTACCACCTCTGTGTTTTGAATTTCAAAAATTTGACATACATGGTTGTAATTAATAAGTAAAATGTGGTTGAATGGGATTAAAATAAATTTTTTTGGTGAATAGTAACTTTTAATTTTTATTCACCATTAGAGGAAATTAGTGTAGTTTAAGGTAAAAATAATTTTTTAATAATATGAAATTACATAGACACATGTCCTACCCTCATTGGATGATTCATGTCCGACCAATAAAATCTGTGGGTCAACTTGGGGACCCCATGGAGCCACTTTGGTTGGAAAATGTCATTAATATCTTTTTATTTAAAGTTAAAATTACACTGTCCCAAACATGTTTTGATTTACTAAAACAATTTTTAGACGGGGTTATACAAGTAATATTTTTTGACTATAAATATTAATTATAATTCTAAAAATATTTCCTAAATCTTGATATTTTTTTAATAATTTCTAGATTTTATATAAATTAATTTATTTATGACACCGTGATGATGCAGTGATTAACTCATAAATGAACGATTTAAATAAAATGAGAAGACATGGTGAAATATAAGTCTTAAACTTGTAAAAAACCTATTGGATTGTTGTATTTCGAAACCTTATCACATTATCCTCGAAATATATCATTTTTGGTCCTTTTAAATCTGAAAATCATTTTATAATAATGTAATATTTTATAACTTTCCAAGAGTTCCCCTCCTCTTCTCTTGTAAAAGGCCCCCACCTCTACCACCTTACACATACCTCTCAAGCCTTTGGCTCGGCCAAAACCTACCAATTTCATATCTCCACATCCCTTTCTACATCTTTGAAGCCTCACTTTATGCTGAATCCATTCCAAGGAATCCTTTGAGCTCAAATCAAATAGAGTTACCCGATTTAAAGGTAGTGTCTTCCCTTGTGGTCTTTTGTTTTATTTTTGTTCTCCCAACCCCTAAACTCTTTTAATTACTTTTTTTTGTAACAACACCAGTATCTTAAATATAATAGGATGCTGTTATAAGATGTTTTTGAGCTACACTTTCACAAACCTCTGTCTAATGGTTAAAGAACATACTGTTTCTATGGATGGCGAAATACTGCCTCACGAAACGATGATTGTTCAATATTATTTTAACACCTTCAAAGGTGGAGATTAAGATGTCACTATATTTATATATGATATATAATATGTTTATGTTTTTCTTAAGCTTCTGTATTTTCCATTTATGGCATACATTTATGGTTTCCATTATGGGTAAATGCGATATCTTCATTTTAGAAAGTGCGGACTACCGCCCCCTCAAAGTGATTTGAATCGTTAATGCCATATGTGGGACGTATATAGGATGGAATTAATGTTATTACATATGATATCATACTGGAATTATAATATACCTTTATATCATTATTATTTAATTCCATTTAATACAAAAACAAATCAAAGTAGCGTTCATGCATAAGTACGGCCTACCATCTCCATGAACGGTACATTTCATTTCTTATCTCCAAATTTTATGTACTATTATAAGTACACATATATAATGGATATATATGTAATATATTACATCTAATTTATGGATATCATTAAGTAATTATAATATATATATCTCTCATTTTTTTTAATTCCATTAATATGACAAAAAATGAAAGTAGCGTTCATGCGTACGTATGGTCTACCGTCTCCATGAACGGTGCTTTTAAATTTGTATCTCCAAATGTTATTGAATAGTATAAAATGAATATATACTAAATATATATGATATTTTAAACATCAATACTATTCTGGATATGATGTACCTATAACTACATGGAAAAATTTTCCAACAATTTCTATTTTTACTCATGTACCGAACATCGACAAAAACGTCTGATATGAACTCGCTTTATTAACCAATTATTATAACATTATAATATGTGATATTAACTTAATAATAATCTTTAAATTATGTCCTTATTAAATTATAAATTGTCCAAATTTTATTATCCAGGAGATTAAATAACGGTCGAGTCATGTCGGACACGAGGTAAGGGATCCTACATCTCTCTTTCTTTTTAAGTACTCTCCTTTATGCCACTTCTTTTAAGATCCTATTTCCTATGATGGGGGATGTTCTTTTATATTCCTATTTATGTAAATTTTATTTTAATATGATTAGAGACCCTATTTGATCTCATCAATCCATTTTTTTATGTTTTAAGGGGCGCCGTTAGGCTGCCGAGTTTTTGTAAGGGTTTTTCATCTCACTTTTAGTCCAGTGAGATTTATGCTACATTTGCCACCATTTCCTTTGAGTGGTGTATTTAATTCCCATTATTATACTCTTTGTGTTATATGATTTTATTTATGGGTATTTACATATTCATTGTATGGCCCTTCTTGAAAGGGGTGTACGTTTCGAAAGTTACCCAAGTCGGTAAGGGAACCTTTCACCCTCCTCTTTTTAAAAGATGTCTTTTGTTATGTCTTTTAATTTACATCTTTTTATGGTGGGATATGTTATTATATAACCTTATAGTTGTAAATTTTATGTCCACATGATGAGATACCATTTTCTCTCTCATCAACTAATTTTATGAATTTTAATGTGATGTCGTTAGGCTGTCGAATTTTACCAAGGGAACTTCTTAACCCAATTTCGATTTCTTTGGGTTCAACATGTAGTTATTGAATATGTCATCATTTTAATATGTGTGAATGACCATTGATTGTTTAACACTTAATATCCACTTATATTGGGTGTATTTATATTTTTTCACACATAATTATGAGATTTTTTTATCTTTATTTTAAGGATACATTCTTTATAAGGGATTTCATCTCATTTTACATTTATATTGAGACATCATTGTTGTTATGCACCAATTCACTCTTATGTGGTGTATATACTGTCCCTAGTAATATCATATCATGAATCCATTTATTCTCATGATATTTTGATTAAATGTTATTCCTCAATTATGGTATTCAAGTGTCTCTCATTTTGTTAAAAACCCTTTAACTAAAATATCATTTTAAATGTTTTAATGATTTATTCTTATAAATATTTCTCATTAATATCCATGTTTTCAAAATGGGTTTAAGGATTTATTTATATGGATATTAATGGTTTAAAATGTTAAAAGCTTCAATGTGGTATGTGACAATTTGATTTCAAAATATCTTTATAACATGTTTTAAATGATTTTGAAAATGGTTTTGAGAATGGAGTAATTATCTTAAAATGTTATATTGTTATTGAAATGTGGGAATTTTATCCTTTCTTTATGCTTTTGTTATGTTCTATGATTATGTTATGGTACTTGGGAATTTTTTATGAATACGGGTGGTTCCGTGATAAACTAAGGGTGAGTGATCCTGATATAGCACTTCAATACATTGGGTAATGCGAAGGTGTTAAACATTAAGTTTTCTCGAAAGAGATTACGGGAATATAATATGATGGGTATTCCAAATGTTATCAAGAGGGTTACTCCCTACGTAAGAATGTTATGAATTACTCAAGTTTAATTTATGTCTTATGATTTCTATGATTTATTCATGATTTGATGAGGTATGTTAAAATGCTTATGTTTTATGAGTAAAGTATGATTTCATACATGGAATAATGTTTTCTTTTCATACTTTTATATCCCTTACTGAGCTTTTTATGCTCATCCCATGTTTTTGAAATTTTTTTCACAAGCCAAGGGAAAGGTGCATGATATGATAATAGTGTCTAGGAAGTGTCCAGAAAAAATCCATTTTTTATTTTAAATATGTTTATATTTATGGAAAAAAAAGAATACTATATTATACGTAACCACATTGTTTGAATGTTGAATGTAATTCATGATTTTTGATCTAATTCTCTAAAACTCTAAATCTGAAAAGATCTAGAATGTGAATTATTCATTTAATTCAATATTAAGTAAGGTTTATGGCCGGGGCCTTATAAGATTCCAGGGTTTCGGTGGGTTCCATATTATCCTTGTAGTAATGTTGGTTCCTTAAAAAGAAAATAGAATCATGATTATTCTTATAGTACTTTTAAATGATAGATTCATTCCAAACAACCTAATTTTCTAAGAGGATGATCTTATGTCTACTATCAGTGTGTCGAGCTTGGATATTCTAGGAGTGTTTTCACTAATGCACCCAAGGATTGGAGTTCATATGGGGATTCATGACACATATAGAGGTTATTCCATCACATCTCTACTTCGTGTAGTGAGACAAGATTCTCATATACTCCTAAAACTACGGGTAAATTAAATGGTACACATTTAAAAGGGTTCTATCCATAGACATCAAGAATGAAGCTTCATTATGAAGAGTATGAGTGTCCATAAAAAGAAGGAATACATCTTACAACTATTGGAGGAACCATTACCATTTCTTCATCCTTAGTGATTGCTCTATTTGATAATAGAGCGTTATAATCTTTTATTTTAACCCGTATTGTAAATCGTCTTAAACATCTTATGGAGAAAATGTATTCTGTATTGTATATTACTAAACCCCTAAATACGTAGATAGTGTAGGGTATCTGTATTCATGATTGTGTTTTCTCTGGTTCATATGTCGAGATAGCATGGATTTTTATAGTTCATGATTTAAAATCTCTTGATTTTGTGTTCGGGATGGACTGAATCATTACCAAGAAGGCCAAAATTGATTGTTGTCATCTATGGGTCTAAATTAATATAGCAAGTAGTGTTACTACTTTCCTTTAAGGACAGTGGGATCCAATGTGGAGAAGATCCATTCCTTCTTGTCCTAAGTTTTGTAATGTGATATTATTGTTTACGTTTGATCTAGATAGAGATTATTAATGTGTTGATCTTCCTCCAGTAATCATCGAGTTTTTTTATTTTTCTAGTGATTTCTCTTCTCTACCATTGGTGAGAGTGGTTAACTCTATTATTGACATAATTCATGGAACTCAACCCATATCTATTCCTTCTAACTGAATTTCACTAATTGAAATGAAAGAGTGAAAGTCATAGCTAACGAATCTTCTTGAGAAATGTGTTATCTTATTGAGTGTGTCACCATTGTTTGCACTGGTTCTCATTACTAATAAGGCTGAAGGATATATTCTCTTATGTGTCGATTTTCGAAATCTCAATCGAGTTACATTAAATAAAAATTATCCAGTAACATGGATTTACAATCTATTTGATCAGTAGAAAGGGGTGATGTGTTTTTTGAATATCTTCCATTGAAAAGTTTACAATCAGGTGTGGAAAAAATAATCAGTCATTTAGAAAACCTTTATTATAAGCATGTATCTCCATGATCAGTACCTTTTTATTCCATTTGGTCTGACCAATGGCCCTACAGTTTTCATTTCCATAATGAGAATGATTTTCCATGTGTATCCTGATACCATTGTGGTAGTCATTTTGGATGACATTCATGTCTACTCCAAGCACGTGGAGGACCATTTGAAACATATGATAATTGTTTATAGTCTACTAAGAAATCACCACAATTAGGCAGAGCACCCAATGTGTGATTTCCGTATTCATGAAGTGAAATTTCTGGGAGACATGGTGTCTAAATAGTGTTTATCAGTTGATCCTATGAAGGGGATGGCTATTATGACATGGGAGAAACCAAAAAATGTATTCGAGATCTAGATCTTCCAGGGATTAGCTAGATATTACCACTAGTTCATGATAGTTTTCTTGATGATGTATTCCGCAATGACTTCTCTAACATGGAAGGTGGTGATGGTTTCATGGGATGTGAAATGACAGAGTTCATTTGTAGAGATGAAGTTTTTGTTGAATAATTCATTAGAGTTGACTCTTCCAAAAGCAAGGAAGGGATCTGTGGTCTTTTTTGATGCATCAGGATCAGGTTTGGGCTGCATTCTTATGTGGGTGATCATCTAGTAGCTTATGGATCTGGTCAGCTTCTGCCACATGGGAGTAATTATCCTACCCATGACCTGGAACTTTCAATAGTGATTAATTCTCTTATCAGTTTTTGGAACTACTATTGTGGCAAATTTTTTATGGGCTTTGCATACAAAAAATTCCTAGGTTATATGTTCTCTCAAAAATGATTGAATCTTTAGAAGAGGAATTGGGTGAAATACCTCGATTATTTTGACTATGACATTGCCTATTCCACAGGAAAAGGAAATTTCATTGTAGACTTGTTGAGAAGGAATCATACATACCATGTAGTGAAAGAATCCTCATAAAAGTTGAATTTGATGGCTCTCCTTGCACTGTTGCATATTGTATTTCATGAGGAAGGTAATGAGGTTTATTTGGAAAGTGTTTAGTTGAAATCTACTCTTCTTGAGAGGATTATTCCAGATCCTGATCTAGATGATATTTTATGTTAATATAGAGACTCTCTTTATGGCGGGGGGACAGTTTCCTAGTTGTCGTTCTACAAAGAGGGTGTTCTATGATAATAGAATGTCTATGTTGTTCCCTTTGCATCACGGAAGGTATTGATGGGATATTTCCATAACATCAAATGGTATGTACACCTAGAAACCAATACGATGTTCTATTGACCTGAGGTGATAGTTCTGGTGGCTGGGAATGAGGTGGGAAATTTATGAATTTTTCTATCATTGCTATATGTTCCAACAAAGGAATGATGACCCACGGAATCCTTCGACTTTACGTTAGCCACTTCTAGTCCATACAAGAATGTGGGATGAGATATTTATGGTCATTGTGTTTAGGTAGTTGTGTACCCTAAGAATGAATAATTCAATATGGTTTATGATTGATAGGCTGACCATGTTAGATCACTATAAACCCATTCGATATACATATAGAGTTTAAGATTTTTTCGATCTATACGTGAATGAGAGTGTTCAATTTTCATGGATTTTCATCTGCTATAGTATTTGTTATGGATCCTGGGCATACTTCTCACCTTTGGAGAGGACATTACGAGGTACTATGATCTAAAGTCCATTTAAACATGACCTACCATCTGCAGACGGATGGCCTGACAAAAATAGAAATAAATATTCTTGAGGATATGATTCCCACTTGTGTTCTTGACTTTGGTGGGGCTTATGATGATCACTTATGGATTGATGGGTTTTTTTTACAAAAATGGTTCCCAATCCACAACCAAAATAGAATCTTTTGAGGCCTTATATGGACATCCTTCTAAATAATTTTTGTGCTAGTTGGAGGGTAGTGAATCTACCTTAGTTGGATCATTCTTGGTGTAAGAGATGATAGCTAAGATTCAACTAATTCATCAAATAATGTTGACAGCACTAATATAGTATATGTCTTCTGATGAATGTTGTCGTAGAACATTGGAATTTTAAGTTGGTGATCAGGTGGTCTTCATGGTTTCAACCCGATTGTGTCATCAAAGGCTTGGGAGATAAGAGAATCTTGGTCCTTCACTTTGTGGTACCTTTAGAGGCTATTGAGCATGTTGGATAGGTTGAGTACCATAACGTGTTCCATGTATTGCAACTGAAAAAGTATTTATCTGATCTTTCTCACAATTTGAGCTTGAATGATCTAGAGATCAAGCCGGGTTTTATTTTTGATTGAGCAAACTCTCAAGGGATTTTAATCTGAGGACATGGTATATTGTGGGAGGATGAAACAATTGGTTCTGGTACTATGGAAGAGTTGATCTGATTATCACAAGATCTAGGAACGTGCTTCTCTCATGGGAGAGTAGTGGTCTCATATATTTTCCATAAACTCTTCCATGTAATATATCTTGTGGAAGTATTTTTTTTATACTGGGGAGGTTATAACATCATATTACATTGATCAGTAATGTTTTAAATTTTTCTAAGTTCCCTTTTTTGTTTAATTCCATTACGAAGTTTTTTTGGGTTTACTGTAAGCTGCATATAATGAACACGCCATGTACTGGTTAGGAGGTAGAAGTCATGTAGGGGAAGAACACTTTGATAATGGTACATGTTTTGAATTTTGGGTACACATCATTTAGGGTGAATTTATTTTCAGACATTGGAAATAGTTTTTCGGAA
The DNA here is from genome assembly GCA_963277665.1 of Viscum album. Taxonomy (NCBI): domain Eukaryota; kingdom Viridiplantae; phylum Streptophyta; class Magnoliopsida; order Santalales; family Viscaceae; genus Viscum; species Viscum album. The sequence continues at coordinate 552,906,895 of OY728138.1, forward strand.
AACCTTATCCATCATGGAATACACGTCATGAACCTTCGTTACACGTCATGAATCAGTCGGCGCCAAACTTAAAGTCACACATTTTATTGTTTAGATCAGGCCACATATCAAATACATTGTATCTCTTGACCCTATTCTACTTCTAAGAAAATTTCATAGGAACCATTCTCTGTGGATTGTTCCAATCCACATTGGATCTTCGTTAAGTTTGTGGTGTGACGCTCCATGTAAGTGTTCCTTCTGGTTCTTCTATGATTATAATTGCGATAGCGCCCTAGCTTTGAATTATCATATCTGATAATTTATATTGTAATATTGTTGTTTTCTTATTCTAGATCTGTTGTGAGATCTCATTTTATAGGTCGTTTCCTTCGTTAGTTGTGGTGCCAAGGATGTTGACTATCGATGTGCATGGTTTTCCTATATCCTCCAACCCCTTTAATCCTAAATTGAATCAATATTGGTGTATATTATATTCACGGTCCCTCATTGACCACATATAGATTTCAATTCTATTTGTTTTCAATTGTGGGAGTCTGTGATAGAAACGTTGTGGTAGGTGGTTCCATCCGGATTTGGATAATTTGATTACCAGTGTATTACATGATTTAATTCAATTGATTGGTTAAATTAAATTTCATAAACATACTTTAATTTTATTTTATAACACCCAATTCTAATGAATTTGGATTTTTGAAATGTTTTTGGCAATAAAATTTGGTGAAAACCCCAATTACATTGAATTTTGGTGGGTTTGAGGAAATTGGATAATTTAATTTATTGAATTTAAATTGTGGACTTGATGGAATTTTTTTCAATTAATTTTTTTAATTTAACCATGAAACTAATTTATAAAAACAATTGAACATTTTTTGAATGGATGTAAAACTCTATAAAATGGATTGAAATTATTTGATAGAAACCAAGTTGAATTATCTTGAATGGATGTTAAAGAAGCTTGTTTTTTAATAAAACATGTTTTAGTTATAAATGCAATGATAATTGAATTTTTTATTGATAATATTTTCATTTATTGGATATTATGAATCCTTAAAATATATTTACCATAATGAACGAGAACATGAATGCCTTATGTAGTTGGGGAGTTATTTTGGTTCAATCTACGCTATTACAATGTTCTAAAACATAAATATAGTGTGTCACATCCCCAATTGGACATGGATAAGTCACCCCTGGATAGTTTAAGGGGTAAATAATATACTCAATTTTCTATATCCACATAGAGCGCTTGTAATAGTATATCTGTATAATACAATTATACCTTTTGAAAGATGGCCATGTTGCCCACTTTTATATATAATTTTCAGATATAAATGTTTGAAAATTTTGTTTGGACTATTTTGGGTGACTTCTAAATTTATAAATTTCTTTATGTAAATCTTTTACTTAATCCATATTATTTGAATTATTCCTCTAATGTGAAGAAAATAATTTTCTTTCAAATTATTTTTCATCATTTGAACCGTATAATATGATTTCATTAAATATGATTAAAATGAAAAACTAAATTTTTAACAAAATTTGATATATTTTCCTTTGGTTATTGAATTGATGGAATTTTTTAATGATTATGTTATTGTATCCAACTAGGATTAGTCTCATACCCTACTTTTTCATTTTTCTGTTTCTAGGATTTTTTCATTTATGCTCGAGAAAGGGGAAAGTGTCACCTATAGGTGGATCTAGCTGATGAATTGTGGTTTTATTGATCTTTTTCCTTAGGTAAATGGGTGGTATTTCAAAAATTTTTAGTACATTTGGTTGCAATATATTGGGATTTTAGTCCTTTTAGTTTTATGGTGATTTACCACCAGGGGTTTCCTTGGATATGCATACTTTCTTGTTATCATCTGCTTCCACATTCTTCTGGAAAAATATTATTCCCACACGAAGGATTTGTGATACCAGGTGCTATTCACCTAATGTTTAGGATCTTGAATGCCCTTCAGGCTATGTCATGTCTGGCTATTATTAGGTTACCAGGGTACTTGTGATGGTGCATGGAAATGTTGATAATGGTCTGTAGTCAAATAGAACTACTCCAAAAATATTTATGGATAAATATAAGTGTGTATCCTAGGGTGATTTTGGTGACATCATTTACATTGTGTGTTTAATGGGACCAAATACAATTGACAACATTGTATAAGGAAATCCACCACAATGGAATACCATCAATCATTTATGAGGGATTATAATAAGGAAGTAAATAATCATAAGAATCAAGGAAATGATAGAAGGGTTATTGGATCAATTTAGGTTGATCAACAACGTCTGTGGTGTTTTTTTGTATTGAATATCCTTTAATAATTCTGAATAATGTTATATGAGGGAACATAATATATGTGGAAGGGAATAATTATTATATATGAAGATTCAACATTCCATGAAACTAGAAATACTTGAGACAAACTACATCTATAATACAGATGAATTGAATTTTGATGATAACATTTGAAAATTATGATATTCCATGAAAATATCAGAATTTACAAGGCCTTTATTATCTTACTATAGGTGAAAATAATGTACTATATAAATTTGAAGGAATATATTAATTCTTTGTATGGATTCTTACATAAAAAGGTGATGAAACCCCTTGACTAGTGACATGTGGAAGATCATTGATTTCAGAAAACATTATGATCTAGATAAGAGATTGTATAATTATAAAGACTCCTAGGGTAGTATAGTAAACATTGAGGATTCACCTTTATATGGTTAGGTGATTACATCAATGAAATATTGGTGATAGTTATCATTTTCGTATGTCTCTATCAAATCGTACAACTTTTATGGGATTCTTGTTGTGCAAGGAGTATAACTACTATATGTTTGTTGACATGTGATATAATTTATGATATAGGATACCCTATGAATCACGTAGGAGAATGTATAGTAGATTGCGATTTACTAGCTCCATAATGATCATAAAATAGGTGTACTATGGATTTATTCTATATCATTACAAGAGTTTAAAGTTGGGATCCATCTCGATGCCATGGGTATGAAACATTCAACAGAATTGATGATGTTATAATGTGATGAAATGACATTATTTACATATATATACCAACGTGATGTCAAACCATCATCTATAATCTAAAAATTTGGGTGAACTCAATATTTGTTATGAATATTTTCTCATTGTAGATACATCCATCCACAATAAGGATTTGTTATGATGAGATAAGAGTTTCCCATCGAGGACATGGGTTTTCTGGTAGGGGATCATATCTATTATTACTGAAGCCACAATATAATGGCTTCTAAAACAATTTTACAATGATTTGATCATAACTACCTCTCCATTCCAATATATTCCGGATATTCTATCATTAAACCTTTTAAAAAATATTCTATCAACCACACCTGATTTTATTTTATTCATGTTACATGAATAATTATTAATTTTTTTTTGAATTGTTTAACATCATGAGGGATATTGTTTTTAGGATTACAATGGGTCAAGATTTGTATATTACAATAACAATTAATTTTTTCTTGATTGATATGCAAATACATTAATAAATCATTATCGTGAGTCAAACAATCTAATGATTTTATAGAGAGACAATGAGGCAAGGATTACTCTTTAAGAGACTTTTATAATACAAATGGTCTATCCACCACTAATGGGGGATGAAATATATAATATGATCCCCCATTCATATAGAATAATCGATAGATGTATCCTATAGATAAGAATTGTTATCTACTTCTCAAAAATTTCATATGTAATAGCATGATCAAGAAAGGAATTGTACACAAGGAGTAGTCATGATCAAATAGAGAATTCAGCTCTATTGATAGGAATGAATGGAAATTTTGGGCCTCATGACTGTCACCCCACTATATATTATGTGAATATTTATGGTAATTAATTTAAACATGTTAGTGAAATAGGTGGATGATATGGTAAACTGTCATACCCCCCTTAAAATGTATATTGAAATTATATCTGATATGGAAGAAATATAAGTAATAAAGTACAAAAATACATTTTACTTATTTCTAGAGAATTTTATGTAATCACTATGGGTGACTCATACTGACATCACATGGTATTAAGAGGAATATAGTTTATCACATTTTGATGATCATGTGGGGATTATGTGGTATATTTCTTAAGTATTCATCTATGAGTGGATATGGTCATTTTCTCATTAGTAATTTCTTAGGTGATGTGTTAAATGGATCACCAATGTTTTCTCTAAATATATGAGACTGATTTTCATCTTAATGTAGTTTCTTATGTGGTAATTCTAAAATGATTTTTTTGGGCATCAAAAAACAAATGATAAAGGCCGAATGAGCATGAGTAGTCAATTTCCGAATAATTAATGTTTCCATTCCCTTTTTTAATTTGGGGAGCATGATGGTGGATATTTCACTTTATTATTTTACATGTAAAAATCTATTAGTAATTTTAAAAAGATATATTTTTTATAGTAATTTCATCTTATTATTTATAATAAAACAATTAAATAAAAAATTAATGGCTAAAAGGGACATAATTATTATTATAAATAAGACGTAATATATGTTCATTCATATTAAAAAATTGTTCATAATACTGATATATGATTTTGGGTTATAATTTCACATATACCACTATAATTAAAATATAATAATTGGAGGGAACATGGGTTTCTGTGATTATATAAAAAAAATTCCCCCTAAAAACATATCATTTCGTTATGGGGTGTAACATAATGGGTGTAAAATTTACACTTGACAAGTCTGAATATAGAGGGGGAAAATTATATCATTTAGATTTTGAATAAAATGATGAAGTAAAAGATAATAAATAGTTGATCATTGTGAAATGTATGAAATGTGGGCTCACAAACTTTTTTCTATGGATATGGGAAGAATAAAATTATTACAACTAGTAATCTATCGAAAAAATTTAGTTTAACATTATCTTATTGATTAAATTTCCATTTGGACATTCACATTATACGGGAGAAAAATAGGGACTTAGAAACTTGTTCCATCATTATATAAATAAGGGGGTAAAATTGATAATGAATGAATGATGGAAAATAATATTTGTGGGAAAATAATTTAATATATCAAAGAGATATTATCAATATTTTGTCTAATAATCGTGTGTTGTGTAATTATAAATTCAATATATTGAGGAGGAATATTAAAATAGAGTTAATGCATGTAGGCTAGAAATATTTTGGTCGAGTAGGAAATTCTAAATTTATAAGAACTCAATATTTATAATAGATATCAGATAATGGTCGTTCAATATTACTTTCATATAATTCTAATAAACTCTATAAAAATAAAATTTTAGTAACTTTAAAAACATTTTTACCTAGATGACTCGATCATAGGTAATCTACATCATCTTACACTATGTTATTCATAACTAGAACCCTTATTAAACATATCATGCATAATAAAATTCACAATAATTTTGGGAATAGAAAAATATTTATGTGTGAGATTATATGATCAATAAGGATGAAAAAGTAAGATATCACTAAAAAATGATCATGAGAAATGGGAGAAAGGGAATGAAATATGAAAACCAAACACAACATATCATATATCATAAAAATATATCATTCCTTAAATCATTGATTTATATAACACCTCAATAACAACGAAAAAACAACAATTTCTATGAGAAATAATCGATACAATAATACATATATTTGTGGAAAAATAATATTATAAAATCATATGACTGTGACACCGATAAAGACATAAATAACATGTTAGTACAGTTATTACCACCCATGCACCATTATTAATCTTTAGATAAACTCCCATTTTCCCTATTTTGGTCATGGGATAACCTTACATGTATGCTCATCCAGGAATGAGATAGAATTCAATATCCCCATTTCGTTGTATGGGTTAAACTTACATGGACCCATTGATCTCATTAAATATTAGTGATTAACTAACGCATTGGAGGGAGATGAGATAACATCCCATTGTATTATCCCAATGTATTTCTTCTAAAAGTATATATAATATTTATTATATCATAAAATGTGACATTAAAATTGGATTCATAAGAAATTGATCATAGTATAACCCATGGGAACAGAATGGGGTTTATAAACATATCATCACTTAATAACCTATTAAAAAGAAATTTTTTTGATGAAAATATTTCCATTATAGTAATAAACCTTCAAAAGTAAGGAAAATGAAGTAATAATTGGTTCATATCTCAAGTCAGTCATATTCAATATATATATATACATATATATAAATATATTTGAAGATGAATATATATTTAATAAAAACATCATTAATACATTATTAAGGAAAATACATTTTTCATTTGGATATACATTATTCAAAACATAAAAAATTACATTAATATGTTGAAGATTTTTTTATTAAAAATCAATTATTAAAATTATAATGGAATTTATAAATAAAATATTTTCCACTATGGTAGAAAATTCTACTCCTTCTACTCCTGTGGAAAATCATATTCCTTTAATAGTTTTAGTAAAAAGTAAAATGGTCATTGATGAAAAAATTAAATGATTATAGCTATTAATATATTTTCTAAACAAAATCAGAAATGTGTAAAAATTTAATCATATAATAATTGGAAAAAATCAATTTTTTTCATTAAATTTTTTTTTATGAAAACTGGGCATGACAAAATTGGATTATCTACTAAGGGAGGAAATAATGATGAATTCTCATTAAATTATTTCCCTCTTAATTATGTAATTAAATTAAAACTAAATGAAATCATTTATTGGCCTGAAATAACAACACATCATGAAAATAAATGAGTTTGTTATGTAATATATTATATGATTTCATCATTGGAAGGATAATCATTAACAATCATGATAAAAAATTAGATTGTAACATAAAACCATTACCATTTTTATGATGAACGGATCATTAAATCCATCAAAGAAATAATATATTATTGAAATTTAAATAAAAAAATATCATAAGAATATTCAAAAAATATGTTCTTGGGGTCTGAACGACCGAGCGGTGGTGGGACTTCTTGATCGGTGCCACACGATGATACGATTCTCTGCAAAGGAAGATATGATCATAGCTTGGTCTAGCAATCCTCAATCTTTCAACGGTTATGTATTTCATCTTCTTCATTGGTCCTTCTATTTCAACCTAAATCAGGATGTACCTTCGATAGCAGTTTGGGTAAGCTTAACAGATCTGCCGCTTCCATTCCAGAATCCTTCGATTATTGGTATGCTGGGGAACCTGGTAGGATGGTTCCTGTGTTCTCATAGACGTACATCTACATATTTTCATCTGATTATTCCTCGTGTCTATGTTGAGTTCGATGTTTAAAAATAGTCTATGGATTGGATTTGGATTTTGGTCGGAGGGGAGCGGAGATGGAAACATAGGGTGGTCTTTAAATCGTGGCCAACGTTTTTTTTCAAATTTCCATCGGCTAGGCCAATCCTCTTCCGGGAGCCATATTGCACTCAAACATCCCCAAGGTTTGAGGGAAACTGAGGAAAATGAGAATATCGATTTCTATGTCCATGTTCCAAATGAGTGATGTGGGGTTTTCTCGAGGATTTCTTCCCAGCTGGGTCCGTAGTTGATTGAACAACGTTCCAAAATGGTGCACCATGTTGGTGACAACTTTCGAGTTGAAATGGAAAGGTCCATATCATAGGAGTCGGGGCCAATGGTTTCATAAGTATTTGTGCTTTTAAAGAAGGACCCGAACTTTTGTTCCTTCAGTAAGGGGACCCTAGGGAGGTTGTACCCGAAACTCCAACAGGGACTGCAACAACAGATGTCAACCTGGATAAGTAGGTTCCGGGGGAGACCATCAGAGCTAGGGGTGCGATGCCCATGGGTACTGTACGAATCTCTAGTACTTATGGCCAAGTGGTGGGGGCAGTTGGTAGTGCCATCGCTGAGTGTTGTCAGCCTATTGATACCCAAGCATGGGTTTCGACATTGAATGATGGGGGTAACCATCTCATCTATAAGGGATCTTTTACTAGCCTGAAATTAAGTAACAACATTGACTTTTTAAGCAATGAGGGGGGCTCAGACTGTAACTAGTTTTGTACCTCTGAAGACGAATCTGATGGACATGGCCAACCCTCAGATGATGTTGTTATATGAGGGGTTGGAAAGTTCCTACATAGACCAAGGAGAAAGAAGGTTAATAAGGAAAACATAGACCCATGAAGATGCATTTTGTCCATGAAGCAGCAGAAAAATGGGACCAAGGACTACTCCTATCTCCCTAGGCTAATGGAGACTTGGTCAGCATAGAAAGTCGGAACTCTAAAGGAACACAAGGCCTAAATATTGTAAGGTGAAGAGGTTCAACGAATCCGGGAGGCTAGTTGTGAGGTTTTTGTCCCTACTATCCTTGAGGGTGAAAAGTGGCCTCCGGGCTCGGTGCAGCAATGTCAGAATAACTCCAATGATGACTCACAATGACAGATACTTTTGATGTTGATCAAATGGACTTAATTTTGAACTCTGATGTGGAAATGGCTAACGACACGCTGGATATTCAGGAGTTAAGGATGTTGAGGCCGCTTCAAGTGTCCTTTACTAAGGAGTAGGGTAAGTGGATCGACAAGCAGGCTCACATTATACTAAGATAATTCAATATGGGAAAGATTAGCAAGGAGGAACACTTGAAATCGTGGTATATACTTGAAAATCTCTGTGAAGGAGTACTAAATGATTCTTCTGACATCTAGGTAAAGTCTATTCACTAGATATTGTTTATAGAGCATGGCTGGAATCATCTTAAACTTTTCTTTAACAAATCAGTTGTGACCTTTGGTGCTGAATCAGGCGAGGTGTGAGGATTCTCACTTTTCCCATTAAAGTGATTGAAAATAAATATTTTAATGTTGTGATATTGTCATTGGGTAGAATCTATCATAGGAAGTGCTCTGTAATTTATGTTTTTCCAATTAATCCTTCAAAAAATAGAATGTGGTTAAATGTTGAATGTTTATTTTTTTAGTTCCTGGCTACATTTCAAGTGAAGCATGATCTTTCAGAGGTATCTCGTATGGTGTTTGTTCGAAAAACTCAGACTTCAGGGCTTGGTTTTGGATTCATGGGGGTTAGAATCATTTGATATGTTCTAATTTAAAGATCAGTTTCTGCATGGTCCATTAAATTGTTAGTTTTTTTGGTAGGATTTTTTTAGAGGAGGCTTGAGAGGAGTTCGGAGAGGATCAATAGCAAATGGCTGTGTAATGGGGGATTTCACATCGTGTAACAGTATTACACAACATGAAACACTTTTTCATAGATTTTCATATAATTTATCATGTTTTGTATAATTTTACAAGTTGTGACATAGCGATTCAGGATATGTAATATTTTAGTGTTTAAAAAATAAAATAAAAATGATAGGGGCCACATTTTTCGATGGATGTGGTCCTTGGGGGTTATCACATCAATACTGTGGATTTCATGTCATGTAATCCCATGAAACAGAAATGTTTTAAAACAATCCATATGCTCTAGTTTTCACAAATCCTATGGCTACAAAAATATATCTCATTATAGATAAAACTTTGGTTCTATGAGGAGTTCTTTGAACCCTAATTCTATATATCGATCCATTGATCTCAATGGTTATTTGATGGTGATATATGGTGATCCAATGTGCATTGTCTTTTTTTCTAGTATTTCCTCTCAGTTTGGTCTCGTTTTCATCCACATATCATTGTCGTTATATGGAATGTTTTTATCCAAGATTCATAATAGGGTCTCTCTTGGTTGTTATTGGTGTGGTGGTTCTACAACAACCTTAGATGGTAGCAGAAAATGTGGGAGATGTGATTAGAGGACAGTTACATGAATCATTCTCTTTTATAGAAGATTAAAAACCCTTATAGGTAGATATTTTATTATATTTATTTATTTGTGCATCATAAAAGAGGGTTTTTTCTTTTCATACCGCATGATTATGGTTCTTTCGCGTTAATAAATGATAAATAATAGGATGGTTGAATTGAAATTGTAGAAGATTTTATTGGTTTATTTTCATAGATTCTCTTCTTATCTATGATATTTTAATAATATTGTCTCAATTACCCAATATAAATGGTGGCCATTGTGGGTATTTATCATTTGTTATATCTGTTGTGAGTGCTACTTCGGTTGTTGTTTGCTATGGTTCCCCCCAAAATAGAAACTAGTAAATAATATACACCAATCTAATGAATAGATGCCCAAGGATGGTACAACCACTATTATAACCCCTAAATTAATAAAAACATACTAAAAATGGATTCATTAATAAATTTTGAATTCATATAATTTTTTTGTTTGTGGTGATATAGTTATAATTATGCTTGTGTGTTTTCTGCTGGTTTCTTGTGATGGATTTTATTGTACTATGTCGATATATTCATGTATATCCTTTTTGATTTCTATTTGAACCCACCCTAGTTGAGAACTATGTTCCAAACACCCCAATCAACAAGGGGGTGTCTTTCCTAGACATCTTGGTGGGAGTATGAATGGCTGCCCAAACGCTCATCTTTTCTTCTTCTTCCATGTTGAGGTAGTCTTGGATTCTTTGAGAAGGTTCTGGTTAGTGGGTTCTAGGTGTGCATGGGAGAATTTTGATTTTCTCACTGTCTTTGGGATGAGATGATATGTGATTTTCTATGTGTCTTCAGGATGATATCAGTTGTGATTTCTTATGGGTTTTTGTGATGTAACATGGTATGCATCTAAGGTGACTACTGGAGGGATGATACATGTAAGGTGGCCCGAGGGACTATGGGAAGGATGTGATGTGATATGTGGCCTAAGTGTATGTGGCCGAGATGTGTTTGTGAGGCCCATGTATGTGTGGATGAGAAGTGATGCGGTGTGTTTATAAGAGGTGGGAAACCCATGACATTTTCCATTATGCATTGAGAGCAGCTAATCGGTGGGAAAGTGGTACAAGGTACCCTATTAACTCTGTGAATTATATTACAATTTTTTTAATTTCATTATTTGCTAACATTTTCCCGGTGAGGTTTTGGTGGTTAGTATACCTACTTATGTGTTGTTTGTTTCTTCTGTTTTCTCATAATAGAATTAGTATGATTCTTTCACATGTGCATGAGATACTTTGGATTTCCTACTGAGTATACCTATAGGATCCCCTTACATATATAAACAAATTTTTAGGATTCCTAGTGGTATTTGGGGATGATGTTGGAAATACTTGCTCAGAAATTGATAGTTATGGTGTCACTTATGTGGTATAATTTTTTACATACATTGGAGACTTTGGGTTTGTATTAGTTCCGTATTATACATTCATGTGGGATGAATTTTTCATTATATTCTATATATGTGATGGAATTTTTTAGATTAAACATCTTATATCCTGATCATTTTTTCTTAAAAATGTAAATTACCCCCAATTTGTGAGACTTTTATAACCATGATGTTGTTTTCCACCCTGGGTCTAATCAGTGGAGGGACTCATGGGTCATTATCTCCCTCTATTAAGTTACATCCTAGGACAGTCATCATTGGAGGTACGGGTTCATTGGATTTCTCTTGTATAATGGTTACCAATACTCGATCATTACAAATTTTCATATTCCATAAACTCTTTATCCATGTCTATTATTTACAAATAACAAAGAAAAGTAGAAATGAATTCCCTTAGACACCACATTGTTACATCCATCACCCAGATGCCACTAATACATACCCAAAGCCTATTTGGTTACATGTACCCAAGTGAATATAAAAAACACTAGAGTATTCCAACTAGTAATAAGGGAATTGGTGTGTCTTTGTGGAGACAATTCCCTCCTTTCTACAGTGGGACAAAAGAGAAACATAATTACAAACATATAAAATAAGAAGTAATAAAAATGGTATAAAGGATATACATCATGAATATATAATGTTTTCCAAAGGGAGAAAAAAAGATGATGATATATTTCATGTTTCTAATAAGGCATCCAAAATAGTTACATAGTAGTATAATAAAATACATGTATCCAAAGTACAATAAGTGAAAATAAATCCAGGAAACATAATGATCCCCAACTCGGTCACATGATCCCATGCTCCTAACAATCAATCAAGAACTTGTAGTTGGGGGGATTAACCTTAACTATAGCTAAAATAATATGTTATTTTATAGTAATACGAATTTTTGAACTGGGTGTGAGAATAAATCCCAATAAGAAACCACCTAGGGTCATGTTCCATATTAATAGTGAATATATATGATAAAAACATTTTGAATAATGTAATTTAATTATCATGTGGATTCTGAGATTGAACATCTAATAAATTCATGTTTTTTAAATTATAATCATATTCAATTCATCAATTTGATTTTATAAGTATGTCTCTGAATTAATAGCATGTGATTTATCATTTATAATCATGTTCATTTAATTTCCAACCTCATTTAGTTAATAAATCTAGAGACATATAAAATATCCAAGCATCCCCCATAGTTATTATTTCTTAAGGATTCCCAAAAATTAATTGTATAATATGTATGAAAGAGAATGAATACATACATGGTCTATGGTTTGGAAGATGCCTCATATAAACCATTCCACTATATATTCAATTCAGACCGTCAACCCAACATTGGAATTCTACATTTAGACTCTAGGAATCACTTTAGGATTATATATAAAATCACACCCTATATTCCCTTTCATTTATATTCTGACAAGAACCCATGTATCACTCTAGGTGTTGTATAACATCATCACCACTCGATGCTATCATTATTGATCAACATTGGGAACCAATGTATCACCCATGTCATATATTATCAACAGACATCTACTTCCATATTTTTTAGCTCATAAAGAGTCTATGTATCACATTAGTATAAACTAATATTCCACCATGCGTACAACCGTGGAAGTCCATATATTGAGTAATATTTTCAATCACCCATAAGAAAGGATGAAGATAAACGAGTCCTTCCATGGTGTTCTTATTGTTACCCATTTGCCTCCCGGGAAATGATCATAACTATTAATGTAATATCATTTAATCAATATGATTTAACATGTCATTGTAAACGATAAGATGAATTCCATTATACATCACCTCAAATAGTGGCTCAAGGCCTGGATAGTCCTAGAAGTCTTAATCTTCAATTTAACGGACGTGGGAATTTTATTATAACTATCATCTCATCCTTAATAAACCAATAAATGGAATATGTATCATGTCATTGATTCAATATAAATTTCTCAATAAATTAAATTGAAAATAAAAAATTCCATGTTAATCATCCCAAGGAAAGGGGTAAAGAGAAGACCTCAATGATATATAATTTCAATAGACATCCATGGAGGAATATTTAAGTATACAACTCACCAAAATTGTGGTTCCAAATCAAGGTTATTAACCATTAAATATTTATCAACCGACCACATTAAATTAATAATCTATAAATATAAATTAAAATAAAGGATTAAATTATATTTCAAGGGTGATGCACCGAGAATTTTGTGGAAGGGATAATGACATATATTTAATAACTTTGACATTGAATGAAAATAATGGGACCACTTATAGATTGTTATTAGTCAACTTCTCTTCTAGTAGAATCCTATAATTTAACTCCCATTGAGTGAAAATTGTATAATGGAAAAATAAAATATAAATATGGAATATTTTTATGCAACTAAATATTGAAAATAATTTACATAATAATGTGGAGTGAAAAAAAAATGAATTGATATGTTACTAATATTTATCTGATACGTATTATAGAAATATATTTTGGGCTTAAAAGAAGTTCCATCAATTCCTAGAAAAGTTATCAATGGGATACTCTAAAAGAAAATACTCCTAACTGAAAGATATATGATAAATTTTGGGTTGAAATAGATATTATTATGGTCAAATATGATAATTCAACAAAATCATTGGGTTGTATGGTTTGAATGCATGGATGACCAAAATGTTCACCAATTGTGTGGATCCTACTATATGAAGGGGAACCCTATACAGTTAGGTATCATGGTTTAACTACCCATTCACACATAATGAAAACATTATTATTCAATACTAAAGTCAATTTTCACATCACATTCTTCCGCATTTTATATGGTTGGTCCAATTGTGAGTCTTATATGACTCCACTCTCTAGCATCGCATGTCTATAGGTAATGATTAATACCTCCCCAAATAGTTTCTGGAAACAATGCGCCATGCCTTTTTTACCCAATAGGTTGGGTTTCGAGATATTGACCAGACTAAGACACCCCAAACACCTCCATGCACTGAATGTCAATTCACATTAGACCAAATTGGAATATTTAAACTAAAAATTAATGGATTTAAAAGGATCCATATCTAGAATAAGAACCATTTTCTAACATATTTTATAATTCTAACAAATTCATAATTTTTTCCCCAAATGTGGGTTTTCATATTCTCATTAGAAACATTAACCACTATGTAATAATTTTCCTGTTTAAATAACATAATTAATAGTATGTCATTGTTCATAAAAAATCGGAGTTTTATGTAATGTAATATATTGGAGAAATTATATTTATTTGAAATAAAATTCAAAAACTATATAATGTTGCATTACAATGAAACCTAAAATGTATTTCTCTTATAAATTTAAATCAATCTAATCGAGAAAACTGATGATATTATGCCATCCTCATATCATATGGTTCTCATAAGGCTTCCTCCAATGGGTGGTTTCACCATGAAACTTTGACAATGTGATTATAATTGTTTCATTTATTGTTATCTCAATGATCAAAAATATCCACAATTGTTTCTCTTTAAAAATGATCATGATCCATTTTTATGAACATAGTGATTAGTAAATGGGAAGGATCATATATGTACTTGAACATGAGAGATACGTGGAATACATCATGGAATTTAGAGGGGGTTACTGGGAGAACCATGATATAAGAACCCATATATACTCTCTATGTAATCTGAAAATGGAAAATATAAATAGGTAAAAACATTAATTTCATAATCTCTTAATTTTTTTACATAGAGAAATTAATTGATATCATTTCCCCGGTATCAAACACTAGATCACATAGATTATTTTTTGTATTAGGGGGTTGTCGTCCCTAAGAATTCTTAATGTATAGTGAATCACACTTGAATTATTTTTCACTTCCTAATCACAATTTATTCATAATATATTAATTCATCTAACTTCATACATGTTCTTTGGTGTTCTATACATATTTCTATATAGGGATTTATTATTATGCATTTGAATTATCGAGAAAATGTGAATGATTTAAGGAAAAACAACCAGAGGAATGTTTTGATCCTTATAACCATTGAAATCCTTATAATATGATGTCAACATATATTCTAGGGTTTGAAAATTTTACATAGACTTACCAACCATCTAAGGATGATTCAAAGTGATGAAATTTATCACTATATTGAGTGATAACCAATAAATATACCAAAACATCTAGGTAAGCCATTTATCCCAATCACATACAAAAAAATGCTTTACTATATGAAACCATACCACATCCCTAATGATTATTCAGTAATGATGATAAAAATAGAAATCAACTCTCATAGAGATAAAGTTTGATTACATTGTTATGTAATAAAATATAACAAATATAACATTTTGATTGATATATATTTTTGTGATTTAGTCACAAAAATCCATATTGATTTTTGACATTTCCATGTTTTCGTAGGAAATGGTTGTACATCCACATATAATTTTTTATCTCAGCCTTATCGTGATAATATAAAATGTACCAAGATACATAATCTAATGTATATCACTATTTTTTTCCTCAAAAAATAATCCTTTAGATATCTACACAACATAATACTTCAAGGATGGATAAGGAATGACGAACATTGAGATTCATCTAATAGTTCATTCCTTAAATATTTTATGAGAAAATAATATATGGATTCTAAACCGGAACATTCCTGAACAATCATTGTTAAACATTGGACCATTTAGGACTTTTTTATGTCTTTATATTCATTCTATTCCACTTTAATCTTCTATAGGGCATATAGTTGAACAGATATTTGAGAAATATAAGATTTATCACCTTCCATGTTGATTATCCGAACCCTCCATTTCAAATCCCTAAATATTGTATCTTTTGTAATACTCATTCTTGATATTCTGTCATTATCTATATGACTCAATGTAAAATACACCTTGATTTCTTGAAAATATTTAAATTCTTTAATATTCAAAAACCAATAATCATCTCAAACATCCTTCTATAGAAAATACTGAACACATTTTTTGTCAATATAAACTGTAAATTTTTTTTAAACATTAGTTATATCAAACCGTTATCTTAGAAATACATCTTCGATATGACTAAAAAAAATGTTTCATAGTAAACTCGAAATCCTGATTTGGTTACTAGATCTCAAGATGCATAAATCTGTTTTTGGAATAAGCTATCACCATATAATTTTTAAATCCATTGGTTATCTCTAAGATAAAATATAATTTACCACCATAAACATTAATTTTTATCTACAAAATCATTTTATAAAATTTCATAGTAACCAAAATATCATTTAAAAAAGTGGTTGGGGTTCCACACATATCCACCTTCAATTGTTATTTCAATCCCCAAGGCCTTTCTATATGTGAGGGATTCCCATTCTAGTAAACATATTATAATATAACTCATATACCATCGAAGAAAATATTTTGACCATCCTTAATAATCAAACTTCATATATTCATTGATGTTTATTAGTTCCATTAATAGTAGTATAATTAAATATTTCATAAAATAAAATATAATTTTGATCATATGAGTTACAAATACCTCATTTCAATAAAACATCACAAAAAAATCATTTATAAAATTAATATAAAATCACATAGAATAAAAAAATTGGGGTCTAATCATTTTATCTTATTATTAACTATAATTTAATTATCCCAAGATGGAATCCATAACACATCTGTCAATATTACATGTATAAACATATACATCCAAAATTAACAGAATCCTTAATTGGATCATGATTCCTATTACCATAATACAACTATTGAGAAAATAATTCTATACTAAAATAATTTAAACAAAATACATAAATAAATTAACCCTTTTACTTTATTGAATGTGTATACCATTGGTCCTTCCACATTTTAGATTATAACCGATAGTTTATGGAATTTACATAATTATATCTTAATTTCCCTACATATATGACTTTTAATTCATTTGAAATTCATTTCTCTTTTACCTTAATTTCCCCATATAAAATGTCCTCCACTACATTTCATATATTCATCTAGGTTATTCTACGCCACATCATGATATATTGATTTTTTTAATCATAATTCTTCAATGTTAATTATCAGATGAATTTTCATAATAGTGTATCTTCCTCTTTTTCACACATTAAGAATATCACCAAAGTTCACATTATTAATCATATATCATGATACATCATTAAAAATTATCACAATAACATTATATGTAGTCATAATCCAAATTTCCTTCATAGAATCATCAAATTGTCTAACATATTCATTGTTAACATGTTTTTTTTCTTGTTCCATCAATTGAATAAAACCATATATCATAGTATGAGAAACAAATAATCATTATGGAAATAAAATAGATACCAAATATAATTTATTTGAAGTCTAATTCATTTTACCAACATTTAAAAATATTCCACCTAATATACATCCATTTTCATTCATGGTCATCATCTATTTAAATATTTATTCATGGTTCTTAAAGAGTTTGTGAATGTCCAAAGCATATCACCCATGGGTCAAACTAGTTGTGTAGAAATGACCATTTTTGTGCACTAGGTGATGATCATCTCAACACCCATACTCAATTTTCGATTTTATTACACATAATAAACTCGTACAGATCCATATATGTCAATACTGTCCCAAGACAGACGTAATTTCCATGAATCCCCTGGCTCTATCCATCAGTATTATTCTCGGATATATTCCTATACTTATACGTTTTGTAATGGTTCTTAGTAATTTTTTCTCATTTTAGTTTCGATGATTAAATAAATGTTTCTCTAATACCAAATATAATGACCCCCACATTTAATATACAATGATAACATTATAATATATCAATATTAATAAAAATAATAATGGTTCATAAAATAGTCATATTGGTCAGTTCCAATAAAAATAAGGATTACTAGAAAAATATTACATATGTAAATTACATCATATCACACTAGGTTACCATTGTTTATAATGTAGGTAAATAAGACACAATACATGGGGATTTCATATTCTCAAAATGGTAAAAATGGGTTCTATCAATAGACCATGAGCATTAGGTTATAAGAATATGAGAATTACATTTTAATCACATACCCTACATATCATTGAACATAATCAAGAGTCATAGAATACATTATGGAAGTTCACAAGACATGAATTACAATGGAATTAAATAACATGTCCCATCAGAACATGAAATTATCATAATACATAGATTTTTATCACAAAAATTTTAATATGAAATCAAAGGTCAAGGATACCCACCATGAAATTAAAATTATATTAGGCTTTGTCTAACCACCCATGAACCTATTTTGGGCCAGGGAAAACCACACATGTAACCACATTTAATCTTCGTATGAAATTTTATGTGCCATTTCATGGGTTTGGGATCACCTCACATACAATCTATTTCAGGGTTATGATATCCTCTCATGTAACCTCTTTCAGAAATGAGATAACCCCCCCTCCTATACCATTTGAGATAATATACCATTCTTCATAACCCAAATACGGTGGATAGAGATATAGGTCCTAAAAATGACATAATCCATGCATTTATGTTAAAAAATATATTAATATATTAATCATATCATAATAATGATAAGAAAAACTGTTTAATAATAATTTCATCATTCAATTTCCCAAATCAATGAAATGGGTTCTATTAACATCTAAACATTGAAATACCCATATAAAATTATTGAGTTTCATAAACATCTGGTCATTAAAAAAAGAAACTATTAAGAAAAATATTATGAAGGTATCAATGGATCATATTCTTAGTAAGACACATTACCTTCCTAATTTTTTAATTCATTGATCAATATAAATTACATAAAATACAATTAAAATATTATTGAGAAAAATAAACATTCCAATTTGAAAAAAATTACTTAAAATCAAAATTTTTCTAAAATATATTAATGAAATAATATTCATTGAAAACTAAAAAGTAAAATTGTAATTTATTCTTCATATCATTGTCCTGGGATTATATTTTAATATACCATTTATTTCGTACATATGAAAATGAATATTTTTTTCACATTTATAGAAAAGTTTTAAAAGTGATTTTTTTTGAAAATGAAAATAAAGATTCATTTTAATCGAATTCGAGAATAATATAAAAGGCGGGTAAATGTTTTATTAAAAATTAAATAGAATGTTGTAAAATATTAAATGAAATAATTTTTAATAAAACTACACAATGATCAACAAAGACATTTGACTGATGATATAGATAAATTAAATATATATTATAAACATCCTTCCCTTATATTTAGTAAAAAAAAGGAATAAAATTATAGAGATACATTCATTGGAAAAAATTAATTATTGTAAAGGAAAATAAATCAGTTAGATTAGTCATATATCATAATATTTCATCATCATAAATTAGGTACGTTAGCCATATACCTCATGTCACGTCATTTTTCATACATGTTGAAACTTATAGAATAATTTATATTTAATTATTTTTAATATTCTCTAGATCTATATAGATATATATAGTGAAATATATTTTTCAATTATGACATTTTACTAACTTTTTATTTACAATATATTTAAAATAATCATGTTTCCATTAATAATTACATTCTTTTCCATATATGTTTTGGATGTGTACTTTTAATTATTATACATTGATCATATATTCATAAACTAAAAAATTTGAAACATGATATAAATATATTATGTAATTATTATATTTCACTTTAGAGTTATCCACAATGGATAAATATAGATAATTAATTACACTATTCATAAACCCGACATGACATATATACACATGCATGCTCTTCACTTTTTATAGAATGTTGGAATGAATGAAATATAAATATTAAATAACATACAAGGGTAATTATATTTTAAACTTATCATATAAATTAATTAAATCAATCATTATTACTATCCATTTATAAAAAATTGAAAATTAATCACGTCGCTTTTTGGGGTTGGTAGTCAACATGTATGATCTAGTCACATTATCGATTTCCAATAGATTATGAGGTATTAAGGTAGAAGTGAAATTATAAATTAAAATCTTCATAAATATATTATATTATCTTTTAATATATAAAAAAATTGTCTATTAAAGTTGTTTATCGAAAATGAATTACAATATATCAGGAGGGGGTAGTCCACCAGACACATGATCAATCATTTCATTTCCCATTTGATAGAAGATGATAAGAAAATAGGAACATAAATTAATATAATAATTTATAATAATATCATGAATATTTATTTTTTGTATTATAATACATTTAGATTATTTTACGTAATTAGAGAAAGAAAATTTAATTTTTTCTTTGTTAGGAATGATACTTATTCTACCAAAAACCTCTTTAAGTCATCATCAAAATACATTATAAGGAGATTAATGAGGCAATATAATAACAAAATGATGTGTCTTGGGAGAAATTTTATTTACATTAATGGAATTTAATGAGTGAAATAGTATTTGGATGTTTTAATAGGATATGATAGTGCGTACACTTTTATAAGTTGGACTGAGGACTCACAATGATTTTTAAAAGTATAAAATTTATATCCACATTTTCAACATGAAAAGGGAAATTAAATGGAATCGTATCTCTAAATATATTATATAAGGATGAAATATTTTGGGATATTATCATGTAGAGAAGCTTTTTTTAATATTTAATCCTTATCATTTATCTTTAACACACTGTAAACCTGTTTTTTCCTTAAATATTGTAATTAATTTTTATTGTGTCTACAATTTATTATGACAAATAATTAATATTACCTTATAATATAATAAAAATATTAATGAATAAAAATATTTAATCGATTTTTTAATATTATATTAAAAGAGTTTAAATAATACAATTTAAAATTAATCCCATAAATGAGATCGAAAATTTACATTCCAAAGAATATTTTCCAATAAATAATAAATGTTTTATTGTAAAATTTAATATGTGATTTTTTAAAATCACATAAATTTGGTTAATTAAAATCTAATTGAACTAATTTCAATTTTAAATAATTATAATATATAAATGTAAATTTATATTTAATTAAATAAATTAGACTTCAATAAAAATATGCATTATTCAGTATTAATGAATAATTAAACTACTTTGTTTGACAGAAAAAATTCACCAAATATAAATGTTTCAAATTTTTTAAAATGTATTTTTAAAAAATTTTAAATTTTCAAATATTAAAAATATTAATTTATTTTATATGCATAAAAAGATAAATAATTTTTTTATGAAAATGTATTTGGATACTATATAGTTTTTAAAAAATGTTAATTAAATATTAATAAATATCATTTATTTATATTAAACCTTACTACTAATTTTAGATGATATTTATATTCATATAAGTACAACAAGTTTTACGTCATTGTTATAAAATTATTTTTAGTATAATACAATTAAAATTATGTCACAGGTCATTAAAACAGTAAGTTGTGTGAAATTCAGTCTATCATAAAATTAAATTTATTTGAAAATATTTCCCATTTTCATGTGTTGTTACATAACCACATGAGAGATAGCATAATGAAGTTCAACCAGTATCTAATAAACTGGTCAATATATCCCAAGAGTATTTATAGTTTATTTTTTAGTATATAATAACAAATTATATTGAATTTTGGGGTTGTACATATTGGACTATAGGGGTGCTAAATTATTTAGTTGTATCGGTTGAATCATAGTGGTAATCAGGTTAAATTTTTTTCATCATGGAACAAATCTGGAAATTTCAATATTAAGGTTATGGAAATCAGTATATAGTGGGTATCCATATAACCTACAACCCTATTGGGTAAATCATAAACCCATCTTGAATTTGGATACCAATTCTAATATAGACAATTACAATAATGATTCAAAATTGATTAGGTTTATTATTCATAGACCATGGATCATTGTTAAATGTAATTTAAAATATTAAATAAGATAATATGATTAAATTTCAGAAAACATTTATTTAAGGGATAACTGATAATTAATGTTAATAGAACATGACTCATAATGATCGAGTATTACAATCATATATTTTTGTCTAATGATATGGTAATTTATTATTCCAATGAACACTATGAATAATTTATGTTTATTTGGGGCCCAATTATAATATATATAAAAATTAATATGGATTCATATTATTTATGTTGATGATTATTAGATTAAATTGGTCCATGGTTTAAGGGTGAAAATCATTGACTGCCCATTAATAAAATTATGATAGTTATATGTCTATAAGGATATGTTAACACAATATGGGGGGATATTCACCTTGAATAAATGGGGGAGATAAATAATTTTTAACCTTCCATGAGTTTGGAGAAATGAGAATTAGTCTTTATCTAGTGTAATAATATTTAAAAGGGTAATAGTTTTAAAATGAGGATTTTAAATATATTTTCAACAGCTAAATGATGAATGTGGAGAAAGGCATGTGGTCCCAAGAGAACAGAGGAACACTAAAAGCCAAAATTAATGAGAATGAGTTTCATAACCCAATATAAAATGGTGATTGATAATGGAGTCCAAAATAGTTCCCCATATAGAAATTAAATGTTTCACTACATATCCCAATTTGATCACAGTGAATCCATTCATAATTCTAGGGTGTAATCCTAAGAACTATTTTATATCATATATTGGATTAGGTATCAGGGAACCATATTAATTTTAGAATATATTGATGGAAATATCAGGAATTTAATATTTTATCTAAATTCCTTGAAATTAATTTTATTGGAACATTAGAATCAATAGTAGATAAAGCTTTCATGTGTAAATATATGTGAAATGAATCAATATTCATGAAATACATACTTATTAATGGTGATTGAGTAGGAGAACATCACCTATAGTATAGAATTTTATATGGGAAATCCACCAAAAAATGGGAATACACAGAGGAGAGGGAAAATAAATAAATTTATTAAAGTCATATTATAAGAAAATTTCTAAGTAGTTTGTAATCATGAATAAAGGATAGATACCATGTATATAAAAATCATTAGATATGAAAATTGACCCAACTATTTAACTTAATGTGGAAGTAATTATATTATATTATATTTAATATCATGAAACATGGAATAATTACTATATAGCGTAGAGTCATATTGTTAAGTGATATGGTGGTATTATAATTTATCATTATGTTGTGTAGATTAATTGAATTCATATTTCAAATTTTGGATAATATCATTCATGAATGAAAAAAAAATATAAACCAAAATTGTCATAATATGTGAGGAAAATTTTTTAGGATTAGACCATTAATAATGTATTTGAAAAAAATACAATGTGGGTTGGGGTTTGAATGTTGTATCAACCAATACATTAGATGATGTAATAATTTTTTTAATGGTTAGGAATGATTTTATAATAATAATTTTCTTATCCAAGGTGTAGAGATAAAAAAGGTAGAAAGTTATGGGTTTTTAAGTTTCACCAAAGAAAGTGTGAGTGGGTGAATGGTAAATTATAAATCACAATGTCTTTGAATAAAAGTGTGATGTGAAATATATGTTAAGGATTACCAAAATAACTATATCAAAATATTAGATTCCATTAATATATAGTAAAAAAATAGAATAATTTTATCATAGGATATTTAATTAAAAAATATATTAAATGATGGTTCAATGTTTATTTCATTGAGGATGTTACCACAATGATGTTTACCATTGATGAGAGGCCAATATGGCCTTTCGAATGATGCTACAACCATTGTTCATGGAGTGTCTACTCTAAAATGGAAGATTAATGTGGTGATTCAAAATTAGACCATATATGTTGTTGGATGAATTGGAGGATGATGCTAAAGAATAGTTTGATCAATCGGGGGCAATTGAACAATGTATATGAAATATTGAGTTGGTGTGAAAACAATTTACATAGAAAAATGTGATTTATAGATATATAATATTGTAAAACCACTGATATTCATATGGATGGTGATCTCTAGTGCTTTATGAATGGGACTTTGTGACCCTTGAAAAGGTATTTTGAAGATTGTTTATCGTTTTACAACCAATAGTGTTTCCTAAATTCATGTTATTTGGAATATTTCATTATATTTATCATCTTTGTATTATGATTTTTTCCAAAATGATTAATATTATAAGACAAAGATTCCAGGCACTTATTTCTACCATCACATGGAAATCATAATGAGCACTTATCATTAAATAATATTGTGAGGATGATATAAAATTCATCTCAGGTTCATGTATATTAAATTATGTTAAATTATGTTTATATAAATGGATCTGGGACTCATGGGAGATAAAATAACATATATATGAAACTTCTTTAAAAAAATTGTGATGGTGGGTTTTATAATAAAATCCAAATGCACAATGATCAATAAAATTATACAAAGTTATCTAATGATATAAATGCTGATCGTTCATTTGAATATGGGGAAAAACCTTGATGATTTTTTACGTATCACTATTATATCAAATTCCATAATCAAATAATTATTTTGAAAAAATTGAAGGCATTCTTCACATTGAGTGCTTAACCAATTTATTTTAATAGTCCTCAAGATTATTTAACATCAGAATACTACCCTCATCAAGGTAATTTACCTGAGTTACCCATACAAGTTAGTTATTATCATATTCAATATATTTATATAATTTATTTTGGTGTAATGACCACTAAACCTATATAAAAATAAAAAATCTATTGCATAAAAAAAATTTAATTAGTTTCTTAAGTGGATGTTAAATACATCATATGATTTTCTAAAAACCGGTGGCTGTGATTTTAAGGACATCCATCCCATTTTTGAACATCTATATTTTATAGATTTATACAAATGTGTTTTATTAATTTATCAATCATTCATTATTATATATATAAATTTTTAGATATTTATTTGATCTATTTCATAAATTATACATAAGAATCATAAAATGCAAAGAGTTTAAAAAAAATAAATTGATGTGTCTGAAACCGATGAATAATGATGGATTTTAAAAACACTATCACAATCCCTTTTTGATCACATTCATTGAAAAAATATCAACCCATATTTAGATAAAATCTATAATAGTATGAAAAAAATGAAAATTCATCATGGAATAGGTTATTTAATACCAATGATATCAACTTCCCACACAGAATGTTTCCGTGATATCATGGTTGTGTGATCTTAATCTTTTGGTTGATATTGGATGTTCACATGCATGAAATATCCAAATGAACTCTACAGAATCATAATTTATTGTGAGAAACAGTTAAATACACTTTATATTTAATTAGGGAGATGTTATTCTATTTTATGATCTTCATATACCCAAACAATTACCTCTTATGATGTATAAGTAATCTCCATTACATTGAATTAATATAGACGTATTCCTTCAAAGGTTAAATACTAGAAGACTATCTCTAAAATATAGTCGTTATAGAGGATGATATTTTCTACCCATCTATGGTTCAATTCATTTAATGCACATATTGATGGAAACTTCACTTGTAATATGTAAAAAATATTGAAACATCTAATCAAATAATTCATCTATTATGGGAGCATAAAAAATTCTCAATTATGAGAATCCAATGTTGTGTTGGTTTATCTCTTGATATTCTACATAAATGTTCCTGGGGATTATCAAAATTTGATGCACCATGTGGATGATTATTTTATTCTGATATAGATCATTTAGGAATATAATAATGTTTTAGAAATTGACTACTCAATCATTCTAGGATGGTGATAACCAACACATATTCAGTTTAATGTGAATTCTTTACATGTGTTCAATTATATATTTCAATAATAGGATGAGATCATAATTCATTGTAGTGTTGTTTCAATTTAATTTTTCAATATCTCATAATCATCATCAATTTTCATTAGTGGGATGTAGATCTCAAGGACCCAATTTAAATAGTGACGGGGTATTGAAATATAACTTTATTGTCAGTTCAATATTCATAATGTAGGTCTGAGTATGTACTCAGGTTCTTTATGGGAGTGATGTTGAATTCCCCATGTCTGGATATGATAATTATATAATTTCCTAATATTGTCCTATTTGGTCTTCAAGAGGTACCATAAAATTATTTCTACCATCATGGTACATAAATTATCCAAAGAATGGATTACCACACTATGAATCACAATGCCCAAGGAAATAACCTAATATGTATGGTGAACACCATTGAAATATTACAGTTCCAACATATTGGAATAATTATATTAGATGTATAAAATGAAATATTTATGATGTTTTTCTATAAAAGATTTAAATCATCTTGTCATAATGGGATGATTTTGTATTTACATTAACATGTTTATGTGTGGAATCAAATATACATCATATTTCTATAAATTATGATGCATCTTTGAGACAAAAGTGACACATGAACAGAAATTCCACTTTTCTATAGAATTTCTACCCTCAATAGTATTTATATTGAATCCAATTCAATATAGATTTTTTTCATTAAACGTAATATTATTATGGTCTATGTGGGGGTAGATTGATCACTCCATGTTTTTCACATAGAGGAGTAAATGTTTCAATTGTATATGATATATTAGATTGATATGATGTAACAATAACTACGTTATGACCCTGAATGAATTATAAAAATATTTATACCACTAATAAGTAACAATATTATTTTTTATCATCATGATGTAATTAAACTTTTCTCAAGACTGGATTTTTTTTCGGAATATAATAAATATACCCTTTGAATCCACTTCACTCTTGTAAATATCAAGGAGGATTAATATTAATGAAAACCATGATATTATTTAGAACAATTATGATGTCTATAATCCAATAATATAACGAATATAG
The DNA here is from genome assembly GCA_963277665.1 of Viscum album. Lineage (NCBI taxonomy): Eukaryota > Viridiplantae > Streptophyta > Magnoliopsida > Santalales > Viscaceae > Viscum > Viscum album. The sequence goes on from OY728138.1 coordinate 552,933,996, forward strand.
TAATCAAGATGTATCCTAAAATGAAAAATTAGGGTTTTTTACCTTTATATTATATTAACAGAAGAAGATTACCTATTTGGAAATATTGTGAATATGTTCCTGGTGTTGGTATAGTTTTAGTACCAAATCACCCACCTTCACATAATCAATCATTTGTAGACATCTTAGTAAATATTATACTTGAACCACTAGTAGATGGAACCACTATTAATCACCTAAAAAGAATTCATCCAACAATAATATGTTTCATGGGGTTCCATAAAATAATTATCCCCATCATCTTCAGGGTCATGTTTATTATGTTGAATTATTTGCATCCATACATTAATAATACTTCATGGAGGGGTAATGATTAAACATTCAAAAAATAATTTATATGGATGTGGAATTTACCAATCCTGAAGCTCAGTTTTAGATCTTAGATGTTGATATAGGAACTAATTTTTATTATCTTAATCCAAAATTGTACATTGTTTTCAAAAACATGGTGTATTTTTATTTTGTGAGGATGTTATTTTTATATATCGTTCAATATCAGATTTTTCCAAGGTACAATGGGAGGATAAATTTCTATGTAGAATACATTTATAAACACAATGGATCATATTAATAACATTTTTGATGATGGATTCCCGATGGAAGTGTCCTGAAAATTTCATTACTTAAAAAAAATATCATAATGATGTTGTTTCAAGAAAAAAAATTACCACTCATCCAAATAATATGGTATTATGAAATAGATGAATGTTTGTCTCATGTCCTCCATCATTCAAATGTTAACCTATATAATCTCATCTACAGTAGTGGAAACTCCATTTTAAATAGAAGGAATGGATTCACCAGGATGTTCCTCAGAAAAATATTGAGAGCTAAAGGGGGAAATAAATACATATAAAATAGGGATAAGTGAGGTGGATCCTTCTTCATATATATGGTCAAATGTATCTAAAGTGTATTTTTATCATTCATGTATTTTGGAGTCAACTTTATTGGATGATTTGGTTCTTAGTCCATGTGATATTATCATGGGTGGACATTAATACATGTAAAAACACCTTGAATTAAAAATCACTAATTAGTTGATGCACCATAATCTCATATCCTTCATATATGTATTAACTGATTTCATAGTTCCCCATTAGGTCTAGAATGATAATGTATTATCCAATGTCAATTTTTATTTCTTCTAAATTGTTGTATTGTAGTAAATAACAAATAATCATATCATACAATTGATCTAATGAGGTGGTTATCACATCATTATCTCTAGTGATGCACATAAAACCTATGATCCAGGGATTTGTTTCCCGACATATATAATCATCGACATCATTGTTATAGGTTTTACATGAGATGAATGGGGAAATATCACAATGGATAACCCCTAAAAGAAAAATTAGGGAGTAATTTAAGGACAAGTTATATGTTGAAGGAATAACTATTTAGTGGTGAAAATAGTGTATCAAACATAGAATTTATAAAATATATTTTTTAAAATAAATTTAAATTATTTAATAGATTGAGTTACATGGAATATTGATTTTTAATGAACTATGATATACTATTAATTTTATTATTTAAATTATAATTATAAAACCTGGTCATTGAATTTTATGGTATAAAAAATAATAACCACATTGATAAAACAACTTAAAAATGGTTTATATAAATAAAATATATTGTAAGATAAGTATGTATTTTTTTATATTTTTTATATTCTTGGAAATATATTTTTTTTTAAAAAAATTATTTCCATTATTTTTATAAATTAATAATAATCAAATTTTACTACAGTTTTATAAAATTTATATGAAATTTATTAGCCAATTTTTAAATCTACATGTCCATATTTTTTTAATGATATATTTTATATAATTTTTCTCAAAGAATAATTTTTTAGTCAATAACAAAAAATATATAATATTATTATTAAGAGATAGTTAATTTAAATAAATTTTATATTTCTATATTATTTTAAAATTTTTTAAATTTTTTAATGGTTCTATTATATATTGATTAACAAACATAAATAAATTATAATGAACTTAATATTTCATTTTATAAAAATAATCAATATTTATTGATATTTTCTCTTTGGAAAATATACATTACATCACATCATCAGATTTAATGAGAGAATTAATTAATCCACATTGGTGATTTGGATTATATAAAATGGATTCATTATTTATAATGATAAAAAATTATATTATTTAATCTGTTAAAAAAATATCAGAAATATTAATAAAATGAAATAAATAGTAATTATCTTTATTAATTTTCTAATGGAGGTTTTCATGTTAAATGAGACAATAATAAAATACATTTTCACTAAAAAGGAATATTTATATAAAAAATTATTACATTCATTGAATATGTGGGACCATATTATATACTAAGGCCAAATACTATGGTATTTTTAAACAATAATTTAATTTGTTAAAAAAACATACATGATACATTGGTGAAAAATGAAGTGGTAAAATTTTGTAAATTATAATTATACGGAACAACATGTTTAAAGAATTTGGTTTTATATTTTATGGATGATTTGTTAAACCATATAATCCATAAAATCCATTAATTATAAATTGTGGATTAAAATGAGGATGACAGTGATTTATAATTATTTAATATTTTTTGTTATTAAAAAAAATTCACTCCTTGATTATAAAAGTTTACTTCATCCCAATTATTATCCACAAAATATAATCAATTATAATTGACCAAAACCAACATTAATCTCTCCAATACAATCCAATCCATGTTATATATATTAATTTATTCACAATAAACCAATCCAAATTTACTTAATAAGATATTCAATGGTGGTTTTCTTAAGAGAATATAATTGTGTTCACTAAACTCTTTTTTCTTAATTTGTATCGTACCACCATCATACATGTATTAATAAATTAAAATATATATTGATAACTTAAAATATATTATGAGATGTTTTTAATTTTATGGTGTGACCTATATTAGTATCTTCTCCAAAATACTAGAAACAAAAATGTACATCGTGTGTATAATTGACCACACCCTTGCGCAATGATATAATTCATTATCCATCGACACATCCCAATGATAAATATAATTTTTTATTTACTATCTATCTATGATATTTATTTTATAAAAATACTATTGAAATTGTAATATCCAATATACATTCTTTATTTCAATTCTGTGGGAATGTGATAGTATTGCTTGCGGGGATGATAGAATATTTCCTCACGAAGCAATGTTATTAGTTTTCCACATTACCATTGATTTATATTTAATAAGACTAAATATAATGAAAATTATTATATATATTAAAAAATATTTTTATAGGTAATATTTTAATTATTTTTTAATCGTTCCATTCGTTGAAAAAATGGAATCATTGTTTATGCATATGTATGGCCTACCGACTCCCTGACCAGTGTATTCTATTTTCCATATCTATCTTTTATTGATTAATATGAATACATATATATAAAAATTATATAATATATTGATTTAATTTATATAATTATGGGGATTATGGAACCATGAAAGATGTAAAAGGACCTAAAACACTGTATCAACAATTAAATGAAAAAAATAATGATATAACATGAAAGATGATTATAACAATGTATTGTTAATAAATGAATAATAAAATATAACAAGTTGATAAAATATTGAATTATATATATATATATATATATGTTTTTGTGTGTGTGTATTGTTCTTGAATAGAAGAATAATCAACATTTATATATAATATAGTAGGAATGAATGTGTAGAAACGATGTTGATATTTAATGTATTGGATTTCATGTCTCTATTTTATTTTTGAGGGAAAAATTTTATATACATAACTCATTCCTTTTCTGTGGTTCATATACTGACAATGAATTTAATTTATTATTATTCTCATGATTATTCATATACCAACATATCATTACATGGTTCTCAATTTCATGGAACCTAAAATTAAAAAAGTTACCAATGATATAAGGGATTGATGTTACAATCTATTTGTTTATGGGGATTTATTATGATTATGAGATTGATGGTGAAATTTACTGATATATTTCTCAATAACTTCTTTAAATTTCATATCATATTTTTATTGCATAACAATTAATTGGTGCCTTCATTTTCATCTCTATACAAACTAATTAATAAATAATAATTTTTTTAATAAAATCATACATCATTCTATTTTTGGTAAAAAACCCATAATCATCAATAACCATTACTTTTGAAGAAAAAAATTTGAAGGTTTTTTTAATTTTATTCAATAATTTTTTTTATTTCATTTTCAACCATATATGAAATTTTTATTTTTTAAAATGAATCATCATGTACTTTTGTAAAAATTCACAGTTGGATTTTCCAATAAAAGAAAATGGAATGTTTTTGTTATACATTATGTTAAGAACAATGTTTCCCACCATCGTGAATAATAATGATTTTAATGCATAAATTATACGATTTAATTTTTAATTAAAAATGAAATGATTTTGAAATATTTTTTTTGAAATTTTAGTTTTAAATTTTTTAATTTCATTATTATAAGATATTTTTAAAGAATTAATATTTTAATAATATTTTAAAATAAATATCCTTTTAATTTTAAAAAGAATGATGTTACATATTATTTAATAGGGTCAGATCTAATGATATCATATTTATTCTTTCACTAGATGGTTTATTTTTATGATGAAAAAAAGTTCATTAAAATTATTTATGGTCAAAATATAATTCATTGACTAAGTGTTTTTTAAGACCATTTCATTTCAATGGTTATTGTATAAAAAGTGTTATATGAAACCCATTTATTCCAATGGTTTCTTATATGATAAATGTATTTAAGACCATTTCAGGTCAAAGGTTATGTTCTAATGAAAGTTCAGGTATTTTGTGGAAAACATATATGTGATTTTAAATATGTTACTAGTGGGACCTATATCATCATCAAATGAAATGGAAAAATATTTTGATCTAATGAGATAAAAAGTAATGGAATATCGACTAAACCCATATCATTAATTGAATTTTTCACTTTGATAGTTATATGGGAGATATATGTCTAAAATGGTTGTTTATTGAGTGATCCCAATATACTGTGAATGTATTTGAAGTGATCAATGAAATAAAAATTTGTTAGGGGAGTGAACCCAATACTTAATGACATTATTTGAAAAGGATATAGACAATAAATAAAATGATTTTCATTGTTATGTGTATACAAAAAATCTATTCCACTTTCATTACCTATTTGAATATGTTAATTGGTTTTTGAATGATTAAAGTATTTTTTTCATTCGGAAGCTATTCCATTACTCAATATTAAGATCATCGATTTGTAGGTTATGATTTTCAATTTTTATTCGGTTGTACTCATGCCATTATGCTCTTATTATATTTATATCACCTTTATTGGATCGACACTATTCATATGTGCTCACCCATTCATATGTTTCATTTCCTTGGGCTCTGGTGAATGGTATTATTAATGGGTTGGCTAATAATTATTATAGTTATGAAGAGTTTTTTTTGGAAATGATATAGCTCACCTATGAACCAGATGTTTATTCATCAATGTTTTCTAGGGAAATACACCTAAATAATTATTCCATGGATTGTACTATAATGTAATGATTATTCACGTATCAATATTAAATATTTATGTAAGATAATTTTGGGTTTCTATAGATGATATCATATAACAATTTAGTTATCTCATTGAATCTATTATTTGAAAACATTATTGAAGAACCTATAGGACGAGTCTATTAATAATATAACATCATAATTTTTTTATGTAATATATTTTTTATTCTCCTACAAATACATCCATTTCATTATTATATAAGAAGACATGTTGCTTGGGTATACTATTACAGTTTCTAAAATCTCAAAAAAATAAGTTATATATTTACCATCATTATGGAGCTTGGTGATTCTACCCTTATCTAAAACCATGTTTCAAACTTCTATCAGATATGTTTTGGAAATTCGCATAGTATTTATGAACCATCAAAAAAGGATTGAGTAGATCGTAATCATGAATAATTTATTATATAAAAAATTTATTCTATCTAAATGAGTTTTTATGATTTATACATCCTATTAATAAATAATCATGAATATTTTGAAATAAAATATGAATATTAGTTCTCAAATTGGGTTTTCTGGTTTTAGTCAATAGTAGGAACCTGAAGAAACTGGGTTAACATATAATTTGGTTTAGCATGTGTCGATAAGTAACACAGTAGGATGATAATTATAATAAAGGGTTTTTTGATTTATCATAGATAGTTATAATAATATATTATTAATAACAAACAACTTAACCAACTCCTAGATTAATGAATTAATATAAGGATATAGTTTGAAGCAATCTTAGGTAGTTGGGACCATAGAATAAAGATGTATTGTTAGTTTTTATGTTTGAATATAATTTTAATAAAAATTCTCAATGTAATTTGAGGTTCAATTATATTTTGAGAATAATCAAATATAATATTTATTTTTTGAGGTAATGTGAAATGTTTAGTTAATGTAATAGATGTGAATAGAGGATTCCTAAAGAAATTATAAATGGATGAATGTAATATATGTTGAGAGTATTGGAATTATGAAATATATTTCTTAGGGCTAATATCTAGAAAATTATCAACAAGTATGTATGTCAAATGGGTTTTCAATTTAATATGATGATATAGTGAATGAAATAAGAAAGGAATGAGGTATTAAGAAAAAATGTTAATTAATATTTCATAATTTATTAATAATGAAGTTGAATGATTGAATTTTTCACTTATTTGAGTCAATAATAATGAAATATATAATAATTTTTCAATATATTATTTTAAAAAATAAATTCAATGGTATTTATGACCTAGGAATGTTATTTAATTTCAATGTGATATTTTATAGACAAATTTATTAATGGAATTATAGTACGTAATAGATTCATTATGTTTAAATAATGGTGTCTAGTTTTGATAAATATATGATTGATATGATTCAAATAAAATAAATAGTTTTTATTACCATTGTACTTAATAAAAATTTAATTACAAATTGGGTCATGTTCCCAACAATAATATTTATAACAATTTTAGAATTATGAAATATTAACATTAATATATGGTTTTATCTATGATATGAGTAGTAATGTATGGTTTCACATATATTTTATCGTAATTATAGTCATTACGATTATTTAAGAGAATACATGACTAATTTATTCGAATATCTTGTATGTGACCAATAATAGATATATTATGATATTTGGAAATTATTAAAATCATGATTTTTGAAATTTAGTGGACTTGTTTTTAATTTTTATTAGATTCCAAATTTGGTCTAACATGGAGGTATTTTATGGATAACATTTCAGGGAATGGGTTATGTATAACATTAAATTTTATTGGATAAATTAGTCAAATAATATTTGTTTTTTAAATATTTAGAGTCTCAAGGAATTACATGTGGATATTATAATTAATTTAGTGATTTATATATGAATAATTCATCACAAATATTCATTTCATGGATGATCTTGAAATTATATAAGAACAAACCAATGATTAATTTTTTCTTAATATAAAAAGGTATATTGATAACTAAATATTACGGTCTCTTTGAGAATTTTGAATATATCCAAACAACAACTTATCATTTTGTTGATCCACTAAACCACTCTGATGCCCACAATGTCTCCAATGTATATCTCCTGAAGAAATAAACACATAAACCATCACACTAAGAGAACTAAAAGATCATAAATGGATAAAATTGACCTTCTTGTATTGAACAACTTATGAATATTATATATAATATAAAAAATGTTTCTTGAAACCATAAAACTCACATTTTATAAATTTTTATTTGAAAAACCCGATTTGAAGATGAAAAATTGGAAGTTGTTGATGTGATGTTTTAAAATATCCATATTTATTGGCTTCAATGTGAATTATTTCATAGGTTATATTATTTATATGGTGGATATAATGTAACACATTAAGGTTATTATGAAAAACTTTTTCTTGAAGAAAATTAACTACTTCAATAGCATGCGTTACACATGACATTGTGTTTCAATAAATTGTTTTATACAATGAATATTATTATTTATTCATGACAGTTATAACCTAGTAATTAATTTTGGAAATATTAATATGAATAATTCGTTTTTATAATTATTTATATATTTTGAAGTGTTTATAATATATTTTAATGTGATTAATTAATTTTTAGTAAGCTCATTCTATTCATCAAAAATTATTTTTGTCAAAAAATGTTTATTATTTTTTGTATGGGAAATTGCTATAATTTGTTTAACTCATTTGGAAAATTAATTGAAAATATAGTTATTCAGTTTTTTGAATATTTATTTCAAAATTATAAATTTTTAATTGTTCATAATTTTTGGAAAATATTATTTCTTTAGTGAGTAGAAAAAAACCTTTTTTATTATTTAAATCATTATTTTCATTAATTGAATTTAAAAATATTCTTTAAATTTAAAACTATTTTAAAATATAAATTAGTTAAAATATATATTTTTATTAATAAAAATATGATTTATTTATTGTTTTTAATGTTGAATTTTGTTACTAAAACATTCTATGCATAATAATTTTTTCCCTTTAGAAGCCATTTTTTTGCCTTTTTTATTGGTTTAATCATAAATTAATTATTCCACTTCAGTGAAATGAATTTCATATAATTATTTAAATATTTTAAATTAGAATAAATTATAATTTATAATTTTTGAAATTATTTTTTCTTTAAAATGTGTCATAACGTAAAAAATAATTGTTACTTTGATTATGGTTAAAACAGTCTTTTGAAAATTACATGATCATTGGATAAAATTAATAATCCACACACATCCAATTTTAAAGAAAATAAATTTGATTTTATATTTATATTAATTGGGTAAAAATTATCAAATTGGTATCAATACTTTTTTATTATTAATTGATAAATTATTTTGGTATATAAAAATATATAAGCTATCACTGTGAAAAAAATGGGTAAATTAGTTAAAAATAAACAAAAAAAATTAAATGTTAAAAAATTTGGTTATATGTATTAATATTGGATATGAAATATATAATCCTTCAATTAAATTATATATTAATCTTTGAGGCACATGGGTTGACATTTTAGTCCCTTTATTTAGTAGTTTTGAGTATTTACAAAAAAATCAATTCCTCTTCATTTATAAAAGGGAACATCATCCCTCAAATTACATAAAACTCATAAGCCATTTGGCTTGAAGACACCAAAAAAATATCCCCATAAAACATATCCATTTTCATGTGCATATTGTCTTCATCCTTAATGGGAGATCTACATGACATTTTTCTACCAAAAGCCAATTGACATTACAAAAGTAATTATTGTTTATTCTTACATTACCACAAGAATTATGATTTTAAAAATACTATAATAATATCCCAAATATCTTCCTTAAACTCATAATATATCATGGTGATGGAATAAGATAAACCCTTATCCTATTCCATGATGTGGTAAATGAAACTATTCATCACATGTTTGGAGGACAACCACCTCACGATCCGATGTAATTAGTTATTCATAAGCACAACTAAAGGATTAAAATTATGATTTATTTACTAAAAATACATATGATATAAATTATGTTATTAAAATAATATAATTATGATATTATATGTACCATCATTCTTCACATTCCATGGGAATTTGATAATGTCACTTGTGTGTATGATATACTACCGCCCCGTGAAGAGATGCAATTATTTTATCACTCACATTATATGAAATGTAGTTAATAAAAAATTAATGAAAATATATGTTATATTTTATTAAAAATGATTTTAAAAAGTTAATATATTATTTTCCTTTAATTATATTCTTCCATCATAAAAATGGAAACAATATTCGCTCATACATACTACCCACTGTATCTCTCAACTATGTATTTAATTATCAATATCTAAAACTTGTGGATTACACTAATTAAATATACAATAAACACACACACATATATATATTTATATATATATATTATTTATAACATGGATTTTATTTTCATTATTATGGTTCAATGATCAATGTAAAAGTACCTAAAATACCAAATCAAAACATATATATATATATAATAATATAGTTTCTACATGAAATGTGATTTTAATATGGAATATGTTACTAAAAGGGTAATAAAAAAATATTAATAAATTATATATAATTATATATATTATAGTTTTATAATAAACCTATATATATAATAGGAACGTAAAAAATTTATTAAGGAAGTCACGACATATGGTAACAGACATACAGTAGCCCTTGTCCTCTAGTAGACATATACCATTTTCATAAATTGCTTCATTTATGTTGGGAATAAACTAACCATGATTGTATTATGATACATCCCAGGTATTTATAGAATAATAAATTTTGATATCAATTAATATTTTTGAATTTAATATTAATTTTAGTTTAATGTGGGCACTATTTACGATAGCATACCCGACATGCAACAACACGTTTCTCTGAAATAATACATTTCACACAATACTATGTTATTCTGAAAAATAAAAAAAATATTATTATATTAAATGGTACTTAATTTCTAGAAATTTCATTGTTGGGAATGAACATAATTAACTATATTATGATTTTACATATTTTTTAACTGTTTTTAAATTTATCTTATAAAAATTAAGGAATTAATTTTAGAATCAACTATATTTTAAGTAAAAAATACTATAATATTTTTAAAAGGTAAATTTTCTACATTTTATGTAAAATACATTCTAAATATAGTTTGTGTCACATTTATATGTCTTGTTTTACAAAATACACTTCCTCTATAGAATCAGGACATCAAAATTTACATTAGATAATATTTTGGAAATTTTCTGATAAAGATAATTGTTTACTAAATAGTGATAAATCTCTCATTTTATGTAAAACACTAGATCTTCATATAATTTATTAATATGTTTTGATTATATATTTTTGTTATTCTAAATTGTAATTTTATTAATTTTTATCCTTTAATCCAATGTTGATCAGTGGTATAAATTTTACATTAAAATCTGGATTAAACTCATGACAATCATTTAATAGTTTTTATTTCATAAAACCTGATTTCTATTGTTGAAAATGGTAATTAATTTTAAATAAATTAACTAACAATAAATTTTTTTAATTTAGAAAAATGGACTCCATATTTGGAATTAAAAATTCCAAATTATGAATCTAGATACCTTCAATTTTTTGTATATTATGAATAGTAACATTAGAAATTTATTTTATTTAACATAGTTAAATTGTATATTAGGTAAATATGGGTAAAAATAATATATAATTATATAAAACTATAACAACACATGTTGTAATCCTATTGGATGAGTCATGGGTGACCAAAAAAGTTCATAGGCAAAACTTTTGGCATTTGGGAGCCAGTTGGCTATGAAATTGACATGTTATAATAATTTATTTAATGTAAACGGAAATATAACAGAAACATGTATCTTTATAATTAGTCAATTTTAAGGCTAGGTAATATAATTGATCTATCAGACTATAAGTAGTAATTATAATGATTAAAATATTTAATACACCATGTTATTTTATTTAAACTTTTTAGATCTTTAATAGATAAACACAATTATGATACAATGATGATACAATGACTGATTCATAAATAAAGGATTTCAATTAATGATATTATAAATATTAAAATAAATATTATTTTACATTATTTAAGGCATAAAATTATTTTATAGATGAATGTGACATGTTATTAGACTTTTTAATGGTTTTGGTCAAAGTTATCTCTCCTTTATGATTTTATATAAATTCTATAAATTGAATAATGTAATAATTGGCATAATTGATGTTTTATAAAAAACTATTAAAATATAACGGTGATTATTATATGGTCTAAATTTTTGTTAACTGTCTTATAATGGAAAATTTAACCCATATATGTAATATTAATATCTTCTAAATAATTAAAATGTGGTTATGCATTTTAAAATTAAAAGGGAATAAATAACGGTAAATAAAAATGATAAGGTTTAAAATAAACTAAATACATGTATAAAACCCATTGAAATAGATGATTTTTATATATAATCATATTATATTCTTCACATCTCATGTTGTAGCTACTTGTATTAAAAAAATAATTCATATCAATTTAATATTTTAATACATTCTGTGGGTGTCCCTCCCATCTCATATAAAATAAAACCGAATAATCTATATTAATAGCACATAAAAAGTCTTTTAGATCATCCATGATCTATCTAAGACTCTTCCTAGAATCTCTTACCAGATTATGGACGCCTTAATTTAAGCATAACACCATTCATAGTTGGGTTTAGGTGTTCTTCAAAGGGGATTAATTAAATAAGATGTTTCATTTTCTTTAAATTTATCTATTTTGATTCTTCCTAAACATCATAAAATCTCATTCAACCATGATGAGATAATGAAACCAGTATCCTAATTACAATTGGATGATAATATGTTAATATCATCCCCTAAATATATCCCTACATCAATCAAATGTTCAATGAATTACTCATTCAAGCATAAATGCGAGTTATCATCCCCATAACCTTTATTAGTTCTTTTTATATTATCTTCTATTAATATTAATTATAATGATCTAATTGTAATTGATATCTGATAATCATGACATACTAATCATTATAATATAATAATATACGAATTAAATTATTACTTTCATGTGCATAACATTCATAACATTGTTTGTGGATACATGGGAACTATCACCTCAACGATGTGGTGTGTCTCAGTTTTTTTAATTATATAACTTGTATAGAATATATAAGTAAATTTAAATTATTTTTATTATTTTATCAATATAATGATCGTTTTATATACTAAAATTGATATTTACCTTATTTTCGACCTAATCAATGAACAATTGAAGCGTTACTTCTTCATAAGTATGACATACCATCTTGATGATTATAACATTGATCATTTTTAATAACCATATTTAATGGTTCAAATAAATCAATATTTTTTATGTGTAAAATAGATAACAATGTAATGAATACTATTATAGAGATTGTGGACTTATTACCACATGGACTAGTGACATCATGACATGTTCTTTTTTTCTCATGAACCGATTTTCGACAAAACGTACGACCTGAAATCAAAAAACTAACTAATTATTTTAACATGGTCATAAGTTATGTAATAGGAATAATAAAAATTAATAATGTTCTAAATTAAGTATTAATTAACTTGTTATTATTAATCAGGATGACAAATATTTAACAATACATGCCAAACTCAAGGTAAGGGACATATTCTCTATCTCCTTTCCTCAAGTCATATTTTGATACGATCTTCTTTTATTCAATGTATAATTATCCCTATTGAAATTTCATTTCATTAATAAGTTTTAAAAGGAATATTTTACAAAAAATAACCTTAATAAATGACAATGGAAATAGTTTTTAAACATGTGTGGTGAAAACTAACTTTCCAGAGCCATGAGCATTATTTGATATCTAGATTCCTCTACAAGTCGTAAAGATATTAAAAATAAATGTAAACACCTTATTCTTTTTAACACCGTTTGGTTTTGAAAATGGTTTTGAGAATGGATTGATTATATTTGTATCTTGAAATGATGTATTATGGTGGGAATGTGGAAATTTTATTTCTCCATTATGTTTGCTCATGTGTTATGATAATGTTATGGTTCTTGGGAATTTATTATATATATGGGTGGCTCCGTGATAAAATGGTGGTGGGTGAACTTGTGATAGTTATCCAATGTATTTGGTATTGTGGAATATGTAAATGGTAGGGCTTCACCTCAGTGATTTAGGGAATATACTGTGATGGGTATTACAGATGTAACCATGAATGTTACATCCTATATAGATAAGAAAGATACAATGTATAAATGTTATGGATTAAATAATTTATCATTATGATTTATGAGTTAAATGAGTTATTTATAAATATTATTATTTCATGAAGTATGATAATGATATTATGTCCTCTGAGTAAAATTTATGATTTCATTAATATGTATGTACGGATGGAAAACTATATTCTTTACTTATGCCATATCCCTTGCTGATATTTTTATACTTATCCAATGTTTTTGAAATTTTATTCTCATGGAATACGGTATAGTAAGAGAAAGGAATAATTAAAGATGATTTTTATAAATATAATAATTCTAGTTTAATTTAAAAAGTTTTATTATTGTGAAAAAAAATGAATAGAGTAAAAGTGTCATCACTGTAATATTTGAGATGTAATGTATTAATAATGGACAAATTGTTTAAAACTCTAATCATGAAAACATCCTTGATGTAAATTAATGTAATAATATTTATTTATCTCAAGATTATGTAATGTTTTAAGGATGTGGACATTTAGTTATTATTAGAGGCCCATTTTGGTGACTATAAGGGTTATGATATTGGTAATAGAATATTGATAAACTAATTTTACATTATGGTAGAATTGAAATGATGTAGCATTTGAATATTACCATGTTGATTTGACTATGTTATGTTTGTGTTCAAGAATGGATTTATATGTAGGAAACATGATAACTATTATGGGACAACATCAAGAGGAAAACAACCTACCATCCCAACAACCAGAGATTGTTGGAATAGAAACAAAAATTATTGTTGCAGTAATGGAGAAATTGACTCAGACTATAAATAGTGGTGGTATCCATGCACGAGATCATCCAGATCAACTATAGAAGAATATTTAAGTAGTGGAGCATTTCATGAGGAAACATCCCCCATAATTCAAATTGATTAATGATCATATGCTAACTAAAGGGTGGATTAATGAATTTGAAAATATTTTCTATGTTATGGTGTGTTCAGAATATCCAAATGATAATATGTTGTTTTTTTATTAATGTGAATCTGATTAGTGGTGGTTGATGATTAAAAATATCAGGTACATTGAGGATATTGATTATCTTGTTTGGGATGAATTCAAAGGGATGTTTCATGAGAAATATTTTCCTAAGGTAGTTCGACGTTTAATTGTAAAAAAATTATGGAATTGTGCTAGGAGGATGTTTTAGTGGCTGATTGTGTAGAAAAACTGACTTGACTGACATGGTTTGTTCCAAATGTCATATAAGATATTGATAGTAAAAAAAATATTTTTTACTCAAGATTAAATCAAATTTATCGAAGGGAATTAGATTCTAATGAGTAAACAATTTATGAAATTTTTTTAATGTTAGTAGAGGGTAAAAATATAGATCTTCTATGATCAGGTATTCATTGGAAAACAAAATATAAGAGGTCTAGGGTGTAGAATAAAGGTAATAACTCTTCAAAAAAAGTCATATGGTATGAAAATTTAGTTTTCAATATCTTAAATTTGTGGTAAAAACACACTAGGTAATGCCTTTTGAATTCTGGTATGTTTTTATGATGTTGTAAAATGGGACATAAGGCTTCTAATTTCACTAAAAAAGCTAGGATAGTGGTAAGAGAAAATAGTATTTACAGTTAGTAATATATTTTATGAGTAATGAAATTGGTAATTATAACAATTATTTTCCTAAAAAACAACTCATGTGATGGAAAGCATCCAAAATACAAGAATAAAGGGGTGTTAAAATTCATTTTATCTTCTTCAACAGATGGTGGTACAACAAATGAAGTAGTATCAGGTTAAAATTTGGATAACTAAGATTTTGTCAATGTGTTATTTTATTCTCGGTCTACATATTTGATAATTTATGAGAAATTTTCTAGTAAATTTGTAACTCGGTTTCTTGAAATGAATCCTGAAATTGTGGTAAAACACATGGGAGAAATGTTTTGAAAAATAGGAATGATAATAATATTTCTATCTATATCTGCGAAATAAATTTACCTAAAAGCCTTGTTATTACCCCTCTTGTATAGTTTGATGTTATTTTGGGTATAGATTGGATTTCTGTTTATCATGTTTTGATTGACTGTAGAGCTAAGAGTATTTATTTAATAATTAAGTTCATTTTCTTTACAAAAAATGAAGCTAACTATTGATAACATATCAGGAAGTGAAAAACTAGTATATGATGGAAATGATTGTTTCCATGAACAAATTGTGGACAATAAAAGAACATTTCAGATTAATGATGTTCCAGTAGTAAATGAGTATATTTTTGTTTTTCATGATGAGTTTGCTAATATAATAATTCATAGGGAAGATGAATTTACTTTTTTTACTTGGTAGATGATATGAATCCAATTTCAAAACCCCCTTATCGAATTTCTCAAATTTATCTTATATATTTAAATAAGCACTTGCATGAGTGATTAGATAAAGGTTTCATTCAACCTAGCACATCACCATGGGTTTATCTTGACTTATTTTTTGAAAAGAAACTTGTTTCAATGAGACATTTCATGGATTATAGATCCTTAAATAACATCAATATAAAGAACATGTTTCATTTTCTTTATATCAATGATTTGTTAGATCATCTCTAGGGAGCCCAGTATTTTTTGAAGATTGACTTGAGGTCGGGGTACCATCAGTTGAAAGTTAAGGAATTAGACATTCTATATACTGTGTTTCATACTAGATATGGACATAATGAATTTTCTATTATCCCTTATGGGTTAACCAAATCACATGATGTATTCATGGATCTAATAAATATAATTTTCTTTGAGTTTATGGATAATATTGTGGTTGTGTTTATTGATGATATTTTGGTATATTATAAAAGTAAATAATAGATTGAAAGTCATATAAGGGTTCTTTTAAAACCAAAAATTAAATGAAACTACATTTTAAATTCAGCAAGTGTGATTTTTTTTAACAAAAATTTCATTCCATGGTCACATTATTTCTAATGATAGAATAACTGTTGATCACAGTAAAATAATTTTTTTTTGAATAATGGACAAGTCTAAAAAACATATCATACATTCATAGTTTTAATGGTTTAGGAGGTTAATAATAGAGGTTTGTTGAAAATGTTTCATAGTTATCTATCACACTAACTATGTTAACTCGAAAAGGTGTTAGGATCATTTGTAAAAAATAATCTGATGAAGGTTTTCAATAATTATAATCAATATTGGTGAATGCTATAGTTTTTTTCACTTTTTTATATAATTGTTGAATTATTTATCTGCATTGAGGCTTAATTGAAAATATGTGGAAATTTCAAATTTATAATGATAAGGTAATTACTTATGCTTCACGTCAGTTGAAAATTCTTGAGCAAAATTAATGTACACATAATTTGTAATTAGATGACGTAGTTTTCTCTTTAAAAATATTATGGAAACATATGCATTAAGTAAATAGAATATATATTATGACAATATTATTTTTATGTATATATTTATTCAGAATGATTTAAACATGCGACAGAGAATATTGATGGAATTAAACAAGGATTATGATTTAACTATTAATTACCATCCTGAAAAAAAAACAGATTTCTTTGACGCATTGATTCATAAAAGTAATGCAATATTAATCATGATACATTTGGAATATGAATCTTCGATAATATGATTTGATGAAATTTTATATGGTGTTTTTTGGAGGATGAAATTCCACTGTTTAGTATCAGGTTTCCATACATTCGTCTCTAGTAGACAGAATAATGAATGTGTAGAAGTATGATAGTGAGTTGTAGGAAAAGATATAATTGGTTCAAAAGGGTATTTTTTTTAAATTTAACAGTGATAATGATTTTGTTTTGAGGTTTTTTAAGCGATTATGTGTGCCTTGGGATTCTCAGTTAATGAAATTGTTATTATGTGAAGCTCATAGTTCTCTTTTTTTAGTTCATCATGGCAGTCCTAATATGTACAATGTTATTCGGGAGTATAAATTGTTAGATGGAATGATAATAGATACTACTGGAATTACTGTGAAGTGTTTCATTTGTTAGTAGGTGAATGAAGAATGGAAATATCTATATTGGATGCTTCACCCATTGCCAGTACTAGAGCAGAAATAAAAAATGTATACATATAATTCAATGTGGGATTAATTAATACATATGGTGGTGTAATTTAATTTGGTTTATTGTTGATCGATTGAACGAATATTATCATTTTATTCCTATTCATGATACATAGTCTCTAGATAATCATTATTGATTGTATGTTAATGAGATAGTCAATTAATATGGATTTACCCTCTCCATTGTATTTGACTGTGATCACAGGTTCACATGTATCGTTTGTAAAGGCCTTATATAGTCATTAAGAACTAAATTAAATTTTAGTATATCTTTTCCAACTCATTTAGATTGGCTGTTAGAATGAACAATTCAGACCATATAGGATATGCTACATTCTTGTTCAATGGATTACCATGGAGGTTGGGATCAACATATCTCTCCTATTGAGTATTGATATAATTACAGGTTTTATTCCTCTATATAGATGGCATCATTAGAAGAATTAAATGGAAAGAGGTGTGAAATTCCAGATTTTTAAGATGAATTAGGTGGACTGATGTTTATGGGACCAAAATTTGTAGAACAGATAGAAAAGTATGTTCAGATGATTCTGAATCATATGCACATTGGTCAATGTTGGTAGAAAAGTTATACAGATGACTGGAGGAGAATATTTCTTTCTATTTAGGTGATCATGTCTTTATCAATGTTTTTTTTATGGAAAAGAGTGATTTGTTTCAGTATGAAGAGAAATATGAGTTTGTGGTTCATTGGACTATAGGAAATCATAGAGAATGTTGGATCAGTTTCCTATAAAGTGGATTTACCTTAATTTTTATCCAAGGTACACAATGTATTTCATGTTTACATGTTGAGAATTTATTTGTCATATCCATCTCATTTAGTTAGTATAGTGGTAGTTAAGTTGGATGGGGGTCATTCTTTAGAGAATAACACAGTCCAGATTTTTGAAGGATTATAGAATGTGTTTTGCAAAATTAGGTGATTCACAAGATTATATTTTTGGGGGGAAACCATTTGGGTGAAGAGGCATCATGGGAATCTAAAAATGATATGATGGATAAATACCTTGACTTATTTTATAAGTGACTAAAATTGGGAACACACCATTTCTAAAAGGATTGAATGATGTACCATCCTGGGAATTTATAGAATAATAAATTTTTATATCTATTAATATTTTTTAATTTAATATTAATATTATTTTAAAGGGGGAAGTATGTATGAGAGCGTATCCAACACGTAATAACATTTTTCAATGATATCTTTTGTTACACAGAACATTAAGTTATATTGGAAAATAAAAATAGATTAATATTATTATATTAAATGGAAGTTATTACGTAGATTTTTTATTAATAATAATGAAAATAATTTACTATATTGTGAATTAAAATATATTTTAAATGGTTTATATATTTTAAATAAGTTTTAGAGACATAAAATGGGAATGAATCCAATTTTATGTATAAAATACTCGAATATTTTAAAAAAGTAGTTTTACAAACATTTGATGGTGAAGACTTATTAAATGAAGTTACTATTGCAATTATATTTTATATTTGATAAAATAATGTTTTTCTATTGAACTAGGACATAAAAATTTACTTTGGTTAATTTTTTGTTTTTTTTATAATGGTCAGTTTGTAATGAATAGTGAAAAATACCGCTTTTTTTTGTCAAAACTGGATTTTAATATAATTTATTTATATTTTATTATTATATTTTTATTGTATTAAAGTTATAATTGTATTATGTTTATAATTTAATAAAATTTTCATCATTGGTAGAAATATTACAATTAAATTAGATGTAATCACAAGTTAATCTTTTGATAGTTTTTATTTATTAAAAACCCGATTTATGTTTTTGAAAAAAAGAATTAATATAAAGTTAATTAATGAATCTTCTTTATTTGGAATTTGGAAAAATCAATTCGATATTTTTAATCGTAAATTCTAAATTATGTAAATATGGACCTATTATTTTTAGATATAATGAATAGTAAATAATGTAATAAATTTTATTTACCACTGTTAAAGGATAAATTCAGTAAATAAGGCTAATAATAATATTATAATAATATAAAACGACCCTAATATGTGTCATAATAATATTTTATGAGTCATGGGTGACCAAAAAAATCCATAGGATGATCATTTTATATTTTGGATCCACTTAGGTGTGAAAATGAAATGTTATAATAATTAATTTTATAGAAATTGAAATATAACATAAAAATATATCTTTTTTACTTAAAAATATTGAATGTGGATTTGTATAAGTGATCTCTTCAAATATTAATAGTCATTATAAATCATAAAATATTTACAATGTCTTGTTATTTTATTTAGACTTTTTAATTATTAAATAAATATATTTAATTATGATCCATTTATGATGTCGTCATTGGTTCATTAATAACGAGGTCAAATAAATGACATTATAAATATTATAATAGATATTATTTTAAATAATTTATTTCATCCATGATTTATATAGAATACTATGAAATGTTATTAAAGTATTAAATGGTTTGTTTCGATGTTATCTATTTGTTTGTATTTTATTTAGATTCAATAAATTGAATAGTGTACCAATTCAGATAAATGATGTCTTATAAAAATAATAATTTATTAAATAATTTAAAAAGAAAAAAAAATATTTTAAAATCAAAAAGTTTTTATTATATAGTCTAAAAGTTCATTATCTGTACAATTATTGGAAATTCACACCTTATAAGTGATATTAATTTCTTAAAAATTAAAATTTCATAAATCATTTTTAATATAAAATAGAATAATTAAGGGTAAAATGAAAAGATATGGCTTAAAATAAAATAAATTAATGTAAAAAAACTATTCGATGATATTATTTGGATATATATTCATCTAATATTCTCAATATTTCAAATTGGATAAACATGTATTTTGAAATATAAAATATAGTAATTTTTTTTAATATTTTCTAAGGGTGCCCCACTCCTCTCCGAGCAAAAGTCACACATCCCTCTTCATTACCCACACATAAAAATCATATCAGTTGACCCATTCTCTTACAAAAAATCATCCTTTAATCCCTCCCTACATTATTGAATTCTTCATTTAGGAAAAACAACCTTCATTGAGATTTTTAGTTGTTCTTCAAAGGTGATCAATCGTAGTAAAGTTATCATTTTGTTTAAGTGCTTCTATTTTGTTTCTTCTTACACATCCTCAAATCCTATCCATCCATGACGATATAATAAATCCTTTATCATAAATATAGTGATATGTTATTATGTTAACATCATCCTCTAAATCCATCTCTACTTCCATCAAATGGGAATGGAATGAATCATTAACGTGTATGTTTGAATTGTCACCTCAATAAACTGATTTAGTTCATTTTCGATTACCATATATTAATATTGGTTATAATAATGGAATTAATATTAAAATTAGATATCAATGAAATATTAATCACAATATTATAATAAGTAATCAATTACATTCTTACATCCATGTTCATAAAAATGATAATTTCCTTCGTGCAAACGTTTGAACTATCACCTCCATGAAGTAGTGCGACTCATTATGATTTAGTATTTTAAAAATCTTATATATATAAGTATATTTTAATTATTGTGATGATTTTATAAATATAATTCTCATTATAGAAATATAAAAATTATATTTACCTTATTTCCAAAATAATCAATGAAAAATGGAAAGGTTATTAATTCGTATGTACAGCCAACCATCTCCATGGTTATAATGTTGTTCAATTTTCATAACCATGTTTAATGGTTTCAATTAAAACATATGAGTTATGTTAAAATGTAATGAATATTTCATGAATAATATTATATATATATGTTGGGCTTATGACCACATGGACTAGTGACATCTTACCATGTTTATTTTCTACTCAATAACCAATTATAGACAATGCGTCCGTTAAGAAATTAAATAATTTACTAGTTTTTATAACATGTTTACATGTGACGTAACTGGAATAATAAACAAGAAAAGGTTATAAAAATTAGAAATTAATCAATGTTATTAATTCATGAAGAAAAACAACGAATAAGACATGTCAGACTCAAGGTGAGGGACTTCATCTCAAAATCCTTTCATTGAGGCATATTTTGATATGAGATTCTTTTATACAGATTAGAATTCTACCTTTTGACATTAAATTTCATTTAGCGTATTTCAGAAGGAATAGTTTTATTAGTTGAATTTTACTAAATAAAAAATGGAATATTTTTTAACAAACACTTTGGAAATCTTCTTTCCACCCCTATAAGGATTATTATATATATCCCTTCCTCTACAAGTAGTAATGTTTATAAAAAGAAAATTAAATACCATATTACTTTTTTAGGAATTATGATTTTGAAAATGGATTTGAGAATGAATTGATTAGATCCTTATGTTGAAAATATTTCTTATGATTTGAATATATACACGTTATTTTTCCTTTATGATTATTCATGTGTTATGATTATGTTAGGGTTGTTGGGAATTGATTATGTATACATGTGGTTCCATGATAAACTAGGGGCGGTTGAGCTTGTGATTGATCTCCAATTCATTGGGTAATGTGACAGATGTAAAGGTTAAGGTTTCTATTATGATATTTAGGGAATATACTATGTTGGGTATTCCAACCGTAACTATGAAGTTTACATTGTATATAGTTTTGAAAGATACAATGATATTATGTTATGGATGCTTCATGTTTCTTTTATGATTTAATAATTTTTTTGATTTATTCATAAATATTATGATGTTTTGAGGAATGTTAAGGAACTTATGTCTAATGAGTGAAAAGTATGAATTAATTTATTTGTATGTATTTGTGGATTAATGTTTTCTTTAATTATTTTATATGCCACATTGACCATTTTATGATGATCCCATGTTTTTGAAATGTTTTTCTAAGGGTATAAGGATGGGTAAGAGAAAATATTAATTCATGAATATATTTATCACAAAAAGAATTCATTATATAATTAAGGATTTTATTATTTTTATTAAAATTGGATAGTGTATAATTTTCTACATTTTGATATTTTAGATTTAATGTATTAATTATGGCCAAATTCTTAAAAATCTAAACCTGTAATGATCTTCGATATCAATAAAATGCAAAATACTAAATTATCTAATGATTATGTAATGTTTTAATGTTCTGGATTTATATATTATCAATAATGTTATGGGATATAAATATCAATATATGGTTCTCCCATTCATTGTGAGTACAATTCAAATGTAACATTTTAGGTTTGGGTTTGGTGTTATAATCTCATTGGTTGTCGACATTATCAATGATATTACTTTTAACGATGAAATATTATGATCTATTTCTAAATGAAATTTTTATTTTTATCCTCCAATTATTTTTTCTACGAAATACATGTTTTCAATTCATTTTCCACTAAATATTTACTCAATATCTCTAAAAATGTATTTATTGGAAATTAAATTTATTTACCTCTTGGGTGAAAACCATTTTTCATCCATATCCTTGTCTTCTAAAAATTACATCTTGAAACTTTTAATATTCATATATTTTTTTTACACCCATTTTTACCATTATTTTAATATTTATAATTTGTATAATTAAATTTAATTTAATTTATTGAAGATATTTTTTATCAAATTTAACTAGAAATGGGAAATGAATTATTATATAAATGTTTTTTCATTAAAAAATAGTCCATTCATCATTACCACTAATTGTTTAAATTTATAATTTATACATGTTAAAGGATTCACTTAATTTATTTTATTTTCATATTTTTTTCAAAAAAATTTCTTGTATTTTTTGCATCGTGAAATGTTTATTTTCATCCTAAAATGTTCAATGTGATATTTATGAATGAATTTTTATATTAGATAAAATCCTTTGGTTTTAATTTATATTCACTATCAATAATATACAATGATAAAATATTTATTCATTCCATTATTGATATATTTTAATGAAGATCATATTTTAATGAAACCCATTTATTTTTCATTTTACATTCAATAATGAAATTTTTATGAATCCCATTTATTTTCTAGGGATTAGATATGATATGTGTGTTTACATGACTAATTCATTAAATGTTTTTGGGTATGATATGTTTATTATTAACACCATCTATTCCATAGTTCATGATATGATGAATGATTTTTGATTTTGTTGAACATTTATTTATGATTTTCATTATGTGACTGATGGGACCAATATCTGCCCCCATTGAATTGGGTAATTATTGTGATATCATGGGATATCTCGTACAAGAAGGGGGAGTAGACCATGTTTAATATTGGATTTTTCCCACTATGAATTCATAGGACCGATTTATGGTAAATATGATGTTTGGGTGACTGAGCCCATTTCAAAATTTTATTCATGGGATTTATCCTTTATTTGTATAATGTTTTTTTGAGAGAAAAAAATGAAAAATTAATGAATTAGAAATGACTATTGACTAAAAAGGTAATGATTACTTATTTGTATGTGTATAAATCAAACATATTACAATATTATTCAATCATTTAAATAGTTGATTTATTCCATTGTGTGTCTTTTCAAATTATATTTCAAGATGTATTTATGATCATTGACATGTATGTTTTGGTTTTCAAATGTTACAAACATGTATTATATCCTTATTCTCAGGTTTGGATGATATCTACCTATCTTATATCTTATTGAGATTCTACTCTCACACATTATTTTTTTTCATTAACAAGGTCATGAATTAATTTATTATATATGTTATGTATAAAAAGTATTACATTAATGAAGAATATAATTGGTGATGATATTTCTATCCTACAACCCATTAGTTTTTGATTCAATGTTTTTAAAATATACAATATTAAATGAATCCCACATAGATTGGTATATTATCTAATTAATATTAATCTATTAAGATGTAATATTTAAGTATTAAATGTTTTGTTAACATGTTATATGGAATCCCTCATAAGGCATTGATGGCCATTCCCTGAATAACTACCTAGAATTCTTTAAATGATACAAAATACCAAAAATGAGGCATTAATTTTAACATTCATAGTTTATTGTTCCCACTAATATCATATCCTAAAAATATATGTTATGTGGTGATGGATGGAACATTATATAATATAGATCATAGATAACATTTGATGTGTTAATATTGATCTCAATTACATTATCCACTAAAAACCATCAAATATCAAAACTATTTATCATTCCAAATACATAGATAGTGGATATGTGCCTCTGTATGACCTAAAAAACATATTTAATAGTGCAGGTGTTGATGATACAACGCTCTTCATTGGAATATTATAATGCACGGAATGATTTAGAGGTATAAACATTTCCCTAAAACTCAAAATGGAAATTAAGATCCTAGTTATGGGAAACATTATGTTATTTTTTATAGATAGAGTGCATCAGAGAATGGGAGTTCATTCGGTAAAATAGTTATGTTATCTAGTATTCCAAATTTAAATGTAATTTAATTATTCCAAGTATAATGTGGTTATTATTTGGGTTGAATTGATAGGGGCTTTTTGGACTATAAAGAATATTCAAGGATTGAACCGATTAATTTTGTCTATCGTCTAGATAACATTATCATGGTCATGTTATTAAACAGTAAAATGAGATATAAAGATGGATTTGATGATACATCTATATGGAACTTCTATTACTCATATCAAAGTAATTTTTTACTTATCAATTTAGAATAAATTGGGTTTCTATGAAAACATCTAAATAATTGTCCATATAAAAACGATGACATTTTTTACCATGATAAATATCATTGGTATTCAAGAGGACATGAAAATTATTTCACAATTTGTAGGATCAACATAATTATCTAACAATCTATTGTATGTTATAACATAGTATTGATATTCCTCATTAAAATATTCTCCTAGAACCTAGTACACAATCAATTTTCTAACCAATGTACATGTCACAAATTCTCATAGAGTATAATCATAATTTCACTATAATATAGGTTACATATCATCTATATGTATTCATTGTTGAATATTATGTTCTCAATAGTTCCCTAAAGATTAGGATTTCAATAGTGGGGAGAAAATGGATTTGGAGGGTTCAAAATGATTCATCAATGTATAAATTATCCCATATAATATTTCTATTTAATTTTGGTCTCTACAATCATATAAATTATATGGTTACTTTATCAATACATACAAACATTCTATGGTGATTTTTTTATCATTCAAGGATGAAGAAACTCTTGTTAAATCATTGGAATGATCATCATACTCTACTATTTCATGATAAATTATATTATTGTTCCAATATGGTGTGTCAATGAATTCCAAGATAGTGTTTCCATGGAACCTAATATTGGGGTGGTAGTTGAATGGGTTATTTTCCTTGCCTCTCAAGGGTTTTAAATGTATTATATGCCCATAATATTCCTTATTGTAAATGATAAGTATAATCAAAAAAATATTGACACAAAATTAATTATACCCAACTATCATGATCTACAAGGATCATTATGATTATTCTTTGAGGTACCACACATATCATTCTTGATGTGATCCTATGATTATTGAGATTTCTTATTTAGTAAAATATGATTCTTATTGGTTTATGTGTTATATATTGAATAATGTTAGTATTACATTACATTATATTTATTTATATAGGTGAGGGATTTGTGAGAAGTTGACATTTTTTGTTCCACTACATTATCACCTCAGGACCTTATCCACCAGCTATGAACTCTATGGATCCACCATCATGCGTTAATTTAACTAGTATTGGGACTCACAGAGCTGTAATTTTAGCCACATATATCCATAATTTCAAATCCGAATGGAGTTGAATTTAAAAAATATCTATTTTCCATTCCATCAATAGATTATATCTGTGTAACATTTTATGTCACAATTTTTAAAATATAATATACCCTAAAACTAACATTTGTAAAGGGTGGATATGAAAAAGTAAATAAATATCTCAATATGATCATCAAATATATTAATGTAACATGGTTATAAAATTTTCTAAAAGTAGAATCCAAAAAATTAAAATATCTAAAATGTAAAAAATATTGTATATAGATAGAAACTACATGATTCCCAAAATTTGGCCATACAAAGTGGAATAGTGTTCAATGTGCCTCTATATGTCGTAAATTCCATAAAAGGATGAGAATTTAGGGTTTTTCAAAAATATTTCACTATGTTAAATAGTCCACCCATTTCCATAAGGTATATAATTTTGGCATCAAAGAATTGAATTTATTCTCCATGCCCTCAAGTGATGATGTAAGGTCACTTATCATCTATTTTTGGGAGAAAAACCCATTTATCAATATTGATTCTTTTCAAAAAAATTGTTATATAATTTGGTTATGGTGTAGTTGTGTGAAATCAATAGTATCAAGTGGAATGGGTTCTATATGGTTCAATAGATCTATTATTGAGTCTATCTAGTTTTTTCTCATTTATCTAGATTATTATATATAGGAATGAAATCGGTGAAATTCCATGGTAGGTACAATTGCGAAATCATTAACATTGTCATGTTAAAGATGTTATCCCCAAAAGATCTAGACATAGAGATATTGATAACCATAGATAACATGGAGTGAGGTTGTAAATCATACATACTCATTCATTATATATATGGATTTGAGTATAATGGAATGCATGAGTACATTGATTTGTTAATTAAAATGCTATGGAGTTTGTAGGAGTGTAATAATAGGATGAAACCTAAGGGATAGAGACCATATAATATAATACATATAAAAACCAATATAATCGTTTAGGTAACTCTACAAGCCATATGGGACAAAATCATCCCCACTTAAATCATCACCCATATCATTTTCTTATTGATCTGTGGTACATTTGATGATATGATTCATATAAGCAGTTGTTTCTGTGAATGTGTCATGAACAATAGTAGTGAAAATATCATTGGGATTTAATTTCCACTATTTTGGAGGATATATCTATATTGTAGAGTACTACACTAGTCCAATAACACACATTTGGGGAGAGAGAAATTCAATAATCAATAATAATATAATGACACTTGTAATACAGTCTAATTAATTGTTATAATATAATAAATTGGAGTTTCATGCTGTTATATAGGACACATAATGATTTTGACCCATCAAAATTCACATTTATGGTATAATATGTGACAAGGGTTTTTTGGATACAATAGTTCTAGTACATGGAGTCATTTGAACATTTCAAATATATTCTTCTTGATGAATTATGCATGTTGTTCCACAAGAAGGTCTTGTACATAGAACAGGAATGTTTCATAAAATATAACATGGTATATTTTGTTGATTTCTAGGGCCCCCATAGTTACTTCTTATTATTATATTCCATGAAATTTTAGTTTTCATGTATACCACCATATAAATCCATAATATGTTGGTATAATGTTATATTAGAGGTAAATAGGGACCTCTATTATTATGGGACTCATATAGATAGAATATTAATGTTTTACATATATACCTATACTAAATAGAGGTCATTATCATATGTATATGTCTTAAAAACAAAATCAATTTTAGTATGTGAATCATATTACTCTATGTCAATTTAAACTGTTCGGTTCTTTTAGTTCATATAGATTGTGTTCTTCTATTAAAAATACAATTCATAATCATAATGAATAACCTAAATCTATGGTAGAATAAAATTTATTTGATTATTGTTACATTAGGGAGTCCACAATTGAGATCCCATTGAAATAAGATATGATATCTTCCGTGCATAATGAAATGTAGAGGTAATTTTGGAACATTCCTACTTCAACCTCTCAGGTAAACATATTCAGTCCGTGAGTTCTTTCCCCAAAGGATATGTTGTGTGTGGCCTTTCTATACCATATTGATCATTACATGAAAATAAAGTTCAATGATTAAGGGTGATCAAATATTTATTCCTCATATTCAACATCCAATTATTTCAGGATATTTATGGAAGAAAATATTCACTTTTTCATGGAAAGACATCCCATTTTGTATATTGTCGGTGTCATGGGAAGGACCATTATGATTGTTGGTAGTCACATCACCCAATGAAGTTCTATCAATGTGGAACTCTTATTTAACATAAGGATGAATTTTATGATTTCCAGATCAGTAACTAGTAGATATAGAAGTCATATTATCAATATTAATAGGAGGATTGTGTCTCAATATTAGTTTGACATTATTTTCCCCCCCACATGGATTTCAAGGGTGGATAGTGCAATACTGACTATGAATTTGATGGATGGTATATAATTGTAAATTATATAACAGAAATCTATCATGTATAATAAAATTCATCTTTCCCCTGTATTAATATCATTGTATTTTGGATATTGGTGGGCCAATTAATTAAAATTACTACATAGTAACATGTCAGATATGTTTTATAAAAAAACTCATATATTATGTAAAATGAGTTATTAATGATGAAAATAATGTGGATTTGTTTACTAGAATACCATTAATATCCACACAACGTCAAATTTGGTGTAAGTAGTGGTGGTGATTTTTTTGATTGATTCCTTATGGGGGTTTAAATAAAGATGAGAAGTACTTTCTCCCTGTATAATCTCTTTTATAGTAGGAATTATTTGGATCCATGGATATATGATCTTCCTAAACTATTTATAGTGTATGAATTATATATTCTTGTCCATACCTATGGTTATGTTTTTTATGACTTCGGGTTGCACAAAATATATTTATTAAGGGAGTAGATGGTTCCCGATGTTTGTGAGATTTACAACCATCTCATCTTCGATCCACCTAAATAGAATTATAGAATATGGGTTTCTATTGACGTTAGAATCATTGGGGGTTTCCATCCTAGATACTCTATTATTACTAATGGAAGCATCACCTCACATAGAAAACCATGTTTTTTATTCTAATGGACTTAAATTATAACACCAATAAATATTTATAGGGGATGGTATCATCTCTGACTTATTTACACAATGTTTTGGGTAATGGATTCTTGTTTTATATAGTGATAAATTTTTCTACTGAATTTTAACATGTACACTACCTGTAATGAACTGACCCGGTATTACCTCAATCTCAACACACGACCCGATCTGTCACATACGCGAAGGGTGTTCCAGATCCCCATTTGTTGGTGACAAGAACCCGTGCATCACAATACAAAACTAATGGAATTATTTCTCCCAAAATTAACAACCACACAACATATATATAGAGAAAAGATGAATTAATGGAAGACCGGTAAATATATATTCCATAAATATAAGGAAAACAATGGAAACCAACCAGCTGAAAATATAGCTAAAAATCAAAAAGACATGTCTGACTACAAGGGAATCAGAACCAAACAGCTACCCTAATGAGGAAAAGGATGAACTCAAAATACCTCACCACCAGCTACCCATATCAGATGACATTATCCTCAATGCCTCACTATTGCGCATCAACTTTCCATGCACTGGAAGAAAAACAAAGGTCCAAAAACCACTGATGCAGCATGTAGGGTGTGATATAAAAGGCTTTGTAGGATCCCAACAATGTGTTCCATATTAATTCTATGTATTACAATTCATGTATTCTTATTTAATATATAAAACATGGCATGATATGAAGTAATACAGTTTATAGAAATCATGGTAAACATTCCCTTTTTCATAGTATTAAATAAAATAATGTATACTTGTTTCCAAGAACATTTTACATGTAATTTTATACAAGGATAGACATTCATGTCAATGATAATTTAGAATGAAATTAAATAGAAAACAAAAGAACGAGTATAAAAAATACAAGTAATAACACAGGTCTAGGAAACAGACTACTCGTAACCAAATAATCAAGTGAACAAATCCGATCATAGAGCAACATGCCTTGGAAGAAAATGAATTACCCATGAGTAAACACCCCAAAATGTAAATATCGGTCCCCTAGAAAAATAGTCCTAGGAAACAGAGTACGTCTCTGAGATAAAACTCTATGATAATTACAAGCAATAGACGACGGAATAAATCTAAACCTTCCACCTATGTACCCATGGTAGACCATGTGCTCTTTTCTTACAAACCCATTTCAATGCCTTGAAAACAATAAAAAATCAGTCATAATCCATTTATCAAAAACTAGTGAAATCCAAGTTTTATTTAAAACCCATTTTTGAAACCCATGAAATTCATTAAAATTTCATAAATCAATTTATTAGGAAATTTAAAAATAAAAACACGCACAGTTATTGTCACTGGATAGATACAGAACCACAAAAATCAATATTCGTTTTGCATATGCCCACAATGGAATTAAAATGAAACATAACCCAACAATGCCATCAGCAAATGCCATATAATCACACCATCTCCAAAAAGGATTAATTCAAACTGAAGAAACACGAGATTGTTTGATAGAAGAAATCCCATGTACCTGACGAACAAATATCAGTTGCACCACAACTATCTAAGGAATGACCTTCGAGACAAGATATCAGGATGAATCTAGATGAGGACAACAATAAACACCCATCACAGACAACAGATCTGATAACACAATGCTATTAAATTATTGCAATCAATCACAAGGAAGAATTATAGGGAAAACCATCCCAGAGAGACGTACTACAGACACAAATATGATCCCTAGGCGATCTGATAGATCCGAAGTAGAGTTGCCTCTGAAAATCACTTAGGGATAGCACTGGTCTATGAACCAAGAGACATATGATGAATAGATGAGTGAAACTTTTAAATTCATGAATTTATCATAGGACCGGGATGAGTCATGATGTGTACCACTTGGTCATGGGGTGTAGTCCATGATGGATAAGTAATGCTGAAAATCCCATAAATTCTAGTTAGAATTCATTTTTAACCTCTAAAATGTGTACCTTAGGTACAAGACATTTACCTGCTCACAACATGATCTCCCCATTCACTGTGCGGTCTCCCAATTCACAACATTCAACCAAAACCGAGTACATGATGTGTACATCAGGTACACAGAGTGTACCTATTCTTCAGACTGCAGTAAACCAATGAAAATGTATATAAGGATTTGAAAAACCAGAAGGGAACATTGAAAATGGGAAAACATACCTGATCAATGTAACATGATGTTACATCATTCCATCTATTAGGACACTCGATCAATGGTATGTCATGTGGATGATGTACTCCATGGAAAAAGATGAGGCCATTCCTCCCTCATCAATTACTTTCATTCCCAAGCCTCATTAAAATGTGATACTTGTTTCCATAGACATCTGACCAATAGAATGGACATCCCAAGATTGACATTATTATGAGGGTAAATGATCCATACTAGTTTCCCCAAAACAAAAGCATCTAGATCTAACTTAATTTCATTCAAACTCAGAACATGAGTATATTAACTATGATACATCCAGAGCTATGATATTTGAAAAAAATTCATGAATGCCAATCAACTGAGCCAGAAATTCTAATGGATTAAAACATTTTACAAGTCATTTAGTGATCTAAAACAATCTAATATATATTAGAGCCAACATTACTTATTTTCCAAGTCGACGGTGACCCAACCGAACAGAATCATTCATGAAAACCCAATCACCAATGGAAACATCCGAAGGATGATTTCATCGATCTGCATATGATTTCTATCGACTCTATGATCTATCCAGAAATCATTGAAACTCTTGAATAATTTCCAACAACTCCTAAACCAGACTTACTCCAACCAAATCTACATCACCCACCTTCACCCAAAAAATATGTTATCTACATAGGTGACCATAATTTTCCTAAAAAAGCCATTCTGATATTAAAAATGTATCTATCATTATAAATAAACTCAACATGTACCAGATGGATATCTCATGATCCAACAAAATCAATGACACATGCAAGAAACAAATCCTCTAGGATAAAAATTACACACTCTGTATCGAAATTTTTCTATGGTTGGTATGATGTTCTCACCATGACTTGAGTCCCCAATGCCTTTGGAAGACTCTTCTATATCCTTGAGGTAAACAGATGATCCCTGTCATAAACAATAGTAGAATGAATCTAATATAATCTTATGATCTCCTACACATACAACATACCCATTTCATCAACATTAGTGGTTTCTTTGATCGGAATTAGGTGAGTATACATCATCAACCTATCAACAACCGCACAGATAGAATTTTTTTCATGGTGTCCATATTAACCCAACAACAAAGTCCTAGGAAACATTGTCCCACTTCCAAACTAGAACTGGGTGAGGCTTAAGCAATCCATATGTTTTCAAGTGCTCTTCCTTTATACGTTTTGTGGGTGTAACAGTTGGACACATAATCTGAAATGTCACGCTTCATACCAGGCCACCAGAACCATCTTCTCATGTATTAATACATATTTTTTAGATCCTTGACGATTGGACCATGAAGAGATCTGACAATAAAAAAAGACTGAAGATGACACAAATTCTGAGATTCCAATTGGATTTTTGATCTAACCTCAGCCATCTAAAGAAGGATACCAACCAGAAAATATCTCCCCACCATAATGTTTTCCAAAATCTTTTGAAATTGATCATCTTGTTTCTGACTTTGTATGATTGACTAACAGATAGTTGATTATAACTAAACACTAGTTAGAAACATACCTGAAACATCCTCTTAATAATCTACGTGAATCAGAATGAATAGCCTCATAAGAAACCAATCACTGTTAAATTCCAAAATAGCCTCTGACAGAACCATCATTTTAAATGTGTCTGCAACTACATTCTGTTTCCCAGGAGTTTATGAAATTTCAATGTAAAATATTTGAAGGAATTCTACACATCATCTCTGTCTGAGATTCAATTCCATCTAGGGAAATATATATCACATAATACTATGATATCATAAACCTCTGATCTTCTCCACAAAGAGATAGTGTCAGCACCATTTAAGAGAATGAATTATTGTGAAAAGATTTAATTCCTTAGTTGGGTAGTTCATCACATATGGTTGAATCACATGAGATCAATATAATACCACATGACATCCTTCATTATAATGCAACCCAACCAAAACCTAATGCATCATAGAACACTATGTACCCCTTACCAGGTCCAGGTATGATTAGAAGCGGTGCGAATGTCAGTAGTTATTTTAGTTCAACAATAGAAGGCTGACAGTTTTCATATCATGATAATTTTTCCCATTTCATTGTAAGAGTAGTCAAAGGTGATTCTAGCTTCGATAAATCATTTATGAACCGATGGTAGTATCAAAAAATTCCATGGATGCATCTAATTTCAATGAAATTTTGTGGTTACTTCAATGATAAAACAATTTTTATATTCTCTATATCATCTGATAATCCATGCTCATGAATTCTATGACCTAATAGTTTCACTTCTCGAATCCAAAAAATAGAAATTTGAAATAATTTCATTTATATGGTTATGTATTAGAATCTCCAAAACAAAACACAGATGGTACTCGTTCTCAATATGAGAATTTTAATAAAACTGTATATCATCAACAAAACTACCACAAATGTTTCAAGATATTATTGTAATATATGATTCATCCATGACATAAATACAATATGAGTATTAGAAAGACATAAAGGAATCACAAGATATTCATAATATTTACACCTTCTCTTGAAGGACATATTTGGTATATCAGACTCTCAGACACTAAGCTGATGATAACGTTACCGATGTTCAATATTTGAATACCACATTTATCCCTACAACTGATCAATAAAATCATTAACAAAAGGAAATGAATATTTGTTCTTAACTGTCACATGGTTTAACATATGATAGTCTACACATAATTGATGTGAACCATACATTTTCTTGGAAACGAGCACACAGGATTCCCTATGTGAAACAATAGGGAGAAAAAACCCCTTCTCTAATAGTTCGTCCAACTAATTCTTCAGTTCATTCAACACCGTGAGTTCCAAATGGTAATAAGATATCGATATCTATTGTGTACTTGGTCCCAGGCAATTTGTGAACTCTACCTATCTCTCTAGGTAGGAATAATAGAGAAGCCATCTAGGAAAATGTCAGAAAAGCCCCAGACAACAAAAAAATATCCTCAATAGAAGAAATTCCATAATGCTATAATGCAATAGAAACCAAAAAACTCTTGATCTTTGAGCATGGTGGTCCTACATGACCTGACCTCAGGTTCCACGATCCCTAATTCACATGAGAGCTCTCATCTT
Source organism: Viscum album (assembly GCA_963277665.1). NCBI lineage: Eukaryota > Viridiplantae > Streptophyta > Magnoliopsida > Santalales > Viscaceae > Viscum > Viscum album. The sequence goes on from OY728138.1 coordinate 552,969,178, forward strand.
AATCGATAAACAAAATATGACGATGATAGTAATCAACTTATTCTCAATGAGGGACAAGACATTACATAATGATGATGACATAAAAAAAATTCAGATCAAGAACCAGAAATTCGCTAAGCAGCATTGTGTCAACTATCATGAATGAACAAGAAGGACACCAAAACTCTTGCACTTTCCTCATGATAAGAGGTGTCACTGAATCCATTTTAAAATCATAATTTTTATTTGATGTTTATGAATATCATCAAATCATGAAAATATAAATGATTGGGAGGTAGCAGTATCAAACAAAGATATAGCAATAGAAGCTATAATATAGTGCGTACCTTTCATTAATTCTGGATGTACATCACCTTTCATTGGACCATCATCAAATACATGTAAATTCATCACTCATTAGGACTTTTTCTAGAGCCATATAGTCACTGCTGCTTCTAAAATCACCATAGTAGCCTTTTCAGCCGACGAACCCTGACTATAATAGAGCATATTCATATACTGACAGAAATTTTGTAGATAATGAACACATCCATACATATTCCACATATTTGTGGGCATAGGACAAAAATGTCTAGTGTGACCCCCTTACAGAAATGGATGTAAGTTAGAGTCACACTTACAGCTACCATAGATGTTATAGAGATGGATCACTTTTGATACCCACCTCCACCACTCAACTGATGGTCCTTCCACTTCCTATTTCCCATATGCATTCCATTGAATGTATCACATGTTGGAAGAGAATAGGTGGTAATGTCTACTTTTCCTATCATTTCAATCTATGAAATAATAAATATTTCACTATAATTGCATTGGTAGAGATTCATAACATGAACACATGTGATATAATATTCTGTCATAAACCTTACATGTATTTCTATACCGTCAGCTGGTCATTCCTCACCACTTCTGGAGAAAAAAAATTGGCTCAACAAATCAGTTGGTGAATGCAGACATAAAATCCCTTCCTTTATATATTAACAAGAACCCAAATTATTTTTACTACATCAGATACACATCAAAAAATTAATTAAAGAATATGGTTTTGATACCCATCCAATGCAAGCCCACATGTTTGTCTTCCCAGACTACAGAGTCCCACCAATAATTTCTAGAACCCTCGAGTCCGAATGATGTGTACTAAACCATGATATTATCATATGTATCCAAGAAGTCTAATATTTGACTGATTATATCCATCCTATCCCCCACCACATGAGGATTAGTCATCCCATTAATGGGCTATGGGTTCTCGTGCATGCACTACTATGATCGATCACATTCCCCTCTAGATCATAGTTGTACCTCATCAATTGCATTATGACCTCATGTAACTTCATGATAAACAGAAAGGACTTCCCATATGATGGTCTTGATGAGATTATGGTCCATAGGTGGATTCCCTTGAGGATCATTAGATGCACCTCCCTGAGGAACTTGAGGATGACGTCTAAGAGGAATAATGTCACACACCAAAACATAAGAAGGATTAGACACCGAACAAATCTCTATTACAAATAAAAACCAATAAGAAAAAATCGAGATTTAAAATTAAAATCTAACACTAGAGGAACATATATAGATATCCCATGGTAACTTGGGACTCATTATGACTAAAGGTACCCATTAACCCATTAAAACACACTTTTCCAGTCCTGAAAATCATATATACAGTTTAGTCGACATCCAAAGAATGAATCTTGAGGATAGACCTTCTCTGATACCAAAATGTAACAAACTGACCAAAGTGTCCTTCAATCCCAAAACCCAACTCAATCCATAAGATACCCGAAGGGCATTCCAAATCCATGTGGGCTACCAAAAATCACCCATGCGTCAAAAAAATTGAGAGGATGATATCACCCAACCTAACCAACCACACAAAAAATATATAACACAACTAAGAGATAATATAAGACTAACCAATATATATTCCATAACTATAATGAAATCATCAGAAATATAACAAATGAAAATGTAGCTAAAACTAAAAAATACATGTCTAAATATAAGAGATTGAAAACCAAACAACTCCTCCAACAATGACATGAATGACCTCCAACCATCTCACCACTAGATACCAATCCCAGTTGACATGAACTCTCTACTTCACTGTGGAACCTTGCCTTTCCAAGAACTAGATGGAAAATAATAGTCTTCACACCACCAGTACAATGTTTAGGTTTGAGAAAACATGCTCAGTAGGATCCCACCATAGTGTTCCATAGAAATTCTGTATATAAAGATTCATGTGAGATCATTTAATATTTAAAACATGGAATGAAAAATAGTATAGCAGTTTTATATAAAAAATGCTAAATACTCCCTTTTTCGTATTTCAAAAAAAAATGAGGTATATTATTTTCCATGAAAATTTTCCATGTTGTTTTCCACAAGCATAAACATGCAAGAAAAGGCTATCTAAGAAATACATGGAATAAGACTACTCGTAATAAAAGAATAACGTGCACAAATACCATCCAAGAAAAATATCATAGGAAGAAGAGGAATACCCCAGGACAAAACACCACAAAATGATAATATTAGTCCCCAAGAACAATTGGCCACTGAATCAGATAAAATCCCTAAGACACATCTTATTGTTAATCAATAACAATGAATGATGGCCTCAAGCTAATCCTTCCACATCTGTACCCAAAGTAACCATTGTGTTCTTTTTCATAAACACATTTAATTTCCTTGAAAACCATTCAATACCATTTATAATTCATTTTTCAAAATCCATGTAAAACCAATTTTCATTGAAAACCCTTTTTTAACACCGATGAAAATGATTCGAATTTCATAAATAAATTTATTAGGTTATTTTGAAATCATAACAATTATTTATACTTGCGACACATATAGTTTAAATTATATGGGTTAACTCTATTGAATTATGTGACATTTTTATGTACTATAGAATGTTTTTTGTTATAAAAGATAATCCTTGAATGGGTGCGATTACCTCCCAATTAGGATATATGATACTAGTAGTTTTGGGATTCATCTTCACAGAGGCATCATATTTTTCCATCTAAAATATGAATCAATAACCATGTAGTTTGAGTTATAATGTTTATTTTAATTTCATAGGACTAGTATATCGATTTTAATTTCATTTGACATGTATATATATATTGTGAATGTGGACAAAAAAGGGATTTAAGGAGGCTCACATATTTTGAAACTTAAATCCTATATATATGTACAATGGATACGTGGTGGTATATGAAAACATTTCTCAACCCATTATTGATGTGATGGGACTATAGATGATTTCTATAATTCTGGATGTTCTTATTATGTTGTCCTGAAGGAATATAAATTGAGAATATAAGGTCATTTTTACCATTAACAATCAAAAAGATACTAATCAAAAAATATATAAAAAATTTCTTACAATAATACATTATACATAAATAATTTTATTTTATTAGATAATAGTTTTTTTGTGGCATTTCGAATTTATACATGATACCCTCTCTGTATAAAATTAGTTTTGTGAAACTGTCTCAATAATTACCAATTTCATTGAATTGATTACTCTATGTTGTTTAAATGTTTTTCTAAAACATGAGAATATATTATTGTAATATGATTCAAAATTTCTGAGGTACTTAAACTTTTGTTTTCAGGATATAATATGATAAACCTTCTTGAAAATACTAATTTTCATTAATATTTTTATATTGTGGTTATTCATGGGGAACTTTTCTCAGATTACTGGATGATATCAGCAATTTAATTCATTTTTGTACTTGGATTCATTGAAAAAAAAATATAAATAATTAAACATAATTATTGTTTCATAATACTTTTGGCATTTCAATATTGTTTTTATATTTTTGAATCCTCCACATTGATCCATCTTGGATACATTTTTTAGAAATAATAAACTCATCCACAACAATGTGAATTTAAATATTAAAAATGATCTATAATTATAATGTTTTATATGAATACATCAGAATAAAAAGTACAATAAAATAATAAAATACCCTAAATTAATATGATGATCCCCCTAGTGAAAATTGATAACAATCAAAAAATGATGTATTGTAGAAAATGTGAGGTGATGATGAATTCATGTAGTTTAAACATGGAATAATTATTATTCACACCATTTAGATGAATTTTATAACTTCCCTAACTTTTGAACATATTTTTTGACAACCTTTAGAGTATATACAATATATGAACCATCTATTTTCATTTTATTTTCAATTTCTTTATATTAATTATTTATAAATGGTAAAATAATATTATTTCTTGAAGTGAATTTTAATCCCATGAAATATCATATTTCTGTATGAATTTACAACTCAAAAAGTAATTCCTTTTGATTAGTGACCTTTTTAAATACATCATTAAAATTTATAGAATAATGATTTCATTAGTATAAATAATGTTAGGGAAACTATTATGTGAAATTAATTACACAATATTAATTATAATCATTTATTTCTATAAATTTCAATGACCTAAAGAATTCATCTATTAATGAGAAAAAATATTGTTGGGAATTCATGAATATTCATAAATCATTCATTAACATAAATTGATTAAAAATATTATCCATATAGTAGAAATACATATTGATGATATCTATAGGACTTATATTTAATCATTCCATTCATAAAAATATAAATGGAATTAATTAAAAAATTCATTAATCATGGAAATCTAAAATGGGAAGAAATAATTTAATGATCATAAATTACAATATAGTAGAAACTACCATTTATATTTTATCTTAGTCAACATTAGAGTATCTCATTTAAAATGTTATCACATTTTTACTTTCAATATTAATAGTTTTATTATACATGTTATGAATACCAAAATTATTGAAATAATATTACAATCTCCATTTATAAAATAGAATAATAAAAATTTATAAATTTTTTCTCATTCATAACTTAATTTTTACCTCAATATTTTTATAATACATTTATTTATTATTTCAATCCATATTATTGACATGAAAAAACATAAATGTGAGTATCTATTCATTTTAATCACGATATTGAAGTGATTCTATATAATAAAATGTAAATATTTTTTAATATAAATTTTCATAAAAAATTGATTTTGTTTAAATAATTTATCACCAACATATGAAACATGGAATTTATGTTCCTCAAATAGTGTCTCATTGAAAATTTCCAAAAAAATTATCATTACTAGTTTCTATTTTATAGAATTAATATATTCGTCATAATCCGTCACTAAAATGATTTTCTTTCTTCAGCCATATTCTTGTTATAGAACAATTATACCATAGTGTTGTCAATAATTTTTCTTGATTCATATATGTGATTGTGATAACCTCATCATTTTGATATATATCCAGAGATGATTACCGCAAGTCCCCACTGATCAAATTTTCACATGTTTGGGACATTAACCATGATAAACCATGGATATTAGAATAAAATAATATAATTCAAAACAATTATCTAAATATAATAAAATTTATAGAAATAAATATCTGAATATGGATAAATTTAGAAATTATTAATAATATAAACCATTATTGTAGTCACCAATAATAATAAAAAATGATTCCTTTAATGATCACATTGATTTTCCTAATACATATCAATAATCTCAAAATTTTAAAAATTAAAATGTTGTTTTATTTTTAGCTTTATGATACATTAAATACTTTTGAAATTTTATTCGTATTCTAAATTATTTAAATATAATTCATGTACATTCTTCTATGTTATCCAAGAGGATCTTAAAAATATATATTTTTTCTTTTAGAAAATCATGAAATAAATAAATATATTTAGAGTATGATTTTATTGATATATAGTTCTATTACATGTGATTCATGAATATTCAAAAATTTAATGGATAAAATAATAATATTCATATATTTGTTTCTTATTAATTCGTAAAATTTTATATCAGTTAATCTAGTTCTTAGATTCAGTCATTTGAATTTCAATGTTCTAACATGAAAAATTAATTGTCATCCCATTCTATTTTATAGAATTAATCCATTCATTTTTTTTTCTAATCACAATATATTAATATCTATCATTTTTGAAATTAAATTTTTTTATGTTTCACCAAAAAATATTACCAGGTAAATGATTCCACAAATCAATTACACTTTTAAAAAAATTGCATAATTTCTTATAATATCTATGTTAATCTATGTTTATCAATGTTATGATGTTTATTATCCTTTATTGAAAATATTTCATTATTTTAAATACTTCAATATGAATTCATACATATTAATTATAACTAAACATCAATCATTTAAAATATATAAACATTATGCATATTATGATACAATTGACAAATAATTGAATCGTTTTATTATTATATTGTTTTTCAAAACATCAATTGGGCCTATAGAATACTTCTAAAGGACCTATAATTTGAAATCACAAAGGAATTCTATATATAATAAAAAATGTATCTTAAAACTAGTCATTTAACAAGTCATGATTGAGGAACAACGGTAATCCTCTTAAATAATAGTCTTTATTTGGATAAAAAAAAATATATTTTTGATTACAATTATAATGGTATGATGTTCTGTTGAATGGGTGTATCCCAAAATATGGTTGTTTTATAAGGTTTGGTAATTAAATAATGTATAATGAGAGGACATTTTCATCAAACACCCTGTTGAATATGTGATATGACACATTGTTTCGATATATCTGTGTGTAATGGATAATTTTTACGTTGTTCCTCAATATCCTACATTTTATTATAAAAATAACAATCTAGTTGGAATGCGTGTGATTAAGAAAAAAATGAAAAAAATACTAATCATTATTTACAATCACTATATCTATGTTATTATTATTTAGAAATGAAAATCCAAAATATAATCATATATCATTCATAAGGATGATGTTTTTATCATTATAATAGGGACAAAATTAAAAAATATCCAAGCCTTGTTCATCATGGTTGATCCCCCCACAATGTATAATTCCCTTAAAACTACAAACATTAATATTCATCTAGAAACTAATTTATCTATTGTTTATATTATGTAATCAACTCATTCCGCAATATATATATATATATATATAATAAATTGGGTTGTAATTGTTAATTATTACAAAGAATGGGGAAGCACCATCACCATGGATCCGGGGAGTGAGTTCATTAATCAGGTAGTAAATACACATTCATATAATATATGTGATGATTTAAATCTCTTAATAATTTAGAGTGTCAGGATACATACCAAGGGTATTAAGAAGAATACTTGTACCAAGAGAATAAAGTAAAATAACACGATCCATGGTAAAAGGCCTAGGATGAATAGGAATACCCCATGAGTAAACACCACAAATTGTTATTACCAATCCCCAAGAAAAATATGCATAGGAATCTGAGAAAATACTTGATAAAAAACTCATTGATAATCACAAGCAATGTACGATAGCCTCAAGATAATCCTTCAACCTATTTACCCAAAGTAACCCATGTGTCCTTTTTGACGAACTTGTTTTACTGCCTTGAAAACCATTGAAAACCATTTACAATTTATTTATCAAAATCCATGTAAAATTAATTTTCATTGAAAACCCTTTTTTAACACCCATGAAACCATTTCCAATTATATAAATCAATTTATTAGGAAATTTTAAAATCTAAACAATCATGTACATTAGAGACACCTACGGTTAAAATAATGTTGGAAAATCTATGGAAATATGTGACATTTTTATGTACTGTGGAAGGTTTATTGTTCTAAAAATCACAGATGATTGGTAGTTATCACCTCCCAATTAGGATATAAGATTCTAGTGGTTTTGTGATTTATCCTCATAGATGCATTATATTTATCCATCTTAAATATGAATCAATACCCATGTAGTTTGAGTTATAATGTTTATTCTAATTTCACAAGACTAGTATATCGATTAGAATTTTTAGTGACATATATATATATAAATTGTGAATTTCTTGACAATAATGGATTTTTATAGGATCAAATATTTGGAAAATCGAATCATACATAGATTTATAGGGGATATGTGGGGGTATATGAAAAAAAATCTCAACCAATTGATGATGAGTAGGGACTATAAGAGATTTCTATAATTCAAGATGTCTAAATTGAGTTTTCTTGAAGCAATACAAACTGAGAAGATGTGGGTCTTTGTACGATTAACTACCACAAAGTTTTTAAAAAAGAAGGTTATATAAAATATCTTACAATAAAAAAATCTCCCTAAATATTGTATTTTTATTAAATAAATTTTTTTTGTGGAATTTTGAATTTATACATACGACATTCTCTGTAAACAAATTAGTTTTATGAAACAATATCAAGAATTCTTTATTTCATAGAATTTATTACTCTAGAATTTTGAAATGTTTTTCTCAAACATGATAATTTAGGTTTGTAACATGTTTCAAAATTTGTGAGGAACATAAATTTATGTTTTCAAGATCTAATATGATTTTTCTTTTTGAAAATAAAAAATGCCATTAATATATTGATATGGTGGTTATTCATGGGGAATGTTTCTCATGTTAGTGGATGATATCAGCTGTTTAATTCATGTGTATACATTGAATTATAGAAAAATTATCAATAATTACAAATAATTTATGTGGCATAATACTTTGACATTTCTAAAATTTTTTATATTGGTCAATCATACACATTGATCAATATTGGATGCATCATTGAGGAATAAAGAACTCATCAACCTCAATAAAAATTTAAATATTAGAAATGATCAAGATTTATAATGTTTTATATGAAAAAATCAAAATAAAATGTACTAATTAAATAAAACATATACATTATTTAAAATAATATGATGATACTCTCGTGTAAATTGATAACAATCATAAAATGATGTATCATAGACAATGTTATATCATGATAAATTATTTTAGTTTAAACATGGAATAATTTTTATTCACACAATTTCGATGAAATTTATACTTTCCCTAACTTTTTAACACCATTATTTGAAAACCATTAGATTATATACAATCCACTAACCTTATGTTATCATATTTTTATCAATTTCATCATATTAATTATCAAATAATTGAAAAATATTATTCTTTCTCAAAGTGAATTTTAATCCAATGAGATATCATATTTCTATATGAATTTAAATTTCAAAAAGTAATTCCATTTTATTAGTGAACACCTTAAATACATCATTAAAATTTATAGAATAAATATTTCATCAGTATAAATAATGTTAGGGAAATTATTGTGTCAAATCGATTACATAATATTAATTTTAAACACTTTTTTTCTATAAATTTCAATGGCATAAATCATGCATCCCTCATTGAGTTACAATATTTTTTAGAATTCATTAATATTTATAAATCCTTCAGAAACATAAATATATTCCAAATATTATCCATCTAGTAGAAGTACAATATATTGATATTTATAAGACACATATCCACTAATTATATTCATAAATGTTTACATGGTATTTATTTGAAAATTCAATTATCATGGAAATCAATAAGGGAAATAAATAATTCAATGAGCATAATTTTCAATATATTAGAAACTACCATTTAAATTTTAGGATAGTCAACATAAGAGTACCTCTTTTAATATAATCTCACATTTTTTCATTTCTATTTTACTATTTTTATTATATTATGATATACATTACTAAAAGGCAATAATAAAAATTTATTTATTTTTATCTCATTTATATCTTCAATTTTACCTTATTATTCTAATGATATATTTATTCATCATTTCAATGCATTTGATTTACAGGAAAACACTTAATTTTGAGTTTTTAACATTTTTAATAACGATTTATTAAATTATTCAATATAATCACAACTGATGTTTTTTAATATATATATTTCCAAAAAATGATGTAATTTAAATAATTTATCACAAAAATATGGAAAATTTAATTTACATTCCTCACACAGAGTCTCATACATAATTTCAAAACATTTTCTCTTCACAGCTTTTTAATTTATAGAATAACTATATTCATCGTAATCTGTCATAAAAATGTTTCCCTTTCCTCATCCATATTTCAATTATAGAACAACTATACCTTAGTTTCATTAATAGTATAACGTGATTAATATAATTGAATGTGATAACCTCATAATTTTGATATATATCAAGGGATGATTACAACAACTCCTCACAGATCTGATTTGCATATATTTGGGCCAGTAACCATGATGAACCATTGATATCAGAATACAAAATTGAAATTAAAAACACTAATCTAATAATAATAAAAATTATAGAAATAAATATCTAAAAATTGATAAAAAAATAAATGATTAATAATATGAATCAATATTTTTGTTAGTAATAATAATAAATAATGGTTCATTTAATGTTCACCGTGATTTTTCTAATCCATATCAATAAACTGACATATTTAAATTTCAAAATGATTTTATATTTTTAGGCTTCTAATACATTTAATAATTATAAAATTATATTCATAACAAAAATTATTTAAAACAAATTCAATCACACTCATCCATATGATTAATAAGGATATTAATAATATATATTTTTTCATTCGGAAACACATGAAATAAATAAAAAATATTACAGTATGATTTTATTGATACATAATCATATTACATGTGATTCATTTTTATGAAAAAATTTATGAGATAAATTTATAATATTCATATGTGTTATTCTTATTAATTGGTAAAATTTTATCTAAGTTAATCTGGATCTTAGATTCAGCCAGTTGAATCTCCTCGTTCTAACGTGAACAATCAATTGTCATCCCATTCTAGTATATAAAAATAATCTATTCATTTTTATCATAATATATAATAATTTTTAGTTTGTTTGAAATTTAATTTTTTATGTTTCACCTAATTATATTACAAAGAAAATGATTCCACAAATATATTACTCATTAAAAAAATAACATCCTTTTTTATAATCTCTATGTTAATCTATGTATATCTATGTTATAATGTTTATTATACTTTATTGAAAATATGTCCATATTTTAAATACATCTATATGAATTCATATTTTTTTTATTATAACTCAATAACCATCATTTTAAATTTATAATCATTATGTATATTATGATACAAATGAAAAATAAATAAATCATTCCATTAGTAAAGAATTTATTAAAACATAAATTAGACCTAAATAATAATTTTAAAGGATCTGAAATTTGAAATCACAAAAGAATCTTATATATAATTAAAAAATATCTTCTAACTAGTCATGTTACAAGTCATGATAGAGGAACAATGGTAATAATCTTGAAATTTTTTTGGGAAAACTATTTAATTGGGATTATAGTTAGTATGGAATTATGTTTTTTCGAAAGAGTGCATCCCAAAAAATTATTGTTTTATAAGGTTTGGTCCTTAATTAATGTATAATGAGTGGCCTTTTTCCTTAACCCCATGTAGGACATGTGATCTGACACATTGATTCAATATGTCCATGTGTAATGGATCATTTTTACCTTGTTCCACAATAAATTAAATTTTCATATAAAAATAAGAATCTAGTTACAATGGGTGTGATTAAGCAAAAAATGAATGAAATATTACTAATATTTCACAATCACTATATATAAGTTAATATTAATGAATTATGAGAATTGAGTATATAATTTTATGTAATCCATAATGTTGAGAATTTTATCATTATTACAGGAACAAATTTAAAAATTATCAATTCCTTGTTCATCATTTTTGATCTATCCCAAATGTTTAATTCACTTCAAACTACAAACATTATTTTTCATCTTCAATGTAATTTATTTTAGTTTTTGAATTATCTAATCAACACATTCCACACTATATATATATATAATTATTTTTTAATTGTGAATGTTTACAATGAATAGGGAAGCATCGGGACCATGGATCAGGGGAGTGAGGTCATTAACCAGGGAGTAAATCCTTTTCCTTATAATATATGTGAAGATATTAATGTCTTAATAATTTATAGTCTCATGATACATTCCAGGGGAAAAAATTCCTACTATAATGGATACATAATGAACCCACCCTTATTAGGGTTGTAATTGATCTCTATAAAATAATGGTGACTGTAATTGAGTTACTAAATATTATGCAAGGATTATACTAATGTGGTTTCCAAATATATTCATGATTAAATGGGTATATTCCAAAGTAATAATTATGTTTTTATAGAGTTAGTTTTATTCATGTTTATGTATATGTATTTATAGTTAACTAGGATACATCTTCATTGATTTACATTTATAGTATGATGTTCTCTATTATAAACAATCCAAAATAGAAGACTATCATTCCATGGAAATAAATTGTACTATTTTCAAATTTTTATTGTCATATGATAAAATGATTTATATTACAACATTAAATCATATTAAAGATACATGTAAATGAAAAATCTAACATAGGTCAGTTATCATATTTAAATATGTCCATTGATTTATTATGAAAGATACAGATGGTGAATTATTGTTTTATTGTCACTATCAAGACTATATTGTCTATATTTTGGAATCTATAATAATATATGGAAATCCAAATTAGTTTTCATATAAAAAGGGGATGCATCCCTTCACAATGATCAAGTATGAATGATCCTTTACAATATGATGACTGTTTTAAAAGTAATGTATAATTGGATGATGATATTTTTCTCCATCATGATACTGACTAAGGAATTTCAATATTTTTCAATTATGATACATTCCAATAGTGAAAAAATGTAATAATATACCATAAATGATGTCACATAGGGTATTTATAAGTCACACTAATTATATAATGTAGCCAACAACATTACCCATTTGTCTTGATAACCACTTCATATTTGTTAAGTGACATTAATACTTATTGTTTATAATCCCTGAGTAACATAGTATATTATTTCATGATATTTCATAAAATAGAATTATTATAATTATAACCAAGTGGATTCAAATATTTATAATATCAAATATAATAGGTCTAAATATTATTTTTATAAAAATTTATTACATTTTTTGCTTCTATTAATGGATTCAAATTTTGATGATATTAGATATACAATTAACGTGGATAATCTAATTATCTCATTCATTAATGGTGACCCATGTTATATTTAGGGATACATTGTTGTGTAAAGGATAAAATATATTTAAGTCAAATGTATTCACTTGTTGAGAACCTAGTAGAAACATAAAAATATTCCATTATTAGGTTATCCGTTTAGATTCTAAAATATTTTAATTTCATTATAGTATAAAATAATTTTTTAATGGAATTTCATTTACAAATAATAAAAAGTAAAATATCATTGAAAATTATAATTTAAGTTATACATGTTGTACATTAACACACCATGAAGTGAATACTTTTTCATGACTATAAATTTGTGAATTTTTTTCCAATGGGATATACATAACTAATTTATAGGAATGGTTAGTATGGATTCTTTCAATATTTAATAGCATCTCCAATAAATTGATTACACCTCATAAATTTTTCAATCGTTGAGAAATAATTGGTTATCCAATTTTATGATGTTAGGGGGAATATGAATTTTTTGTAATGTAATATAATATTAATGTGTTAGGTATATTGAATTTTACATATCAAAATGTTATAAATAATTAATTCAGTAAGATTTTGAAATTATTTGGATTACGAAAAGGATCGTAAAAAGGTTGCCTTCAGTACTGAAATTCAAAAAAAAATTGAATATCCACTTATTGTTATTTCATTAAAAATAATCACATAATAATGAAATAGTATAGAAGGACCCAATTACGTTATGGATATGATACCTATTTTTTCCAACTATTTGTTTAATTGATTTTATCATCATGTTGTATTTATAATGTAATTATTTATATGACAATTAATAGTACAGGGAATAACAGTAATGAATAATTCATTTTCAATAAATATGTAAAAACATCTTGAGTTTTAATCACCTTTACTAAAGCATAAATCGATGAACTAGTCAATTTCTAGCTAAAATAGGATTTCTAAATAATATGTAAGACATTACCCTCATGATTCAGATTTATATTACACTTCAATGTTATCACAATAACAAATTTATTAAAATATGTACAATTTGTATATCCATCACAATAGAATGAAATTCTAGGATATATATGAACCTTTATATCATTTTAATGTACACTAAAAATAAAATATCCTTGTTAAATAATCAATTACTGAAGTGAAAATCATCCCATACATAATTTTAATGAATATTAATATACTAATCTACAGTCCTGACTCTTCAATGGTATATTTTCATTTTGGTTTTTATTTAAGTAACAACAACATAATTACCTCCTGCTTCGAAATATTATTATATATAAATATATATAGTATCTCTATAAATGATTAATCTTTTGACTATTATTCCCAATCAAAATTTAATCCTCAAATAGATTTATTTTTTTGAAATAGAATGAAAAGTTTTCTAATGTGGATATATAAAATAATAAAATATGTGTATGTGATATGATATGGTGAATCCCAATTAGTTGGTTTAGGTATTGGTGATGTTGGATATCACTATGGAATTTCAGTGTCTTAGGCCTATAAAATTCCATGTTCAACAAATAAATTTTTTTAATACACCCAATTAATAGACATTCTAAAAAGATGATGTTTATAATTTTATTTTTCATCAAACTATTTTATATATTCCTATATTAGCTTACTCAATTATATTAAAACATTATTATTAAATTTCACAAGAAAATAAATAGTTCAAAATTTTATCCTGAAACAATTTATAAAAAAATAATGTGATGATACCTTAAATATTAATATATTATAGAAAAGAATGCGTTTTTGGTGGAAACCATAAAATTACTCCAATTGGATGAATACTTTTTTGATGATATGTGGACAAATAAAAGTTATGGATCACTATTTATTTAAACCCATAAAGTATATTCCAAATATCTTACAAAATAAAATTATAAAAAAAGTTGATTAATAATGGGTTTTGGATTTACATTCATTATTTCTACTCATCCTATGAGTTTCCAATATATGATAAAATATTAAAAATATATATGTGAGGGTTGTTCAAAAATAATTTTTTCAAAGAGGTCATGAGATTACCATGCCTCCACAAAAGTGAATTGCTTACCCTAATGAGACATTGGATAATACCACTCAATAATATAAATATCACTTAAATCCATGTGACAATTATCGATGATGGTAACAACCTTTATCATTGATAGAATCATATTTTTTATGATTTCGTTGAATGAGGGAGTAAGAACAATAGATCCAACAATGGAAAACCAAATCACCTTTACTTTACAAGGATAATTACACTTTAACACTATATTTTGAGTTCCACTAGTGAATGTTTAATAAAATAAACCCTTCACATAAAACATTATAGACATCATTACCAATTTTACATGGGAATTTATTATTATTATTATGTAATCACCTTCTATTGAATCCTTTTTCATAATTTTAATGTCATTAGGTATATGGAATTTAATTATTCTACAAATATTATTACGTTAGTGTCTATATAATTTCTATACAAGAAACATATTCTTTAATGATACTTAAAAGGAGAAAATCATTTCCCAATTTTCATCAATCATGTCGTATCATGGTTATGAACATGATTTCATGGATTTGGGTATCTCTTCCTCAATTATAAACATATATATCATATAGATTCACTAATATTCATCAATCTATAATATATATTCCTCTCTTAATATCCAAGGATACCATGACATAATGAAATCCATAAAAGTGAATTTTATACTAAAAATTACATTCTATGAAACAACTATCGAACAAGCACGTAGCATATCTTCCAATGTCTGAATTGTTCGTTCTGATTGCCCATCTGATTGAGGGTGAAAAAGTTGTACTAAAATTTAATTCAGTACCCAACGACATCTGAAGGCCTTTAAAAAAGTTAGAAGTGAACCTGGGATCACAATCAGATACAATGGAGAGAGGAACTCCATGTAACTTGATTATTTCTTTAAGATACAAACGTGAATGTTGATCTAGGGAAAAAGTATCTCGTATAACCAGGAAATGAGCATATTTAGTCAAGAGATCAACAATAACCCAGATTGCATTATTACCTCGAGGTGTCTTCGGCAATCCCACAGTGAAGTCCATGGATATATTCTCCCATTTCCACTCTGGCACTAGTAAAGGCTGAAGCATCCCTTTCAGTAACTGCCACTCTGCTTTAACCTATTGACATGTCAAACCCTTCATAGTAAAATCAACAATATCTCTTTTCATTCCATCCCACCAGTAATACTCCCGCAGATCCTTGTACATCTTTGTACTTCCAGGATGAACTGAAAACGGGGAACTATGAGCCTCACATAACAACTCATTCTTCAACTGTGAATCACAAGGCACACACAATCTATTCCCAAATCTCAAAACACAATCATTATCAATATTGAATTTAGGCAACTTACCTTTCTGAACCACCTCTACCTTTTTCTGAAACTCACTGCCATCCCTCTGTGCTTGGTTAATTCTGTCTGATAGGGATGGTCTCACTGATACCTGAATCAAAACAGAAGAACTTCCTTCACCCACAACTTCTATGAAAATGTTCATCAAATTAAAAACCATAGGATCTCATTCCAAACATAGCATGGTTAATGATGCATTACTTTTTCGACTCAAAGCATCAGCCACTTTATTTGCATTTCCCAGATAATAATGAACTGTATAGTCATAATCATTGATTAATTCCAGCCATATCCTCTGTCTCATGTTCAAATCTTTCTGAGTGAGTATATACTTTAAACTTTTGTGATCAGTATATATTTCACACTTTACTCTATACAAATGATGCCTCCAAATTTTTAGAGCAAAAACAACAGCATCTAATTCCAAGTCATGTGTAGGGTAATTTACCTCTTGATTTTTCAACTAACGTGAAGCATATGCAATTACCTGATCATTCTGCATAAGGACACAACCAAGTCCCTTTAACAAATCGTCACTATAGATAACAAATTCACCATTCCTGGAAGGAAGTGCCAAAACTGGAGAATTCACCAATATTCATTTCAACTCCTGAAAACAATCATCACATTCTTTTTCCAGATAAACACAACATCCTTCCGAGTTAGCTTTGTCATTGGACTAGATAACCATGAAAAAAATTCAACAAAACTTCGGTAGTAACCTTCCAAACCAAGGAAACTACGGATCTTGGTTACATTTGTGGGTCTTGGCCATTCTTCAACAACTTCTGTTTTAGCAGGATCAATATTTATGCCAATTTTTGAAACAATGTGACCCAGGAAAGAAATTTGTTGTAACCAAAACTCACACTAGCTGAATTTTACATACAGTTTATTTTCTTTTAAGGTTTGAAATGTAACCCTTAAATGACTTTCATGCTCCTCTTTAGTTTTAGAAAACACAAAAATATCATCAATGAAAACAACCACAAACTTATCCAAGAACTCATGGAAAATTCTATTTATAAGGTCCATGAATACAGCAGGTGCATTGGTTAACCCAAAAGACAAAACTACAAATTCATAATGGCCATATCTAGTACGGAACGTAGTCTTCGGAACGTCTACGTCTTTTACTTTCAACTTATGGTACCCCGACCTCAAGTCAATCTTCGAAAAATACTTAGCTCCCTAGAGCTGATCAAAAAAATCATCGATATGAGGTAAAGGATACTTGTTCTTAACAGTAATGTTATTTAAGGCTCTATAATAAATGAAAAGTCTCATTGATCCATCTTTCATTTTAACAAACAAGACAAGAGCACCCCATGGTTATGTGCTAGGTTTAATGAAACCTTTATCTAATAACTCCTGCAATTTCTTCTTTAACTCTAAAATTTCAACTTGAGCCATTCGATAAGGGGTTTTGAAATTGGCTTACAAACAAGAACTAAGTCAACAGTAAAATCAAATTTCCGATCAAGAATAATGCCAGGAAAATCAACAGGAAAAACATCAAGATACTCATTTACCACTAGCACATCATTAATATGAACAATTCCTTTATTTTAAACAATATGTGCAAGGTAATATTCATTTCAATATTTTACTAGTTTCTCATCTTCCTGATATGTTATCAAATTCAAGGGTTCATTCTTGTACACAAACTAAAAATCTTTCTGAAATGAAACCATTTTAGCTCTGCAGTCAATGTTAGCATTATGAACATAAACCCAGTCCATGCCCAAAATAACAACAAACTCTACTAGAGGAAAAACAATAAGGTTAGCTGGTAGATTATTTCCGCACACAAGGATATGAAGGTTCTTATAATTCCTTTTTGTCTCAACGTTCCCTCTGGGTGTTTTTACCATATGTTCAGGATTCATATCTTGAGATGGAATTTTCAATTAAATAGAAAACTTCTCAGAAATTAATGAATGTGTAGACCCTGAATCAACCAACACATTGGCATAATATGAACAAACAAACAGTGTACCTGATACTACTTCATTCGATGGCCCAACATCTGCTGAAGTAGTTGCAAAGGATTTCACCACCCTTTTCTGCTTGTAGTCTGGCTGCTTTCCCTCAGTTGAGTTCTTCATTAGACACTCATTTTCATAATGACCCATTTCAATACATTAAAACATCTTACCGCTGACTTTTCATTGCCTACATGATCATCTTCCTTATAGTTACGAGCAATATGACCTGACTTACCACAATGAATGCTCTTTCCACACTTGGATAAACATTCTCTAGGGTGAATTTTACCACACTTCTCACAGGATGGATATTTGATTTTCTTACCTCCTTGCTTCTTTGATGAATTCTTCCCCTTTTACTTCCAACTGGACCTCTTCTTCTATCGTTTGTCAAAGAACACCTGATCGTCGGCAAATTCCATTTCCACCTTCTCCACACATCGAACAAGTTTTTCATAACTTTTGAACTCACGAGAAGCTAAATCCCTTCAATACTTTGGCATTAACCCTGAGTAAAAACGGTTTATTTTACTATCAAAATCTCGTATGAAGTTTGGAGTATACCTTGGCAATCGAGCAAACTTTTCTTCATAAGCAGCCACTGAGTCATCCTCCGGCCTCAATTCTAAGAACAGCTTTTCCATCCTAAGACGAACCACCTTAGGAAAATATTTCTTAAGAAACAAAACTTTGAATTCATCGCAGTGAATATCATCAATCTCATCACTATCACTGATATTTTTCACCATCGACCACCACTGATCAGCATCACCTTTAAAACGGTAAACAACAAGACTATCCTTTTGATGTTCTGAACACCCCATGACATCAACAATCTTTTCCAGTTATTTAGTCCACCCTTCAGGTTGCCCAGGGTCAGATGATCGTCTGAATGATGGGGGATATTGCCTCATTAAATGTTCCACCACTGACATATTCCTCTGTAGTTGATCTGTCTGATCTTGTGCATGGATACCACCACCATTTATAGCCTGAGTCAACTATGCCATCACTGTAACAAACTGTTCAGTTCAGATTCCAACCATCTCAGGTTGCTGATTTGGAAGGTTGTCTTCCTCATGATGTCGTCCCAACATAGCTGCTTTGTTTCCTCAACAGAAAACCATTCTAAACACAGAAATATCTTAGGCGAAGCAACATAGTAATCTTTAAATGCTATATCATTTTAGTCATACCATAAACTAACTTATAATTTTACAATTTTCTAACTCCTAAAGTTGTCTAAACCGACCTTTGATACCAACTATAAGGCCCAGATGTCATGACCTATCCTCGGGGCCCGTGTTGTGACTACCCCAAGCCCGCCTTCCATAGGCCAGGGGCTGGCGACTAGCACCAAGGCGTAAATCCCAGTAAAAATGGAAGGCATTGCCTTTGTAAAGTAAACAAGCACCAGAGAGTAAGGAAGTGGAAAAAGTAAACACTAAGTAAAAAACTGTGTACAACTGTAAGTGCGGAAAGTAAGTGGGCCAGTATACAAACTCAAACTGAAAGTAAAGTACAACTCGAAAGGAAAAACATCAACTAAAAAGTAAAAGCCACTACGTCAGGCTATCCACTAGAAATCCCACATGAAGGGTGGTTACAGATAGCTCCACTGCTCCTCGGGTCCCACCATCCGCTCCGTGTACGTCCCACCCAGTGATCCACCTCCAGGTACCGTCCTGCTCTGCAAGCCTCAACCACGATCAACGCTTTCCGTCGTCTGCAACCAAAAGAATGTAGTGCGGGCATAGCGCATGCAGGGGTGAGTATAAGCTACTCAGTAGGGACCCCGAGACCCCTGAAGGGCTCCCAAAATCCAAAAAGGATAAACCACAAAATAAAGATACAATCACGAAGTAATAACCGACACTGCTTAGGTATATGCCCATACATATACCTAAGTCATCAATTCCAATACGCTCCATCCTCCGAGCCCATGTACAACCCACTCCACACATGAAAGTATACGTATTCCACACAGGTAAAAAAACACAATCTACACAGGATAACACAACACAATCCACACAGGATAGCAAACAGGTTTCAGCTCACACAGGTATACTTCTTCGAAGATGATAGAGATGATCACTGGTCCATCTAAGTCGTCGGACCCACAAAGGATCGATAGGTACTAATCCCCGCAAAGACCCACACAAGATCAGACCCACATAGGATCTGTAGGCGCTGGCTCAGACAGAACCGCTGATCGCTGACCCACATAGGATCAGACCCAAACAGGATCGGTAGCACTGATCCACACAGGATCGATGAGTTCTGTAGTCGTCGTCGTCGAATCTACTAAGGATCTCTGCACAGTCGTCGTCTCAGTCATAGTAGCAGTCGCAGCCAGCTCTAGGGTTCCCGCACATAGCAAGCTCGTTCGGGAGGGTCCGCTCCATGAGCCGAGAGGCTGATACATCAACTGACACTTAGTCCAAATTTTATGTATTCAAATGTTCCGTATCGTCAGCAGGAACTCAACGTCGCAGACGGCGCGTCATTCAGACGCCCGGTCTGAGAGATATTGGCATTTTCATCCCAGGGGCCCGGTTGGTTTTTTAAGAAAAACTAACCCGAACATACTCCACCTGCATCCAAACCTCGTTCGGAGTATGACAAAATATCCGTCTCACTAAGAGGAACTCAACAATGTCGACGACATGTCAATCGGACGTTCGTAGCTCAAGATATGAGCATTTCCGCTCCGAGGGCTCGATTGGTTTCGTGTACGAACCAACCCGGCCGAACTCAAAGTATTCTGAAACCTTGAGTGCGATATGTCTAAACCACCGTCTCATTCCAAGGTTATTTTCCCCTCTGACGGAGCGTCGATCGGAGGTCCGTAGCCCGAGTTATGGGCAATTGAACCCAAACGGTCCGAAAACGGGGGTTTCCAGCCCAGACCGACCCGGCCCGAGACCCCCCGGTCGGCCCGAACCGGGTCGAACCGCCCCGGTCCCGGTCGGCCTGGGCGCGGCCCAGCCGGGCAGACCAGCCAGGGGCCGGTCCGGTTGGGCACAGTGCGCCCAGCACGCTGCTGGCTCGGCCTTTGGCCGAGCTGTTTCGGCAAGGGGGGCGCCTACCCCCCTGTGTAATCGCGGCCCCCCACAATTAAGGGGGGCCGTTTTGGCCAGTCGGATGGGGGTTTGAACCCTCGGTTGCACACTGGTCTGGCCGGCCCACCCTGGCCGACCAGTTCCAGCCTCCACGGGACCGGCGAAGGCCGGTCCCCTTCTTCGCCGACACCGGCGGCCCGGCCCGGCCGCCGGTCACCTTGCTCCGCCGCGGCCCGGAACAGGCCGCGGCCCTTGTCGTCCGGCGCGGTGCGACGACACCATGCCCATCCGCCGTGGCCCCGCTCTAGCCACGGCGGCTTTGGTTTTCTTCGACGCGGCGTGACGGCGTCGCGTTCTTACACTTCATTCCACGGCGCGGCGCGACGGCGCCGCGCATTTCCTTCCGCAAGAATCTGCATGGTGCGACGACACCACGCTCTCCCGTACCAACCACAAAGGAACCAACACGAAAATTAAGGAGGAGGGTCGGCCGTGTTTGTGCAGTCCAACCCCCTTGCGTTATTCGATAAAAAAATTTTAAATCCACGAAGATCGTCATGTTTGTATTTACGAACAAATAAATAAATAAAACCCCTACCTCAGTTCAGGAACAGTGTTCGTCAACGAGCCGCGGAAGACAAGCGTCGTGGAGGTCGGGCGTCGTGGGAAAAGAACATTGACGTCACGAATCGAGGATTCGATGTCGTTGACGGAGATTTCGTCATGGAAAACCATCGCGGGAGAGACGACGCGGAAGAAGAACGTCGCGTCACGGATACGGCGTCGCGGAAGAACCGTGTTCTTCGGCGGAGAAGTTCTTCATTGAAGAACGGTGTTTTTCGCGTTCTTCATCGAGGTTGAAGAAGAAGAAGACTTCACGCTTCCCAATCCTGTCAAGGTGGAAAAATTCTTTCAATAATAAAATAAGACCAAGTCTTATTTTATTAACACAACCTAACCATTTTAATTTAAAGTGTTTGAAATTGAGTAACTCACTTTATTAATTATAACAAGTTGTCAAAAATTAATGAAAGTGAGTAATGAGGAGTTAAGAAAGTTAGGGGTTAATAGAGTTAAGGAGTTTAGGGATTTGAAAAGGTGGGGGGTTCTTGTGGGCCCCACCCTTTCAATTATCCACACATGGGAAGTTGGGTGGATGTGGGCCCCACCACCAACTTCCCATGGGAGAAAAATATCCACTTTGATACGAAATAAAATTGATTCAACAATTTTATTTTCTATTTAATTAAACCCCATTAATTAAATTCTTCTCCCGCACAAACGCAAGTATGGTAAAGGTTCCCATAAGTGATTACCAGTGTTGCGAGTTCATCGGTGCCCTCAAAATTCGATTCTGAGTACCGGTTCAAAAGTTAGAAATTCCCACTTGTTCGATCACTGAATGTACCCAATCCAAACTTCGGAAATTGATTCCGGGCACACCGGGCCTCAGAATCAGGTGCCGTCAGAAACCACATTCTTGTAAAATTCCAAAGAAAATTAAGAAAAAGTTTCCCTTGAATTTTACGGGTCTTTACATTACTCCCACCTCAGGTCATTACGTCCCCGTAAAGATATAACGAAAACTAGGGAAACAAATGAGGGTACTGAGCACGCATCTAAGCCTCCCGCTCCCAAGTGCTCTCCTGGAGGTTCTCGTGCTGCCATTTGATGCGCACCGGAGGAATCAACCGTCCACGTAGGACCTGCTCCTGTCGATCCTCAATCTCCACTGGGACCTCCGCAAAAGTCGCCCCATCGTCAACATCATGCTCCCCATGGTCAATGATGTGTGTTGGGTCGTTCACGTATCTCCTCAGATGGGATACATGGAAGACGTCATGAAACTGGTGAAACTAAGGTTGTAGATCCAGGCGATAAGCCAGCTCGCCAATCCTGCTGAGGACCTGGAAGGGTCCGATGAAGCGCGGAGATAACTTGCCGCCTCGGCCAAATCTCCGTAATCCACGTCGAGGTGAGACACGCAAGAAGACATGGTCTCCATCCTTGAACTCTAGTGGCCTCCGCCTCTTGTCAGCGAAAGACTTCTGCCAGCTCTGAGATGTCCTCATCCGCTCCTGGATGACCTGGACCTTCTCTGTCGTGGCCTGGACCATCTCTGGTCCTACATGTGCTGACTCCCCAGGGTCTGTCCAGCATAAAGGAGATCTGCAATGTCGGTCGTACAATGCCTCGTACGGTGCCATCCCGATGGTGGAGTGGTAGTTGTTGTTGTACGCGAACTCCACCAAGGGTAGGTGGTCCTCCCAGCAGCGACCAAAGTCGAGGACACATGCGCGGAGCATGTCCTCAAGAGTCTGAATGGTCCTCTCCATCTGACCATCCATCTGAGGGTGAAAGGCTGTGCTCAGACGTAGCTGCGTCCCGAACGCCTCCTGCAACCCCTTCCAAATCTGAGAAGAAAAGAGACCATCTAGATCGGAGACGATAGATGATGGAACACCATGAAGCCGTACAATCTCCTGAACGTAAAGTCGTCCTAAGCTCTCCACTTATCCCTGCTCTCTGATGGGTAAGAAGTGAGCCGACTTGGTGAGTCGGTCGACAATCACCCAGATGGAGTCATGACCTCTGGAAGTGCGTGGAAGTCCAGTCACGAAGTCCATAGATATGTCGTCCCACTTCCACTCAGGAACCTCCAAGGGCTGTACCAAGACTGCTGGTACCTGGTGCTCAGCCTTCACCTACTGGCAGGTGAGGCATCGAGAAACGAACTCTGCCATAGCCTTCTTCATGCCCGGCCACCAGTGCTGTCGTCTGAGGTCCTGGTACATCTTCGCTACTCCGGGATGTACCCACAAAGGAGAAGTGTGAAACTCTCTTAGCACCTCCTCCCGTAAAGTGACTGGTACCATGGTACGTCCTTTAAAAAGGATGTCGTGCTCTGCTCCAAAGGAGAAACCATCAGGTGGCTGTCCTAAGGATATCTGTGCACGCCGCGTCTCACAGTCAGCGTCCCCACGTTGTACCTCTCTGACCTACTGTAGTAGTGGAGGAGTAACTGTGAGAGACTGAAGGAAGGATGCTCCATCTCTATCCACGAAGGATATCTGTAAAGAGGTTAGCTGCTCTGTCGCCACCTCAAGTAGCCGATTGCCCATCCTCCTACTGAGAGCATCGACTACCACGTTCCCCTTCCCCAGAGTATAGACAATCTCAATGTCATAGTCCTAGAGGAACTCGATCCATCGCTGCTATCTTAGATTCAGATCCTTCTAAGTGAAGATATATCTGAGACTCTGATGGTAAGAAAAGACTATAAAGCGCTCATCCATCAGATAGTGTCGCCATGTCTTCCGGGCGAAGACCACTACTGCTAACTCCAGGTCATGGGTAGCGTAGTTCTGCTCATGTGACCTCAACTGGCGTGATCCATAGGCGATCACTGCCCGCTCCTGCATCAAGACACAACCGTGTCTGGTCCCTGATGCATCGCAGTAAACTACGTACCCTACTCCCTCCTCATGCAACCGCAAGATAGGTGTGCTGGTCAATCTCTGCCTCAACTCCAGGAAGCTCTACTGACATATGTCTGACCACACGAAGGGTTTCCCCTTCTTCGTCAAAGCTGAGAGTGGTGCCGCAACTCTAGAGAAGTCTGGAACAAATCTCCGGTAGTATCCAGCTAGTCCCATGAAACTCCGCACCTCCGTCACGCTCCTAGGTGGCTCCCAAGCTAATACTGCATCGAACATCACAGGATCCACTGAAAATCCTGCCTCAGAGATGACGTGTCCCATGAAGTGGACCTCACGTATCCAAAACTGACACTTAGAGAGATTTCTATAAAGATGGTGCTCTCGGAGTGTGTCTAGTACAACCCGTAAGTGGTAGGCATGCTCCTCCTTAGTCGTCGAGTAAATAAAAATGTCGTCGATGAAGACCACGACAAATCGATCGAGGTATGGCGGAAATATCATGTTCATGAGGTCCATGAACACTGCTGGAGAATTGGTTATGCCGAATGGCATAACCAAGAACTCATAGTGGCCATACAGACATTTGAAGGCCGTCTTTTGCACGTCCTCATCTCGAACTCTGAGCTGATGATAGCCTTACCAGAGGTCTATCTTTGAGAACCACCGTACTCCCTTGAGCTGATCAAAGAGGTCATCAATCCTCAGTAGAGGATAATTGTTCCTCACTGTCACCTGGTTCAGGCGATGAAAGTTGACACAAAGTCACAA
The DNA here is from genome assembly GCA_963277665.1 of Viscum album. Taxonomy (NCBI): domain Eukaryota; kingdom Viridiplantae; phylum Streptophyta; class Magnoliopsida; order Santalales; family Viscaceae; genus Viscum; species Viscum album. The sequence goes on from OY728138.1 coordinate 552,994,872, forward strand.
GCTCCCGTCCGACTTCTTGGCGAACAATATCTGGGAAGCCCAGGGTGAAGCACTGGGTCGGATGAACCCCTTACCATGCAAGTCCTCCAACTGTACCCATAGCTCTCGAAACTCAGCGGGGGCCATCTGATATGCTGGAGTCGATATCGGGGCTATCCCGGGGTACATGTCAATATAAAAGTTTGCCTCTCTACGAGGAGGTAGCCCTAGAACGTCGTCGGGGAAGACGTCCGCAAACTGATCCACCACTATAGGAAAACCAGGACTCCGCACATCAACTGCTCCTAGGATGAGGCTAGCCAACTGGTGAGTGATGGGTTGTTCTATCCTCCTCCGATGTCCATCTTGTGCTGAAAAGGCTCCCTTCTCGCCGGTGAAGGTGAACCTGCTCCCGTCAGTGCGTACATATCGCACCTTATGCCTAAAATAGTCAATCTGTGCATGGACCGTAGATAACTAATCCCTGCCCAAGATGACGTCGTAAGGCCTCGACGACGCTACAAGAATATCCCAGCCGAAGCTCTCGCCTCCTAGAGTAAGATCACACTGTCAGCACCAGTGCGTAATCGTCGAGTCTGCTCCCGTAGGAGTCTCTAGCCGTAAGGATCGAGCCAACGGCTCTGTCAGAATCTCCGAGCTCCGAACAAGGGCAGCGGCTATGATAGAGTGACTCACTCTGTTGCCTATAAGTACTACAGCAAGGGTGGAATAGACACAAATAGTACATCGAATCATATCGGGTGTGCCGTGGTCGTAGGCCTCTACTGCCTGGAGCTGTGCCTGTCTCTCCCCACCAGCTCCCTGTGGTTGGGGTGGACCTCCTGGTGGTGGTGGTGGTAGAGCCTCAAAGCATCGCCCACCACCTGCTGCTCTGCCATCTCCTCTGCCTCGTCCGCCTCCTCCCTGCGGACCGTCACGGTTGACCCTCTGCCTCTGCCTCGGTGGTCCCTCAACCGTCTGCTGCTCCTCGGCACGACGGATTGGGAAATCACGAGCCACGTGGCCCTGCCCGCCGCACGAGTATCACTATCTACCTCTCGAAAGACTGACTCCGCGCTGTGTGCCCCGCACTACTGAGCCAGTGTCCTGAGGTCGTCTGCCTGAGGGTCTGGTCTGCATGGACCACTGAGTCATCCGTTGACTGCCTGCTATAGAAGACTCTGCTATGTATCACCCTGCAGTGGGTCTCGGTGCTGGTGTAGACTCAGCAAGGAAGCTCTCGATCAAAAGGGCCCGCTCCAGTACTCCTGTCTGGGTCGGAATGCTGAGGGAGATCAGCGATGCCCTGATCTCGTGTCTCAATCAATGCTCAAAGGTCCGGGCCCAGAAGAATGGGTCTTGTAACATGTCGGTCAAGTAGCGTGAGAGATCAGTAAATCTCGTTGAGTACTGAGCGACTGTCCTGCTGCCCTGCCTCAGTTGAAGAAGCTCCTGAATGCACACCGCACGGAGGGTGGCTGGGACAAACTCCGAGCGGAAGAGGCTCTCAAAGTCCGTCCAAAGTAGAGATGCCTCATCTTGCACCTGGAGCATCAAGCTCCACCATCGGCCCGCTACCGCATGCAGTAGGCTCAATGTGAGGATCACCATGAGGTCTGCTGGTGTCCTCACTAGCCTGAAAACTCATACGACTGCCTCCAGCCAGTCTTCGGCTGCCTGGGGGTCCGTCTCCCCTCGGAACCTGGGCGGTCCCTGGCGCTGGAACTCATGCAGTGCACTAAGGCGACGCTCATCGTCAGCTGCTGGTGCTTGAAGCATCGGTTGCTCAGTGGGTAGAGCTACCGCCAGTGCCACTGCTGACAATGGGCCCTTTACCGAGGCCTTATCGCTCGGTGGGCTGTCATCACGCTCGACTCTTGGAACCCTAGCTGGCTACCGTCGTGAGGCCATCCTGAAAATTAAACAGGTGCGCCACGGTTATAACAGTATACCTGGTGAGCAGATACAAAGTATTCACAAAGAAAACGTGAAACACACATGCAATCAATGTTTTCGTGCATTAAGTCGGAAATCAGAAGTCAGGGTCCTGGAGTATGGATACATCGGCCGCCGCACCAACACGGGATTCCCTGGACTGATAGCCACACTCAATAGGCTAATCACTATTGCTTCACATAGAAATGATCATAGTTCACAGTAGAACCGAACTCCTCTGATACCAATTTGTCATGAACCGTCCTCGGGGCCCATGTCGTGACTACCCCAAGCCTGCCTTCAATAGGCCAGGGCCTCGCGACTAGCACCAAGGTGTAAATCCCGGTAAAAAGGGAAGGCATTGCCTCTATAAAGTAAACAAGCACCATAGAGTAATCAAGTGGAAAACGTAAACACTGAGTAAAAACTGTGTACAACTGTAAGTGCGCAAATTAAGTTGGCCAATATACAAACCCAAACTGAAAGTAAAGTACAACTCGAAAGGAAAAACAACAACTGAAAGGTAAAAGCCACTATGCCGGGATATCCACTGGAAATCCCACCTAAAGGGTGGGTACAGAAAGCTCTACTGCTCCTCGGGTCCCACTGTCCGCTCTGAGTACATCCCGCCCAGTGATCCACCTCCAGGTACCGTCCTGCTCTGCAAGCCTCAACCATGATCAGCGATGTCCGTCATCTGCAACCAACACAACGTAGTGTGGGCATAGCCCGTGCAGGGATGAGTATAAGCTACTCAGTAGGGACCCCGAGTCCCTTGAAGTTCTCCCAAAATCCAGAAAGTATAAACCACAAAGGAAAGATAAAATCACGATGTAATAACCGACACTGCTTAGGTATCTGCCCATACATATAACTAAGTCATCAATTCCAATACGCTTCAACCTTCGAGCCCATGTATAACCCAGTCCACACAGAAAAGTATACATATTCCACACAGGTAAACAAACGTAATCCACACAGGATAGCACAACACAATCCACACAGGATAGAAAATAGGTTTTAGCTCACACATGTATACTTCTTCGAAGACGATAGAGATGATCACTGATCCATCTAAGTCGTCAGACCCACAAATGATCGATAGGTACTAACCCCCGCAAAGAAACACACAGGATCAGACCCACACAGGATCTGTAGGCGCTGGCTCACACAGAACCGCTGAGCGCTGAACCACATAGGATCAGACCCACACAGGATCGGTAGCACTGATCCACACAAGATCGCTGAGTGCTGTAGTCGTCGTCATCAAATCCACTGAGGATCTATGCACAGTCGTCGTCACCGTCACAGTAGTAGTCGCAGCCAGCTCTAGGGTTCCCGCACACAGCAAGCTCGTTCGGGAGGGTCCTCCCCACGAGCCGAGAGGCTGATACATCAACTGACACTTAGTCCAAAGTTGATGTATCCTAAAGTTCCGTATCATCAGTAGGAACTCAACGTCGCAGACGGCGCGTCATTCAGATGCCCGGTCTGAGAGATATTGGATTTTTCGTTCCAGGGGCCCTATTGGGATTTTAAGGAAAACCCAACCAGATCGCACTCCACTTGCGTCCAAACCTCGGGCGGAGTATGCCAAAAGATCCGTCTCACTAAGAGGAACTCAAAAAAGTCGACAACATGTCAATCGGACGTCCGTAGCTCAAGATACGAGTGTTTCCGCTCTGAGGGCCCGGTTGGTTTCGTGTACGAACCAACCCGGCCGAACTCAAAGTATTCCGAAACCTTGAGTGCGAAATGTCGAAACGACCGTCTCCTTCCAAGGACCGTGTCTCCACTAACGGCGCGTCGATCGGAGGTCCGTAGCCCGAGTTATGGGAAATTGAACCTAAACAGTCTGAAAATGGGGGTTTTGAGCCCGGACCGACTCGGCCTGAGACCCCCCGGTCGGCTCGAACCGGGTCGACCCGCCCCGTTCTGGGTCGGCCCAGCCTGGCACGGCCCTGCCCGGCGTGGCCCGGGCGCGGCCCGGCCTGGCAGACCGTCCAGGCGCTGGTCTGGCTGGGCACAGCGCACCCAGCGCGCTGCTGGCTCGGCCTTTGGCTGAGTCGTTTCGGCAAGGGGGGCGCCAGCCCCCTGTGTAACCGCGACCCCCCGCAATTAAGGGGGGCCGTTTTGGCCAGCCGGCCAGGGGTTTGATCCCCCAGTTGCACACCGGTCCGGTCGGCCCGCCTTGGCCGTCCAGTTCTGTCCTCCACGAGACCGGCGACGGCCGGTCCCCTTCTTCGCCGACACCGACGGCCCGGTCCGACCGCCGGTCACCTTGCTCCGCCGCTGCCCGGAACCGGCCGCGGCCAATGTCGTCTGGCGCGGTGCGACGACATCGTGCCCCTCCGCCGCGGCCCCGCTCCGGTAGCGACGTCTTTGGTTTTCTTCGACGCGGCGCGGCGACGTCGCGTTCTTAAACTTCTTTCCATGGCGCGGCGCGACGGCACCGCGTATTTCCTTCCGGAAGAATCCGCGTGGTGAGACAGCACCACGCTCTCCCGTACCAACCACAAAGGAACCAACACGAAAATTAAAGAGGAGGGTCGGCTCTGTTTGTGCGGTCCGACCCCCTCGCATTATTCGATAACAAAAGTTTAAATCCATGATGATCGTCAAGTTGGTATTTACGAACAAATAAATAAATAAAACCCATACCTCGGTTCAAGAACGGTGATCGTCAACGAGCCGCAGAAGACGAGCGTCGCGGTGGTCAGGCGTCGCGGGAAAAGAACATCGACGTCGCGAAGCGAGGATTCGAAGTCGTTGACGGAGATTTCGTCGCAGAAAACCGTCAAGGAAGAGACGACGCGGAAGAAGAACGTCTCGTCGTGGATACGGCGTTGCAGAAGAACCTTGTTCTTTGGTGGAGAGGTTCTTCGTTGAAGAATGGTGTTCTTCACGTTCTTCGTCGAGGTTGAAGAAGAAGACGACTTCGCGCTTCCCAATACTATCAAGGTGGAAAAACTCTATCAATAATAAAATAAGACCCAGTCTTATTTTATTAACACAACCTAACCATTTGAATTTCAAGAGTTTGAAATTCAGTAACTCACTTTATTAATTATAACAATTTGTCAAAAATTAATGAAAGTGAGTTAATGGAAATTTAGGAAAGTTAGGGGTTAAGAGAGTTAAGGAGTTTAAGGATTTGAAAAGGTGGGAGGTTTGTGTGGGCCCCACCCTTTCAATTATCCACACATGGGAAGTTGGGTGGATGTGGGCCCCACCACCAACTTCCCATGGATGAAAAATATCCACTTTGATAAGAAATAAAATTGATTCAACAATTTTATTTTCTTTTTAATTAAACCCCATTAATTAACTTCTTCTCCCGCACAAACGCAACTACGGTAAAGGTTCCCTTAAGCGATTACCGGTGTTGCGAGTTCATCGGTGCCCTCGGAATTCGATTCCGAGCACTGGTTCAAAAGATTGAAATTCCCGCTCGTTCGTTCACTGAACGTACCCGAGCCAAACTTTGGAAATTGATTCCGGGAACACCGTGCCTCGGAATCAGGTGTCGTCAAAAACCGCGTTCTTGTAAAATTCCAAAGAAAATTAAGAAAAAATTTCCATTGAATTTTACGTGTCTTTACACCAGACCTTAAACCTTACTTAATATTGAATTAAATGAATAATTCACATTGGGGATCTTTCAAGGTTTAGTGTTTTAGAGAATTAGAACATAACTATTACATCTCAAAAGATCCCAAAGTAGACACTTCTACTAAGTTTCCATAGAATAAAAAACTCTTAAAACGAAACAAGTCTAGTTCCATGTTTTATATAGCATGACTTTCCTTTGATCCCATCCTTGACCCTATTCCACATTAAGTCCTATGAGAAACATTTCAAAAAAACTTGGTGTGAGCATTAAAATCTCAATAAGGGATACACAATGAATGAAAACTATTAGTTTATCAAAACAACAAGTAAACCATGTATACATTATCAAAGTAATACATTTCACCTTTATGATGTAGTAAAAACTCTTCACTGAATAAAAGATCATTACTTACCATTTTGTAACCAATATATTACCATAAAACCCATATAAATATCACATAACATATGAAGGTAACTTGGGACATAAACATACTTAAATGGAATAACCATATGGTCGACTTCCACACATATCCCTTAATGGAATATCCATACGGACGACTTCCACACCCAATGAATTGGAGGTTATAACCTAACCACCCATGCTGGTATTCACGAAACCACCCTTCATATGGTTTATCACATAACCACCTGTCAAATGTCCAAGTACCAATATAAAATCATAAAACATAAAACAAATATAATGGAATGAAAATATTTCCACATATTGATCACAATATATCACATAAATATATTGACATAACTAATCCATTATAAAAAAATATTTTCAATACCAAAATACATAAAACAGTATATGGTATTTATTTCATTTTAAAAACATTACGGCTTGTTGAGGAAGCCAAAGACCAAATAATACTCGCGGCGGCGAAGAAGTCGTTGTCGCCGCATACGTACGACAAAAACATTCCCTTTTGTCATTTAGTAAAATGATTTGTATAAAAATATTCTGTTTGAATAAACATAAAAGTAAAACGGGGTTATACACTGTATTAATGAAAGTTGTGTATAAAACAAAAATATTCCTCAATGAAAGGAGATTGAGTCGAAGTCCCTTACCTCGGGTCTGACTTGACTCGATCATTGTTTAACGTCCTGAACAATAAACATGAGTTAATTTCTACTTGATTAAGAACCTTTTTCAAGTTCATTATTCCTTTTATATCAATTATTACCATGTTATGAACATTATGTAGTCATTTATGTTGATAACGGTCGTTTGTCGATATTTGGTACTTGAGTAAAAAGTGAACTTCTTACAATTACATGTTGTTCGTGTGGTTAAAGGTTCATTATATCCAGAATGATATTCATGATTTGGATATCATATATATTATATATATCCAGAATATACATGTATTTATAATAATACATAATCATTTAGAGTTAAGAAATGAAATTCACCGTTCATGGAGACGGTAAGCCATACTTACGCATGAACGCTACTTTAATTTCTTTGTCATATTAATGGAAATAAAACTAAATGAGAGGTATGTATATTTTAATTCCAGAATTATATTCATCATTTATATGTATCAAACATCATATATAATAAATTTAAATACATCCTTTATACATCCCACATATGGCATTGAGGAATCAAATCACTTTGAGGGGGCGGTAGTCCGCACGTCCTAAAATGAAGATATCGCGTATACCCATAATGGAAGCCATGAAGGTGTGCCATAAATGAAAAATACAGAAGATTAAGGAATTCATAAACATATTATATATCATATATAAATATAGTGACATCTTAATGTCCACCTTTGAAGGTGTTGGAAGAATATTGAACAATCATCGTTTCGTGAGGCAGAAATTCGACATCCACGGTAACAATATGTTCTTTATCCATTAGATGTAGGTGTGTGTAAGTGTAGATCAAAATAGTCTTATAAAAACATCCTAGTATATTTAAGATACTGGAGTTGTTACAAAATAAATGAATAAAAAGAGTTTAGGGGGTTGGAGAAGAAAAATAAAACAAAAGGACACAAGTGAAGACATTACCATAAAATCGGGTAACTCTCTTAGATTTTAGCTCAAAGGCTTCCTTGGGAAGACTTCTGCCCAAAGTGAGGCTTCTATGAGTTAGATAGGGATGTGTAGAGACAATATGGGCATGGTTTGTCTGAGCCAATGGCTTTGGAAGTGTGGGTAAGGTTGTAGAGGTGGGGTCCTTTTATAAGAGGAGAGGAGGGGCACTCTTGGAATGTAAACAAATGTTACTTTATTTTAAAATGAATTTATGATTTAAAAGTTCCCACATTTATAAAATTCTAGGATAAGGTGATAATGGTTCGAAATATAACCAACCAATATACTTTTGACATGTTTAGGTCTTAGAGTTTACATTATCTTTTCATTTTATTTAAATCGTTAAATAATGAGGTAATCGCTGCATCATCATGGTTCCATAAATAATTTAATTTATTTAATGTATAAAAATACTAAAACAACTATCATGATGTAGGAAATATTTTTATCTTTCTAATGAATATTTATAGTCAAAAATCGGACTTGTATAACCCCATTTAAAAACTGTTTTAGTAAAACAACTCTTATTTGTGACATTTTTACTTTAACATTAAATAAAAAGATATTAATGTTATTTTCCTTCCAAAGTGGCTCCATGGGGTCCCCAAGTTGACCCATGTATTTTCTTGTAAGGCCATGACATATCCAATAAGGGTAGGACATGTGTCAAGTTCATTTCTTATTATTAATACATTATTCTTTCCTTAAACTACACTAATTACCTCTAACAGCGATTAAAAACATACAAGTTACTATTCACCATAAAATTATTTTAATCCCATTGAAAAAAATTTTACTTCTTCATGAAAACCATTTTTTTGGGATTTTTGAAATTCAAAACACAGAGGTGGTAAAATATCATTTAAACGAAAAATCAGTTTTTAAAAGTACCACTTAGGGGTTTCACTATTCATCAAAAATTGATGTTTTTCAGAAAAATACCAAAACATCACCCTAAGCTATATTTGATATTCCAAATTAAAAAATGAATCCCATTTTACAAAATTAAAAAAATATACGTTGAATTAATTTATTTAATAATTAATTCCCGCTGTGAGAGAAAATAGCGTGTTTTTATGAAATAATAAGTATTAAAAGATTGACACTAGTTTAAGTCCGATTTCAAAGTGAAATCAATTCCAACGACAACTATTGGATTTAATGGTAAAAATATATTCTAATTTAACTTTAAAACCAATTCAAAAGATAATCTAATCATATAAATAAATTATATTAAAAAGAGGTTTTGAATTCAAATACAACATTTTACACTACTCGTTAAAAAATGTACTTTATCGGAAAAATACCAAAAATTTACCCAAAGTAAATTTTGATGTCCTGATTCTAAAGAAGAGTTTTATTTGGTTCAATAGAATGTATAAGAGTGAAAAAAACTATATTTAAGGATGGTTCTCCATCAAAAGGCAACAAGTGAACCTTTAGTGAAAATTAGGGTATATATGCCTAAAATTGAATTTTTTCAGTATTTTAAGCCTTTATATTTTATTAGATAAATGTAAAAATATTTAAAAAACATATATAATCATATTTTAGTTATTTATATACATTCCATCCAATACAACGGCAATGTGTTAACTACCATTTAAAATAATATTATTTTGTTACTAGTGTGCAACGTAAGATTTCAATGAAACTCTTTGTTGTGTATCAGGTATGCTATCGAACATAGAAACCCCTTTAAAGTAAATATAATATTTTATTTGTAAATATTAATAAATATGAACATTTATTATTCTTTATTTACCTGGGATGTTACGATTAAATAGGATTTTTTCATGTACGACAACCTTTGCAATTTGGGACACTTAATATATTTCACATGAAAGAATCACTAATGTTAAGAAAGTGACGTGAAACTGATAAACTATTAAATATGATATCATAAAAATTAAGCATGAAAAAAATATCTATTAATTTTATATCAGGTTCAATGAGATTTTAAATACAATGATACAACTTGGAAAGAAGATCACTATAATATAAGAGATAATGTCAATCATGTTATGTATTGCAGAATGATGGATAGAGAAGTTAATAACAACAAGATAATTATGTTACAAATGACGCCACAACTATTAAAGAATAAATACGAATGTTTATGATGTATGAGGAATAATTATTGGTTAATAAAGAAGAATATGAATAACCTCGAACAAATTCAGTGGATTTCAAAACCACTGCCTCAAAACAAAAAGAGAAAATCCATGTTCCTATTGAAATTTCTAGGAATAATGATTCACCTACATATAGTGATGAGGAGATAGATCAAATATCATTGAGATTTAAGGTATTAATTATAATGAGAATGTTATTTATAATTACTAGATACAGTGGGAAGTAAAACAATAAATTAAATTAAAAGAAAGATTGGAAAATAAGTGATAATACTATTGAGATTTTATGATATGAGTGAAATAGAAAAGGGTCTGTGATGTATAAAATTCCAAACCAAATGTTCATGATGTAATATTAGGACAATTACAGATGATAAAAGAAGGATATAAGGGATATCGTGACTACTTATGAGGATATTTATAGTGAATCTAAATAATCTCATGATTAAAAGGTAGGAAAAACTGATATGTGTTTTATGAGAGACACATCAGAGGTATATTTTTCATATCCTACACAAATATTTTATTATTATGGTAAAGAATATGAAACTAAAATTTCATAAAATATGACAAAAGAGGATAAGTTTGAATACTAAAAAATTATTGAGGATACATTTAAAGAAATAATTTAAAAATATAAATCCCCAAATAGGCAACATGATCTTTCTACTACTACTATGTATGAACTCACTATAGATAAATAGAATAATTCTCAACTAGTCAATGATAATACTGAACCCAATCATTCTAATGATAAATTGAAGATTTATTTTGATAACTTTATTACTGGTCAAAATACCTTATATCAAATGATTGAAATAAAAATTATCTAATATATACTACTGAAGTTTTTTTCAACATGGGAAATGAAATTTTCATAAACAAATTATTGGGTCAAATTCATGAAATCCTGGTTTTATTTATAGAAATGAATTTTTTTTTCTACATTTTCTAGCACTATAAAAAATGATTAATTTTTATAAATTTTCTATAACTAATAGAGTTTATTTTTCAAATACATTATAAAATATAGATTGGAAATATATACAAGAAATTTGGTTTCCTAAATCCTTAATTAAAAATGTTATTAGACCCATGATTATTTGGGATACAAAAGCTTTTTGTTGGTAATTTTATTTGTAGAAATGTGTTTTCAAGAGATCAAATAAGAAATTATTGTGCTTGGATGGGGAGTGTTCAAAAAATATGAATGGGGGATACCCTGTCATCCAAATTCCCATAAATATTGAGGGTGGACATGTTACTATTGGTGATAATGAAAAAGGGAAAATCATCAGACATGGCAAAATCTGTAACACTAACTTAGTTTTAATTTCTAAAGTTCATTTTTCATTGTCTAATATATATTATATTTATCATTTAATTGTTATTCTTTTATGTATTTCATGTTAAATTTTAAAATTATTCTTGTAATGTTTTAAAATCTAATAATTACATTTTCTTTACAAAATAGAAACGAAAATATTTTTGTTTTTAATTTAGATTCTTCATTATCATGGAATATTTCGTATATAAGTTCCCTACAGAATGAGTCATAGATCTGTTATAGTAAACTTTTCCACTATAACATTAACACCATGATAAATCATAATATAAAATATTTATTCATTCATCTACCGAAACCGGAGTATCCAAATTATAATGTCAATAAACCTTGACAAAAGGGAAAAATTATAATATATATTTGAATCTAATGAAATAAGTTTAAACTTCTAAAACTCTTAAGTCGATTTAGATGAACGTATTTGGAAAATCTAAATTTTCATGCTTAATTAAGAATACTTAATTATATATTCTAGTAGATAACATCTCTAAGGATACATGGAACTTCTTTTTATCTAACATAAAGGAGGCTTGTTCTTATATCACCATGTATGCTAAATCAGTCGAAAACATATGTGGGCGTAGAATAAAAATATAAGAAGTGACCATTGCCATGAGATTTAGTATCATGAATTTTTTTCATTTAGATCAAAAAATTGATATAGTCAAAACTTATTTGTTACTACAAAACACTAGTAAAATGCAGTTGCATAATGGAAAAACAAATCCTTAGAAGAGATAGCCTAGACTATGAATAATGAATATGATCTACCAGTTTATTATTGGGTAGAAGCTATGAATAACTTTTTTTTAATTAATTAATAGAGATTTAATTATTATAATATAAAAGAAAATATCGTATAAATCTGGGAAAAAATGAAAATAAAAATTTGATTACTTCAATGTTTTTTGATGCCAAATATTTATTCTAAATACAAAATACGACCCTAAAATTATATTTCTCCAATAGTGATGATGTAATTTCCAAGGAAATTAAATCTCTAGTAAGTCCTATAGATCCTTTAATAAGATAAAAACATGTATAGAAGAGTATTTTCTTGTCTTGTTTGATGAAAAATATCCACATGAATCTGTAACCCCCTTAGAAAATATTATGGATAATCTGTTGAATCTAGATATAAATCCTAAACATTCTAGTTATGTTGTTAAACAAGAAGAAAATTCATGTTCTAAAAAAACTCTAGATCTGACCAAATAGAACATGATCCATTAGAATAAACCAAGGTATCCAACCCATACTTTTTAATCATGTTTTAACTCATAAAAATAACCCTTTATATTATATTATTGAATACATAGACACCATAACCTAAAATAATGATTCTCCAATAAACTATATTGAAAACCCAGCCTTTTAATCAAAACATTAACCTAATAATATCAATGATGTAGTCAATGATGAATTCTAGGGGATGTAAGTACAAGAATAGTTTAATCCGTTTTAAAGAAAAATTGTCGGGAATCATTTTGATTGTACCAAATAAATCTTGATCATAGACACTATGTAGGTGTATAGATTCAATGTGGAAGCATCCGAAAATATAGTATCTAACAATTCTAGATTATTAAGAAAATTTTAGAGTCAAGAAGAATGCATATATTGGGAATAAAACGTTTCACCAGGATCCCATCATGAAGCCATTTGAATAAATCAATATTATACCGCACATATGAATTTCAATCCTCATAAAATGGATAGAAATTTTAATTACTGAATTGTTATATAATTGAGTATGTTTTTTTTAGAAAAACCACTCATTTTTACAAATCCTTATTTTCTAAATCATGTTTTCAAAATAAAAAACATTATGTATGGTTTAAAATAGTATACATGTGTTTCGTATTACAAGCTCATTAATTTTATTTTTTGTAATGGTTTTTATAAAAAAATTTCTAATGGTATAGTTCTTCAAACACTTTTCATTAAAATAATGTCTAATTATGTTATAGTTTTTCAAATATATTTTAATGATATTATATTTTGATATTATAAAAAATTATGTATTGATTTTTTGAAAATGATGTGAAATGTGTGTGATGTAAAATTAATGGGTGAAGTAAAATTCATTATGGATTTCAAAATTTTCCAAATAAGGTACATATTATGTTATATAAATGTAAATATATTAAATACCATTTAAAATTAATTGTCATGGAAACCACTAAACTTGGTGATACACTAGTGAGTTTCACTAATAAATTGGATCACGATGAAGATAGAATATTAGAGGATGAAACCAATTATAGAGGTAAGATTGGGTGACTTCTCTAATATATTGTTAGCATACCTGAAATTTTGTTTAGTGTATGTATGTTTGCCCAGATTCAAAATAATCCTAAATAGTCAAACTTACATTCTGTTAAATGAATTTTCAAATTCCTAAAATATTCAACCATCATGTGATTTTTCATCCTAGATGAAAACCATTTTACATGGTTATTTATTCAGGTACTAATTATTTTGGTTCTATGTAATATATAAAATGAAACTCCAAACATGTCACTTTTTGGAATGTCCCTAGTTTCATGGTGTAGTATAAAATAAAATTATACCGTATTATCTTCTTCTAATGTGGAAGGCATAGGTTTTAATAGTTTCTGTGATCATATTTTGTGGATGAAACACACATTACCAGGATATGAATATAAATTTATGAATTTTCCGAAAAACAATGACAGCATAAGTGATATTAAAATTTAAATAAATATGGTTTCTCATTAAAGAAAAAATAATATTGATGTAAGACATAAATTTTTGAAAGATCATTATCAAATATGTTATATTTATCTTGAATTCATTGGCACTAAACATCAACATGATGATATTTTTTCTAAAAAAATTAAATTCAAAGAGAATGAATTACATAATACATGAAATTGGGATGATAAATTTTGAGTGGATCACAACTGATGAATCACTGTTTGGACTGACTATTGATGAATCCTCATTGGGACTGATTTTTATGTCTCACTGTTGATGACACACTATTGGGACTAGCTGTTGATGAACCAGCATTTGGACTATTTGTCGATGAATCATCATTGATGATTTACCATTGGAACTAACTGTTAATGAATCACCATTTTACCTCAATATTGATGAATAATTGTTGACGCCTCACTATTGATGACTCTCCATTGATAACTACACATTGAGACTCACAGTTTGGACTCACAGTTGACAAATCATCATTAGAACTCACTGTTGTGTCTAACCAATCTTTACTTTATTATTTTTATAACTCAGATGTAAAATAATTGTTTTACATATTTTAATTAATTTTATACTGCATTTGTGATTTATTATTTGGAAAGCCCTAAATGAAAAAAGATTAATCGATCGAAATAATACATCATTTACTCTACTCCTTAAACTAAACATATCTATTATAATCCTCTAGGACCTTCTTCTATAAAACTAAACCCTTCACAATGGATTGAGTGAAGCGCATATATGATAAATATCTGGACGAATCTTGTACATTAGTGAAGAAAAATAGAGATTCATGCAATGATAATCCCAAACTCATTAACCATAATCATTTTAGTAGAATATTCATTCCCAAAAATGATTTCCATCATATTTTTTCTCATCAATAGTCTCTTGTATTGAAATTATTATAAGAGAAAGGTTGGTTGGAATGGGTCACCAATAACAAGCTCCCACTCTATCAGAATGTAGTTCATGAGTCTAATTTTTATGTGGAGTTTATTCTCGAGGGCACAAATGTGTTTTTTATCAGGTTTAAAATAAATGGAAAAGGGTTTATTTTTCTTCTATATAGTGGGATGATTGTCTAAATGTTCCTCATGAAGTTATCTTCGAATATCTCTAAGGCAGCATTCCATCCCTAATTGATATTTTTTTATGAATTTTCCTTAATTGAGCGTACTAGTGATGGTATCATAAGAAGACCAATAGGAAATGAATTGAACAGATAATAATGATTTCTATTTAATATTTTTCAAAATAAACATTTTCCAAGGAAAGAGGAATTCTCCACCATAACGTAACAAGATGTTTTTCTGCTATATCTGATAAATAGAGGTGACAAGATTATCCCTTGAGGATATCTATTAAATCACATCAGTGATATGGTAAAGACTCTTTCAAAATTAACCTCGTTTTATTTCAAATATTTTCTTTTACATGTTAAAAGGTAACTTAGTGATGTCTAAAAGATAAGAGACTACCATAGGGTGTGATTGAATTTTTATTGATAATGATATACGAATAAAGGATTTGGATTTGTTGGTATCCTTGGATGACCTAGTGGGTTGAATATAATAATAAAATATATGAATAATTAAATCCTATTCAATAGCCCACATAACCAAAGGATATGGTCGACCATTGTATACGACCAGATGAAGTTTTTTATTTTTCAAATGAGGTGGAATATGAAGTTGAGTTAGATAAAGAAAAATGATCTACTTTTGATGAGAGAAGTTATCCAAGAATTGTAGGATTTTCTCGAGGAATCACTTACGGATCACCTAGACCTCCAAAAAGATCATCCTTCTAGAAATTATATAATATAATATGACGATGTTGATGACAAATAATAATCTTAGGATGTTTAATATTCTAGTGGAAGAGGATGTGAAGTGAATAAAGAAGACAATAATGATGTTAATGATATTGAATAATTTGAATAAAATGAAAATTAGGAAGTTGAGGAAGAAGAGGAGGAAGAAGATTCTAGTGAAGAAGAATAATGTAAATCAAATTAAGAAGAAGAAAATGAATAATGTGGTAATGATGATGATGAAGCTGTTGGTGAATCTGATCAATATATTATTAATGAATGACGTATTTTAAAACATTAATCATCTTCTAAAACCATTTCATTGTAAAATTAACTAGTTTTGGACCCTAAATAGGATGTATAGTCAGTGCTAGTTGAGGAAGAAGTTCTTTCTAATCATGTGAATGAAAAAATTTATGTTTGAAGGAAACCACCTTTTAAGGGGGAGAAAATAATTGTAATGTCAATGATTCTACTCCTACCTCTTTTGATTTGACATAATTATATGAATCAAAGAATTATCATAGATGTATCACATTAGTTTTGAACAATCCATATTCTGATAAGGAATCAAATCCATCTGTGGATCTTCTTTCTGCTCATACAGTTGCTCATACATTTGTATCTATTCCTACTGACTATATGAGGTTCAATGATTTTAAAAAATTTCAAAAGAATTTTGTTCTTTTCTCAATGAAATATTCCAACATCAACCAACTCCAGTGTAAAATATTGGTGATAGTGATTCTTTTATGCGGTTAGAAAATGTTATCTCCCATATATATTCTCTAATTGTTTTCAAGAATCAGTATATTTAGATGGAGATTAATAGATTGAGTGATGGGATGGATTCTATAATTCATGTTGTTAAATAAATGTCTTCTTAATATTGAAAATCATTGGAAGGTGTTGTGATATGTCTGGAGATACAACTTCTGAGGATGATACATGTGCCTGACATTGTATGGTCTTACATGAAAGGGAAAACTGTTGATAATGAAAAGATCATCAAGAATGTAGATTTCAACTTGTATTTATTCCAAACATAAATTGGATAGTACTTTCAAATACTTGGTTGAGAATATAATGTTTACTCCATTCACACAATCCTTCAATACACAAGTGAGATAACTCATGTAGAATACTCATTCTCAATAGATGTTAATGGAGAATATGGGTGATTTCATTACGGAATGAGGAATGGATGGAATATGATTATGGATTTCATCAATATTTTGAATCCAGACCATCATGTTGAGAGAACTGATATTATTTCTCAAGATGAAATTCCCATAAAACATGGGACATAGAACTATCATCATGTTCAATCTACTCAACAACTGATCCTCAGTTCGAAGCTGCTGCCACTCAAAACCCTTTCCCCTCTTTATAAACCTCTTAAACCTTTTCCCATGTCTCCATATCAAAACCATTGTCATATTAGGAATTTTATTTATCAAGATCAATTAACATATCCTTCATCTACTCATGGTCTTACCAATACTATTCCTTTTAGAGTTCCCATTCATCAGCTCTAAACTCCACCCCTTATGCACCTCCTATACTTCCATCTGCTTCTACTGATAATAGATATTAATTAATGGATCATTCCATGGATAAAAATTTAATTTTTATTGTTCCTTGATAGTAATGTATTTTGATCTTTTTCTCATTCGATGTACTCGATTTTAATCATGAAATATATTATATATTTTATCCTATTATTAGTTCTTTTTTAACTGTTATTTTCAATTTCTTATACAATGAATATCTTCACTTTATGATATTCCCAACAGGGGGATAATGATTATGAAATTTAGAGAATTAATATGGAAGTTAAACTGATAATGAGATTAATAATGGTATATTATTTTACAATATTATGTTTATCTTATACATTAATCTCTCATGATTAGTTGGTATTGTTAATTAAAATGGTTTTCAATTATTCTTTGATCATTATGAATGTCTTCCTAATTCCAAGACGTGTGATCATAATAAATGGGGAGATTTTCGACACTGTCATTTTTAATACTCACAAATCATTCATCATTATGACCACTCATATTTCATCATGGGAATTTATGTTTACTCATGTTAAATTATTTTTACATATAAGATTAATCTATTTTGTTAGTATTTTAACCCATAATACATGTTTAAAAAATAAGAATATGTATAAGTCACTGTTAAGGTTAAGTTACCGTTAAGGCATACTCAGTATTTCATATTCCATTTCCAGTAGATAATTAGCAAATTACGATTAACTGTTGATATAAACATACTGTTAGGATGTATCACAATTATAAATCTCTTCATTAGCACAAATATTGAAATATCAAAAATTATGATACACCATCCCATCGAGTTACCATTAATCTCATCTCAGAAAATTCAAAAATTATGGGTCACCATCGTATCAAGCTACTGACAGACTTATTTCATAATTTAACAAAGTATGAGATAACAATAGTGCAAGTCACTATCATGATGGAATTCAATCTGAGTGAAATATTGATCCTGAGTCACCAATACATAAATCACCATTCTTTATTGCAGAATAAATAATGTATAAGACACTAATCATGATTCACCTTTCCTACAAACCATTCCAAGACACCGAACCGGAGTCACTGTTCTAAGATACTGATCTAATTAACCATTCCAATTAATTATGAATAGAACACATCAATTGTTATCTTATCATTTAAATTAAAATTTCATTCTAACAGCTATATTTTTTAAACATAGTAGTTATATTTGAATTAATTACTTTGTTTACCTTATGTATATAATTGTTATGTTAGTGTTATACTACAGTATGAGCTATGATGGACCATGATGTAATCAAAGTAATTATTCTTATTATATACAATGTATAAATATAATATATGATCAAAAATCTAAACTGTGTGGATAAGTTGTTCACCTAAGAAAAATTGAGAACTGGTAACGGTATAAAATTGTTGAAACAACTGAGACCTCCAAACTGAAGATATTTTTGTTAAAACACACAATTATATGAGGACAACTCATTGAGAAAATATTATACCTTACTAAAAATTAGAGAATTAATCTCTCACAACACACACATTATATTTTTGTTTCTGAATGTTGACTCAAGATGCATTTCAACAAAACATCCAGTAGTCTCAAGCTGCATTTCTAATCACACAAATCCTTCTAACACTATTCTATTTATTTTTTAATTTAATTTTTACTACTTTTACATTATGAGGATTTATGTCTATCTATTTTATTAATAATTATTGACTCCTATGAAAAACTAGAAGATAAAAATTCATATTCTCAAACTAGAATATACACCAGATAGTAAACACATATAATAGTGGAACAAGTCCATGTGTGGCATGTTTGTTTTTTAACTCCAACAAAATATTTTTAATATATCTAGTTGACTTGGATATTTCAATATGTTGTTGTTGACCCTATTTCATAGTATGGATACAATGTTATTTATATATACTAAATAGTGGAATGTGATCACCATGTGGATAGTAGTATGTCTCTTCTTGAGGCTGAACCTCTTGTTATAGATTTCAATCTATTATTTAAATTTTACATTTCATTTTTTGTGTTTATTCAAATTAGAGTATTACACTTTACTTTATATATAACCATCATTAGTGTTTATATTATAAATTTCTTTAGTAGAATGATTCCAAAAATTAATGGAATAATTCATATTCTTTTAACTGGGATCTAATAAATCATTGATATATCCTTCAAACATCCAAATCATTTATGAATTCATACATTGGTTAACTTGGTTGTTTTTTATTTCAAATTGGGGAACATTTTTTTAAATCATTTTTATAGAAATTTTAATTGGAACTCAATTCACCCAAATCTTGAGTTTCCTACTCTGACTATGGTTATTCATTAAGAATATTTACCAAGGTATATTTCAACACTATGATAAATATTATAATTGGTTAATGTGTGGTAAAACATAAGATATAATTGTTAAAATGACACAATTTTCTTTAATACTCTTAAAAGAAAATATTTTAAAACTATATCATCAAATATTTTAATATGATCTCTTTTACATAAATTTTACTTTTTTAAACATTATTAAACAATATTTTTTTGCAAAAATCTATGAGTTTTTTCTATATCCCTTATTCGAG
This sequence comes from Viscum album, assembly GCA_963277665.1. Taxonomy (NCBI): domain Eukaryota; kingdom Viridiplantae; phylum Streptophyta; class Magnoliopsida; order Santalales; family Viscaceae; genus Viscum; species Viscum album. The sequence continues at coordinate 553,014,633 of OY728138.1, forward strand.
GATATAACAACTACTATATTCTTGAAGAATAAAGATCTTCATATTTTAGATAATCCCTGAAAAATCATATCCAAAAAACCCATACATCATCATATATTTTATTTGATGAACATAATACCATCCTTTTAGTGATTAAACAATACGAACAATGAGGTTCCTCAATGTAGAGTTATAACTCTTAACCTAGTAAAATTGATTTACATTCTAAATACAAATTATTTAATATTATTTTATTCAAAATAGCATAATGAATACATTCTAATAAATAACACATTATTTATTTTATAATAATTTAACTTCCATTCATTCACCTTCATTCAAACAGTGGTAAATGATTTTATTGATTGTAATCATGTGTAGACTACCACATCCACATGGATATTGAATTAATTTTCCATAACCATAATTTATGGTTAGTTATTATGTAGTATTTAATATTTATATATCATATTTATGAATTCATTATGTTTATATTTTCATACAATGTTTATTTATTTTTTACCTTCTCATATAGTTTAGTATGAAACGTCACTCATGTATACATGTGAACTACCACCTCCACAAAGTGATGCGATTCAATTATATTATATAATAAATGAGAGTATTAAAGATATGATTATTGAATTTATAAAATATTAATGACACAATAAATATTATATAATTTTGAGTAATAATTTACCAATTATTATTTATATCTATAAAAAAATGAATCATCGCTCAATCATACGTACTGACTACCATCTACATGAAGTGATATTGATAAATTTTCAGAACCACTTCATGTGAATGGTTATGAGGGATCATATAATGAAAAAAATGAATCATATTTCATTATTATAATTATTTAAATGATAAATCATAGACCAATGCGCATGTACATGAACCATTGAGCTTAAACAAGCATGAAAAATAAACATGCTTTTCTAGGAATATCCATTTTTATAAGGATTTATTAACTAAAGGATAATGAAAATTTTCAATTTCATGGAATATAATATGTTTTAATTTTTTTATGGTTATATAATATATATATATATATATTAAACATATATTTATAATGATTTTGTATTGAGTGTGTATGAAGTAAGATAATACATGCAGTTTAATATTTATCTCTCAATCGAGTTACAGTTCTGTATTAATTACATTAAATATACCTTGATGGAAATTTTATGATAAATATCAGTTAATAACAATATATTATATCCTCATACTTTTATTAATGTACATTTCAATTTATAATACGATAATCATCTATTTGGTGACTAAAATGATCGATAAAATGTTTTAAAGAAAAACACACATTTGTTCCTCTATGGTTAGGAATATTTTTCTTCCATGTTCATATTATATTTAATTTTTAATCATATAATATTTTATGATTATAAAATTATTGAGTAAATTAATTATTAAATAAATTATTCTAAATATATATTTTGTTAAAAATATATTTATTGTCATTTTCCGAATGATTTATTTCTTTAACAAAGTGGTTCTCAAAAAAAATTACTCATATCATAAAAAAATAATTTTACAACACCTTGAATAACATTTTCACCTATTATTACATTCATATATTAGCTTATTTTCAAGGTAATTTCTTTGATAATATTCTATATAATATTATTTTATCAATATGTGAGTCCGAAAAATGGTATTTACCTTAAGGAATGATCCAGTGATAATCGAAATGAATATTCATCTATAAAAAATACTTTTATTATATATATTATTTACATGTTAAATAACCTAAATATATAAATATTATTATTTATATTTATAGTTATTAATAAATATGATAGGATTTTGAAAACCGCATTTTCATTTCCATGTATTATGCTATGCTGAAATGATGATTGTTTTCCTAATCCTAGGACATATAAATGAATGTGTTGTCATTATGTGTTGGTCGGGTCAGTTATAGAACTCAAATTCATTATGGAATGTTTTATTTATATCTCATTATAACTGGATGATAAGAATGAAAATTATTTAAGATAACATTTTCACGTTTTATGCACGAGTATGATAGTTTCCTTATATTCACATATGATTATGCATATACCAGATTGTGAATATATTTTTTAGATATTAATGAATGGATATTATTTCTCTTATATATTCTAATAGGATTATGAATGGATTTAATATCATATTTCTATGTTAACAAGATAATGATTTCATATGATTATTATTCCCCATGTCTATATTATGAATATTGAATTATGGTAACTCCACTAACACCAATGTAGGTAATTACTTTTTATATGACATTATATTGGGGTTTATGATAAATAATTTTCTAGGCATGATTTATTTACATTCTTTCTATTCACTTTATTATAATATCATAACCATTTTATCATATTTTTCATTCATTTTTTGGATATCTCCCATGTTTTTGCAAAATGATAATCTGAGATCACATATTCTTATGTTTTACATCCCATGGTTTTGACTTCTAAGATACATGATGGTAGAATTGTACCTTATATAAAGAAATATTATTTAGATAACGTATATTATAATAATATATTTTTTGTATCTAATGACCATGTAAAATAAACTGTTATGATTAATGGCATGACTATTTATGAGATATATGTAATGGTTATCAAAAAGATTAAATATCAATTTTATTTATTCTTGGGTAAATATAGTTGTTATTAAAGTATGGTTTCACTATTATTGATAATTGAACTACAAAACATTAACTAAAACCATCATGATCATTCAATTTATTTTTAATAATTATATATATTTGGTAAAATATATATTGTGTGGTTTTTACTGAAAAAAATACTTTTCTAATTATTTGTAAATTCATGAAACAATTTCAAATATTCTCATTAGGGAAACAACATTGAATTGGCATGATTGGTTATAGTCTAAATCATCATCAGTTCAAGATTAATGGGATTAAGACTTCACCCCTGGATAGAATCACACTAGTGATATTCATTAGTAAATTTACATTACTTTAATAACTATTTTGATTAATGAGTATATATCCAATGACGATCAATGATAATCCATAGTGACATGAGAGAACATAGAGTGTAATAGACATAAAAATAATTTTTTTATCTGGACATACCATGTACTATTTTAATGAATATATGTTCTATAAAAAAATTATAATGAATTAATGTTCATGCAATCCATTTTTGTTATGGAAATGGATTGAGGATCGAATTGTGATTTTTAGTTGGTCATATTTATATTTAAATAATGAATAATCATTTTGGTAATAATCATTTGAAATACATAATATCATGGAATGTCTCTATGAATGTTAATTATTTTCCTAAATGATTAAATATATAGTTGATAATAAATCCCTAAATAGATAATGATAAGATAACAATTCTCTACGTCCACCCTTATAGTTGTTTTCAGAATATAATTCTTGTAAATATTTTTAATTTCAATCATATTGAATTTGATGTGATTTTAGATATGGATTTGGTTTCTATAAAATAATTCCATATCATATTTTTATGAATGGTTTCCAGGAATGATATTATGAATCAAATTATGATTATATATTAGTGAATGAAAAAAATGAAAATCCATTGATAATTACATAGATGAAAAGGTTCATGATACATATTAATAATGTATGGTCATATTAAATTGTTGGTGAGAAATTAAACATTTATATTATTCAAATTGTTTCGTAATATGTTGTTATATTACCAAATGACATACATAGTAATCCCCAAAATTGTGGATATGAGTTTTTAATAGAACTATTATCAGGTGAAAAACATATTTCAAAACATTTATATAGAATATCCCAGATTGAGTTGTTGGAACTGATGACCAAATTCTAAGAGATTTTTTTAATGGATTAATTTGACCTAATGGTTCAGTTATTGTGTGTAATTGTACTATTTTGTTAAGAATCAATATGTTTTTACTCATATTATTATTGATTTTAGATAACATAACATGGTCACTCCATGAACAAGTATCACTAAACATAGAATGCTTTATTTTCTGAAATATTATGTGAAGATCAATACTTTTCCAAGATCATTCTTCATTATTTATATCAATTAATAATGTTTATGACTGAGGATATAACAAATTCAACCTTCTTTATGATGTATTATTATTATGAATTAATAGTAATACCATTTAGATATGCCAATGACCCCACTATATTCATGGATATAAATAATATACACATAATGGGTTAAATTTTCAGATCTTTGTAGTCTTTATTGATGAAATTATGATATGTTCAAATAGATAAGAAGTCAAAGAATATCATTTGAATATTTTAATGACGACCCCTATGTAGCAGAATAAGTATTACAGATAATGAAAATGTTAATATATGCTATAAATCAGTTAATACCTGTTTCAAATAATCTCAAATTATAGTATATAAAAAGATTAATTGAATGTAGAATGATATTGAGAAATGGATAAAAATAACCTCTATGAATTATATACAGAGATTTCAAGGATTAGATTGATATTAATAATTATTTTTAAGATTTTATCATTGATATCTAATATAGTAAGCATGATTCAACAAAATGGAGACAATTTACATTGGAAAAATTATTGTGAGGATAATTTCATGAAGCTTAAATAAAGGATAGTTATCATTACATTACAAACACAACATTTTAGTGGAGTTGTGTTTTCCAATTTAGAGTGATGAATTAATAATGTTACATTGTTACATCCTAATAAAGAATTTTTTTGTGCTTTTATAATTCTAACCGTTATTGAATGATCAAGAGAAAAATTACCTGAAACAATATTCAATGATGGAATATGTATTTTTTTGGATAATACAGTTCCATTTCAATAATGGTTAAATGTGTGTAATATATTTTGATGCTAATATCATGATGTATATATCAAAATAGAATAAGTTTAATGTGTTCCAGAGATTATGGTTATATCATACTAATGATACTGAGTGCTCAATATGTTAAAACCATGGTAAATAGAATAATATTAATGATGATATTAATAATAATGACCATAGTAGTTTATCCAAGTTGAGAATAGAAAGTAATAAAATACATGGGGATTTGTGGAAGATATAAAATGATAATACTGAAGAATGGAGATAAATCATATGTTTTAATGATGAATCTTAAACAGGCCCACCATGTCACGAATATTGAATCATAGGAGGATGATGAAATTCTAATGAATATGTGAAATTTTCATGAGTTCAGTCATTTTTTATAAATCATGATATGGTTTAGGATCAGAGTATTTGTCTCATTTATAACAGACATGAAGAATGATGTATTTGATGATCATAATAATTAATTATTCTTTATTTATCCATAATTTAATCATATGTAGTCATATTTGAAATATTATTTATGGTGGGATAACACGAAATATGAAAGTTCAATTTTTTATATTAGTGCATATTATGTTATAAAGATATGGCTATTTGACAAATGTCTAAGGGGATAATACAACCATTACCCATACTAAAATTGAATTGTGAAAGCAATAACATAGATTTCATCACCAGACTACATAAAATATAAAATGTACAATGTAATATTCTTTTGAGTTTACCACCTTATGAAATCAGAATGTATAATAGACATTATATAAGGCTTATCTTTTTTTTAGCTTTCCAAGGTCCACATTAAGGATATTATAATGTCTCATCTATTACCACATTTACTTTATCTGATTATGACATGAATTTTACTTCTCTATTTAAGAAACATCTTCTACTATCATGAAATAAAAATATGAATACTTTCACTCTATATCCTTCTCTGAATTATGTTCATTATGATATGTCAAATTAAAACTCAAGAATACATGTTTACAAGTTTCTATTTGGATTAAATTGTGTTCTTGGATCAACACCTTAAGATGGTGAAATTTTCTTTCATCAAAATAATTAAATCATGAATTCCTAGGGATTATTATGAAGACCTATATAGAGGGACGTGAAAAACATTGTTATATTGGATTTAAGGATGAAGGAAACATAGGGCATCTTATAGTTGATGAAATGTAATAGAATGTATGATCCATTCAGTGGAACATTATGGAGGATCATAGTAAATAAAAGAGTTATTATAGAAATCATCGATGATATATTGAGAGTGGAGTTAGTGGAAATGAATTTCTATAGATATATAATTTGAATAATGATGTTATATTCAGAAAACAGTTATATATGAGAACCAGAAATAATGGCATAATCAAAAATATTTATCACAATGGCTGGGATTGTTATTTATTGGTTATTCATCAAATCCTCTCACTTTCTCCTAATGTGTTCCATGTGTATCTATTAAGGATTTAAATAAGTGATTCATCAAATGTAATAAATATATATATAGTAGCACTGGAGGATGATCCCATATAAACGCAAGAATCGATGGTGATTTTTTATCATAGTGAGAATTTGATACGAAAATACGTCACTAACCCAATTATATTCTTATAGAAAAACCAAAAAAAATCAGATACTACATGGGAATCCTATAATTAGATTGGGTGGACATTTCCTCAACTGATTGTATCAAAGTGATATTGAGTAGATTGATAAATTCATATAAATGGGGTTGAATGTAAATAATTGATATTTTTTATTTATTTAAATTTTATTTAATATATACCTTTCCTTTAGCATGCTATCAATTTTTATGAAACCATGATATACTAAATTAATGTTATTATCACAACATTACCTTTATAAAATCAATGTTGAATTAACAGTCTCATATAGTAGTATCCCGATTTTCAATTTATATCAATAATTTTTATACATAAAAAATATATTGATTTATTCATTGGAATTAAATACATGAGTATTATACGTCATTTTATGTTTTCAAAAATAATTTTCATTAAATAAAATTTTTTCTGTGAGAAATTATTATAATTAAATTATTTTAATTTTAAATATTTATTTTTATAAAATGATATCAATTTTCAAAATTGAAAAATATAATTATCTTATTGTTATATTTTTGTCTTTTTCTGAAAATATTATCTTTTATTGAATAGTTAAAGATGATTATTTTATACAAAAATGTATTTTTAATATATTTATTTTCAGGATCCCATTTTTTGTTAATTTTTAAAATTTAATCCCAAAATTTTTATAAAACATAATCCAATTAGGGTACTTGTAATTGAAAATATGATTAATTTTTTTATTGAATGTTTTGTATTTAAAATGTAATTTCAACCACCTATTGTTTTCAAATATTTTAAAATTATATAAAAAAAAATAAAAAGAATAATATTATTTAATATTTTATTAATTATTTTTTATCATTAAGAATAATATCTACCTAAAAAAATCATTACTACGGTAATGGTTAATTGAGGATAACAAATTGTAAAACCAAAAAAGGATGTACTAAAGTGAGATTAACCATTCTGAATTCCCATATTCAATTTATATATTGCCCCGATATAATAAAACATATAATAATAGTAGTTTTATATGATTTTTATTGAGTAATATATTAATATATTATAATCTTGTGAAATGATTCATTTATCTCATGTACCCCCTTTATCAAAGGAGGCCACATATTCTATCTAATAAAGAAGAAAATATATTAATATCTATGGAAAGACAAGCCAAAATACATTATAAACACCCCAACCCACTTCATATAGGTATTTTTTTATCATCATACCATTCATCAATGACTTAAGGTGTAATCGAAAAATATTTCCCAATGATGTTTTATAACTTTTGACAGAGTACATTCACTATTGTTTTCATATTCCAAGTTCTCAAATCATGTTGTATCCATATTAAAATGAAAATCCATGATCTTATATATAACTATATTATGTTTTATGTTTTTGTGGATACCATTTTCCAACATTATTACATGCAATGTGAAATTAAATATCTACTAGTGTGTATGTATCGACTATTGCATCCACATAACTACTCGAATCATTTTTCATAACCATTATTCAATGAAGTTTATTATGATTTATTTAATGTAAATATATTTTATTTATGAAATAATTATGTTTTTAAATGTTATAATATATTATTTTCCATTTTACCTTAATAACCATTGAATTATGATGACATCACTCATTTGTATATATTGACATCCACCTCCATGGAGAATTACCATTCATTATTGATTTATGTGTTACATTGATGGTAATAATGACATAATTTTTAATTATGTTATATTAATCAAATAATAATAATTTATTAATGTGAAATATAAATTTGTCATTATTTTGTTTGATCCCTAAAAAAATTGAAATCTCACTTATTCTAGTGTACAGACTACCACCTCCATGATACTACTTAATTAAGTTTTCATCATTAAATAATAGATACAGGTAAAAAATTGTATATTAAGAATTAATATTAATTAAAAATAATGATTAATATTATTTATATAATGAAACCATGATCATTGGGCATGTACTAGAACTATCGAACCAAAACATACATGGAAAATAAACTAGCTTTCAGCATAATGGTAATTGTGTTAAATAGTTGTGAATGCAAATATAATCAGAGAATATAATAGACTTTTAAAGGGTTTTTTATGAATAAAATTTTATATTAATATAATTATAATAAATATATATTTAATATATATAAGGGATGATTTCATATTATAGAATATGATACTTGTAGTATGCTATTTATGTGACAAATTTATATATTTTTCAGATTAATTATGATAAATTTAAAATGAGAGAAATTTTGAAACCCTTTTTATTAAAGGAACATATATATTTTTCTCATATTATTAATCATGATATTTTCATGCATTACTACTATTTCACCCCATATGAAACAGAATGTGGTCTAAATTTTTTTTAACAATGTCATATGATATTTCTTCATTTATCATGAATAGTTTTTTTCTTGTGTCCATATTCTTATTAAATTATATTTCAATAAATATTTTACTAATGTATTATTATTTATAAATAACATTTTTAAGTATATTTGACATCCGAAAAAATTATTTAATCGAATTTTTATACATTTTATGAATGATGTATTTTTATTAAAAGTTTTTTAATTGAAATCCTTTAATTAATTTATACCGTATGATCTAAAATTCCCACCATAATGAAAAATATTTACATTAAAAAATCATACAAAATGTTGAATTGTTATATTCAGACGAAATTAACATTCAAATTTTTCTGAAATTTATTTATCAAAAATAGGTTATTTTGAAATAAAATTAGTATTTTTATAAAGATATTATGGAGTGAAATTTTCATGTTAATTTCATAAATAGAAACATCAATTAATGTTTCTTTTTATTAATTAAGGGTATTTTATAACGATACTGTGAATATGTTTTTATCATGATAGTTTTTTATTATGAATATAAAATCATGATAAAACCAAATTTCTTTTCTATTAGTTATGCAATGACGAAATGGAGAATTTTATCATTACTAGATGCCATTTATATTAATTGATTATGATTTTATGAAGGTTTTCACAATTATAACCCTCAAATTCATTTTTTATGTTATATTTATAACTCAACAGATTGTTATGATATCTATAAACATGAATTTTAATAGATTTGGACTCATTTTTATACAGGAGTACGATTGATTATAGCAATTGCTATAACATTATATGTGGAGATGATTAAAAATGTATTTTTTCACTTTATTTTGTGTGATTGTTATTGGTTAAAACAATGATTATAATGTTAATCATTGAAATTATTAAAGATTTTTTGTTACAAATATAATAATTTACATTTCTTACGGTTCTGCATTCCTATTTTATGACTCACTAATATGGATTTCATATTTTTTATCCAATATTAATTAATACATTTAATAAGTCTTTATTTTAGTCTTTATTATCGAATATTTTATTTTTATGAATCCTTTACCTTGATAACATTCAATTTACTACATTTTCATACACTTATGATCATGTTACGATCTAATATGAATGATACATTCCATAGTTACCTATATAGGGACTCTATGGCCACCCATTCATATGTTTTCCTTCCCGAAATATTGATTGAAAATCCAATTTCTGATTATTCCATATGGGAACCTAATATAAATAATGATATTTTATATTTCGAATATTTTAAATTAAATATTACGTTAATGAATCTAATTTAAGGAATGTATACTATTACAACACCATGTAATGTGAATTTTTGATATATATATATATATATATTAAATATTACATATAAAAATAAGTAATATATATGTATTTCATAAATGGGTATATATATATAAGATGAAATTTGGAAATTATGTGGATGAAAAGAAATGGAAAAAATTAAACGTTGTAAAATTTTGTAACCTACATGAATTTCTATGTATTATTTTTAGAAATTACATTGGTTAATTTCGGGAAATATTTATGAGATGAAATGTGATTATGAGGATTGGTGTTCTGAAAACTACTATTTAAAAATAATTATATTTTAATAGAATGTACATGTCATTTTCAAGAAATATTAAAATAACTATTAACTGGATTCATGATTCAAATTTTTTTGTCACTATTAAGCATAGAATGGTTGATTTACCATGGGCATAACCCAACATTGGATGTTGGGGATTATTTTTAGAAAATTTAAAAATAGACGTAACCATATATAAAATAACAAAAAAATTTATTTTATTTTAAAATAAAAATAACCCATGAATGGTTACTTGGATTAGAAATACGAGACCACTGTTGGGTTCATTATGTTGTGTTTTTTCTAGGAAACACTTAACTTTTTTGAAATGGGTCCTCTTTGGAAAAAGTCTCGGAGTGCATAACTATAAATAAAATTATTTTTTATTTTTTTGAAATATAGTGATTCTCCTTTTAATTATGAATTTTTCATAATTTCAGGGTAAGAATCAGAACTATGGAATTTATTTGGAGCTGTTGAGAATGATCCAGTGTAAAAAATAATGGCGGATTATGATGGATCAATATAATGGTGCACCATGGATTCTATACACCATCCAAACGAGGACAATGAGGATTTTTTCTTCGTTAGTGACTGAACTGAATCAAGGAATGGTTTTTTTAATTTTTTCCCTATTTATGAATTCTTCGATGAACGTGGACAAATCATAAAAAAATTTGGTATGTGGATCGATTGTTGTTATAGAATGGGATATAATTTGTGGAATTGTCAAGATATTGGACTTATTTCATATTTGTTTATAATTCTAATGGAAACAGATTGAGGCCGACATGAGAAAAGGATGAGGTTCTTCCATGAGGTTGTTATTTTTGGTTTTCTCCCTCTCATTACTCTTTCATAGATGATTTAAATTTAAGTAACTCAATATTATAAAACACATTATAAAATAGATGAAAACATTTTTTTGGATTCCTAGACCACAAAAATCAAATTCTAGAGGATCTTTTTTAGTATATTAATATGGTTCACTGAATAGGGGTGTGAATTTGTGAATAAATTTATAATAATAGGTTTTTAAAAAATATATTAATCCTTAATTACAATAATTATATTTAAATATAACTATCTATAAATTATTTCCCAGTGACAAATTAATAATATATAAATCATATCTGATATATTAGTTTCTCAAATTTACCTTTCAATGATGAATTACTGTACCTTTAACAAAAGAAGGATTCATGCTTTGTCAGATGATTAATTTGTGTATTTTTTTTAAATAAATGAGGATTTTATAAAAAAATAATTATAGAAAGTTATCATAAATTAATAATGTTTCATTTATATATGTGTAAAAAATAAATAGTAAATTAAACATAAAAACATCTTCAATCACTTATCACTAAAACTATTCCATATTTATGTTTCCCTATAGAATTATATTATTTTATGAAATGTATTAATAAATTTCACTAAATGAAGAATGTATTATGAAACATTCTACCCTACAAGAGATGAAATGTTTCAGTCATTAATAATAAATTTACATTAACGAATAACTTTTTGAATCATTCATGAATCAATAAATGATGACTGATATTATATATTCTTCTTATCTATTCACTATAACCATAATTTAGTAAATTCATTTGTATATTTTCTATTTCATTTTCATGATAAATCTCACCCCTTCAATATCATAAAATAAAAAAATTTAGAATATAAAAATTCAATTCAAAAATTATAGTGTAGTGATCCATATTAAAGTGAAACTCCAATATTTATAAAATTAGTAAGAAAAAATTCCATACATAATTATTTTTTATTAATATTCTATATGTCCTAAATAAAGGTTTCACATTGATATTTATTATTATCCTAATTTATTTTATAAAAATTATAGTATAAAATAATAATAAAATGACAATAAAATTACTATTTATCAATACAGTATAACATTTATCTATAATATAATAATATAATTTGTGGAAATAATAAAATGGAATACACAATGATTCCATTCATTTTTCCCATGGAATTTATATAATGAATTTTTTTATCATATAAGAATCAAATATTAATGGTTGGGATGTTATATTCATGAAATTAACATGATAACAAAAATATGTTTCACTATTAAATAAATCAGATCATAAATATATATTTTTAAGAACAAGACACAAAGACGACTTTGTTTTATAAAAATATTACCTAAATTTTATCAAAAAAACATATTATTGAAAATTTATTTAATATAAATTAATGATACACTTCCATTGAAATAAAAAGTATTATAAATCAATTATAAGACATCCTCCATAATGTTATTAAACATTAATAACAATTATGATTAACATTTGAGTTAACATCATAAAAAACTACAGTAACAGAAGCTGTATTGAAACAAATATAGTAAAATTTCTAAACACGTGTCTTTTAATATTACAATAGTATCGTAAAAACATGACCAGTCATAGTCTTCAATATATGCATCATCACAACATGTTTTATATTACCAAAAGTATAATAATCAATGTGATTAATTATATTTGGTAATATTGAATAATATATCATATAAAAATAATGTGCTGGAAATGAAATTATTATTTTGATCTATTTATTATAGATATTTTTCTGAAAATAATATTATCTGAAAGCTGACCATGATATTGATTTATTGAATATATATATGCATATCTATCATAAAATAATAAATAAAATATTTTCCCTAAGTCCCAATCCTATAATACCCATCCATGAACAAGGAACCCATGACATCCAATGATAAAACGTAATGGTTTTATAAATGCATATGTAATGATATATGATCCTGGGAATATATGAAATACAATATTGGATCAGTTTTCCCAAGGACGATAAAATAACATTAATAAATTTTCAAGAAATTATAGGATTAACTTATAAGGCCACAACCTTAAACCTTACTTAATATTGAATTAAATGAATAATTCACATTGAGGATATTTTCAGGTTAAGAGTTTTAGAGAATTAGATCATAACTACTATATCTAAAAATATTACAAAGTAGTCACTTCTACTAAGTTTCCATAGAATAAAAAAACTCTTAGAAATAAACATGTCTAGTTCCAAGTTTTATATAGCATGACTTTCCCTTGATCCCATCATTGACCCTATTCCACATTAGGTCCTGTGAAAAACATTTAAAAAAAACTTGGGGTGAGCATAAAGAGCTCAGTAAGGGATATATAAAGAATGTAAACTGTTAGTTTATCAAAACAACAAGTAAACCATGTATACTTTATCAAAGTAATACTTTTCACCTTTATGAAGTAGTAAAAAATCATCACTAAATAAAAGATAATTACTTACCCTTTTGTAACCAAAATATTACCATAAAACCCATAAAAAGATCACATAACATATAAAGGTAACTTGGGACAGAAACCTACTTAAGTGGAATAACAATACGATCAACTTCCACACATATCACGTAATGGAATAGCCATACGGCCAACTTCCATACATACGTAATGGAATATCCATACGGCCGACTTCCATACCCAATGCGTTGGAGGTTATAACGTAACCACCCGTCCTGGTATTCACAGCACCACCCGTCATATGGTTAATCATGTAACCACCCGTCAAATGTCCAAGTACCATTATAAAATCATAAGACATAAATAAAATATAATGGAGAGAATACATTTCACAATTTGATCACAATATATCACATAAATATATTGACATAACAAATCCATTATAAAAACCATTTTCAATACCAAAATACATAAAAGAGTATATGGTATTTATTTCATTTTAAAAACATCACGGCTTGTTGAGGAAGCCAAAGACCAAATAATACTCGCGGCGGCGGAAAAGGTCATTGTCACCGCATACGTTAAAAGAAACAACCCTTTTTGTTGTTTAGTAAAATGCTTCGTAGAAAAAGATTCCATTTGTATAAAAGTAAATTTCAAAGGGGTTTATACACCATATAAAAGATAGTTGTGTATAAAACGAAATACGCCTCAATGAAAGGCGATTGAGATGAAGTCCCTTACCTCAGGTCCGACTTGACTCGATCATTCTTTAAAGTCCTGAATAATAATCATGAGTTAATTTCTACTTGCTTAAGAACCTTTTTCAAGCTTATTATTCTTTTTATATCACTTATTTCCATGTTATAAACATTATGTAATCATTAAGTTAATACTGTTTGTTTTGTCGATATTTGGTTTTTAAGTCGAAAGTGGACTCCTTACAATTACAAATTGTTCATGTGATCAAAGGTTCTTTATATCTAGAATGACATTCCTGATTTGGATATCATATATATCATATATATACAACATATACATGTATTTATAATATTACATAATCATTTAGAGGTATGAAATGAAATGCACCGTTCATGGAGAGGGTAAGTCGTACATACGCATGAACGCTACTTTGATTTCTTTGTCATATTAATGGACTTAATACTAAATGAGAGGTATGTATATTTTAATTCCAGAAATATATTGATCATTTAGATGTATCATTCATCATATATATCCATTATATACATGTACTTATAATAGTACATTACATTTGGGGATAAGAAATGAAATGCACCGTTCATGGAGATGGTAAGCCGTACGTATGCATGAACGCTACTTTCATATCTATATCATACTTTAATGGAAAGAAATAATAATTATATAGAGGTATATTATAATTCTAGTATAAAAAATTTATAATAACTATAAATCCATCCTATATACCTCCCACATAAGGCATTAATGAATCACATCACATTGAGGGGGCGGTAGTCCGCACTTCCTAAAATGAAATTATCGTGTTTACCCACAATGGAAATGATAAAGGTATACCACAAATGAAAAATAAATAAGCATAAGGAAAACATGAACATAATATATATCATATATAAATAGAGTGACATCTTAATGGCCACCATTAAATGTGTTTAAAATAAGATTGAACAATCATCGTTTCGTGAGGCAGAAATTCGGCAACCACAGAAACAGTATGTTCTTTAACCATTAGATGTAGATGTGTGTAATTGTAGCTAGAAATATTCTTATTACAACATTATAGTATATTGAAGATATTATATTTGTTACAAAAGAAATGAATAAAATGAGTTTAGGGGGTTGGAGAAGCAAAATAAAACAAAATAACACAAGTGAAGACATTACCCTAAAATCGGGTAACTCTCTTAGATTTGTGCTCAAAGGCTTCTTTGGGAAGAATTATACCCAAAGTGAGGCTTCAAGTAGTAATATAGGGAAGTGGGGAGACAAAATGCGGAGGGGTTGTATGAGCCAAAGTCTTTGGATGTGTGGGTAAAGAGGTAGAGTTGGGGACCTTTTACAAGAGGAGAGGAGGGGCACTCTTGGAAAGTAAAGAAAAGTTACTTTATTTTAAAATGATATTCGGATTTAAGAGGTCCCACATTGATATAATTCAAGGATAAGGTGATAATGGTTCGAAATATACCCATACAAAAGGTTTTGGACTTGTGTAGGTCATAGAGCTTTCATTATATTTTCATTTTATTTAAATCCATTATTAATGAGGTAATCGCTGCATCATCATGATGTCATAAAAAGTTTAATATATTTAATGTCTAAAAATTATAAAAAAGATATCATGATGTAGTAAATCTTTTTATCTTTCTAATGAATATTTATAGTCAAAAATCTGACTTGTATAGCCCCATGTAAAAATTGTTTTAGTAAAACATCTCATGTTTGTGTCATTTTTACTTTTACATTAAATAAAAAGTTATTTATGTCATTTCGCAACCAAAGTGGCTACATGGGGACCCCAAGTTGACCCATGGATTGTATTGGTCGGCAATTACACATCCAATGTGGGTAGGACATGTGTCAATCTCATCTCATATTATTAAAACATTATTTTTACCTTAAACTACACTAATTACCACTAATCGCGATTAAAAACCTAATAAGCTACTATTCAACAATAAATTATTTTAATCCCATTAATCCAAATTTTACTTCTTAATGTCAACCATGTATGTCGGATTTTTGAAATTCAAAACACAGAGGTGGAAAAATTCCATTTAAATGAAAAATCAGTTTTTTAAGTACCACTTAGTGGGTTCACTATTCATCAAAAATTGAAGTTTTTCTGAAAAGTACCAAAAATTCACCATAAGATATATTTGATATTCCGAATTCAATAATGAATTCTATTTTACAAAATTCAAAACAAATAAGTTGAGTTGATTAATTTAATAATTAATTCCCGCTGTCAGAGCAAATATCGTGTTTTTATGACACAAAAGTATCAAAAGATTGACATTATTTTAAGTCCGATTTCAAAGTGAAATTAATTACAACAACCACTATTGGATTTAATGGTAAAAATATTATCTAATTTCACTTTAAAACCAATTAAAAAGATAATCAAATAATATAAATAAATTATATTAAAAAGAGGTTTTGAATTAAAATACAACATTTTACACTATTCATTAAAATATGAACTTTATTAGAAAGATACCAAAAATTTACACAAAGTTAATTTTGATGTCCCAATTCTAAAAAAAGAGTTTTATTTTGTCCAATAGAATGTATAATAGTGAAAAAAACTATATTTAATGGCGGTTTGCCATCAAAAGGCGATTAGTGAACCTTTAGTGAAAATTAGGGTATATATGCCTAAAATTGAATTCTTTCCATATTTTAAGCCTTTATCTTTTATTAGATAAATGTAAAACATTTAAGAAACATATATAATCATATTTTAGTTATTTCTATCCATTTCGGCCAACACAACGGCTATGTGTTAACTACAATTTCAAATAATATTATTTTATTACTAGTGTGCAACGTAAGATTTCAAAGAAACTCTTTGTTGCGTATCGGGTATGATATCGAACATAGCAACCCATTTAAAGTAAAAGTAATATTTAATTCTTAAATATTAATAATTATGAAAATGTTTTAATCATTATTTACCTGGGATGTTACATCCATCCCCCCTTTTGAGAATTGCGTCCTCACAATTTTATTCACTTATCAAAATAAGTGGGGGTATTTATGCCTCATAGCATTTTCAGATTCCCACGTTGCCTTTTCAACAATATGGTTTTTCCACAAAACCATTACCTGGTGAATTGCCCTATTTAGAAACACTTGCTCTCTTCAGTCAAGAATCCCGACTGGTTGTTCTTCATAAGATATGTTCTCTTCCAGTTGAACTACCTCGGGACTCAAAACATGAGATGGATCTGGCATATACTTCCTCAAAATCAAAACATGAAAAACATTGTGCACCTGAGATAAACTGGGAGGTAAAGCCACTCGGTAAGAAACTGATCCAACTTTCTCCAGAATTTCATATGGTCCAATAAACCTTGTACTCAGCTTTCCTTTCTTACCAAATCTCATCACACCTTTCCATGGAGAAACCTTGAGAAAAACATGATCACCTACCTCGAAAGATAGATCCTTCCTCCAGTTATTTGTATAACTCTTCTGCATGCTTTGAGCTGTTCTCATGTGTTTCTAAATCAACTGAAATTTTTCTTCCATCTCTTCTACCAATTCTGATCCCATCAGCTTCCTTTCACCCACTTCATTCCAAAATTCTGGAGTTCGACATCGTTTCCTATATAATGCCTCAAATGGTGCCATCTATATACTAGAATGAAAACTGTTATTATATGAAACTCAACCAAAAAAATATGTTGGTCCCAAATTCCCTGATAATCCATCGAACAAGATCGTAGCATATCCTCCAAGTTTTAAATTGTTCGTTCTGACTGCCCATCGGATTGCGGATGAAAAGCTGTACTTAAACTTAATTCAGTACCCAACGACTTCTGAAGGCCTTTCCAAAAGTTAGAAGTAATCCTGGGATCACAGTCAGATAAAATGGAGAGAGTAAATCCATGTAACCAGACTATCTCTATAAGATACAAACAGGAAAGTTCATCTAGGGAAAAATTATCTCGTATGGCAAGGAAATGAGCAGATTTAGTCAAACGGTCAACAATAACCCAGATTGCATTATTACCTCGAGATGTCCTCGGTAATCCCACAACAAAGTCCATGGATATATTTTCCCATTTCCACTCTGGCACTGGTAAAGGCTAAAGCATCCCTTTCGGTAACTGTCACTCTGCTTTAACCTACTGACAAGTCAAACACTTCATAGTAAAATCAGCAATATCCCTTTTCATTCCATCCCACCAGTAATACTCCCGTAGATCTCTGTACATCTTAGTACTACCAGGATGAACTGAAAACGGTGAACTATGTGCCTCACAAAACAACTCATTCTTCAACTATGAATCACAAGGCACACATAATCTCTTTGCAAACCTCAAATACACAATCATTATCAATGTTGAATTCAGGCAACATACCCTTCTGAACCAGCTCTACATTTTTCTGCAACTCACTATCTTCCCAATGTGCTTGCTTAATTCTGTCTCATAGGGATGATCTCACTAATACCTGAAACAAAATAGAAGAACTTCCTTCACAAACAACATCTATCCCAATGTTTATCAAATCAAAAACCAAAGGATCTGATTCCAAACATAGCATGGTTAATGAAGAATTGCTTTTTCGACTCAAAGCATCGGCCACTTTATTTGCTTTTCCCGGATGGTAGTGAATTGTACAATCATAATCCTTGATTAATTCTATCCATCTCCTCTGGCTCATGTTCAATTCATTCTGAGTGAATATATAATTTAAACTTTTGTGATCAGTATATATTTCACACTTTACCCCATACAAATGATGCCTCCAAATTTTTAAAGCAAAAACAACAGCAACTAATTCCAAATCATGTGTAGGTTAATTTACCTCATGAGTTTTCAACTGACATGAAGCATAAGCAATTACCTGATTATTCTGCATACGAACACATCCAAGTCCCTTCAATGAAGCATCACTGTATATAACAAACTCACCATTCCTGGAAGGAAGTTCCAAAACTGGAGCATTCACCAATCTTCTTTTCAACTCCTGAAAACAATCATCACATTCTTTTGTCGAGATGATCTTAACACCCTTCCGAGTTAGCTTAGTCATTGGACTAGATAACCATGAAAAATTTTCAACAAACCTTCGGCAGTAACCTAACAAAACAAGAAAACTACGGATCTCTGTTACATTTTTCGGTCTTGGACATTCTTCAATAACTTTTGTTTTAGCAGGATCAACAGTTATTCCATCTTTTGAAACAATGTGACCCAGGAAAGAAATTTGTTGCAACCAAAACTCACACTTGATTAATTTCCCAAACAATTTATTTTCTTTTATGGTTTGAAAAATAACCCTTAAATGACCTTCATGGTACTCTTTAATTTTAGAAAACACCAAAATATCATCAATGAAACAGCCACCATTTATCACCTGATTCAACTGAGCCATCTCTGTAGTAAACTGCTCAATTTTGATTCCGACCATCTCTGGTTGCTAATTCAAAAAGTCAATATACTCTATATGCCTTCCTAGAAAAGCTACTATGATTCCTCTATTTAAAACCATTCTTATCACAGAAATATCCTAGGAGAAGAAACATCGTAATCCATAAATGCTATATAATTTCAATCATACCATAAATTAATTTATAATTTAACACTTTTCTAACTCCTAATGTTGTTGAAACCGACCTATCATACCAACTATATGCCCCCAGCCTTAAACCTTACTTAATATATAATTAAATGAATAATTCACATTGAGGATCTTTTCAGGTTTAGAGTTTTAGAGAATTAGAACATAACTACTACATCTCAAAAGATTACAAAGTAGACACTTCTACTATGTTTCCATAGAATAATCAAAAACTCTTAAAAAACATGTCTAGTTCCATGTTTTATATAGCATGACTTTCCCTTGATCCCATAATTGACCCTATTCCCCATTAGGTCCTATGAAAAACATTTCAAAAAAACATGGGGTGAGAATAAAGAGCTCAGTAAGGAATACACAAAGAATGAAAACTGTTAGTTTATCAAAACAACAAGTAAACCATGTATATTTTATCAAAGTAATTCTATTCACCTTTATGATGTAGTAAAAACTCTTCACTGAATAAAAGATCATTACCTACCATTTTGTAACCAAAATATTACCATAAAACCCATAAAAAGATCGCATAACATATAAAGGTAACTTGGGACATAAACATACTTAAGTGGAATAACCATATGGTCGACTTCCACACATATCACTTAATGGAATATCCATATGGCCAACTTCCATACATACTTAATGGAATGGCCATACGGCCGACTTCCATACCCAATGAATTGGAGGTTATAACGTAACCACCCATCCTGGTATTCATGACACCACCCGTCATATGGTTAATCACGTAACCACCCGTCAAATGTCCAAGTACCATTATAAAATCATATGACTTAAAACAAATATAATGGAAAGAAACCATTTCCAAACTTTGATCACAATATATCACCTAAATATATTGAAATAACAAATCCATTATAATAACAATATTCAATATCAAAATACATAAAAGATTATATGGTATTTATTTCATTTTAAAAACATCACGTCTTGTTGAGGAAGCCAAAGACCAAATAATACTCACGGCGGAGGAAAAGGTCGTTGTCACCGCATACGTTAAAAGAAACATTACATTTCGTCGTTTAGTAAAACGCTTAATAGAAATAGATTCCTTTTGTATAAATGTAAATTTCAAAGGGTTTTATACACCGTATAAAATATAGTTGTGTATAAAATGAAATATTCCTCAATGAAAGGAGATTGAGACGAAGTCTCTTACCTTGGGTCCGACTTGACTCGATCATTCTTTAACGTCCAGAATAATAAACCTGGGTTAATTTCTACTTGCTTAAGAACCTTTTTCAAGCTTTTTATTCCTTTTATATCACTTATTTACATGTTATAAACATTATGTAATCATTATGTTAATAATGTTTGTTTTGTCGATATTTGGTTCTTAAGTCGAAAGTGGACTTCTTACAATTACATGTTGTTCGTGTGGTCAAAGGTTATTTATATCCAGAATGAAATTCCTGATTAGTATATCATAAATATCATATATTTCCAGCATATACATATATTTATAATATTAAATAATCACTTAGAGGTAAGAAATGAAATGCACCGTTCCTGGAGACGGTAAGTCGTACGTACGCATGAACGCTACTTTCATTTCTTTGTCATACTAATGGAATTAAAACAAAATGAGAGGTATGTATATTTTAATTCCAGAATTATATTCATCATTTAGATGTATCATTCATCATATATATCCATTATATACATGTACTTATAATAGTACATTACATTTGGGGATAATAAATGAAATGCGCCGTTCATGGAGACGGTAAACTGTATGTACGCATGAACGCTACTTTCATTTCAATATCATAATTTAATGGAAAGAAATAATAATGATATAGAGGTATATTATAATTCCAGTATAACATCATATATAATAACTTTAAATACATCCTTTATACGTCCCACATATGGCATTAACGAATCACATCACTTTGAGGGGGCATCGTGTTCACCCACAATGGAATCCATAAAGGTATACCACAAATGAAAAATAAATAAGCATAAGGAAAACATAAAAATAATATATATCTTATATAAATTGAGTGACATATTAATGGCCACCATTAAAGGTGTTTAAAAGAAGATTGAACAATCATCGTTTCGTGAGGCAGAAATTCGCCAACCACAGAAACAGTATGTTCTTTAACCATTAGATGTAGATGTGTGTACGTGTAGCTCAAAATATTCTTATAAAAACATCCTAGTATATTGAAGATACTATCGTTGTTACAAAATAAATTAATAAAAAGAGTTTAGGGGGTTGGAGAAGCAAAATAAAACAAAAGAACACAAGTGAAGACATTACCTTAAAATCGGGTAACTCTCTTATATTTGTGATCAAAGGCTTCCTTGGGAAGACTTCTGCCCAAAGTGAGGCTTCAAGGAGTAAGATAGGGAATTTTAAAGACAAAATGGGCAGGGGTTGGCCGATCCAAAGGCTTTGGAAGTGTGGGTAATGAGGTATAGGTAGGGGCCTTTTATAAGAGGAGAGGAGGGGCACTCTTGGAAAGTAAAAAACGTTACTTTATTTTAAAATGATATTCGGATTTCAGAAGTCCCACATTGAAATAATTCTAGTATAAGGTGATAAGGGTTATAAATATACCCATACAATAGGTTTTGGACATGTATAGGTAATATATTTTACATTATCTTTTCATTTTATTTAAATCCATTATTAATGAGGTAATCACTCCATCATCATGATGTCATAAATAATTTAATATATTTATTGTCTAAAAATTATAAAAAAAATATCATGATGTAGGAAATATTTTCATATCTCTAATGAATATTTATAGTAAAAAATATGAATTGTATAACCCCATGTAAAATTTGTTTTAGTAAAACATTTCATGTTTGTGTCATTTTTACTTTTACATTAAATAAAAAATTATTTATGTCATTTCCCAACCAAAGTGTCTCTATGGGGTCACCAAGTTGATCCATGGATTGTTTTGGTCGGAAATGACACATCCAATGAGGGTAGGACATGTGTCAATCTCTTCTCATATTATTAAAACATTATTTTTACCTTAAACTACACTAATTACCACTAATCGTGATTAAAAACATAATAAGTTACTATTCACCAAAAAAATTATTTTAATCACATTTTACCACATTTTACTTCGTAATGAAAACCATGTATGTCGGATTTTTGAAATTCAAAACACAGAGGTGGAAAAATTTCATTTAAACGAATAATGAGTTTTTTAAGTACCACTTAGGGGTTTCACTATTCATCAAAAATTGAAGTTTTTCAGAAAAGTACCAAAAATTCACCCTAATCTATATTTGATATTCCAAATTCAAAAATGAAGTATATTTTACAAAATTCAAAACATATTAGTTTCATTAATCAATTTAATAATTAATTCATGTTGTCAGAGAAAATAGCGTGTTTTTATGAAACAATAAGTATCAAAAGATTGACACTATTTTAAGTCCGATTTCAAAGTAAAATTAATTCCAACGACCACTGTTGGATTTAATGGTAAAAGTATTTTATAGTTTCACATTAAAACCAATTCAAAAGATAATATAATCTTATAAATAAATTATATTAAAAAGAGGTTTTAATTAAAATACAACATTTTACTCTATTCATTTTAAAATGAACTTTATTGGAAAGATACCAAAAATTTACTCAAAGTAAATTTTGATGTCCCGATTCTAAAAAATAGTTTTATTTAGTCCAATATAATGTATAAGAGTGAACAAAACTATATTTAATGACGGTTCTCCATCAAATGGCGATAAGTGAACCTTTAGTGAAAATTAGGGTATATATGCCTAAAATTGAATTCTTTTCGTATTTTAAGCCTTTATCTTTTATTTGATAAGTGTAAAAACATTTTAAAAAACATATATAATCATATTTTATTATTTCTATCCATTCGCACCAACACAACGACTATGTGTTAACTACCATTTAAAATAATATTATATTATTACTAGTGTGCAACGTAAGATTTCAAAGAAACTCTTTGTTGCATATCGGGTAAGCTATCGAACATAGCAACCCCTTTAAAGTAAAATTAATATTTAATTCATAAATATTAATAAATAGGAAAAATTTTTATTCATTATTTACCTGGGATATTACATAACCAACCTGATGACAAAATTACATTTCAAATAAAATATTTAGTCTAAAATAATCATAAAAATTTTATACACATTATAGATATTATAGAAGACAAATAAATGTTGGAACTCACTCGCTAATATCATACAAAGAAACTACCAAAAATATTATAATTCCATAAGTCCAAATATATTGTTATCCTTTAAAAAACATAAAAATTGGATTAAAAAATGTTTTTAATGATAATATAATATATATTAATTAAAAAAAATAACTAACATACCACCATGTGAAATTACAAGTCACCGTTAATCCTTAAAAAAATTCAACTTATATAATATAGTTTTTGAATTAAGAAAAAAAATTAACAGTTGTGAGAATGATGGATTATTTGGAATTCAAAATAAAACCACACCCCATTCATTATCATGGAATAAATTATTAATTTTATGTTCATCTAAAATAAATTATTTAAAATTTGGGTTTCGAGAAATTGATCATAAAATATAATATCATATTATAATCATTATTTTTTTTTCAAGAAATTAAATTAGTATGTTTTAATAATTTTTGGGGTTTAACCCCTCTTATTAAAAAAACATATGATATATTCTTGTAAAATTTAATTAAGAAAATCTATTTCGGTAACTTGTGAAAAAAATCATATTTCTAAATATTAATAGACTCTAGGAATGAATAAAATTACTAGGTTAGGAGATGATAATAATTGAAAATTAACCTTTATAATGAATAATTTAATATTAGTAATATGGGGAAAACAAAAGGTAATTATTGAAAGGTGTTCCAAGAAATAATGATACTAATTAGTGTCAAAACATCAATTAGTGGATAAAGTATCACATCAACTTCATGTGGGATTGTCACATTTATAGGAATAGTAATAACTAATGGAAGGGGATGACATACCGACCAAGGATTTCTTACCTAATCACCTAGGATACCCCCGTTGATTGAGTAACAACAAAAATAAAAAGTACTCTTAGAAATAAACAAATTATCCAAATAACACTGATGAAAATTAAACTATGTTTCACCGATGAAACATGTATAATATGTATATAAAATTACTTCATGATATTGTTAATATTAAATAAACCATGGAGATTTTTATAAAACATTTTCATTATTTTAATATCAAATATTTTCTAGATGATCATGAATCATAGTATTAATTTTAAATTTTTTAATTACTAAAAATTAAAAAATTATTATAATGGATTATAACATTTCTTTAAAAAATTAATAATTTTAAGACACCCCAACTTACATCCAATGAAACCCATAAAA
This sequence comes from Viscum album, assembly GCA_963277665.1. Classification (NCBI taxonomy): domain Eukaryota; kingdom Viridiplantae; phylum Streptophyta; class Magnoliopsida; order Santalales; family Viscaceae; genus Viscum; species Viscum album. The sequence continues at coordinate 553,040,000 of OY728138.1, forward strand.
TATTAGAACGCTTCAAGAATCTTGTTTAATTTCTTGTGAACTAATAAATAATTTCAAAATTTATTATCAAAATAAACTATTCAGCACATAATAGGGGAACATTGTTCATGAGAACAGTTTAGGAAACCATGTGGACCTACCGAGCTCACGGTTCCGGCTAAATTTTTTTATCCGGAAAATTGTTTTTAAAATTATAAAACCCTCCATATGAATCCCCCTCCTAACATAGGATTTATAATCCTCCTCATTCATTGGGAATCAGATGGACACGTTTTTTCGCCTCTAAACATCATTCTATGTGGATTGAAGCATGGTGAAAATTTTTTGATCTAATTTTGGAAAGGGTTTTGTCTATTATTCATTATAATTGTTTATGTTATTAGCTCATCCGTATGGTTATTATATATTAATTTGTGTGGGAGATATAAAATTATTTATTTTAGATATTTAAACATACTGTGATTCATGGATCTCTTTTACCGATTTCATTTGATGGATTTTCTCATTGTAGGTGTTGTGTTAGGTGATCCAATAATCTATATTTAGTGGTTCTATTTATGATTGGCCAATTAATTTAATATTTAATTTCATGATTAATTTTTATTTCTTACAATTATAATGGGAGATGATGTTTTGGCTGTGGGTATGGATATGAATTTCATTTGTAATGTGCAATGGGGGAAAATCCAAAATTCCAATGAATAAGGGTGTTTTTTGAATTTGATGGATTTTTTAAATTTATTTGGAAATAATTTTTTTTGAAAATCGAATTTGTGATAAAAATTATTAAGTTATTTTGATGAGAACCATGGATTGGGTTTGTTATAGAAAATTAATGAATATATTAAAATCCAATTTTTATTAACTTGAAAATAAATTTTCATATTGAAATGTAAAATAGAGACAATTTTATTTTGAATAGTTTTGAAATTTTTTTCCCATTATTGATTTTGGTATGACTAAATGAAGACCTCAGTTTTCAATGAAATTTTTGGATGAAAATTGATATTTTTTACAAATTAAAACACTAATAAAATTTAATGAAACTTATCTTATCCCTAATGTGATGTTTATTAGTTCATATTGACATTTTTTTGAGGGTTTCCTGTATAAATATTACAGTGATCGCCAAATTTAGTGTCCCAGGATACCATAAACTAGAACGATCATAATTCATGGATTTTTAAAATGTTTATCTTTTTTTATTATAATATATATGTTCTATTTTGAGTAATATTACATTACACTTGACTTGTTAATTTTTGTAAAATATTTAATACAAAGTTTATCAAATCATTTTTTGAATGGTTTCCATAAAACAAAATATGAACTATGTTTTGTTTTAAATGTTATCTTATACTTAATCACATGTTTCAAATAAAATTTAATATATTTTTATTTATTTATAATGTAATGTTATTATCGAAATCATAGTGAGACCCTAATATGATTTTATCTTAAACCAAACTTATGCCTTCAGTTATTTTTAGACTTCTTCCATGACCTTAAACAATACATAATCTTGAGTTTTATTCAGTAAATTATTTCCTACCACATAAATGATATTGTGAGAATTATATTTTAAGATAATTATGTGATAAAAAACACTAAAATAAAATGTCGATACTTTGTAATAATATTAATTTTTTCTATAATCTAAAATATTTAATATTATGAATTATATCTTTTATGAATACTCTTCATGAATATTCACATTAATTCTTCCAATCTAATAATCTTGCTTTGTCTTACGAACTAAATTAAGAAAATTATAAGAGGTTAAAGAAACATGTAAGGGATATAATAATATGTAAACCATTAGTCCATTAAAAAATAATAAACTTCGGGAAAACCACAAAAATGAAAACATAATTTATTTCTAAAAAAGATGAAAAATAAATTTTTAATAAATAAATTTTATTTTAACATTTTTTTAAATGATTTCATGAAAAAACATTACATAGAATAAAAAAATCACGTATTTGCCTTGTAAAATCATCACATTCATGCCATATAAAAACATTAAATAACCCGTATAGATTTTAATAAAAAAACAACATCCAATATTATTTTCTAGAGAATATAACCATTACAAAATACATTAAAGTGGTATCAGGGAACTCCAATATTTTATCATTTCCAAGAAACAAAATATAAAATAAAGTATTTCATATTATGAAAACTCATTTAAACTAATTTGAACATCACTTTAAGATATCAAAATTCAATTAAATTTCAAAAGGTACTTTTTCATTAAAAACACAACCCTCATTTGAAAATAAATATTCAATACCAAAATAACCACAAAAAGGTAAATAATGTTTTTATATTAATAATAAAATAAATAATTTAAAGGATCCTAGAATAAAAAATAGTTATTTCAACAAAAAATCCCTTGTAACCCTATTTGTCAAAAACAATACTTTCATTTATTTTTGTCAAAACATTCCATATAAAATTGTAAAAAATATTTCCTTTTGAAAATATTGATGTAAATTTATAATATATATATAAAATCCATTATAACCCTTATATATAAATTAAAATAAAAAATAATATACTTAATATTGAAATGGAAAAAATATTTTAAAATTAAATCATTAAAAATTTAATGTGGCTTATACAAAATTGATCATTTAAATCATAAGAACCATGAAATAATAACTTTTAATAAAACCGTAAATAATAGTAAAACATTTAAAATGTTAATATATAATTTCAAAGGGACCATATATAGACAATATAAATGAATAAACATTCATATAATTATGAAATTATATAATTGATGGATATTGAGATGAAATCCCTTAATTTGAGTTCAACTTATCATGTGTTCCTTTACCTTATTAAATATTGATCTATTGTTAATTATTTTCATTCATTAGACACTTTTTACAATTTTCAATTACTTTTATATCACTTATTAAAATGATATAAACAACTATTTAATCAAATTAGGTTTATGTTTGGTGTTTTTAGCATATTCAATTTCTCAGTCCAAAACGTCATTTTTATGTCATTTATGGTCAAATGGGTCTTGAAAAAAATATATAATGAATAATAATAATGAAATAATTATTATATTTATAAATAAATTATAGTTTTAAAACATATAATGAATGTTGGTCACAAAAAATGATACAATGTTACAATCATAGAGATGTAGTTTGTATGCACACTTGAGTAACAATCCCATTTTTTTAATGAAGGTCATGGGAAAAATATAAGTATTAGTTATCATTAATAATAATCATTATATAATGAATTAATTTGTATTTAATAATATATTCTACTATGAATTTTTTTTATGTTAACAGAATCACATCGTGTCAAGGATGTGGTAGTCCACATGTCCATGAACTATGGTATATCATTTTCAGTGTGTAAAAGGGTAGAAAAGAAAATATTTTATTTTATTTAAATAAAAGTAATTATGTCATTTATAAAATAAAAATTTTATTTATGTAAGATTTGGTTAATTTAGAACATCCTCAATACATTTCATTTAATGTTGAATATATCACATTTTCATTGATGTGGCAGTTGTCCACACGTCCAAAAATGACACCATTGTATTAGAAAAATGAAAATAATAGAAAAATGGGTATATTAAATTAATTAATTATGAATAAATAATAAATTTTATATACATATATATTATAAAAATATTTTTTCCCATCATAATTCCCAATCGTGGTAGTTTGTAAATGAAAAAACTAATGACATCATCATGTGTGGCGGTAGTTCACCTTACATGGAAGGTAATTTCATTACCCATTTGATTATAGTGTGTGTAGGTTTATGAGAAAAATTAATATAAAAACATATCAATATATTTTGGATATTAATTTAAATAATTAATTAATAAATAATAATAATTAATTTGGAGGATAAATAAATAAACCATAAACGCTTATTGAAGAATGCTACCTTCATTGGGTAACTCCTTCGGGATTACACCAACAGACATCTTGGTTGGATTTAATGTAATTATTGGTCCTTTAGGGTTAGGGGTGTGATTTTGGTGCATTATATGGGATGTATTTGGACCAAAAGAAGTATCATGAGATGTTTTATGTAATGAGATGTGTGAGTGACTTTTAATTGTAGAGGATGAGTGCCATTATTGTATATTTATTAAAATGAAATTACAAAAATATTTTACCATTAAAATTATATCCAAGAATTTATAAAATTATTAAAAATGTCATATAGGGTCGAAATATAAAATTTTATGGTATTTTGGACAATTTTATAGGCCAATTAGTCTATTTAGTTTAAGGATTAGTCCCTTGTTAAGAAAACATTCTTCTTAATCACTGTAATTAATTTTAATTACTGAAGTGCATTGTGTTGCATTTGTTGTCAATGAGGCATGAAGTTGTCTTGGAATGAATGGATGTCAAGGAAAAGTCATGATGTGAATGTCAAAGGATGTGATGGTGATGGTGATGAAGGAGAATGGCCATGGTACTAAGAGGCATGTCACTTAGGAGATTCACTAAGTGGCATAGGAGATGTGGTTGAAACATTCTCTAGTAAAATCTGACGATTGCTGAGCTGCTCTTTAAGTTCATAGAACTTGTATCCTGATGATACAAAGTCACAACATGATTAGAAGACCATGCATTGTTGTGACAATGCATGAGGAGTTGAAGAAGCAAGATGATCCATTCACTACTTCTAAGTGGATGAAGTGGTTTAAAGAAGTCCATGCACTATCACTTAGTGCATGTGAATCAGAATATGTTCCAATTGATCTCTGATTAGATCAATGAATATTATTGAAGAAATATTTGATTCAGTAGCTCGGTTGAAGATGAAGAACCTTCGGAATTCCCTCTTAAGTTGTGAAATGTTGAAAAGTTATTAAGAACATGAGGAGGAGATGGGTAATTCCTAAGAAGAAGATGAATTATGAAGAAGATGGCTTGGAATGTGGCATTTGGCTTTAACTTATGGAAGAACATTGTATTTGACAAAGTATTATTTTTTGCCTTAGCCAAAAAATAGGCCACCAAGGAGGCCAGCCGAGGGTCATCACCCAAGGCACATGTGGGACTCAAGGTCACCACGCCCATGGGGAACCCTCAAGGCCAGGGCAGAAACCTTGAGGCAGGGGGCGCACCCAAGGACACCGCATAGGCGCCTGGGGCACGCCCGGAGGAGCGCAGAGGGGCCGTGTATAAAGCCCCGAGGGCACGCGGTGGTGAAACCCGCGCACCCAGAGAGCATAGTGGGCTCTAGGAGCGCGCCCGCAGGAGTAGTGAGTGGGCGCAGAGCGCGCCCGCAGGGAGAACACAGTGCGGGGCGGCACCGAGAGGGGAGGAGATTCAACTGGTCGCTCATGGGAGCGCCAGGGTGATAAACCGCGGAAAATCCGCGGAAGACTTCGATGTGGGACGCGCAAAAAATCCCGGGAGCAAATCTCCGCCGTCCGTCTCATCGCGTGCTTGATCTGCGCCGCACGATCCATCTGCGGCGCCGCGATCTAATCCAGGCCGTTGAAGATCTGATCCGACGGCCCCGGCATCGTCTCCTCCCTCGAGCTCGACCGAGGCACCCGCGACGTCCCCGCTGAACCAGAGGCCCTCCGACGACCTGTTTTCGAGCTCCCGGCCACCATAGTTTGATCCGAAGGCTCCAATGAGTTCATCCGGCCCTACTGAACACAACCATGTATAAAAATGGGAGTGCATGCTATGATTGGAAGAATTCGAAGAAGGCCGAGGCAAGAGAGTCTGCCTAGGCTTTGAAGGGTTCGTGATTTGCATGGATTCGAAGAAAAGAGGTCGTGCATGCGTTCTAGGTCGCATGCACGTGAAGAAGATAATAAATAAAAGAACCCGCGTGCACCGAAGAGAAAACGCAAAAACATGGAAAGATTTTGAAGATCCGAAATCTTCGGTGATTCAAGATTTTACACGCGGATGAACCAAGGCTCTGCTTCGCCTATAAAAGAAGATCCCAAGGCTCCAAAGAAGCTTGATGATGCGCTGAAGTTTTGATGTCCCGTGAGCGCATCTCTCTGCCTCGCGAAGGTTTGAAGCCCCGCGCAAAGAACTTGCGCGGCTGAAAGTTCCGGAGCCACCCGAGGCTTCGAAGGTCCCCTTCGCGCTAATCTTTGCGCGGCAGGAAGTACCCAGGGCCGCAGCATCCTTGCGCGCCCGTGGTTGTCACCCTCCTTACTCGTGAATTTGCGCGACAGGAGGAAGCGCCCCGCAGTGCTCATGCACCTTGCCCGACTGCCCCTTGCACTGAGGACTTGCACGGCTGTTGAGAGTGGACACACCCCCTTGCGCGACTAGTTTGAGTTCGGGTGTGTGCAAGTAAAGGCCGTAGCCTTGGGTGTGTGTGAAACAAGAAGACCCTACGGTATTGTGTGTGCAAGGAGAACCCGAGGCCATATCCAGTGTGTGTGCATTTGAAAAAGAGGCAGTAGCCTTTGGGGTGTGCAACTAGTGAAGAGGCCGTATCCTATTAGGTGTGCAAGAATTAGTAGAGGCCGAGACCACACCTTGTGTGTGTGTGCAAAGAGGAGGAAGGCAAAGCTTGCACTTTGTGTGTGCATTTAAAGAAGGAGGCCGTAGCCCTTATGTGGGTGCACACATTGAAGAACAAATTAAAGAATATTATTTGTGTGTGCTAAGTGAAGAGGAAGAGCACACTTGGCGGTGTGTGTGCAAGAAGTGGAGTGAAGGCCAAAGACACACCTACGGGTAGTGTATGTGCAAAACAAGAAGACCACACATTGTGTGTGAAGTGAAAAAGGCCGAGAGGATGGGTGTGGAAAAAGGAGAGGCCCAGTCTCTTGTGTTTACAAATTGAACAAAGAAAATGTGTGTGCAAACAAAACAAGAAGGCTGAAGCCTAGTGTGTGCACTAAGAGTGTATACACATTAGAAGAAGAAGAAGAAGACTCACACTATAGTATAACACACTTTTAAGTGTGTGAACAAATTGAACAAAGTGTGTGAAGGAGGAAGTGTGTGTGCTTCAAGCAATTTCACTCATTGAGTGTTTATCACACTAAGAAGAAGAAGGGGAGTGCATGCATGCATGCATGCACGTGCACACGTGAACAGTGCTAAATCGGTTGTGTGCATCTGAGTTGTCCAAGACCAGAAGATCTTGAGGAATCAGAGTTTCCATGCATTCAGTGCATGAAGTTGAAGTGAAGTGAGACTGGACCAGACCGAAGATAAAGCTATCAGTGTCTGAGCATTCAGTAGTTGAAGAGAGAAGCCAGGTCATCCTGAAGAAGGAGATAAAGCCTGAGCAAGACGAGAAGACCTGATCAACTCAAGTGATCAGAGGTACAGAGCATGGCCAGCAGTCTTTATCCCAGACTGCTGAGGATACTTGAAGAAGTTAAAGTGAAGAAGAGCTACTCGTGTGACTCGAGGAGCCAGGAGAAAACCCTGTGGGACTCAGGGAGAAGAAGTCTTCAGTGGGATTCTCGAGCAGGCCAGTGGGACTCTGGTAACACTGTGTGAAGCAGTATAAAGACCCTCCTGTGGGACTCAGGAGAGATACAGTGGGACTCTGTATCGACCATTGTAATTCTAACAAGTTATAATGGGAGAATCCATGCTGGGAGAGCATGGCAAGGATGTAGGCCTTTGGTGCCGAACCTTGTAAATCCTTGTGTCCTGTGCCTTTTCATTACTGCATCATTCGGGAAAGGTTGAGTGATACAAGAAGAGTGGATCGAGGCTTTAACCAGCCATAGAGGATTAATTGATTAAGAATCATTTATTAAAAAGTTTTAAAGGATCACTGATTCACCCCCTCCCCCTCTCAGTGATTCACACTGATCTGGGAACTTCAATTGGTATCAGAGGGAGGTTACCTCTAAAAGATCCAAGAGAGTCTATATGGAGTGAAGATTTGAGGAAATGAAAGAACAGCCTCAAATGGAGATATCTGCCAAGACTCAGAAAAACAGAATGAAGAAACAGGCAAAGAAGATGAAGAAGAAGGCTGGTGCAGTCAGAGAAACTCCTTCTATGGAAAGAAATGTGAAAGTCACATCAGATGACAATTCCTTTTATCATTCTTCTGATGAAGCCTGCTCTAGCTGTGATGAAGATGAAAGAAACAATGATCTTCTAAATGCAATCAAATATCTTCAGAAGAGAGTCCCCAAGGAAGTTGCAATGTGTATAGCTACATGCCTCCTTGATCTTCAAGAAGAAAAATTACAGCTAGAAGATGAAGCCAATTCTCTCGAAGTCCAATTGGCTAAAAGGGTTGGCATATCCAACACTCTCAGAAATCTAGTGAAAGCCAAAGATGAAACAATTTCCCTTTGCAATGAAATGTATGAAGACACTGCTGAAGAATTGCAAAGAAGCTTGTCTGAGAAAGAATTCTTTGAGTTAATAGTCAAAGAGGTTTTCCATGCACTGGAGAAGAGACACAGAGTTTCAATGGTTGTCAAAGATGCTCAACTTGAAGACAAAGCAAAAAGGGTGAAGGAGCTTGACAATTCATTACAAGAAATGAAGAAGGTGCATGATGACCAGTTGAATCAGCTGAAAGAAAGCTGGGAAGGAAAGCTAAGAGCTGTTGAGGATGAGAAGAACTCCCTTAACATGAAGTGCTTAGAACTAGAGGTGATATTGAAAAATCTGCAATCACCCAAAGCTGAATCCTCCCAGTCAGCTGAAAGCAGAAATGTTGCTACACAAGTGTGCTTTGAGCAGGATGATTCTAAGAGAAAGACATCCTCGAATAAAAGTGCAACATCTTCTAGAAAGAAGGTATCATCCATACCATCTTGTACTGATGCTTCCAATTGTGTTTCCACAAAAGGTGCAGGATGGAAAAATAATTCCAAACAAGTATGTATGAAGAAAATGAAGAAGCAGATCTCTCCTGAAACAACACAGCAGCTCAAGAAAAGTACCCAACAATCAGAAGGACTGAAGAGGTGAAGATTTGTGGGTCAATGTTGGTGTTGTAACAAGTATGGGCATTGTGCAAAGGATTGTTGGTACAATCCACTGAATGCCAAAGCACAGAGGAAGCCCATGCCAAGGGGGAGCAAGCCAGAAGAAAAGAAGCAACATCCATAGGTCCAGAGACATCTGTTTACTGCTAACAGATTTGGATTGCTTGATAACATCTGGGATGTGTGCAAAAGTGGTCAAATAGATACATGTCAATCTCCAACTGTATCCAGAGCTCAAAATAAGAAAAGATCACAGAACCTGGCTCAGAGAGATTCCTTGGGAAGCAAGCAGAAGAAAGTGGAAGATGCTCCCAAGAAGAGTTTGAAGAATGAAGAGAAGTCCTTGGAGTCTAAGTCCAAGAAGGGTGAGTCATCTAGAAGGACCACCAAGAAAATATGCTTCTACTGTGGAAAGAAAGGACACATCATGGACCTTTGTAAATAAGCCATGAAACTAAATAGAAGCAGACTGAACTCCAAAAGACAATCAATCCAGAAAAGAAGGGATTGATTGAAAATAAGTTTCCTATGAAAGGTAGCTTAGCAGCATCCAAAGAACCATGTGGAACTTCCAAAACTGAGGCCACTCTTCCAAATGATTTACTAGTCATATGGCCAAATCAGTTGCAACTTGCCAAAGATCTGCAAAAAGCTGAAGATAAAGTTCTGGCAATTGCTAAGGAAAAAGGGAAGAAGAAGGTTTCACATGAAGATGTTTTGAGAACCACACCAGCACAATCATCAATGAAGATCAAATGTGCAAGTGTGAAGACTGGTGAAAATGGGACATCTCGGTTGAGAGAATCTTCTCAACCTTGTTGTTCACATTGATGAACCAAGGAGGTTCCATCTTATTACCTTATACTCTTGGTATATACATGTGCTAACATTGCAGGGAATTGAAGATGATGATCATTCTCATCTGGAGGATGGTTTGGATTGAATAGAGTGCACCCCTTGAGGGGGAGCAAATCTGAAGAAGATGATGTTCTAAAATTAATATCATCTTGAGAAACTGAAGGTATTCCAATAATCCTTTCATCCCTTGTTTCTTAATTGAGTTTATCTTGTCAATTAAGGGGGAGTATGGATTGAAGACAAATGGATGAAAGGGGGAGCTTTATCATTGCACTGAACATTCTAATGAGTTTTGTGAAGTATGTGCAGGATTTAGCAATTCATTGTTATATCTGAAAAATTTCAAACCCCTGAAGCATGATCTCACATGTATAGTGAATGTTGGACAATCATTGAGTATCTTGGTTACATCACTCTTGTTTTCTACACTGGGTTAGCCCAAGTAGACTTAGAGTTGATTTACTAAAGGTTCTTTGCTAAAGAGAACATGTGACATCATCCCTCTCTCAGTGTTTTTTCAAGAAAATTATTTTATAAGGGAGGAAGAGATTTTTGAAAGAGAACCACACCACACCTTTGCATTTGATTTCCAATAAGGGGGAGAAAATATTGGCACACATATTGACCCATTCATATGTGCTGAAGGAGTGTATTGACAACAAATACAAAGGGGGAGATTGAAGTGCATTGTGTTGCATTTGTTGTCAATGAGGCATGAAGTTGTCTTGGAATGAATGGATGTCAAGGAGAAGTCATGATGTGAATGTCAAAGGATGTGATGGTGATGGTGATGAAGGAGAATGGCCATGGTACTAAGAGGCATGTCACTTAGGAGATTCACTAAGTGGCATAGGAGATGTGGTTGAAACATTCTCTAGTAAAATCTGACGATTGCTGAGCTGCTCTTTAAGTTCATAGAACTTGTATCCTGATGATACAAATTCACAACATGATTAGAAGACCATGCATTGTTGTGACAATGCATGAGGAGTTGAAGAAGCAAGATGATCCATTCACTACTTCTAAGTGGATGAAGTGGTTTAAAGAAGTCCATGCACTATCACTTAGTGCATGTGAATCAGAATATGTTCCAATTGATCTCTGATTAGATCAATGAAGATTATTGAAGAAATATTTGATTCAGGAGCTCGGTTGAAGATGAAGAACCTTCGGAATTCCCTCTTAAGTTGTGAAATGTTGAAAAGTTATTAAGAACATGAGGAGAAGATGGGTAATTCCTAAGAAGAAGAAGAATTATGAAGAAGATGGCTTGGAATGTGGCATTTGGCTTTAACTTATGGAAGAACTTTGTATTTGACAATGTATTATTTTTTGCCTTAGCCAAAAAATAGGCCACCAAGGAGGCCAGCCAAGGGTCATCACCCAAGGCACATGTGGGACTCAAGGTCACCACGCCCATGGGGAACCCTCAAGGCCAGGGCAGCAACCTTGAGGCAGGGGGCGCACCCAAGGACGCCGCATAGGCGCCTGGGGCACGCCCGGAGGAGCGCAGAGGGGCCATGTATAAAGCCCCGAGGGCACGCGGTGGTGAAACCCGCACACCCGGAGAGCATAGTGGGAGCTAGGAGCGCGCCCGCAGAAGCAGTGAGAGGGCGCAGAGCGCGCCCGCAGGGAGAACTCGGTGCGGGGCGGCACCGAGAGGGGAGGAGATTCAACTGGCCGCTCATGGGAGCGCCAGGGTGATAAACCACGGAAAATCCGCGGAAGACTTCGATGTGGGACGCGCAAAAAATCCCGGGAGCAAATCTCCGCCGTCCGTCTCATCGTGCGCTTGATCTGCGCCGCACGATCCATCCGCGGCGCCGCGATCTAATCCAGGCCGTTGAAGATCTGATCCGACGGCCCCGGCATCGTCTCCTCCCTCGAGCTCGACCGAGGCACCCGCGACGTCCCCGCTGAACCAGAGGCCCTCCGACGACCTGTTTTCGAGCTCCCGGCCACCATAGTTTGATCCGAAGGCTCCAATGAGTTCGTCCGGCCCTACTGAACACAACCATGTATAAAAATGGGAGTGCATGCTATGATTGGAAGAATTCTATGAAGGCCGAGGCAAGAGAGTCTGCCGCGGCTTTGAAGGGTTCGTGATTTGCATGGATTCGAAGAAAAGAGGTCGTGCATGCGTTCTAAGTCGCATGCACGTGAAGAAGATAATAAATAAAAGAACCCGCGTGCACCGAAGAGAAAACGCAAAAACTTGGAAAGATTTTGAAGATCCGAAATCTTCGGTGATTCAAGATTTTACACGCGGATGAACCAAGGCTCTGCTTCGCCTATAAAAGAAGAGCCCCAGGCTCCAAAGAATCTTGCTGATGCGCTGAAGTTTTGAAGTCCCGTGAGCGCATCTCTCTGCCTCGCGATGGTTTGAAGCCCCACGCAAGGAACTTGCGCGGCTGAAGGTTCCGGAGCCACCCGAGGCTTCGAAGGTCCCCTGCGCGCTAATCTTTGCGCGGCAGGAAGTACCCAGGGCCACAGCATCCTTGCGTGCCCGTGGTTGTCACCCTCTCTGCTCGTGAATTTGCGCGACAGGAGGAAGCGCCCCGCGGTGCTCATGCACCTTGCGCGACTGCCCCTTGCACTGAGGACTTGCACGGCTGTTGAGAGTGGACACACCCCCTTGCGCGACTAGTTTGAGTTCGGGTTTGTGCAAGTAAAGGTCGTAGCCTTGGGTGTGTGTGAAATAAGAAGACCCTACGGTATTGTGTGTGCAAGGAGAACCCGAGGCCATATCCAGTGTGTGTGCATTTGAAAAAGAGGCAGTAGCCTTTGGGGTGTGCAACTAGTGAAGAGGCCGTATCCTATTAGGTGTGCAAGAATTAGTAGAGGCTGAGACCACACCTTGTGTGTGTGTGCAAAGAGGAGGAAGGCAAAGCTTGCACTTTGTGTGTGCATTTAAAGAAGGAGACCGTAGCCCTTATGTGGGTGCACACATTGAAGAACAAATTAAAGAATATTATTTGTGTGTGCTAAGTGAAGAGGAAGAGCACACTTGGCCGTGTGTGTGCAAGAAGTGGAGTGAAGGCCAAAGACACACCTACGGGTAGTGTATGTGCAAAACAAGAAGACCACACATTGTGTGTGAAGTGAAAAAGGCCGAGAGGAAGGGTGTGCAAAAAGGAGAGGCCCAGTCTCTTGTGTTTGCAAATTGAACAAAGAAAATGTGTGTGCAAACAAAACAAGAAGGCCGAAGCCTAGTGTGTGCACTAAGAGTGTATACACATTAGAAGAAGAAGAAGAAGACTCGCACTATAGTATAACACACTTTTAAGTGTGTGAACAAATTGAACAAAGTGTGTGAAGGAGGAAGTGTGTGTGCTTAAAGCAATTGCACTCATTGAGTGTTTATCACACTAAGAAGAAGAAGGGGAGTGCATGCATGCATGCATGCACGTGCACACGTGAACAGTGCTAAATCGGTTGTGTGCATCTGAGTTGTCCAAGACCAGAAGATCTTGAGGAATCAGAGTTTCCATGCATTCAGTGCATGAAGTTGAAGTGAAGTGAGACTGGACCAGACCGAAGATAAATCTATCAGTTGTCTGAGCATTCAGTAGTTGAAGAGAGAAGCCAGGTCATCCTGAAGAAGGAGATAAAGCCTGAGCAAGACGAGAAGACCTGATCAACTCAAGTGATCAGAGGTACAGAGCAAGGCCAGCAGTCTTTATCCCAGACTGCTGAGGATACTTGAAGAACTTAAAGTGAAGAAGAGCTACTCGTGTGACTCGAGGAGCCAGGAGAAGACCCTGTGGGACTCAGGGAGAAGAAGTCTTCAGTGGGATTCTGGAGCAGGCCAGTGGGACTCTGGTAACACTGTGTGAAGCAGTATAAAGACCCTCCTGTGGGACTCAGGAGAGATACAGTGGGACTCTGTATCGACCATTGTAATTCTAACAAGTTATAATGTGAGAATCCATGCTGGGAGAGCATGGCAAGGATGTAGGCCTTTGGTGCCGAACCTTGTAAATCCTTGTGTCCTGTGCCTTTTCATTACTGCATCATTCGGGAAAGGTTGAGAGATACAAGAAGAGTGGATCGAGTCTTTAACCAGCCATAGAGGTTTAATTGATTAAGAATCAATTAGTAAAAAGTTTTAAAGGATCACTGATTCACCCCCTCCCCCTCTCAGTGATTCACACTGATCTGGGAACTTCAATTACCATCATTAATAATTTTATTCAGTAAATATATTTACCTTATAAGGAATTATGAAATATTAATAATAATAATATATAATAAATTTTTCCAAATTTCAATCATACTAGTGGCATAAATTAATTTACCTATAATCATATAGAGGAGACGATGATGTCATTTTTTGAAATAAAAATGTTCAAAACTCAACTAGGATTATATATCTAAATTCAAAGATAACTTTTTTTAAATGACCTAAATTAGATCAAATATTATCAAATATATATATATATATATTAAAACTAAAACATCATTTTAACTATATAAATAACTTAAAGGAAAAATCATATTCGGACCAATATTCAGTTTTATTCATTATTTCTAAAAAATAAGAAAATTCATAGGAATATACCGAAAATTATCCGAATGTAATTTTTTATAATTCCCTATAAAAATTATGTTTATGTTTTCATGTTAAAATATTTTATATTTCAAATTTTATATTTGAAATGGGTTGTCCCTTAAAATGTGATAAAACTACCATTTAATACATCTAAATATTTTTATGCATAAAATTTGATTTATTCTTATTTAAGAATATAATATTCATTGGACGAATGGAATAACATTTAATAAATATCTGTAAACCTAATATTGGTTTTTTGTATTCATTCTGGATGATATAATGATAAGGATATAACATCCACATTAAAAGATAATTTTAATAATATATTAGTTTTCATCATAACGAATTGTATTTTACAAGAAAATATTCTAGAGTAACAAATTGTCTTGAGTTGTGAATACCTCATACATACTATTGGAAAAAATCAGTCAAGGTATCATTAGATCATTTTGGAGGTGATTTTTTTTTATGAAAAAGTGGGCCTCCATGTTGTGCTTCTTGAGAAAGTGGGCAACAATGTTTAGTTTGTTGATAATGGTGTGTTTCATTAAGAGATGTCGATTTAATGAGTTGTTGAAAATTCATGTTCAAAATAGGAACATAAAAAAGCAACATATAATCTAGAGGCAGTACAAGAAAGGAACATGCATACCCAGCTGTAGGAGGATTGAAATGTTATGCACCATATGTTTTTCGAGATCTGAACATCACAATATAGAAAATGGTTGTGTGGTGCCCATGTTTAGTTGTGGGAACACAATTTGACTAGGGAGATAAAGACATGGGTTGATGGACATTCATTCCTGTGGAATGTTTTTTTCCAGGTGCTTAAGGACTTTAGCATTACTATAAATTGACGCCTCCCCCTACTCATTTTTGGATGAAGCTCATTACATAGAGAACATTTGATCTATGGTCATAAAAGTGGTTTGGGCATGCATGTATAACGCTATTCATATGTTATCCGCCAGTTGAAAGTTGCATGCCAATACTGGTTTGGGAATAAATGGTAGCGAGTATCCCATGTTTTGACTTAGATAATAGAGTTTAATGAAATTGGATGTGTGGCACTTGTGTGCCAGGAAAAAAGAAGCGTAAAGGTCTGCCAAGGGTTGCATAAAAGTTAGATGATTTCCAAAGACACCTATGGTAACTTTTTATTAAAAAGTCAATGAATGTCAGGCATCAATAGTTTATATACATATATTGTTTTATTCATTCATTATAGATAATTATGGGACATTAATGTCCATAAACTCTGAGTGGAACCTTTCTTGAGTATTGAAAAAATGAAGGCAATGATTGTGATCATCTCCACTGATAGTGAGGCAGAGATAGAGACATATAGAGTGACCATTGGGAAAGCAGTGAGGCTACCCTAAACTTTATAAGGACAATGAACTTGGGTATATAAGTGATATATCGAAAACATTATAAATTTGTAGTGAGATTTAGTGTATTCGGTACATCGGCACATTGTCGTTGTTTGCTCCAAGAACGTCGCCCAATGATGGTGAACCATGTAATAATCTTTATGTATACTTGTTTTCATCCCTACATTGCATTCAAAGCATCATCACCATATAATGAAGGAATTAATTTGGTATGAATTAAAAATTATGTGAAAAAAGTGACCTTTATAAGTATGAGGGCATGATTTAATGGACTAGGATGAATAACTTGGGAAAAAATGCTCATACCCTAATTCACACCTCCCCTTACGGTATCGAGGACCCTTTTTTAAGTAACTCATAGAATCCCATTTATGGTGTATTTACTCTCTAATTTATAAAAAATAATCAATAATAAAATTACATGTTATATAATTTCCTATGATGTTACATCCTTCCCCTTTTTGAAATTGTATCCTTGAAATTTTATTCACCTATAACATAAGTGGGAAAAATTTACATCATAGAAATCTAATATTCATATGTTTCTTATTCAACCATATGGTTTCTTCATGAAACCATATCTTGATGAATCACCTTATTCCACAACACTTATTATATGCGTTCAAGAACCTCAACTGGTTGTTCTTCATAAAAATTATATTCTATAGGTGCTAAACTACTTCAGGGATAAAAACATGAGATGGATCCAATACATATATACTTAATATTGGAAAATGAATTAAATTATGTATCTTTGATAAAATTGTATGTTTTGAAACATAGTAGTAAATTTATGTAAAATTATTTATGATTTCATATAGTCTAATGAACCATGGACACACCTTCCCCTTTTTACCAAAACACAACACACATTTACATGCATAATCTTTTAAAACGACAGTACAAAAGCTCTCAAAGAAAATATATCCTTTGGTAATATACATAAAACTTCTATAAAATCACATATTATCTCCTGTGTCAGTGAATTGACTGAATGTTCTCTTCCATTTCATATACCAACTCCTATTCCAATAACTTCCATTCTATTACATCATATAAAAAAAGGATATGTCTCACACCGCTTTCCATATATTTCGTTGGAATGTTCCAACTATATACTAGAATGATAAAAATTAATATAATAATGGTATACCAATGAATTATATTGACTCAGATATCCCTTATAATACATTAAGAACGAATTAATCATATATTCTAATTTCGGAATCATATACTCAGACTCTTCATCATATTTTGGATGAAAAATGATTACAAAAAATTAATTCATTACACAACGAATTATGAATCCTCTGAAAAAATTTGATGTGAACATAGTATACCATTTTTATTCAATAGAGAGAGAAACTCTATGTATCTTGATAATCAATTTCAGATATAGTCTTGAAATATACTCTAATGTCATTGTATCTCAAATGGGAATAAAATGTGTACATTTAGGTAATCTATCAAAAATGGAAAAATCACAATATTACCATGATAAGACTTTGAAAATCCTACCCAGATGTCTATTGATATAGTTTACCATTTCCACTCTGGTATTGGGAATGGTAGAAGCATTCCCTTTCGTAATTGTGATTCTAATTTAAACTGTTGAAAAGTTAATAAATACATGGTAATGTTAGCAATGTTAATTTTTAATCCATCACACTAGTAATACTCCCAACTATTTCATTACTTCTTAGTTTTTCCAAAATAAATGGAAAAATTAGAACTTTTAGCTTCAGTCATCAATTAATTCCTCAACTATGAATCACATGACACACATTATATTTTTCCAAATAGTAAAACACCATATTCATAATGATTAAAATCATGAAAAATACCATTATTTGTGGATCCTAACATTCCATAAAAATATTGATCTATATTTTGATCTCTCTTAATTCATTCGGACAAATTTTACTGCACTAAAACTAGAAAATAAAAATAGATGATTTCCCTTCATTCTCAACTTATAGGAAAAAATTCATTAAATCATTATTCAAAGGCTCAATTTCCAAATATAACATTCTATTTATATCCTTACATTTTCTGGAATCAAATAATCCGCCACCATTTTTACATTTCTAGGATAAAATCGATTCATGGAATTATAATACGTTATCAATTCTAAACATCTAATCAGTTTCACATTCATTTACATCTAAGTACAATATGATTCAATGATTTGGGATTAGTTTATATTTCAAACATTAATAAATAACAACGATGCCACCAAATTTTTAAGGCAAACCCCATAATAGATAACTACTAATAATATGTTGGGTAATTCAAATCAATTGGATTTAAATGACATAAATAAAAAAAAATATTACCTAGTCTTGTTTCATTAAGACACAACAATGTAATTTCAATTAATTATCAATATAGATGATGAATTCGCCATATCATGATGGAAAGGAAACAATAGTATAATTTACCAATGTTCTCATTAGTTCCTAAAAAATCTCATTCCTTTTTCTATAAGAACATATATCCATTTTGTGATAAAATAGTTAGTGGGTTATATAACCAAAAATTGATTTTCAAAAAACCTCTAGTTGTAACCCAATAATTTATTAAAACTATATATCCTAGTGATATGTTTAGGTAATTTCCATTATTGAAATGATTTATTCTTAAAAGTACCAAAAGTAATTAAATATTATGAAACAATGTTACCGAGGAATAATATTATTTAAACTAAAATTTACACTTTTTATATTTCCCATTGTGTTTCTTTTCATTTATGGTCGCTAAGAAAAACATAATTTACATTCATGTTCCACATGAAATTTCTAAAATACTAAAATGTTATCAATGTAAACAACCCCAAACATATACAATATCTTTTGAAAAATTATCATTATAAGATCAATGAATAAATTAGGATCCATAGATATACCAAACTACATAACTATAAATTCATACAGGCCAAACCTACCTGGAAACACAGTATTCTGAATATAAGCTTCATCCACATTCAACTAATGGTTCAAAAAAAATATTTTCAGATTAGAAAAATAATATGCTACATAGAGCTGATAGAAAAATCCTCGATACAAGGTGAATGATACTTCTTGTTAATAGTGATTTTATTCAAAGATATAAAATAGATACAACGTCTCATTGATCGATATTTATTTATTACAAACAAGATGAGAGAACCTCATTTTGTAGTTCTAGGTTGGAAGAAAGAATTATCTAAAAGCTCATTAAATATGATTTTATGCTCTAAATTTTCCACTTGAGTCATTCAATAAGGTGTTTTAGAAATAGTAATAACATTATGTACTAAGTCAATAATAAACTGATCATCTTGATTATGAATAACACTATTGAAATCATTCATAAATTCATCCATGTATTCATTAATAATGAAACATTAGTAATTTTAATAGTTTCAATTTTTTAAAAAAATATAAACTCGGCAACTTTGTTTTCTATATCTATTTAATTTCTAATTTTATTGGAAAGTTATTAATGACATGAAATAATTGGAAACCACATTCATAGCACTGAAATATATCATCAAATAATTAACTAAAAGGGAATCAATACTAGTAATGTTATGAAACTATAGTATGTCTAGTTCAACAAGATTTCACAAAATACCCATCTGACTAATAATAATATAATGGAAACTATAAATCATGGTTTTTAATAAAATCAGAAAGAGTTTATAACTGATGTTTTATCTTAGATTCATCAGGCTATATTTCAAAATGTTATGGAAATATATCCGGAATGAAAATATTTGATGATATATAATCATAAATGGTATTTATAAAATTAGAAAAGACATGAAAATTACCTTTAACCAATTCATTTGTTATCCCTTCATAAGCTGTAGTTGTATGAAATGACCTCACTACCCCATTAGGGTTTTTATCAAGATAATTTATTTCATGTGAAACATACATTAGACATTAATTATAATAATGACCCATCTTATTCCATATAAAAAATATTTACATTATATGTATATAAGTTACCACATTCTTTTATTCCTCTTAATTCTGTTCCATGCATTTATGGGTGACACGACCAAACTATATACAATGATAACACATCTAAATCTTTATAATTCATTCTATAAGGTGTTTTAAACCTATATACTATAGTATTGTAATATAATTTTCTGTACTCCAAAATTAATTGTTGATTATTTTAAATTATAATTCCATTTAGACCACACCTTACTGTCATCATCATGAAGATCATAGTGTAAGAAAACATCATATCATATTTTTCCACATAACAAACAGCTATCGCATAGATTAAAATTTCACTCAAAATAAAAACTATTTTTTGGAATGGTTTTAACACTATGTAAAATATATTTATTTCTATATTAGTGTCCCAAATAAAATGATCAACAATTCTATCCAATTATATGAATTAGTTTACATTTGTGGCTATGGAATCATCATATTTTCTATGGAGTTAAATGAGTTGATTCCCCTTTTATATTTGACCAACCTTATTGAAATATGTATCCAGGAAATGTTACATGAATGAATCAAATTACATTGGATAGGATCATAATTTTCCTCAGTATTATATGAAAATACCACCATCTATTAGATATACCTCAATAATGATACATAGAAGGGCCACCTTTTTATTTTCCAAACCATCCATGAAATCAACTAATATTTCAAGATAATTGATCTATCCTATCGATACCAATAGGTTATATGATTAACTGAATGAGTGGAAATTTTTACACAATAAAAACTCCAAAAAATACATATTTTATAGGGGAAGATATATTACAAATCTAGAATTGATTCCATCACCATTTATCACATGATTTAATAGATCCATTACAACAAAAATCTATTCTATACAGATTTATACCATTACATGATGATGATATAGAAGGATATCACCAACTATTTTCCATCCAACTATCTATTATCTATTTCCCAGATGGTAAAAAATTCTAAATAACATATTTTAGATGAAGAAACATGGTAATGTATAAATTATATTACATTTTATCTTGACCATAATGTAGACTAATTCATGGGATTTTTATTAATAATTCCATATCATCTAATGATACCTAAAATAAATATGATACAAACTATGATTATCTATACATAAAAATTACATAATCTATAATTTTAGTAAATAAATTCCATTTTGTAAACTAATTGATCATTTCAGGTTTATTTTTCTCGACAATTAGCCTATAAATTAACTGTAAAATATAAGTTGAACTCTTCTGAATATATTAATTTTCATTACCTAATCTAAAAATTTAAAATAATGCATGATATCATTTATGAAAACACATCTAGAATATCATAATTAATAATTAAAATCCATTACTCATCCTTATGTCTAGTGAAAATCAATAAAGACAAGGGATGATTATATGAACTTTCATAAGGGACAGAAAAACAAGAAAACTCAGTCCATTTTTAAACATTAAAGCAATTGAAAATGTCATCAATGAAAAACAATCCTCTTACCCAAAAAGGGGAAATAAAATATATTAATAAATATCATTTATTTTACCTTTTAAAAAACAAATGATTTCATGCAAAAGATTTAGTAGACATATATATTCATGTACATACCTTGGTATATAATTACATTGAACCATTGCAGAACCCTAATATATTGGAATATCCATTTTAATAACTTCTTATATAATTCTCTGAAAGATATAGTCATTACATAATTCATTGGGGTTCTGTGTGGACACAATCATCATTTAATTTATAATGGGATCACCCAGAGATATCTAGGCATAATTATCATTTATAATTTCCCTAAACTGAAACATTAAATAAAAAATATCATCATATTTAAAACTTTTCAAACTCATATGAAAATAACATTTAGATATTAAAGTACAATATTATATCAAAAAAATAAAAATAAAACACTACATTGTTTTGAAACTCCATGTTCAATATTAATATTCATAAAAATTTACAGTTTTCTATTCAATTAAAATATAAATAATTCTTGAAAATTAAAAAAAATCTCACGGTGTATAAAATGACGTTGTCTCTATGAATGTTGTGAATCAAACATTACATTTTTCATTTGTTAAAACATGTAAAGAGATTACATTAGGTAATTTTTTTAATGAAAATTATAATATTAAAAAAAAATTAATTTATAACCATTTTAAAAAATTAAACATAAAAAATAAATTCATGATAATCTACATGGATAAATAAGTTTCAAAATAAAATCTTTAACCCTCAAATAATCACATACGATAATGAAAAGTTAAATCATAATAATGGTGAATTAATAAAATATAAAAAAGGATAAAATAACATGAGAATAGATAAACTGTGGATATATAATGTCAATGGAGATGTATATACTCCATTTCAGAGAATAACCATTCATCTGATTAATATGTGACTCAATGGAATGGGATTAATGTCCTTTTCCCTAAGACTAACATTTCACATGTAAATCAATCATTATAAAAAAATTAAATATTATTTATTATTAAATTACATTGGAAACATTTTTAATTATATCATATCTTTTATTTCAGAATTTAAAATATCCTAAACAAATATTTAATAAATTATTTTTTCGGTGGGAGTTTTATGCTTATTCGGCTTATGGGTCAAGAACTACCATAATAGGTCAACTATGGTCAAAGAGGTCCTTATATAAACATCTAAAAAATAATGAAATAATTATTATTTTTTAAATTAATTTTAATAATATGACCAACCATGAATGTTTGTTATGATAAATGAAATGATGATACAACTATGTAGACGATATGTTGTATGTACGTAAGAGTAACATTCAAATTTATTAAATGATAATAATGGAAAGAAGGTATGTATCATTTATAATTCCGTAAATATAATTATACCATAAGTTATATTTTATTTAATCATATATATACATATATACATAAATCATTATATGTAAAAGTTATCAAATCACATTGAGGAGGTGGTAGTCCACATGTCCATGAATGACGGTATCGCCTTTTAAGTGTGTGAATGGAAAAAAATGAAAATGAAATGTCATATTTTAAAATTTTAATTATATTATTATCATAATATATATTTTATATATGTCACAAATTATTAATTAATAATTTTTTTCCTATTCCATTAATTGTGTGAATGAACCACATCCTTTGGAGGAGGTGGTAATCCACACATCCGAAAAAGATGTTATCGTATTTAAAAATTGGAAAAGATGAAAAAATGTTTCTTCAAAATTTACAAATGTATGAATAAATAATAAATATCATATATATATTTATATATATTTCAAATAAATATATTCTTTCAATGATTATTCCAAACCGTGAGAGGTGGTAATGGAAATACGGACGACATTATTACCTGAGGTTGTAGTTCTAAATACACAAATGTTAAATTTCTTTCATATTTGAAGGAAGTGTATGTATGTGTAGATATAAAAATTAAAATTATAATATATAAGTATATTTAATATTGTTATTTTATTATATAATCATTGAATAATTAGATATTATGATTTGGAGAAAGAAATTAAATATAAATTTATATTGAAGAATGTTACATTTTTCAGGTAACTCCTTTTGGTTTGCAATAAATGAACTTATTGAGTGGATTTATACCCATGGAGTGGCTTCTATGGTGAGGAAAGTAACACGATAGATTATTTGGGATGTTTTTGGAGGATCAAAATGGTACTCATAGGTGTGAATAAATAGGACGGGTGAGTGCACATTTATTGTGAAGGGGGAGTGACATTCCATTAAATTTTTTAAATGGGAATTCCAAATAATGTTTTCCCACATCATGGGGATACAATAATGGCCCCATTTCAATAAAATATAGGATATTGTTTTTATATGATTTTTAACGAATTTTTAACATTTTCCTCGTCCATTGTTTCAATAATGTTTAAGGTGCAGTCCTTTATTATGTATATTTTTCTCTTACCCATGGTAATTAATTTCATTTATATTCACTAATATTTTTGGTAAAAGGTTAGTTTACCTTTATTTTGAACTAATTTTTTTTTATTATTATAAATAATGAATCAAATTTTAAAAATTCAATTCACATAAATGTCAAAAATTAATTTTAATATAATCAAATATATTGAAGGATGAAATATGTTTTTAATGTAAAAATGTTCAAAATTGTTTATGTTTTTAAATCTATAATCAATGTATAATTTTTTTTCAAATTTACTTTATTTGGTCAAATGAGATCTGTATGATCTAATTATTCTTTTAACAAAATAATTACCCATTTTATCTATATAAAATTATTGATTAAAATTCAATTGTTAGAAAAAATTTCTATCATTCAGTACTCATCAAAATGAGATATTTTCATAGGAAAATACAAAAACATAACCTGTAGTAAAATTTTATATTCCAATATAAAAAACAAATATTTTTATTTTATCTAGAAATTATTATTTTTTAAAATATTTTATTTAAAATTTATTCTCAATTAAAAGGTGGTAAAAATATGTTACGAGAATATTTATTTTTTTATGCTAAATATTGAATTTATTCCTATTTTATGGATATAAAATACATAGGATAAATGTGAAAACATTTCATAAAAATGAATAAGAATAATATAGAATGTCTTATTTAATTTTTCGGATACAACTTCTTAGTGATAAAAGCAACATAATATTTTAATATAAACAACATATTATTTTTTGTATAACTTAGTCATGCATGCAACAAAATATTTCGGAGAAGAACATTCTTGTGTGTTTGTTATGATTTTAAAAATACCGTCCCTTTTAATGTAAAATTATTCTATAAGTCATATGTATTTATATATATTAAAATGAATTATTCTATCATTACATGGAGTGTTGCATCAGATATCTGCTTCCCAATTTGTGCAATGGGAAAAAACTACTTATATGTTGTGATTGTTAATCGTTTGGGATTGGAGTGTTGTTTCTATTGTGACATAGTTTGTTTATAATTTAGTTTCAAGGATGTAAAAATTGTACATTGGGTTATATACATGTTGGACATATGGTACTATTCTCTCTATGGTGTTTTCATGTGATTATAATTACTTCTAATTTTTTTATTTTACTATTTATATAGAATAATTGTTCCCAACCTTTTAATATATGTTTCAATGGGCTTGACACCAACCCTTGGGGATCGAAAACTCCATTCAATATATGTTGATATGGGATCATGTATCAGGGTACAAGGTTACTCTGGACAGTTTGTGAAAAATTGGATTCAAATTTGTAGGTAAAAAATTATGACATGAAATCATTATGTTGTTGTTTATATTATAGATAAATATGAGGTAGTTCTGATTAATTGAACATACAGATCTCAACACAATGAGCCTTATGTCATTGGTGTAGTTTTGAAAAGTCATATTGACAATTCTTTCTAGTTTTTCCTAAAATTTATTAGGATATATTGAATAGAAAATCTTATTTTTATATTTAATTGTATTAGTTTTCCGTATTTCTCTTTTTTTAATGCTGATCGTGGTAATATTATGATGAAATAAATGTTTTTGGATGACGTTTTGTAGCATAATGATTCTGATAATATGTGTGAATATGATCTATGTGGATGTTTATGTTAAACCATAGTGACCTAGTATTCCAATATACCATAATATGGTAGGTGATGTTTCTTGTGATGTCTATGCTCTATGATAAAAACCTAAACATTTTCCCATTCATGCATCATCTATGAATACTTATTGGAATGAATTTAGGATATGTTATATATAATTACAATACATGACTCCACCGTCCTTCATTAGATGAATGGATACTCAAGAGACTACGGATTTGTTGAGAAATAATGATATTTTATTTGATTTCATGGAAACACCTCATTCAATCAAGGTAAACTATTCAATCATCATGTTGTTGTGACATATCAGGAGAAGGTTCTGCATGATGGTAATGGAAATGAATAATAAGGTAACACATTTTAAATTATATAATGTTCTTTTTACCAGCTAGTTCGTTATAGATTCTATTGTGTTAGAAAATGATATAGGGTTTTTAAACCTCATTTAGGATTAAATGACAATGATAAAATATTTTATATTGTTTTTTTTGAGATTTTAAAGTTTCATGTTATATTTTATCTATTGATATGATGAATTCTCAATTATTTGAGATGGGAATTCGATCAGATAATTGTTCTTATGTTTTCATACTTAATCTTTCTACTTATAATGAGGATATGGATATAGTTCTTATGGAAGAATAGAACAGAACATGGAAGTTCAGGTATAGTTGATTGAATTTATTTTTTATTCCAGTTTTACTTTCTTGATTTCATTAAAATGAAAGAGTATGTCTGATGATTATCATAGTGTTTATTAACATAAATTTATTATACATCATGTTGTTCTAGGAATATGCCCAATTATTTTCCACTAGTGTGTTATGTGTGACCACTCAAAACGAATTTCCATCATGGAACCAATGATATGTGGTTCCAATAGATTCTTAAGACCCTTGGAGATGTAATAGAGTTAGTATTCTACACCACATAGTGGAACATGAACATTTTTACCTATGTGTAACATGAGGAAACTACATTCTTTATAAACAAATGTGTTTTATCTATATGAATCCTTTATAAGGATTATTCATATAGTAGATGATTCTCAAGAGGAATTAGATATGGGTCCAGTATCTTTGAAAGGTACCATCACTATAGCTTCATCATTAGTAAATACATTATTTGGTAATGGTTAATCACATTTGTTCATTTCAACACATATTTTTAGTGTGATAGATATTCATATGGAAATTCTATGTTATGCGATTGATGTTACTACACCGCATAGAATTAAGATATAGTGATGTATTCATTTTATTTTTTGCTCCTTATACTTATCCTAGTTTGATATTACATGGGATTTTTTGCCTCTCATACTGAAACATGTTGGTTTTATATATTAAATTAATAGGATCATTTATGATAATTCTCTAATTTATTTATATATTCGACAGGTCTCTATTACAGTGTTATATGGTGGTTTTCATGAGATACATATACGATGGGCGCAACCATTGAGAATATATGGACCTTTTTGTGTAGTGTGTGGGTAAATTAATATAATGGTTTTATTTTTCACTATAGCCAGAATCATTGTGTGATAATCCCCATCCATTTATCATTGAGTTTCGTGATGTTTCTTCTTCTAAAATATATTTTCTCAGCAGAAGTGGTAACATGAATTGGTCACTAAATACATTTCACAAAGGAATTTATTAAAAAAAAAAGTGGCAGAACAAACATGAGCTGTAAAGAACTTACACCAGCAAGTATTTAGAGAGTGAAAAAATAGAAAACACTTAGGGAAAACTGGAAAAATCTCGAGAAGCACACAAGATCGAAACAACCTGATATCAACTCTTCCATGATCACCAATTACAATATTGTTCATGGTGATTCATCAATCCATTGTCTGAAGAGGGGATAATGTTGATTACTTCTCTATCAACCTAATCCTTGTCTTTCACACTGCTATACAGGTCTGATTGTAAAATGAAATATGGAAATGTACCTAAGAATGTTCTTAGAACATTTAGAGAACCTATTAGAAAAGGAAAACTACTAAAATTTTGGACCAAAAATCTATTGAGAGTTTCAACTTGCCGTGAAACAACACCTTCCAATATAATCACATGATGCAGTGCAAGATTCTAGCGTGGAGAAAATAGGGGTCATAACAGCAGGATTCATGAAATGCAACATCACTTTCCATAAGGAGATCATGCATTGTAAGAATCTAGAATTGAAACATCTCCTTCCAGCACTACAACAAAAGGAGGTCACGCAGTGAAACACATTGCAACATCACGCCCATTATTCATACATCAAAAACAAAAAAAGTAAAACAACCAGATCAACCCAGCCTCAGAGGTTATGCATAGTGGAAAATTAAATCCAGGAAGTCTATACAAAAGTTGGTCGACCGTTCCAATCCCTCCTGGACCTAAAATCTATCCATGGAATTATGAAAGCAGACCATCGGGAGCATCAATCAAAAAGGGAATTCAATCCTAGGGAAGAACCGGTTGGGAGGTCCATATCCAGCACATCCAATCTTGAAAGCCAAAAACCCCTCCAGCAAAAACAATGAAACTCAAGATGCAAGAACTCACTATTTTAACAAATTCTTGCACGAATAAACTCTACATGATTCTGAAACCGATAAGTCCAGTGGAAAAAAAGAGAACAAATCAAATGAACAGAACCTTCATTGTTTTGTTGGATGCAAATTCGAATCAGAAACATTCAGAAAAAAGAAAGGGACCAAATCATTCCAAAAAAGACAACAAAGCAAGATAAAAACTGAAATTGGTTACATGAATAAAAGAGTATAAATAGACTCAATCCCATGGAATGGACTTGAATTAAATATCAAGATTTCTTTTATATTACACTACCATTTTAATTAACAAATGATTTCTATTTTCAAGGTATTCCTCATCAGTGATGAGCATGTTCGGGAATTTATGAATTTTGATTGTATCTTGTTCATCCATCCAGGATACAACTACATCCCCCTCATCCTCCTCAATGTAGTAGGATTATCTATAAATAGGTTTTTGTTTTCATTCATCATCATCTTTATCTAATTCACCGTCCTCCTTAGCTAGTTCAGTGTCATCATTCGGTTGTTCAGTCATAGTTGGGAGTGGTGGAAACTCTTTCCTAGTGGTATCATGATATCTTGTGACTATTGTTATTTCAATATGAGAATAATCTCTTTCCATACATGTTTTCTAGAATTTAGGGTGATAAAACCATCAGCATCCACCATTATCTATTTTTCATTTCCTATCACTTGATATTAAGAAATCCTCCTCAATTTGATTATGGTGATCATCAATTTCAAGAAAGTATTCACTAGAATTAGAATGTTCACCTTTCCCTTTATCTCGTGAATCATGTGATATAGGAGATTTCCTTTGCTCCTCATCCAAGGGAGAAGGAGGGTGTCACTCAGAGTCGTATTCATAGAATAAGTAAAGGCTGACATATCAGGAGAATGGAAATTATATTGAGAAAGATGATCATAAAGCATGATTTCTTTTATCGACCCATTTATATGCTCTATAGTAGCAGAAGTGCAACTATTAACTACATGACAGACATTGTCCTCATCAACTTCAGGACCCTTCCTACCTATTTCAACCAAGGAAAAAGTGTTATCCTTTGATCGTGTAGTTTTATATCCACATTCCTTTGTAACATGCCAATGAAATAGACAAGAAGATAAGTAGTTAGGAAGCCTTTCATAGAAAATTTCTTGGCAGAAACCAAATTCACGATTTTGAAACCAAATTTGAGACGGGAGTTTCTTAGAGACATATATTTCAACATAGATCCAAGAGACATATGGTATAAAGAGAGTCCTCAATACCGAATCAAGTTTAAGAAGATTTCCAATAAGCATGGAAAATATGTAAAAGGGATTTTTGTTTAAACATGTGATGTAGGAGTACAGGGAAACCAATCCACATTGGGACAATGGGAGGTTCAATAGAGGGGTCGAAATCTGATGTCCATTTATGCACTCTCATAGAAAAGCACTAAAATACCAATATCACCTTGCCCAAGGATTATAGTAGTCATCCGAAGAGGAAAGGCGGAAATAAACATTCGGCGAGTTTAATTGACCAGGATTGAATCCAAAAAATCCAATGACTTTAAGAGCATGTCTTATGAATTTTAGAGGCGGTCTACGAAAAGGAAATTTCCTAACATGCACAACTAATAGGTCTGATGAATGAATGTTTACCTTATTATCTGAGAAGGAAATTATCGGCTGACCATAGTGAAGGAAATTTGTAGGATAAATGGGAAGGTTGGGAACCATGACAACATATGTGATGGAATCAAAGTTAGGAGATGATCTTCCAGCAACCACATTAGTATCTATTCTCAGAGCTGGAGAATGGTTACGGGCATTGACAGCCATGAACTTCGAAAATCTATTTTATTCAACCATTAAAAGATGTATATTTTTCTATTTATTTAGTATCTCATGATGTAACCATGTATATTGCACCATAATACATGGCTCTAATTATAATGAAATTGTTGAGGACACAATGAATGATAATTAACCGTATTTATTTATGTTCCCATTTCTATCAAAATGGGTGTAACCTATTATCATTACTAGTAATGTTGATGGTTCACATGGTATTTGTTATTATTTTTCAATACCAAATATATTTATAGAAAATAATAATTATCCATTTCAATGGATTGATTATATGATTGACTAGTTTAAAGGGCTTTTTGGGCTCTCAAAAATTTATATTTTGTATTATTATCACTGATATAGAATAAAATTCCATGACATTCAAAAAAGAACATTTTTGGAAGGTATTACCATTATGAAAACCTTGAAAATCCATTTAGTCAATCTAATGAACTTGTACTATTTATAGATTTAATGAAAATGAGTGTTCATGAGTTTCTTAGTACCATAATGGATGAAATCCATATTTACTATATTTATAAGTAGGTTCTTGGGTTCTATCTGAGAGAAGTTATGGAATTGTTAATAAATACCTAAATAAATGAAAATATATGAAAATATAATTTCAAGATATGGTATTTTAATTTAATGGGAAACATTGTGACATTACATGGAATTTTAATTAATGTTGAGAAAGTGATATATGAAATTACATTGGAGCCACCAAGAAATGTTTTCATAATTTAGAGATTTTTGGGTATGTTGGATATTATTGTAAGGCTATAAAGGACTTCACAAAGTCACATTCTCTGATGAATACTCTATCAAAGAAATGAGTATTGTTTTCATGATATAAAAAATTTCATAATTTGTTTGTTTATATGATATTTTTATTAACTATTATATCATTATGGACTCTTACAAGGTTGAGAAGGGCTATTAAGTTCTATGTGAAGCATCATGTTCATGTTTGGGATGTGTTCAAATGTAGGATAAACTTATGGAGGCCTATGGATCATGTCACCTTAGGCAAAAAAATAATAATTATCTAAACCATGAAAATGACTAAGAAGTTATGATTCAAAAAAATAATTGTCCAAAGTATTATCATTTTATAGAAATATTTATCATGTATTATCTTAAAAAATGACTGAATTATTTATTCTATCAAAAAATGAATCATTTAATGAGGTGTTTGATAAAGTACATGAAATCATTTCATTTGACATTAAATATACTATATGGAATGTGAATTCCAATTCAGATTGTTTTATCAAGAAACATCAAATATATTCTTTGAATGAATCATAATAATAGTGGGACTTAATGGATATTTTTTCAATTTTTAATATTAGGTTTTTGGAAATGGGTTATAAGGTTTTATTGGACAATTTTTAATTGGAATCTCATATTATCCAGATTATTCTATTGTTACAATAGTATTAGTATGATTTTTGTATTATTAGTCGCCCTATTTATGATGGGTAGACAATTGTTGACTCGTAATTTTCCCTCTATGGTGTCTAAATTTTTCACAACATGTTTGTTAAAACAATTCTAGTAAAATATTTTAACATGTCGGCTTTCCATAAAATAGACTATGTAACCAAAAAAGGACTATGAATATGTTTAATGACACGAGGAGACAATTATGGAGGCATGGTATGTGATGGGGCATTAATTACTTTTTATATCACCATTATACAATAAAACAGGTAATGTATGAGCACAATATACCTTCATTATCCCATTAACCCCTTGATAATTTTAATTTCAAGTGGGATGATGTCATTATAGGAATTGTGGTGGGGATGTCGTATACCTAGTGAAATATTAATGTGATATGGATTATGATTGATAGGTTTAAAAAATCATATCACTTCATATCAATTAGTGATATAACAAATATTGAGTAGCTCAGAAGAATGGATGTGAATGATATCAATAGATATCATAGATATCGTCTGATATAGTTACTATTACAGTCCTCAGTTTTGTAATCACTTATAGATAGAATATTAGGATGAACCGGGGTATCATGTTAATTTGAGTATGGAATTTAATTTACAATTTGATTTAATGATAGAGAGGGATAGATAGAATATATATTACATGGTTCATACCTATGTCATTGACTATGGAAGATATTGGGAAGAATTTTTTTCACTTGGGAAATATTCTTATTTTAATAGTGACAATTTCACAATTAGGATAGATCCTTATGAGTCATTATATAGTCATTCATATAGATCTCCACTGTGTTGGATGGAGATCAGTTAATCATCCTTGGTTTGATTGATCATGGTCAGAGAGACAATAAAAAATAATCAGCTGGTTCTTTATATAATGCAGACAAAACAGATAAGGTATAATCATTTTGATGATCATCTTGATAGAATGTTGAAATATTTAGTAACAAATAATGTGTTCATGAATTCATCACTATAGTTGTGTCATTGATAGATTGTAAGTCTAGGGAATCTTACGCTTCATTTTTGGAAAATTTTGTATTTATTAAGAAGTTGGGGAATGTTTCTTACCATTTACCAAATCCCTAAAAATAGATGTTGACACATAATATTTTGCATGTATTTTAATTGTTAATGTATATTCTTGATCTATCACATGTTCTGAGCTGGAGTGATATTGATTTAGAGCCAAATTTCTCTGTTGAAAAGTACCCAGTAAGGATTTTTTTTCAAAAAACATGGTACTTCAAGGGATAATGATACCTTAAGATAGGGTATTATGGAATACTTTGATGGGAGACATTATAATTTGGAGATAGTGGAAATTATGAGCGTACAATGGCCTCATATTTTTGACGTGGGGACTTCTTGATAAAGATTCTAGCGACAAAAAGTTTCAACTATGGGGTTGTTGTAACATACCATTACTATTTTTAAGTACCAATAAACCATTATTTTCATGATTCATTGGTTGGGGATCATTTATGGGTTCTTTAGACGAAATTTTGAGAATTTGTGCAAGATTGTTGTGTTGTGCATAGTCGTCACAAGATTTTCCCAATTCTTGCATAATGCAAGTGAAATCAATGAAAACCATGGTTTTAATGGTTTCAATGGCTAGTGGATAGTTTTAGAAACCATTCATTCCACCATGTAGATACCAAGAACTAAACTATAGCAGTACACAATTTGGGAAACTATGTGGCCCATCCCAGCTAACAGTTTATGAGAAAATGTTTTGTTAGATTTTTTTAAAAAGATCATTGAACCCCATATGATCCCTCGTATGATCTAACTCGAGATTTTACATCCTCTCATCTCAATAGAGCTCCCAAGGACCCATTTGGATCTTCTAAACCCCTTAAAATTTAGATTGAATCTTAGATAATGTTGATCTACTTAATCCTAGTTACATTTCTTCTGTCATTTCTTATCATCCCTTATCTTCATCTCGGTTCTTTAAGGTTGGTTATGTCTTCTTTATTATTGAGAGATCTAAAAAAATGATTTACGATCTATAATATATGGTTTTATTTGTAGATCTATTCGCCGATATTCTTCATTGGAGTTTCATATTTTGATGTTGTGTTATATGATCTTGTGATCGATAGTAAATGGATCTGTTTAATATTGTAAAAATACCTTAAACCTGATCAACCTGAATTTATTAGAATAATTTAAATTAAATTATGAAAACCTTTTTTTATTTGATCATTATTCAAAATTAATGTATCCAAAAATATTTGGAAAAACCCTTTTTCCCTTGAATTTGTGTTTAATTTGAAATTTATAGATTTGTGAAATCGATTTGGATTTAATTCGTATTAAATTTCTCTATGATATAAATTGATTAAATTTATTTTATATGAAGAATAGATTTTTTTATGCAGAAAAAATGATTGAATTGAATATAAACCAATATTTTCATTTAATATTGATATTGGTATACTGAAATAGAAAATTGGGAAATTTTATTTTTGATATTATTGAATTGGTTTTCCAATTATAGATTATTGTTTCATAACATGTATGAATTTGTTTTTAGTGAGTTATATAGGAAAAAATTTCTATACATGATGCATTAAAACCCCAAAAGAAACATGGTGTAAAAGATCAAGTTCCCAATGGGATGTAGATTTTTCCTATTTAATAAGTGTCCAATGGATGTATGAATATAAATTTTAAAAATCACAAGTATGAGTGTTTGAGTATCCCATAACCTAGAACTATCGAACCTAATTGTGGATGGACATGTTGTTTTTTTATGATTATTTGATATATATTCCAATATCTATTAAATTTATTTATAAATTCCTTGTTATATTGAATAAACTATTTTATAAAATGTTTATTAAGCCATTGAAAAAAAATTCCAATCAACTGATATGAAAATAATGATTTTTACAATAGGATCTTGTTATGATTTACCTATTTTCATAAAATTTAATTCATTATTTTGAAAATTATTATTGAAACTAATTATGGAAAACATTCGGATATGGTAATATGTTTTTAGATCTCACCCTACAAATTCCACATTGTTTTTATAGATATCTTCCTCCAATATTAAATAATGGTAAAAAACACTTAAATGTGGTGGGTTTTGATATTTTTTCCATTGAGATCTATGTCCACTAGGACATGGGTTTTTTTTAACAATTTATATTCTAGTAATTTATGGTTATAAGTTTATATATATATATATATATATTTGACATGTATTTTTATTCTCACCAAGGTGTTTTTTTAAGAATACCAATTTTTAGATGATTCTTCTATATTTTATATGAAAACATCAATTGTAACTTCTTCTTGTAAGATTTCAAGAACTATTCACCATCCTGTGGTGATTTTGAACTCCATTTAGGTTATATCAGCAAATAATTTGGAATATGGTAATTAGTTAATCTAAGCGAGTGCATGAAAAATTCAGTATGATCAAGATTAATAAAAAATTTGAAGTGAATAGCTAGAATAGGGTTTAGACGAGGAAATTCACAACAATTTGGGTGAAAAAAAATTAGTGGAACAAGAATATGAAAGGAAGAGGATGCCCTATATGAAAATCTAGACTCATGAGTAGGAGATTAATGTAGAGAGAGATCCAAGTAAATGTAATATGAATAAACATTGTAACAAAAGGTGATAATAGGTTTAATCCAAGCGGTCTTACCTACTTCCTGGTTATTGGATTGAATAAGTTTAGTATTGGAGACTAAATTATTTTTTCTACATAAATAAAGTGATTTTGGATTTTTTTTAAGCATATATGGGTTACTCACATTGGTTGTCCATATGGTTAGGCTGAATATTGTAAACCACTGACGAAATTATGGGAGAACCTAAATTATTATTCACAACCAGTACACACGGATAGAAAAAAATATTCCAACAATGTGAATTTCTCTAAAAAAAATCTATTCGTATATTTCATGGGTTCCACTAGGTTAGGGCATACTAGGTGACATGAGATGAGAATCCCAATAAAAAATAAAAAAAATCCACTAGAGGGAAGGTATAAACAAATAATAATAAATTATATGTAATTCAAATAATATAAAATCATGGTTAAAGTATGGAAAATCCAAACACTATAACAATTAATTTCGCAAAAAATCATTGTATTAATCAGTTTATTGAAAAATTAATGGGTTGAATATATATAACCAAGGACATGATCTGATAATTTTGAACATTGGTTGTAATTCCATCGAAGGATCAATGAAACCATACTCAATTTTTAAATGCGTAATTCCAAAACTCTCCATTTAACTCATTATATTTAATTATTTTTAATGCTATATTAAATCATCATAGACTCAAAATAGAATATTAAACTATAGGACCACACAACAAAAATTGGTATGACAAAAAAACTAATATAGTGTGATCAACTATCCTAAATAAACATTAAATGGAAGAAATTAATATCAATTTTCAATTATTCATCTTTGGTTTAGAGTGGTATGTATCATAGTGAAGGTTCCCCATAAAATAACAAAATGTACTCAGCAGCTAAAATTCATAGGTGAGACATCTGAAAAAAGGTACCACAAATTAATCAATTATTGTGATCTCTAAATATGAAAATAATTTTCTCCAATAACCATTAATAGTAAAATGTACATACTCTTTACAATTCAAATATCTAAGAACATCATAGGCAAGAGGAGTACTCCACGGGATAAGGAATAGTTCACAATGGATATCATAGTGTATGAATGATTCATGAAAGATATAATAAAATTCAAAACATCCCTATTATGAAAAAAATTAATTATAGACCATGAGTAATAATGAACCCAAAGGGTTAAAACAATGTAAATATTGTTAGTAAATGATAAGACACCGCTAAAACTACCTCTAATGAAATCTATCATTAATAGAAAAAAAGGAATATAAATGGGTTGAGAGAGTATACTTATATTCAAAATCAGTAACACAATCTCTCAGTGAAACATATCATACAAATAAAATATAGAACAAATCCCAATTACATGTATTCACTCCCAAATATCCTTATATATATAAAGTAATTGGAAAATCCTAATCAATATGAAAACATCGCATGAAATCCAAATGTCGCTTAACCATAATCTGATATATGGGAATTTCTTATACTAGACACATCATTAAATGGTTATCCAATGGGGACCATAAGGAGATTCATCATATATGAATCACCTGGATATCTCATATATATTGTTTTTAAAAGAAACATCTTTAAAAAAATCATCACAAAAAATAAGATCAAAACGTAGATAATAGAAGGAGACACACTACCATGGAGAATATCACTGATTAAATCATTATAATTATCGGAGTAAAAACATAATATACACACGAGAAAGGAAGAAACTATCACATACTACATAATACAAATAATTAATATATTAATTTTTCCAGTATGAATTATAAATAAAAAAAGTCTAAATGAATATATAGTAACAAAGGATCCCATTTATATCATAGTGTGAAATATTAAATTAATAGATCAAAAAATTGTTTTATAAAAATTATATACACATAAAGACCTTTATTATTGTAAAAAATAACCATTTTTAATTTTTATTTGTCTCATTTATATAGAAATTAAATTATTATTTCAAAAATTAAAATTCATCATCAAAATATATTTAATCATTTTCTATTGAAATCATTAATAAATAAATTATAAATTTATTTTGAAAACTAAAATAATATTAATTTTCATAATTTTTTTTAAAATATATTAATAAATATCTATTAAAATAAATAAAACCAATAAATTTTAATTAAGAATATTTTTGATGAATTTATGGAGGTAAAAAAATTCATTATAAAACATCACAAAAACCCAAATAAAAATCATGAAAACAAAATTGTAATGACCTAAATACATTTTAAAATACAGAAAAAATATTTATCAATGAAAAATATTTATTTGATTTCTAAATGTTGGAATGATACAGTTTATATTTTCTATAATACTGTAATTATCATAATAGAAAAAAATTTAACACCACATAAATTTAAACTAAATTTAAATGATTCTTGTAAAAATAATTTTAGGAAATGTAGTTATTATTTTGAAAAATAAAACATCACTATTTGAAATCCATTATTATAAATTAATAATTTTTTCACCCAATCAACAAAAATTGTACATGATCTAAAATAAATTAAAATCAATGGTAGTACAACACATATTCTTAAAAGTGTGACTTGTGTGTGTTGTAGCCTAACCACATTACATGGATGAGAATTTGAAAAATAAATGAACGACACTAACATTCACCAATAATCATTTACAATGTCTCTGCATCGCCTTCCTAGACTAGTTTGTGATTCCCTATTCCAACACTCCTAGTTTAATTGTAAAATAATCAACAATTTAATACTTTTCATGATACCAAATATAGATCAGTGGACATAAATATCTATATATAATTATATCATAAAATATTTCATGACATTCCTCTACATGAACATCTAGGGTTACTGAATTAGAGATCTAGTAAATAACACTATACTAAAAAATTCCAAGAAATTAACAATTTTTGACAATTTTTAAACTATTGAAACTAATTTCAAATATAATTTCATTAAATTCTCTAAAAAATTATTCATTTCATATATATTGTTAGACATGTCATGATTAAAACATTTCTTTATATTCTTTGAAAATTGAAACATATGAAGAATTCATTCAAATAACCAGTCAAAGAAAACATTCAACCAAGGTATTCCTGAAACAAATTTATAAGAAATATTATTGATGTAAAAAAAGTAAAATTCATTACATAATAATCATGTAAAACTAATAGAATACTATATTTGGTGATAAAAACATAAATAAATAGATTATGTTAATAAAATTGGGTGGATTTATTATTATGAAAGGAAAAATATTGAAATTAATGATTATTCCATAATGGACTCATCTAAGGAATAATTATAATGATCTATTCCCTAGGTAAGATAAATTCCATAATTAGGAAGGAACACATTGTATGCGCCAACATGACCGAATATTATGTCTATCTAATTTATTGATCGTTCATTTATCATTGGGGCCGACTAGTCATGTTTCTTGTAAAAAGTATTCATCACATGACATAATGTGAAAACATTTCCTATACTAAATTCCTATGTAATCAATAAACATCCATATTAGAATAATAATGTTATCCCTATCTTAGAGGGTCTAATGTCATGACTACCCCAATCCCACCTCCAATATTCCATGGGATATTGAATAAAACTGAGAAGGCATATCCCACAAATGGGAGGAATTTTCCTACGAACCTCTACACATGGACATGTCTCCATGGAAGAAAAGTTGAAATGTTAAATTACTATGAAAATAAATTAATACATACACTATATTCAAACCAAAAGAGTATGAGATGAGGGTAAGTTGTGGTAAAGTAAAATAGGCAATAATACAATCCCACCAAAATAAATGATTATAATCCAAAAAGTCCAACATGTAGAAAATGGTACTCGGAATGATACTCAAAGATATAGGAACACCTCGACCTGCATGACCTCACAATTCATTTTACGTTCCAGGATGACCATGAACTCAGTGAAAAGGTCACTCATCTACACAAGAAAGAATATGTGTTAGCATTACCCATGAAGGGGAGAGTAAAAAATACTCATTCAGAAACCCTATAACTTCAAAGTAAGACAATAATGCAAATAACAGATAGAAAATACCACAAAGTAAATACCACAGAGGATATTCCAAAAAATAAATACCACATAAGAAATAACACGATGGAAGAACCACACATGAAATGCTATAAAGTAATAGTACAGTCAGCTCTTTACAGATAAACAACCACAACCCATATTACAATAATATCATGATATACTATCACTAATAATATAAATAGTATCCATGAGACACAATGTATTCATGAAACACACAGTCTTGATAAAGAACATTGTATATGGAAGCCAAATACTCTACACGAGACACACAATTTCTATAAGAAACATGGACTTTGGGAGTCACACAGTCGTCATGAGACATTACGTCTCTATGTCACATCCATCAACATGATTTCACTGAATGTATACTCTATCCAAGAGAACCTACTCATCAATCCATTCGGTTTTATTCCCCCATACAACAAAAACCAATTATGATATCTCTAAAGGGTAGTCTCTTATTAAGGGTCCTAATGTCGTATATGATTTGTCAAAGGGACACATGGTTTGAATGTTACACGCATATCATAAATCTGAAGGGTGTCCACTAGCACATGGACCGACTATGATGGTCGACCGAAACCCATCTACTATGTCCTCATGGTATCTCTTTTTACTTTTTCTCATAGTTGTCCATCGCCTAATCTGGTCTCCCACATTAGACATGGTCCATAGGGTCGACCCCACCAACGTTTCTGACTGGGGCCACCCAGCTGACCTAACCATCATAACCAGCTTGACCCATTGTTTTGTCATTTTACATGGTGGTCTACTGAATCCTTACAATGCATACAGCAACCTCCGCACCGCCGACAACCACACGGCTTCCTATGCATAACTCTAGATACCCATTTTACTTTTTTGGGACATCAATTCTCCTCTGAGGGTGAAAAATATGAAACTAAGGATTCCATGAAAATTTCGGATCCCCAGCTACATCAATACAATGTCTATTTTGACTTACCTACAATCTGAGAGTATGATCACATTCGGAACCACCAATAAATTTGAGTAAACCTCACTAGGGTCCATTGACAATGAACACATGAATTGGGAGGGAAGAATCACCAGAATTCATAGAGGAACAGACAATGTAATTTTCTCATCTGGGACTCAATTCATTTCTTTTATATAAAAGAACGAAGAACAAAACAATCACAATGATTTATCTCTTATTAAAACCCCCCAATCAATCCCATTCCACAAGAATAATCAATATGTTGAAAATCCTATTCATGGTTGGTCTGCAATCATCATTGAATTCAAGAACATGTAATAATAACAAATAAAAATCACCCTACCTCAAGGTGGATCATTCCTTGATGGGGATAAGTTAATTTTCCATAA
This sequence comes from Viscum album, assembly GCA_963277665.1. NCBI lineage: Eukaryota > Viridiplantae > Streptophyta > Magnoliopsida > Santalales > Viscaceae > Viscum > Viscum album. Next base: position 553,080,250 of record OY728138.1, read on the forward strand.
TTGATGATATCCTATAACACTGTTGGTATGATGGTCCACAATCGAATCTCCAATATATCATTGATCATTGGAGAGGGTCCATTCTCTATGCTTTAGAGGAATGCTAGGGTTTTGGTGATATACCTAAAATATATTACATGGTACAATTTAAAATGAAACGTCAATACATAGTAGGGTAATATTAAATAAAATAGTAATAATTTTTATCATTCATTAAAACATCACATAAATAATTTTCAAAGTCGACCTGCATTGACTGATGTTTGGACTTTAATACCAAGAAATAAACATCAGGAATGCAATTGTTTTTTAATATTTACGATCTTAGTCATCATTCATGAGGTATTAGGATTTTAAAATAAAATAATTTTACTTAATAATATTTTTAATTGTTATGTCCTTGTTGAATATTTCATCAAATGACATATGGTAGAAAAAGAGTGCTCACCGCTTCAGAAATGAATCCATTTTGAGTTCAATAGTTCCATCCAATTTCAATTCTAGTCACCCTTTTAAATTATATTCTACATTTTCTATAATATCATGTCACCATGCTTTAAGAAACATAACATTTGTAAATAATATGTATGGGAACACTATCCCAAAATCACATTCCATATTAGTGACTAGTCCCGAACATTTCTTAAAGAGTTTCTAAAAATAATATAGAGAAAAATTGAGTCACTAAATTTTCCCAACCTATGGGACTTACATTCTTAAAATATAAAATGTGGTTAATTATAAAAAAAATTGTCCTTATCAAGAATATGATCACCTCGATCCTTTGTTATCCCCTAAAGATTCTCTTGCTTCCACCAAATTCACACTAGAGGAATCGACCACCTTCCAAGGATCATCTCATGTCAATCCTCTATCTCCACTGGGTACTAAGTAATAGTCTCCCCATCATTGATATTCATCACATCCCAGTCAATGGAATGTGATGGGTCCTGATCATACAACATCATTTGTGACATGTTGAAGATGTCGTGCACTCTCTCTAAAGAGGTACAACAATGCAGTATACCACCTCGCTAAATCTACGTTGAAACTGGAAGGGGCTGATAAACCTCCATTATTGCTTGTAGCCTTGAGAAAATCTCTATAATCTGAATCGATGGGTGACCTGAAGGAACACATGGTCTCGTTACACAAAATCCAAAGGCCTATATCATTTTTGTGCATAAGAATTAAGTTCTCTCTTTTCAATCTTCATATGATCCTGGATGATCTGCACCTTTTCTATAGTTTCCTACACCAACTCTGGGACCATTAGTGCTAACTCTCCTGGGATCTTCCAGCAATGTGGTGACCTTTAGGGTAATCCTTACGAGTCCTTGAATAGTTCGATACCGATGGTAGAATTTAGCTGTTGTTTTATTCAAACTCCATTAGAGGTAGGTGATCCAATGAACTATAGAAAAATTATATCATGTAATCATGTAGCATATCCTCTATAATCCTAATATTCAGTTCAGATTGGCCATCCATATTTGGTTTAATGGAAATTCTTAACCACTACTGAGTCACAAATGCCTTTTATAATCACTTCCACAATCAGGACATAGTATGTAATCACGTAGATTTTCCTCCAAAACATTAATGGTCCGCTCAGGCCAGCAATCCTTTTGTGGTTGAAATGAAATGTTCAACAATAAATGAGTCATAATCACCTCTTATAATTACTTCAAAATTCATGATATAAAGTGGGAAAGGCCATCAGATACCATCATTGATGTAACTCCGTGTAGTTTCTTTATATCCTACATATAGAGGCATCCATGCTGTATATTGATCATTTCTCCTAAATATCTAAGAAGTAGTCTGACAGGGTGAGTCGGTTAATGATATACTATATGGTATCATCCCCCCTAGAAATACATGGTAAACCCATCATGGATTCCATATATGTCAGATCCCAATACAAATTTGGATACTCTAGGGGTTGAGACAAATCCAATCAATCCTGGCGCACATCCTAGACTTTCTAAAAAGACAGGCATCATGAAATAAACGATCCGAATCTATTCTTCATTAACGGCCACCGTAACTAATTACATATGTCCGGGAACCTCATCTACAAACCTTGATGTACCTCCAAAGGGGATATATGGATGTCACTTGAGGATTCATCTTCTAACGCCACCAGTACTAATTTGCATCCTTTTAAAAGATAGATGTGCTCCCCACCATTCAAATATCAATAAGAGGTATGTCGTGTGGGCATTTGAGGACATAATGTATTATTGTCGGTAACCCCATGTATTGTCTCCCTAACTTTCTGTATGAGTGGGTGGGTGAAAACCATTGACTGGAGGTATTCACCTCATTTTCCTTCAACAAATAATATCATCTATGATACCATCTTCTTGGATGCCTCATTCAGCAACTATGAACTTGATATCCTACTAATAGAATACTCCATCATTTCACTCATCCAAAGATAATAGAAAATTTCAATGTCATAGTACTATATGTATTATAGCCACCACCACTACCTGATGTTCATATCCTTTTGAGATATGATATACATGAGAATCTTTATGTCAAAGTAGATGATAAATGACTCACCCATCAGCAACTCTGTTGTTATCTATAATGGGAAGACAGCTACTGCTAACTCAAGATCATGGTGCATATAGTTCTGATAAATTAGTATTAATTTGCATGAACCATAGGCAATCACCACTTTCCCATACATCAGGACTCAATAATGATCAGTTCTCAATGCATCATTGAATAGTGTGTACTCAACACACTCCTTGGAAAATATCATTGTTGGAGCATTAATCAGTCTCTGTCTCAACTGCTGACATATCTCCTAGAACATATCCATCTACATGGTGGGATTAACCTTTCATGTAAATTTTGGAAAGGATGTTTCCACTCTATAAAATTTGGAAAAAACCATTGATAGTACCCAACCAAAAAAGGAAACTATGAACCTTGTTAACACTCTTAGGTGGACCCTAAGAAAAAACTGCCTAAATCATCACAGGACCCACTGTAACTCCATCCTACAAAATGGAATGTCCCAAAAAATATACCTCCAAAATCCATAGGTGAAACTTTATTAGATTCACATATATATAGTGCTCTTGGAGTGTGTCCAGTACCATCCTTAAGTGTCTTACATTCTCCTCTTCATACATCGAGTAAACTAGGTTGTCATCAATTATAACCACCACGAACTGGTCTAAGAAAGGATAAATGATTCGGATCATGAGACCAATGAACACTTCTATGGTGCTCGACACACCAAATGGTATTACCAAGTAATCATAGTTGTCATTATGATATTTCAAGGACTTCTTCAGTATATCCTCATCTATACTCATATCAGGTGATATGCGGATCCGAGGACAATCTTAGAGAAGAGCTAGGCCCCTTAAACCCGATTGAATAGTTCAACGATCCTCAATAGTGGATAATCTTTCTTCACTGTCTTCTAGTTTAGAAGTCAGATGTCCCCAGATAACCTCAATATCCCATATTCCTTCTTCGAAAACAAATATAATTGTGCCCATGGTGAAGAACTGGGTCTTACAATTCCCTTCCTCTTCAAATCCTCAAAATGTTAACTCAGCACAAGAATCTCATTGGGAGACATCTGATATGTTGATGTAGATACAAGTGCTTTCTCAGGGTATATATCAATTCATATGTCTACCTACCTATCCAAGTTAATCCAAGAACATCCTCAGTAAGTATTTCTTCTTACTCCTCCTCCACAATAGAAAAATTATGTCCCAGATCATCTATTGGGAAGAGGGTCGGGTTATCCAATTAATTAGTGATCTGGTGCATCCTCTTATGCACAATTACATCCATAGAGGATTTGGTATCCTATTTTCTATTAAATGAAAATAGGGTCCATTCTCAACACACACATTGCACTCTGTTCCTAAAACTATCAAAATGAGAATTGAATGTGGATAACAATTCCATAATGATAATGATATCGTACGACATCCGCACCATTACCATGAGATCCCAACCTAAACTATCACCTCCAATAGTAATTTCACACCATTGGAACTAGTGTCTTTCATTAAATAATATGTTTTAGGATTTTGTAAATGTAACAGTTGAATCAACAGTTAAACCAAAATATTTTAGTATCAAAAATGGTTAATTGAAATAAATAAATGAATTGAACCTATATCAAACTAAATTATAGATATGTTGGAAAACACACAAATTGGAAAGATAATCATACATGGAGTCCTATGGTCATAAGTCTCCATCACCTGAAGCATTCCATGTCTCTATGCACCAGATCAATGGTCCTGTCATGGAACACAAAGGTTGGATGTGGTAGTTCGTCAGACCTCAATACACCTCATGCTTCCATGCCTGCTACTCTAACATGTACACCACCCTCAGATTAAATTTCTTTAATCTATTCCTCTTCTAAGTTGGCCGCTCGACCGTATCTTGATTTTCCATATGACAGGTCAGAAAATATCATTCGACATGTCCCCAAACACTGCATGTGTAACACAACCTATACCTCGGCTAATTTGAGCCTCCCAAGGATCCACACACCACTGATCCTATTTCCTAAGATCATATCCAAATGTGGATGACCCTCGAGGGTCCTAGAAAATGTTGTCTCCTACCTTCTGTTGAGGTATCCACTACCTAGTGTATTCTGGTAGCTCCCACTACTAGTTCTTCTCGGATAGACAAATCTCAACTATAAGATCTCACTACCATACAATAGAATAAGTAGGAATGCTCCATGATATCATGAATTCCATGATCTCTCGTCGTAGTTTCTTCTTGAAGGTGAAATCCATGATGAAATAGTATTGCACCTTATCATCAGAGTAATAGGAAAGATCAGTAAACCACTCACTGTACTCCACCATAGTCAGACTACACTGCTACTGATGAAGAAACTCTTCTATGGGAACTATTCCACTATAGCCAGAAATAACCACTCATTGAGGAGATCCTCAAAGTCTTCTGAAGATAGAGTCATCTCATTAGGTGACTAGGTCTCAAAGGACCACCATCACCTTATTGATGATAAGAATAGACCCGATAAAATAACTTCAATCTCTTCGGAAGGCATCCTCACAGGTGGAAGACATGTATAATAGTATACATCAAATTCATGACCTCCTGGGGGTATGGAATACCCCAAAACCCATGAGGTAACTACCTCTGGTACATGTCCAACACACTTAGTATGTGTGTATCCTCATTCGGTAATTATGGTAGTATCATATACTTGATAGGTGGTGGTATCACAATAAAACCACTTAGATGAGATATCTATCGTACAAGCCCCAATACTAATGCCTCATGGCTATGTGGATGGTCCACATGATCACATAATGGAGTCCTGTGTGGTTGTCTTCATGGAGGAATCCTATAATAAATCATGATGTTCCATTATCAATAGTAAATACAAAGATATATGACTCAGGAAGGACATGAAAACAAAACCCATTCTAATATGATGTAGGTACAACAAATTTTTTTTGGTAACCAATGTCTTCATGTACTGAGTAAATGACGAAATAAGATTCCTACTGTATGGAAATAATGGACGACACACCAACACTAGATTATCTTCCCTCAAAGCTAAACATTATATACTCAATAATGTTTCCCCTAACTAAGAAAACACACTCTTAGTCCTATGGTTTAAGTGATCATATTTGATACTTCTATGACATGACCCGTCCCTGAGGGGAATATTCCACAAATTCGAGCCATTCAAATATGTACTTGTACACACATACACATCCTCAAACAACAATAGAATAATTTTAAAAACACTTTTTAAAAAATTCCACGAATACATAACATCCTAAATAATAGAGGACAATAATAATGTAAAGTGATATAATGTAATCTCGGCTAGCATAGATGCCCATCAGAAGAAATTTATGTAAACCCCAATTTCCAATCTATAGAAAAAGGTAGCGGGATTGTTTTTTGGTGTCGTAGGGACACCTCAGCCTATATATACTCACAAAAATATATCTAGTATTATTCTTCCATTAACTCTATAAAAAGTTAACTCATCACCACAAGACAAGACGGGTGTGGGATAATCCCATGTATGGGACAGTTAGACAATACTCAGTATGGTTCCACATAACCACAATTGAATACCACAATGGAAATTTCACATTGGAAATACCATAATGAAAATACAATAATCAAAATACCATAATGTAAATACAAAATATGAAATACCACAAATGAAATATCACAATGGAAATATCATGAATGAATAGTACCATCATCTATTAAATTATAAGTCCACAGCCTATATATCATGAATACCTAGAGATACTTTATATAATGATATAATCATTCTCTATGAGACACACATTCTCTATGAGGCACATAGTTTTCATAAGGCACATTTTCTATGCGAGTCACGTATTATGTATGGCCCACACAGTCTCTATAAAGCACAAAAAATTTTGGACTCACATTGTCTCCATGAGACACCTAGTCTCTATGTCAAATCCATCCACAAAATTCCACCGATAGAACAAAGAATATGAGATAAACTACACCTAAATCCATTAGCATGTATGCACAATCACATAAAAACCCACATTTGGTATCTCATAATTATCATCTATTCGAATTGTTCCCAATGCCATTGACTCTCCATTAAAATTACTCGCGATTTTAAAGTTGTGGGTGTTTGAAAATTCCGATGGGGTTCCACTGGCTCTTGGAAGGACTTAGAAGTCGATAGTGCCACTATAGATCAATATTATATGGTAATTGTCAGCCACGGTCGACCGTGGATCGGTTCAAAAAACCATTTTTATCCCAGGTCTGACACTGATACGAATCGTCCCGGGGTGCGACTGCGTCTGTCGAGTCAACCAGGCCTTTTGGGCACTCACTACTTTAGCTGGGCCCATCTTACATTTTTAACACATACACCCATAGGATAGATTGGTCTTCTCTCCTAACCTATCCAATTTCCTCGTCTACTCTATGATGTGTGGCACCACACCACATCCCACTATCGTCATATGTCCCTCTCATATCCCCCGCTACATCTTCATGCCACACCTCCTACTCTTATTGTCAAAATAATGAAGATTAAGCACAACTATAATCCTCATGTCCTAAGATAAATAATTCCAGCCATTGTTTCTTATTACCACCAATCTGAGGTCTGATCATGTTCAGATCCTCTCAGAAATTTGATCCCCAATTGGGAGGGTCCAATAGCGATGAACGTCATGAATGGCAGAGAAAAGGATCAAAAGAATGTCTGGAGGAAGGAACCTAGATCATTGTTCTTGTCAGCCTCAATTAACCCCTTTTATAATGAAGAATGGATAAAAAATTAATAAAAAATATTTATTTTCCATTAATAACTCGTAATCAAGTCCATCTCGAAAACAATGATTGAACCACGTATCTAAATATTCATGGGTAGTGTCACATTCATCATTGAATTCCATAATGGTGAATCGGGAGGAAAACAAATTCACAACATTCAATTGGATTGGTTGTTGAAGATGAGTTTTTAAATTTCAATCATTGACGTGATCCTCAAACTTCGTTGGTGCGACTATCCAAGATCATATCTATGTTCCATAATCCATCGTTGAAGAGGGTTCTTTCTCCATGGTTTAGATTAATTTTAGAGTTATGGAAACTACCCTTAATTCTATGAAAAAGGATAATTAAAAAATAAATGTCTCTATGTCATCATGTAATGTAAAATAAAAAAATTATTTTATTTCATTCATAAAAAATTGCAATAATTACTTTTCATATGTGACTTGTTCTTCCCTATATTAGAATTCACTTAATAAAAACAACACATTACAAACATAACGATGTTCTTAGATTTCCAATACAAGTCATTGTTCTAGATTTATTATGATACTAATATAAAATATATTAATTTATTCTCTTCATTTATGGTTATTCCCTTGGTGAATTGTTCATCAGATGACATGCGCCGACAAATGTTGGGTCTCCCCAAGGGTGAATCCACGATTCTGAGCTCAACGGTGCCCCTTGATTTACAATATTGGAACTCGTTTAAAGGATATTACTGTTCTTAAGGAAATGAACATTCATGTGCTATTAAAAACATTACAATTTTCAAGGATTTCTTCTGGGCACACAATGCCCAGAATCAGATTCTGTCACATCGCGTGGTCTAGGAATTTTCCAATTTTCTTTAAAAAAGTCGGAAAATTTGAGACATTTCAAAAATGTTAATGGAATATCATTATTTTTCTAATAACATCCCAGATTCCATCTAGATTAATACACTTAAATTAAAATAATAAAATAAATTCTATTTACATGGAAAACTAATTGGACGGAAATATATGCCTATAAATTTTTGATTATTAATAAATAAAAATAATATATGGATTATTCTTCATAGAAAAATGAATATTCCATATTACATATGGGGAGAATGGTGATTTTTTGAAAAATAATTTATCCCCAGTGTATGAATGTAAACTCAAAATGATTTTGAATTTTTCAAAAAACATCATTTTCAATTAATATGTGAAACAATACCACAAATGATAGAATCAAGAATTATAATTTTTTATAAATTGTAATTAATTCCCAAATATATTTATATTTATATTTATTTTAGGGTAAATCAAGTAATAGAAATAAATTTTTTATGTCCTTTATAGGAAAATTTTATAAATATATATATAGATTAAAAATACACATTTCGCATTCAAACTTAACATTAAAAAATGTTTTGTGAATGATTTTTAAATAAAATATATATATTAAAAATATTACAATATAACTGTTCCATGAAAATGAAAGTATAATATAAAAGTAAATATAGATAAAAAAAGAAAAGTAAAAAATAAATCAAGAGGACCGTTTTAATAATATGAAAATAACATTGTTCAAAACACATATAATAAAAAGTGTAATGAAAATTTATATCTAAAATAATGTATATATGATATATCAATATCCATTACCAATTACTTACCTAGTATATTATGAAATATTCATCAATTATTTACATGGAAGGAGTATAATTATATTTATAAAATGAGAAAATACCATATAATATAATATAAATTAATATGTAAAAAATTTATATGATATTTTTTAAAAGGAATAATAGTAACACATTGAGTGAATTTTAAGTAAAAAATGATCCCTACTACTTGGGTAATTATAAAATCAATATTCAATTGAAGATTGGAATATTAGTTTTCATAGTAATTTTTCTGAAATAAAAATATTTATGATAAAATAAATACATGGGTACTAAATAATCAATAAAATTAAATCATGGTTTATTAAAAATAAATTTTTTAAAATATTTTGAATTGAGTTAAGGAAAACAATCACGGCAACATTATCATTTAAATGAAACCCATTAAAAGATATTATTTCATATTATATATTGAATTATAATGATTAATAAGTGGATAGAGATATTAAATAGTATGTGATAGTTGATACACCATTCCAAATAAAAAAATAAAATATAAGACTAATTGTTTTCAAGGAAATTATATTTGATATAGAAAACACTTAACTTGTTCAATTTGGTTATAAAAATTTTATAAAATTCATGAATAATTAAACAATTATTATTAGGTACCTAATTTGGAACATTATTCCTATATTATCATTTAAATATTTAACATTTTTTAATATATTTTGAATATTTATTATATAGTTTTTATTATGTTTTTTTGAATGTTTCATTATTCATGGAAATTTTTAGAGATTTTATAGATCAAAAAATGATATTTAAATAATAATTTTATTATTATATATAACCATTCCATTACTAATATACAATCATTACATTAATATTACCATATAATAAAATTTTTATTTATGATCATGACACTATCCGTGGTGGTTTTCTTCATCATTATTTATATAGCTGGTTAAAACATCTCCAAACATGAAAACTGTATACCTAGATTGATTTTTATGGTTGATGAAGTGAATTATTTACTTATATCATAATTATAATTACAAATGTTTTATGTTTTAATGATGTTAAACAATTTTAAATGTTTTATGTAAATGTAATAAAAAACAATATGAAAAGTAAAAAATATTACATCATGGATGTTGTAGTTCACAGAATATATGATTAACATCCATTTATTTAAGAGGATATAAGGGGAGAAATAATTTTTTAATAAACTAATATATTGTCAATTTAGTATACAGAAATATTAATTTTATTATATTACTATTGGTATTGTTGTAAAGTAATATAGTGAAAAGGTAGGTATTTTATTGATTAAGTACTACTCACTTTTGTTACACAAACTATCTATAGATAAAATACTTCTAAAAGAAGGGAATAAGATAAATTATTGGGACAAGGGTCTTATGAACAACAGTTATGATTATGCTAGAATAAAAATAGCAGTTTTTATGGAAATAATTATTGTAATGGGTATTTCATCAAGGGGTGTTAGTGTCCATTGTTATAACTGATAAAAATGGAACTTTTTTGAATAGAATTTAGTAACCTCAAAACAACCTATGAGCGGCTTCTCCTCTCCCATCTACAGCAGCTAGGGTTTCCCCCTACGGTCTAGCTTCCCCTTCTCTATTTGGGGCGAATCGGTCTCGAGCCGGCTTCCTCAGAATCGTCTCGGCGTGGTGCAGCCTGGTCGCTTCCTCCAGATCATCTCGACGAGGAGACTTGGTCGGTCCTCCCTATCTCCTTGGTGTGACGCGACATGGACAGCTTCCTACGAATCGTCTCGGAAAGTCGTTGCTTAGCAATGGTACGATGCGGTGGGGTTTTAAATTGGTTCGGCAGTGTCTTCGACACTCGGAGAAGTCATGTTTCGATGGATCATTGGATTCATCCGGTTCGGGTTGGCGACGAATGGTCTGCGTGTGGCTCTGATCAACTAGTCTCAGTCTGTACGGATGATGTGAAGTGGATCCGGCCTTGGTTAGGTTTGGTGCGGCTAGGCTTTGCCTTTGGCATGATTCCAGTTATGGACGGTGACAGATATGAGTGTTGTGGAGGGGGAGGTAATAATTTCTGCTGATTTTGTGATGATTTGGCTGTATTAAGGTTTGGTGATGTTCTAATTTGGTTCGATTTGCTATGATTTTTGTGATCTAGTGGTTATTATTATTTGTCTGAGTTAGATTTAAGGATGCATTGTTATCTCAGTTATGGGCAATGTTGGTGACGGTTTGAATGGATTGACATTATGGTTGAGTTTTGTATGTTTTGATGTGGTTTTAATCTGTTGGAATGGAGATGCACCTAGACTTGGACTTAACCACCTGGAGCGGGCCTCAGAGGTGGTTTTAGAGATAGAAATTCATCATTGCAGTGCTTTACGGATTTGGATTTTTGAGATGGTATGGCGTTAGCCATCAGATCGGGCCTATGCTTTGATAATGGACGCTTTCTTGTCATTCAGCCATGCAACGATAAAAAGGTTTACCATGATTTTATACTGGGGAGGGGTGCTTCATGCTGTCTACTTGGTTTGCCTCTCTTGACCTTTGGGTGTGATTTGTTTTAGGTCCATGATGTCTATTTGGGTTCTCTCCCTTCATCCCTTAAAAGGGGGATTTTTCTTATAATAAAAAAATTAAGGCTTTCGGGCTGTTGGATAGATGTGAATAGTATTTATATTTCAATGATTTCATTTAACTATTAAGGAGTGAATTCTTCCAAATCTGAAAAATTTGTAGTGTGGGTTAGATATGGTCGATAAAACATATAACACCCATATTATCCCATGATTTCAAAATTATTCATATAAATTTAGTCATATGTTTTTATTTTTATATTGTGTTGTTTTTACCATTGTAACTACATTTCAATAGAGAAATATATTGTTTACATAAAATATAGAATAACACATCAAAAAAATATTGTTTTCATCATCATAAAATTATACTCTATATAATATAATTCAAAATTTAAAAAATAAAATCATATCATTGAAATTATTTTATTTTATATATAAGAAAACATATTTTTTTATAAAAGTGTGTTTTTGGGAAATATATGGTCATATACATAATTATAAGTAGATTCAAATTGAATATGTATGAATATAACTATATATTTCTTCTAAAAATATTTCGATTAATGATTAAAAGTATATCCACTTAATTAATTTAATAATAAATTTATAATATTAATAAAAAAATTATGTGAAAATAAGAGTTTGATGATTATCATGGTAATTAAATTTTATATTTTTAATAAAAAACATATACATAAAATATTAAGTTTAACTCGTTACATAATATGATAATTTTTTACTATAATATTATAGTCATTTTGATATATTTAATATCTACTACTGATAATAATTAATTTTTAATATATGAATATAAAAACAACTGTATTGAATTATATTACATAATGTTATTAAACATTACATAGAGGTTCAAGGATTTCAACAAAATAATTTTATGTGACTAATGATACATAATAAAATTGAAATTTAATATACAAAATGTATCAAAAAAATATTAATTTTTCATGATAATTTAATAAAAGTGCAGTTTCTAGAAATATAGACATTTTATTCAAAATTATCGTACAATGTAATAGCATTTGAAAAAAAATTAATTTCATCTTAATCCGTTATATATATATTATATATCTATAAATGAATTTTATTTTTTCAACTTATAATTCTATGATTTGAGAGTGTATCTTTCAAATAAAAAATTGAAATATAATCTATAAAATTAATTTTTGAAAAACTATATCAACTATTATTTCTTATATCTTATGAGTTACTAATAAAATTTATTTCAAAATATTAGTCCTAAAAATTAGTTGTTTAAATCATGATATATTTATATTCAAACACATAAAAATAATATTTTTAGAAATGTTAGATTTTGAATCATAATATAGCCTTTGTATTTTCTTAGACTTACTATTTTAATATTAATTAATAATTAGTTATTAATAATTACAATTATTTTAAATTATGATATATATATATATATATCATAATTCTGTCCCATCTATTTTTACCTTCCATTTATATTACTATGTTTTCATTTTAATAGAATGCTTCATTGTTTGTTTTTTTTTTGTGTTTCATGTCAAGCATGATATCAGACACATTGACCTATTTAATGTTAATTATATATTTATATCTTTTAGTGATTCATTTATCCATTAAATAAATTAAATCTTATAAATATTAATTATAGTATACTAACAATGTTTGCGAATGGTTTCTAAAAATAACTTGATATTTTATATTAGGATGAGATATCAATCAAATATACTCTCTTATAATAGGAATATACCCCATGTACTATTTCTTCTAAACCATTATAGTTAAATACAACACAATTTTTTATGTTACGAAGTAATTGATATCATTTTTCGAATTCTATTAACATATTATCATAGATTTGCATATGGAAATAAAATGTGAGTCCTTATAATCACAATAGATTCCCACACGATAGGATCCCTATTCAATCTTTCCTCTTCAACATGGTGGTGTTGGACAAAATATGAGGTCAAAGGATGAAGTCGTATTAGAATCATTCCCCACCTTATAATTTTCATTGATATCCATGTATATACCCATATCATCTCAATACAAATTATAAGCCACCACCACTAAATCCTACTGCCTAATCACAGTATCCCTCTCCCACATCCCCATAGTCAATAAATAATTGCTCAAATCATCCCCCACATATTTCACCCATTAATCCACGACCTTCAATATTAGGTCTCTGTGGATTAAGGATAGAAATGGATTGATGCAATAACCCATGTACTATACCTGACTTCTATTATACAAATCATATGCCTTTTAAGACTTCAACTAATTCCCAAAATAATGTGTGGGATGAATATATCGTGGTAATCAAACCTTACTCTCAAATATCCCATAGGAAAACATTTATAAACATCGCATCCATTTTTCTATTAGCCACTTTATCTCATAAAACTAATTTTTGTAGTATATTGTTGTATTGAACATCCAAAATTTTCTGGGATATTTTAACTTCTATAAAATCATAGAGGAATATATAAAATAATTGTGCTGATGGATTATTTGGAAAATGATATTGTACTATTACCGTCTATTTTATAAATGTTATATCTACCTTTGGTAGTTTAAGGTTTTTGTCTTCAACCTATCAGTTTTTTATAATGAATATTTTTAGGAGAATCTAACCACGATCATTAAATATAATGTCTGACTCAAAATAGTTATTAAAATACTCATATGAGACTAAATCCATCTAAATAATCAATATTATTATTGATATAACCATAAACGTATATACCAAAAAATATCTTAGAGATAAATGTTTCATTTAATAATCATGTCATTGGGGTGGTTCACATAGAAAAAAAAGGAAACATAATGATGATTCCTTAAATACTAAATAATAGAAATTTTTAAGTAGATTTTTCAGTTATAATAATCAATCTCATTAGTTTTTATTGAACAAGTTATAAATTTTAAAATTCCTATCATTATATTTAATGCCTATAATTTTTACCATTCTCTATGATAATGACAGTCACTTGAATATTGTCCCAATTTTCCACACGTAATTCCATGGGCCGTTTGTGGTTCTTTTGTATTAATATTTTTTCATTGAAATCATTTCAACTAGACTATTTCTAATATTTTTCATTATGTCCTAATTTTTAGACCATAAAACATAATCTAGTTATTTAAAGGTATTTCTTTTTGGTAATTTTTCCAATAATTTTGACATGATAGAGATTGTATCTTCATTTGGTTATCATCCTCATAACATATATATCCACGAATATTTTTAAGTTTCTTTCTTTTTTATATTTAAACTATATTTTCATTTTCAATAATATTTCATAATATATAGTATTACATATTCATATGTTTTTATGCATTTGATCATATCCAATTAGGATTATTTAATGGAAAAAAATTCAAATAGTCCATTGATTCCTTTGGTAACATGAATCCATCGTTATTTGAATAAAAAGTAATAAAAATAGAGTTTTATTGATTGATTAACTATTATAGTACTATTTTATGATAATAATATAAATATCTAGTTTTATAAATATGTGAAATTATAATTAAATTCATCTTAAATCATCCTCATTACAATAATGGTATCTTTTGGTTGGGTTATATCCAAGTAATTATAAATAATTTATAACATAATATAGATTTTATAATATCTATTAATGAAAAATTTATTTTCCAAAGAATATCAATAGATTATTATAATATAACATTAGAATTATGACCCTTTTTCTTAAACCATGAGAAAATTGAGTTTATAAAAAATAATGCACATTGGTGTTTTACCCCAATATGAACTTGTACTATGGCCTTCATCAACTTAATGTGTCCAGAAAAGGATTCAATTTCTTCGAGAAATATAGAAATTGTACATTTAAAAAATTATGGATATCATACATTAATAATAATTATCATATAGACCTATCCCTATGGGTTTCACTAATGATCTATTTTCCTCATTCCCATGCAAAATTCCAATTGGTAATTTGACATCAATCATATAATATCAAAATTTAATATATATAAAAAATTTATTTTGATAAAATAATTTATTTTAAACCATTAAATTATATTAATAAACATTCTAATCACCATTGTTATGTACTCATTTCTACAATACATACTCTATCCCCAAGTCCCCCATTACATGATTTGGAATGGATAATAGTAAAATTACAAACTGACTATGATGATAATAGTAGATTACAATCTATAATACTATATAAAAAAAGGTAATGAAAATATTTCATTACATTCATTTCCTGTAATTTTTTTATAAAATAAAAGAATTATCAAAAATATATTAATCTTATAATGAATATTCCTTTAATATATTGATAATATTTTTTCACAATAAAAACAATATATACCATAACTTCTCATCACTATCTCTAAAAAATTCCCCAAACTCATATATTGTAAAATATGTCCTTCCTTAAACTTTTCTACCTAACCTAAAGAAAAATAAACATAATAATGGTTTATCAGTATGTGAAAACATACTTAGTGATGGAAAAAAGACAGACTGAATATTATGGTAGTAATATGTATTCATAATAATAATATATTCAATACATATAAGAACAATAATATATCAATTTATTGAAATTAATTTAAATTGATCATATTAAAAAAAACTGAATTTAATTTGTTTGAATTCATAATAACATACTTCTTCATCATACATTTAAGGCCTCAAATAACGTATCATCTCTACCTTCAATACAAAACTCATGAAATATTCTTAATTTTTTATTCATAAAACAATTAAATAACCATTTTCACCTTATAATACGTTCTAATTCAAAAAGGCTCTACATAATAATAGGAAACATCCACATCTAGTTTATGCTAAATGCATTCATCACATGAGATAATGTGTAAATATTATGTAATTAAAAATCATGGTTAATCAGTATACATTCATTTCTAAATAAAATGAATATTTATTCTCAAATTTACCCTAATAGACCAACTTATAAAATATAGGTAATTACCCATTTATTGAAATAAATAAATATATATATCTTATAGAGGAAATATGTTAAATGGAATAAAATCCATCTAAACAATAGATATATATTTATTAAAAAAATATGGTAGATCATTATTTATAATTATATTGACATATCACAAAAGATAGAATGAAAAATTCAAATGCATGAAGAAGAAATATTACTTTGTTTAATAAAAGAAACTTAAAATTAAATTTTCATATATGAAAAATATCCACCTAAGAGAATTATTTGAATGTTATCAAACAAGAAGGGATAAAAAATTTAATTTTTTATAGAATGAGTTTAATCACTCAAATTATAAAAATATATTTCTATTAGTGTATATACCATATTATATAAATCTCAACATGGGTAATCATTTTTAATAAGTACATGAAAATAGTTTTGAAAACATAAATGTGATTTAAAAAATAAAAATTGAAGTAAAATAATAATATACAAGTATTTTTAAAAAATAACTATTTAAAAAATCATGTGAATTATGTTGAAAATTACTACATCTAATAATTACATCTACATATGTATTCTAGAAAATGAATTTTATTTTTCCCTAGGAAATGAGGTAAAAAAATTATAATAATTGTTAATGAATGTGGATTGTTGTCAATAATTGAATATACCATATTTTAAAACTACTATTATAAAAATATAATCAAAACCATTTTTAAATCATTTCTCAAATAAATATTACAATATACAATATAAAAAATATTTTTGAGGGATATCTCAATATGCTAATAATAATGAATAGGAAAAAACATTATGACAAAAGGAAAATTTATTTTAGAAATTGACATCACTAATGGGAAACATAATCCAAATGTTAAAAATTATTTCAAAATGATTTATATGGTATGAATATAAATCTATTTAAATCAAGATAACAAAAAATTGAAATCAAGGGTATAATATTCCTAAAAAATTTATAATGGGTTTTTGAGATTAAAAATTACTCAATGAATGATTGTTGAGTTACATAAAATCTTTACTACTTGGGTAATAATTGAATAAATAGCCAATTCTAGAAAATAAGGTGATTTGTGATTGTTATTGTAATTAAATAAAATAAATGAAAAGGAAAAATAAATTCATTTGATGTAAATACACCATTCATGGAAATGATTATGTATAAAATGTATTTTGTCACAAAGAATAAGGTGTCCAACTAAGAAAAACAACTTCCTATAGAAAACCTATAAATGAAAACCCTTTAAAGTATATTTTTACAAATGAAACATTTAATTCAACGAATAATGAGAGGATCATGATTCAAAATTTTAAATGTGATATAGTAACCCTATTCTATGGGGAATATGGTGAACAATAAGAAATATATATCCTGAAATAATTTTTTTTGATTATATACCCAAACATTATTCTAGATTCTTTTTATATATGAGATTAAAAGAACTAATAATATAATTTATTTTATGATATACACAATTTGGATCCATGTTATTCTATAGTTTATTAATATTCATACATTATTATTAACTTTTTTTATTTTTTATTTTTTATTTCAATATGTTTCAATGAATGTAATATTACTGATGAATTAGTTAGTAACATTAGCAACCAAATATAAATTTTTAGAAATATGTTAAAAACATGTTAAAAAAATCATTTCAAAAAAATACAAAAAATATATATTAATTTATTTAGAATTTTATTATTTATGATTCCATATCCATATATTGTGGAGTTTTATATCATTGTTCAGACACGTGGTTAAACCGACCCAAGCCAATTGTATGTTATAACTCAATGGGAGTGTATATTTAATGATGTGATTAATTTCATTATAACATAAGATTTATTAGAATATTTTATGTTTTAGAATTGTATCTAAATTCTTTTATATAAATAATGAAAATCAATTTCAAATACTAAAATCCTTACTATGTTGAAGCAGTAGGCCATATAACTCATAATAAACATAATATTAGTACAATATATGTGTTTATAGGGGTAAAAAATGGATGTTAAAATAATATAACAAAACATATATATGAAACTGATACAAAGGGAAAATCATTACCATGTTTTTGTTAGGTCTGAAAAATGATTATTAAAAATAAATAATAATGATTAAGTAATACTCGCATTTTAAAAATGATTATTATCTTACGAATTTCATTGTAAATGATGTCATTTAGCTAAATTTTGGCCAATATTATTTATTGAGAAAGATATGAGATTCTAGGAGGAGTAAATTTCATATGTTCAATAATTATTTTGATAGAATGTGTGCATCGAGAAGGGGTGGGAGTGTGCCTTGTTTTATGTAATGAACGATAAAAAATGTGAATACCATTAACTTGTTGTGGATATTATTACACTATTAGATGGAAAATTGTTCCATAAGTGGGATATCTCCAAAATTAAATCAAATAAAATCAATATATCCTCTTCCACTCATTTGAACAAATTCTCTATAAATGTGTTAATTCAATTTTTCAAAGGTTATTATATAATCCATTTTAATTTAACCTTTGAAACTATTTTTTCTGTGTAAAATAATTTTGACCAAAAATATAAAATAACACAAATTACAAAATATCGGTCCAATTATAATTTTTTATCTCTAGTTATATAAATTAAATTATTAAATAATATATTAAAATCATTTATATGAAAACATTTCAAATATACGAAATTAAATTTAAGGAAATTGATGTTTATATAATTATATATTACTAATATTTTTTATTGTTGTATACCTATTGAATTCATGTTCATATAATTAAATATGTTTTTATAAATAATATTATAGTGATTATGTGAAATAAAATAAAATAGTTTATTATTTAAATGTCAACAAATATTAGTAGTATAACTAAGGGGAAATAAATATCGAACTATTTCCATGGTATATAATATTATTTTTAGTAATCATAATTTCATGGGAAAATTGAAATTGACCTCATTAAATATTATGATCAATTTGATTTCAAACAAAAAATTTATTTTTAAAAAATAATTTTCATTATGTGATGAAAATTAATTTTTAATACTTGTGAATAAACATATTTTTTATAGAAAAATATTAGTTATGTTTCCATAACATTGTACAAGGATATAATGAATTCTTCCTTTTAATTTAAAATAATTTAATTATATTTAATTATATATATATATATATATATTAAACAAAATTGTTTCACAATCATTTATTTCATTATATTAATTTGATTATGTCTTAAAATTGACGATTTTAGCAATATTAGTGTATAATTAAAATTCACTATAATAATAAATATAAAAAAAATTCCCAAAATTTCAACTAAATAATTTTTTTTAAAAAATAAATCATAAAATGTAGTATAATTTTTAAAATTAATATTCTAAATGTTGAGAACACAAATTAGAAAAATCAAATAGAAAATCACTAAAAACAACATTCTTTTGAAAATATAAAAAACCATGAATATTAATAACAAGACAATATTATTTTAAAAAAAATATTATATATTTGTTTGTTAATATGTTATTGGTATTAAAAAAGGTTTCATCTGTAATAGATTTTGATTCCAAAACATAAAAACATAATTATTGGAATGGTTTATTTTGCAGCATAAAACTGTCTCAATAAATATTTAGCTACATTTAATTATTGTTATCAAACAATTTAGTTTTAGTAATGATTTTTTCATTATTAGTATATGAATTTTAGTATTCAAGTAGAAATATTTTTGAACTCTATTTCAGGTGATATATTTTAATAGTTACAAAATTTGGTGTTGTTATTTTGGTTTTGTTGTTTTTTCCACATTATTGAGAACAATGAATTCTTAAAAGGAAATCATTTATTAAAAATATGATGTGTAACAATGGAAGGTTTTCATGTAACACTATTTCACTCCCCAATATATTCATAGAATAATTATCCAAAAATTCACATTATATAATTAAATAATTCCCAAAAAGACAATACTCAATGCCTAACAACCAATGGATACACTAGATATTAACGCAATAGAAGAATATAGAATATTCTATATCATACCAACCATTAAATTTATTGAATAAAAAATCTATAGATAATCCGAAAATAAAAAAATCTTATTTTTAAAGAATATTCACTCTTATAACCATTAGACACAAACCAATACCAAACACCTTTAAACCATGATCATGGTCTATCACATGATAATAATGAAGGAATTTCATGATATAAAAATATTCATATGTTACTATGTATTAATAAAAACCCAATGGGATGGATTTAATGTTGAAAAAAAATCAATTGTATACTTTTACATCCCCAGAAAATCATTCATGAATATTTTTTTAATTCTTCATCCATGAAAAATAAAATATGAAGATTATAATAATCATATAAAACATTAAAACATTTAAATTAAAACAGATAAAATCTTAATATAATTTATCAGCCTCTAACATCCACCATATACATATGTCATTCCATTTAAAATACATTATTCTTCCAATATAGTGAACCTATATTAACAATAACTAAATGCAGTAAAGTACTATTTCAAAAACATGACTAACTAGACCATATATTATAATATAACTTAATTATATCCCCAAGACCATACATTCCACAATGTTACCTAAAAACCAACATTCCACATGAGTATATAATAGAGAAACCCACAACTAAAATGTTAATAGGCTTGATCAAGAAGGCCTAGTGAGAATTAAAATGTAACCACTACACATGGGTAGTATTTAATTAAAAAAATGAAATTATGATAATTTTCAAAAGTTATTGAAACAAGTAAGTCCATGAATATTAAAATAAAATTCATTATCATATTATTATTTTTTTTATTTTATGAGGGTAGTCTCATTGATGAAATGTATAGGGGGAAAACCAAATTTTTTATAACACCCATTTGATTTTTACATTTATACCACATTTTAAAATAATCTATTCTATTTATTTTAGAGAAATAATTTTACAAAATATAATTATTTATCATAATTGAATAAAATAGAGTCATTAAAATAGGTTATTATGTGATTAAAATAAAATGTCAGTGATAATAAAAAATAGAATCCATGTGAAACACTTTTATGTAATTATATAAATGGGATCATAGAACTAATGTTATTAACTATGTTTGTGCCACCAATTATTAAATATAATATATTGACAAAGGCCTGGGGGATAATCACATTTATTTGTCATGGAATAAATTGTTGAATTTGAAATTCCCCAATCTATGAAATCCTAACCAAGAAATAAAAATTCCCCTGAGGATTTAACAACACCAATCATAAGAAAAAAAACGTGAAATCTCACATACATGTTCTTCAGAAAGAAACCAATAACAAACAAGGGTATGTCAAAATTGGATACCTAGTTCAATCACCATTTTAATTTGAATTATAAATAATGGAAAATACAGGGAAACCCAATCAATGGGTTTACAATTTATTATAAAAGTTCATATCAGGCCATGTAATAATTCATTTGAAGTATTTAATTATAAAAACAAAAATCTCAAAAATAAATATTAACGGAATTTCATAACGTGATGTTAATTTTATGTTCCCCATTTCTATTATTAGAAACCCATTAAAACAATAACCAAAATTTAGTATTTCATTATAATAACCAAATTAAATTTAAATACATCTGAATTGTTTTACTAAAATCATTAGGAAAATTTTTCAAATTCATTGTGTGAAATGAAAAGTTATATAGTTTTTAAAATGCTTCCAATTTGAGATATGATATTAATTGAATTTAAAATCATGGTTATAATCATTTTCAATTGATTTAATATAAAATAAATTTAATAAATAATTTTTAATTTACAAATATGAGATTAAAAAACAAATATAACAATTCTACTATTTTTAATGAGAAATTAAAAGGTCAACCATGAAAAAATCTAGCACAATTATGATAAAAAAATTTATTATAGAAGACTTAGAAACCAAGATACCCATAAAATTCCAATGAATTTAAATATGGAACCTCATTATGAGGAAAACCATACTCTCGTGTTCTGCATCTAATATGTTTTTTATAGGGTGTACCATAAGTTATTTTGAAAAATAATATTTGATTAATAGAAAATTGTACATGATAATCCAGACTCATGAAATGAGGAAGAAAGGGTCCAGAAACCATTATGAATGTAATTAGAATAAGGATAGTTATGTGTGGGGAGATGTGGAGTCACATGGGTGGGATTCCCTAGTGCATGAAATTTATCCTGAACAATAGAATAATAGAAGAACTAAATAATTTTTTATTTTATTAAGGTCAATTTTTGAGACATTTAAAAGTTAATGACCCTTTTTGACTCTGATTGGTTAGTCAACTTGTTGGAAAAAAATTTCATTCTATGATAGGATCACCAGAGGACCTAGAGATTAGAACATTACCAAGACACATGGTTATACAAACTGTGTGATTTACTCTACTAAGAACTACATTACAATCATATTGGTTCTATAATGTTTGTGATAAAATTAAAAATATATTACATTCCACCCAGGAGGAATGAAAAACAATAATTACACAAAAATAAATAAATAAATAAAATAATGGAAGATAGGTGTTACAGATTAA
Organism: Viscum album; assembly: GCA_963277665.1. Lineage (NCBI taxonomy): Eukaryota > Viridiplantae > Streptophyta > Magnoliopsida > Santalales > Viscaceae > Viscum > Viscum album. The sequence goes on from OY728138.1 coordinate 553,103,346, forward strand.
AATTGTATAACATTAAATATATATTCATTCCATTAATAATAATTTAGAGTATATTATGAAATATAAAATCACATATTTATAAATATACTTGATATAAAATTGAATCCATATTTGAAATCCAAGTTTCCTATCCTTGAGTACCTATATTATGTTAAAAAATTGAATATTTAATTAATAATTTATATAAATAGTGGGATCAAAAAATAGTGATATAGTTAGATATAAATTGGATATAATCATATGATTATAAATGGATATCAACTACATGTGTATCTAAATATAATAAGAATACTAATTTAATATATTTATCCAAAAAATGACCCATATTAATGAACAATGTATTTGATAATATATAATTTTTGAACTCATAAATTACTAAATCACTATATTATATTAACATAATAGTTATAATAAATCAAATAATATGTTTCCATTTTATGGATAATTTCCTTTTTAACTCAAAATTTATAATTCCATATGTTTTTATATTGAAGTTTTGTTATATGGTAACATTTCATAGTAATCATTCAAGAGGGAAATTGTAATCAGAGATAAAAAAAGTACCACATGGTTTAATACATACCAATCTCCACATCGATTTTGTCATCCTCGAGACTAAACTGAAAAATAATATATGATTCAATTCTCACATATGTGTTAACATCATAATAAAAAAATAATGGTAATTATTATTGTTCATAAACCCCTAAAATTATAAATAACCTTACGTAATATAATTCAAATGGTATACAGTAATGGGATATTCTTGATAACAATTCACACTTCCAATCTCTGGGGTGAAATCTATATTCCTAGATAAAACTATTATCACCCGAATATTAACATTTCATCATAGTCTATATTTTTCAATAATAACCATAATTTTGTGAAACCTAAAATTAGTTCTCTAAAATAATTTTATTACTCCATTACCTTACAAAATTATTATTATTTTTGAATGAATAAAAAATAGATATTTATTAATTGTACATTTATAGAAAAAAATATATTGATGTTATATATTACATTTATATTTTCATATGTTTAAACAATATAAAATTTCTGTGAAGGAAACTATTTTCCTATGATAATAAATTTTTAGTAGATGAAAAAAATTATCCAATGTAGCAATATAAAATAACTTTTATAATTTCCCCATAATTATTTAACAAATTAAATATTAATGGTATTTCACATTTTGAACAAATTATCATTCAGTTTGTTTAAAAAAATATTTCACACTGTGAAATTATTTAATTTTTTTTGTTATTTATGTATTATAATATTTATTATTTAAATTTTATCTTCAATTTGGTCAAATTGAAATGATGTTTTTCCATTTTTTTGTTATTTTATTTATTTAAGTTGTAATTTCAATATCTAATCCTTTGAAGTGTAAAAAATGAAGTTTATGATTTGATTCACATGTTATGAGATCATAATAAAGTATGATTTTATATATGTATTGGGTTTATATGAAAAATTGTTGTGAACTAGTTTTTTCAATATTTTGATAAAATGAAATTTTACTAAAATCACAGATTTTTTTCAGGGCTATAATTTTTTATATGAAATAATAGTTTTTTTCAATAATTTTTTTCATTAATATATTTTTATAATAATGTCATTTTTTGTTTAATTTTTTATTATGTATTATACTACATTATTTATTTTTATACTATTTATTACTTCTTCCCCTTGTAGAGTACACCCCCACCAAGACCTCATGAGGAATCTAGAGGGACGTACTATTTTATAAATATAATTAAATCCTCTGATTGATAAAATACAATATAACTCATTTTTTCAAAGGGAACTAGTCCTGGGGAATGATGTTGTTATTATTGTAGATCTAAATAGAGACCAAATTCACGTGATATAGAATTTTATTCACATAATATTCTAAGGGAAGCTTCTTTCCCATAAGGATGAATAATTTTATCTGACGTTGAGAAGATCTCAATCCTTCTTAAGAACCCAAAACCGATGAAAATGTCATTTAATTAGTTTAGTTTGGAAGTTATATGGTCTATGTGGTGTAATCGTATCATATAAAATACACCATAGGGAACCATTCATGTGATGGTATTGAAATGTTTTCTATTCAATAATTTTATCTAAAAACTAGGAAAGTATCAATTGAAATACATATATAAAGCCTTAAAGAAAAATTATCAATCAATAATATAGTACAATATTAATTTCATTGAATTAGAACCTTTTCTACTATATATATATTTTCTAATTATCATAATGCATAGAAATTTAGTGTAGGTATTAAATATTATCTTTACCAAATTCCCCCATTATTTAACTATTCTCATATATAAAGGTGGTGAAAAAATAAATCTTGTTTGTTGATGCTGTCATTGGAGTACCAAATGTGGATGATGTTACATGTAATCCTATGAATATTAAATAAACAACGTCTATATAATATGTTATTTATTTTTGTATGGTCATTTAGGTGGTGGTATCCATAGGTAACTGTAAAATTTTCATCGATTTTTTCTAAATACTTGTCCATTAAATTATAAAAAATTGTAGCTACGTCATAAAAACCCATAATTATAGAAATTTCATGAAACCTATCAATGTTGTGGCTCTTTGGTACATCTGTAAATATTTTTTATAATTCATTTATGTCAAAAAGAAATAAATATATTTACATAGTTATAATACCCTATGGCTCAATATGTTATACATGGGGCTAGTATAGAGGATATTTAAGGTATTTATTGTTATATTTTTTCTTATATATAATGTTTATCCTACATTCCATTTTAATTATTTAATATTTATTTCATTATAATAATCTTGATAAAGTATTTATAACTATTTGATTATTATTCATCATCAATGTACGTTAGAAATTTTATAGATAAATTTTTTATTTTCTCTATGATTTATTTTTAAAAATAGATTTCATGTTTATAGTTAGTCAGTTGGTTAATGTGGTTGGTTGGTTAGTGAGAATCCTACTAAAACAATATTATTTTTATTTATTTATTGATGAAAACTAATGAATTTATGGATTTTTTAATAGGGTCATTCTGAATAATAATGAGGATGCCACTATAGAAGAACCACATTGGAGTGGAATTAAATATTTTCTGATATAAGAATATTCTAGGATTTGAAGAGAAGTTTTATATTGAATTCATAATCATAGGTATGTATGTCTTGTATTGTGTCCTAATTTTTCCTCAACCTTATTTCATTCATTTAGTATTCGTTAGAAATAAGTTCTGTAATACATTCAAGTAAAGGTATTAACCCCCTAACCAAATCCTTCAAAATGAGAGAAGATATGTTACATGGATATGAGTCTCATTAGTTAATTTTTAATTCATTATAACCAATTATGTACTTTTGGGATTGTATGTCAGATAAGACTATATTTATTCTTTATATAGATATTTGGAGTAACACAGTTATTGGGGTTTTGTTTTAATGGGGAAGTTATATCTCATCAACTATTATTTCAAAATATCATACTAAGACATTCTATGGATATAATGTTACTTGGTGAAGAGAATTATAACATCGTACTTTACCTTTATTATAATAATTTTTTTTGAATTAGTTAATTTACTAGATTTCATAATGTCTTGTATGATTTATATTCAAAATGTAAATATTTTTTCAAGGTCGCATGATTGGAACATTTTATGGGAAAACTATATTATTTTTCTATTGTTTCTAGAAATAACTATAGATCATACTATTTTTTAAAAACCAATAATGTTTTATTTTCTCATGTTACAGGAGATCCGTGAAAATTATGTTTCAAAAGTGTAGAAAAAGATTTGGTAAAAATTATTTATGGGTTTTAATTATAAAAACATAATTCATGATAAAAAGGATGAATTGATAAATTGAGAGGTTGAACGATGAACAAATCCTTAATTTTTTTCATTATTCAATTTTTCCTATACAATTTGATACACAGGGATAGGAGTATCCAACAAGCATAGGTGATAAGAAAGAAAAACTTGATACATACATTTCAAAAATCTGTTGCATAGTATTACAAACCATATGATCTTCTATTTATTAATTTTATTTTTACTAATATTGTTATTATTTCATGAATTATTGATTATAAAAAAATTATTTCCTCACATTTATCTCTTATAAATGTTAGGATCCATATTCCCTTAAGTTCTCTATTACCCATTACTCATTCGTGAATTTATTTACTCATTGAGTGTGATTACTTTAAGAAATTATTAATAAATATAGTCCTCCCTCACTCTCATTCATATATATCTACATTCCATGATATAGAATGTCTATGATGACATACAGATTATTATTCCTTGAAATTACATAGTGGATGAGTTTAGTTATGATTCATATTTTGATTTTAAATAGTATGAGGCCCTCTATTATTTGAATTAACCAAATATAATTTATTTAGTATATCATGGTAAGGTACGAAATGAAATTTCCATTAAACATAAATCCATGAAATATTTAATATTTTTATTCAATATATAATTTATTTAAGAAAGTATATATTAAATTTACTAAATTATTCTTTATCATAGTAATTATTTTTGTAACATAAATAGAAAATGGATCAAATGTTTTACCAATTTCAATGATATTTATTTCTAAACTATTTTCTATATAATCGGTATATCTGGGGAAATTCATGAGAATCCCTTTTTAGAGTAATATTTTCTAAAATAAGGATTCATTTTTTCATAATAATGTATTAATTATGATGATTTTGTTTTATGATATATTATGAGGATATTTTCTTGTTTTCTGGGATTTATTAGTATTTGGTGATCCAATAATGGTAGATATAAGAGATTATATGAATTTTTAATATCAAATTCATATTTGGGGGTTAAAATATAATTTAAAACCTGATTTCTATTATAATATTCCACATTATTTATTGGATCACTATAAAAACGTTTTTCATGAATTTATTATACTATAAAGTGAGGCTCTCCATGTCATTTTTCTATATGTTAATGTTCTTATTGTATCAGAAAGAACTGCATAATTTTTTTATTTTGGTAATTTGTTTTACATTTTATTATTTACTAAGGGGATATTTTTTCATGGATGATAATAAATTATTGTGTTCTATGGGTTTTTTGTATGATATATAAATTTACTTTTCTAAAACATTGATTATTTATTTATATTTTTTATCCAACAAAATATTTTATTCAATGTATGGAAGTAATGGTTCACATAATAAAAAATTTAATATTCCCCTCAATCTAGTGGCCCCTTGTTAGGGTTATTCCCAGCATAAACGAATTTTCCCCTCAGTATGGACCCATATGGTAAAATTTGGTGTTTCTTTATTTGAATCAAATTATGATCTAATATTATGGATTAGATTATTTGGAGGAATAATAAATCATCTCTATAGATTATAACTGTTACTATTATGGGTGATATTTTATTATAGAATGATTTTTAATAATGTTCCATTATAATGATTGTAATATCTTTTTTATGTTAGTGATTAATATCTTTAATGATTCACTTACTTAATGTAATTCTAGTAATTTTGATTTCAACTAAAAATTGTCATAAAACATCAGTCCATTTTTGAATATTTTCAGGTTACCAATGCTTTGTTTTTGTAGCTTGTATTTTTAGTTAGTATGTTATCAAGATAAGTCAAAAATTCCATTATTTCTATTTCTGTGATTTAATATATAATATTATCGAGACATCAATGATAAAAAATACTCATAGAAACTGAAAAGAAAATTTCTTATTGTTCAAATCGTTCTACATGTCTTAATTTAAAATGAAAATAATACATTCCCAGTCATATTTTAATATATTATAAACTATTATTAAAATGAATTCCTCTAATTGGGTGTAGTGGGGATAGCTATTAAGTATTATTTCCACACCTCTATTAAAATAATGGCTTATTATAGGACTCAAGAAGATGTAATGTTTGGTATTAGAATTCTGGAATGGGAATGTTGTAGGCAGAATGTGCATGTGATTTTCATTATAATTAGATAATGGTTATTCATATATCAATGGAATAATTCATATTATATTATATATCTTATATATCAATCCAAATAAAAATTTATATTCAGATATTTTATTTTTTATCTTTTTTATTTCAATTATGTTTACAACTTTTTATGTTCAGATATTTTGTTTATGGTTATTAGAATATCATTTTTGAATTAACTGTAATATTTAGATCTATTATCCTTCTTTAGTAAAATATGTTACTGAAAATTTTTATTTATAATTTTGTTTATATGACATTTTGAATCATCATTCCATTTGTTCATGAGGATTTCACATTTTAAAGATTGTTTTACAAGAAAAATAATGTCCTGTAGTTTTTATATTGATTCACATGTTATAGTTTCCATATTATAATTTTTTATCTAAAATGTAGCATCTTTTCATAAGATGTATAGTTTTCAAAAATCATAGGTTACCCTATTTGGTTTATTATAATCATGGTGATCTCTAAAATAAAACAGTTAATAATTATCTCACTATTTATTTTCTAACCCTTTCTATGAATTTACATCAACATATCTATAAGAACCATCAAACCAATTATATATATATATTTATTCATCCATTTCACTTAATTTAATATTTTCAAAGAAAAACTTCTATATTTTTGGGAATAACCCTTCTAAGGACTAAAATATCTTTATCATACAAAACAAAAAATACATAAACATAATCTTCAATTTACATTTATACAAAATTGTTACCATTTTTTATAAATATAATAATTTTTTTTGGAAAAAAAAAATATATTAATTATTATAATATCTTTTCAATATCTAAATGTATTTTTGAAACCTGGATACTATAGAAGCACTATTTTGATCATAAAAACAATAGGTAGTATTGTATACACATCCCAAAAACCCATACATTAAGTACAATGATTTAATTAAATTAAGAATATATCATAATCATTATATTTTTTGAATAATGTATATATAAATGGGAATTTTTAATAAAAACTGTTAAAACTCATGTTGAAAATAAATAAAGAGTATTTACTGTTACCCATTTTCATATTTTATTATTCATTGGTTAATACTCTATAATCAATGTATATTTCATGTTAAAGCGCCATTTTCACCTTATTATTCTCACCCGTTACGATGGATCCTTGATGTTAAAATTTTTTCTGTGTCATATGGTATATATTTCATATATCTGGGATTTTAACAATATAATTAAATTATAAAAACATATTGGCTCTAGGAATGGTGTTGGTTTATCCAATTAGAATAAATTATCATTATAATTTTCCATAAGGCTATGTTCCATATAATTTTATTGAATTCTCCTATACCATAATTGTATTCAAATATCTTAATCTAGTTTAGTTTTCATAGATTCTTTTGAAACTAAATTACATTACATATCATGTCATATTATTTTTTACAATATTTAAGATATTTATTTCTAGATTTCCTCTAACTAAAACCTCTTCGAATATATTCATTTATAATGGAAATATTACTTCAAGGAATATAAGCATTTGGGCGAAAATATTAATATTTTTTCATACTATCATTATTCAAACAAGGAATATGTTTTTTTGTGATAAATATATATAATAAATCATCTAGGTATTGTAAATTTACTTAAATCTTTGAAATAAATGAAATTATTCAAAATCAATATGTTTATAGTGTCTCTAAGATAGCCATAAAATCAATATTTGTAAAATTAGAATACATTTATATAGTAAATATGATGAATTATATAAGAAGGTCACATTGAATCATCGTTGATCTAACGATATCTAACAAGGTACAAGTCCTTATCCAAAAAACAACATGAAATATTCTATAATAAGAGTATTATTTTCTAAAATTAAATTATCATCTCTTAAATTAACAATAAATTTTATTCTATAGAATTCAACATCTTGATTTGATGAAAATAAGTTAATGTATTTATCAATTGTATCTTTTTCAACAATATATAACTCCATAATGTTGTCAATACTGTTTAATTTTTTTCTCAAAAAAATAGATAATCATAAAAACTAAATTAGTATATTATTTTTATAATGTACTATTATCCTCTACATGATTATAAACATAAAGTTCTATATACATCACAATGTAACATGTTTAATTACTAATTTACTATTTGTGTTTATACAAGGAAAGATTACATGGAAATTTTTCTTAATAAAATATTTATATTTATTTATAGTATTATTATAAAATTAATTTAACCGTCGACCCAAGGGTTATAATGAAATATTATTAAATCTCCTTAGGAGGATGTAATTTTTTGTGAGTGTTATAATCATTAACCATGAATATATTATCATGAATGTTATATAAAATTTTTTCTTATACCTGAAATGTAAAAACCATTAAATTTAATCCAATTAATGATAAATATTTCATTTATGTATTTGGGATAAATATTATTCATAATCTTGAAGTAAAACTAATTACATTGTAAAAAATTATAAATCTAATTTTTATTCAGGACTGATCCAAAATTTTATTTCTTAAATAATGTAGTATCGAAAATTAGATATTTATTTAATATATTAAAATACATAGTTATTAATTTTTATCCACATTTAAAAAACATTAATATACATATTATTTTAAATAACATCTATAATTTCTATGTACATAGACATCTATTTGTATCTTGGACCCATACCAAACACAAAATAAATAATATTGAAAATTAGAGTAATTAATAACATTCATAGAGACATCATAATAAAAAACAAATCCATAATGTCACTACCCCCTCCCCATAATATTTACCCCTCATGGGCCGTCAATGTGAGAAGGGAGATAGTAACCACTAAGTCCTGCCTCCAGTAGGCCCCAGGTTGGCAACTAACACTAAGGGTATAGTAGACACACAAATGAGAGGCCTTACACTTTAAGAGAAAACATGTGAAAGTGAGTGATATGACAGACACCAAAAAACACCAAACCATACTTCAATACAAAATAATCCCTTGTAAACATATTTAATGTCATGAAAAACTATTATGAATGAAAGGAAAAACCTCAAGTTCCAATGGAAAGTAAAAATGGAAGCAACCACGAAGCGCGAACAGCTACTGCAACCAAAATCTTGTAGTAACCATCCTAATCTCCAACTTACATCAAGTGACCTAAAATACAGTTTATATATACATATAGGGATTATAATAGTATACTCAGTAGGATCCTCCCCAGAGCCTCTCATGAAAATGTAATGAATACATGTAAAAGAACAGCGAACAACAAGTGAAACTAACTTGGCACCAAAACATGTATACTATTATCCAAGTCTCACCATGGCTACTCTCACCATGTCTCGCATAAAGTAGTATATAATATAATAAGGAATATCAAGGGTATCCCACTACATCTTCCCCACTGGTTTTCCACTTTTCCACATTATCGCACGTCCTAAGCATCTATCTCTAGAAATAATTTCCTCCAGACCCCTAGGCGAAGCACCACAACATGAACCATGTGGAGAAAAACCACTAAGTCCATGAAACCAAAGATATCAGGTAGTTCACAGAAGCCACTATAGATCCCATAGTGTGTATCATATGCCAGGCATTATACCTCAAGACATAACATCCCATACAACGAATATGGATCGTCAATCCATCATAACCTATACATGTTACACCTATAATAGTCCATATAAAACAATATTAAGAATATATTTGTGTGAATAAACACAATTCATTAAAAAATTCTACAAATATATATGGGGGAAAACTATCCATTGTGCCTACCAGCAAATGTAACTACCATGAAAAGAGGGTGGGGCCAAAGGCGGTAGTCATCCATCCATCCTCCCACCCGAATGTTGGGGAAAACACCCCCAGGGCTCAGAATCCCCAGGCTGTCAGTTTCCCTATGTAACAGGGTGGAGTAGCGTATAGAAACCCAAAAGTACATAATATAATATATTTCACAACCAAACTATGGGAATAACAAAGTCTTATACTCAACTGCAGCTAACATCTCTCATACTCCTAACTTCCACATCTAATACTAGGTATCTTATAAGCACAAAACCATTAAACGATATTTATTACATCACATAATTCCCTTTTTATATGTTTTACATTATGATAATTAAATAATGAAACTTTAATTAACTATTAACAATTAAATTTCATTATCGTCACACCAAAATTCCATTATTCCTTTAAATGGAAACATAATCATTGTGTCCCAGCACGCTTCAACCCCATGGGTTAACATCCTTTAATAAATCATTTATTGACAACATTATTACATTCCCATATTCCCAGTAATTCTAGGAAAAAAACATTCTAATCTACTAAACACAAGTGGGGTCAACTCATTGAGTAGGTGAAATACCCATCATGTTTTTTCCACCTATAACAAGAGAATAGATCCATCCTCCCTTGAGAAGCTAAACACTGAAAGCATGTGAAATACCCCACAAGACTTCACCCCTTTTGGAAAAGGGTAAGAAAAACCATCTGTCTTGAGTAGTGGGGAATGTAAATAAGATAAAAAACCAACCAGAATCAGTATGATTCCAATCATTCAAATCCAACCAATTTCATCACCCTTGGTGTCCTCCCCGAGACCAACATGAATAAAATGATGCATCTCACCAATCTAGTCATCAATTAATTCCACAATCAATGGTCCTTCCTGTCCCAACATATATAAACATTGATCTATTCTCACATCATAACACATGCAGTAGGAAAACAGATAACATATCAATTTTTCCCTTGTCCCATAAACAAGGCATTAAACCTTAAAACACAATATGCTCTCATACCTCCAAGTAACAAGATCATGGACTGTATAAGTAAGATGCTAACTTTGAATAATACGATGCATTTTATTTTTAGAAAATAGTCAGTTCTTTAATCCATCTAGAATAAAACGATTTATCATTTGTAGGTTTTGAACTATGGGTAACATAAATAGAATTTGGTCATAGATAAAACTAAATGATTAAACATTCTTACAAAATAAATTTGATTAACATCATATTATAAAAAAAACAATAACCAAATTCATATACATTCCTCTTTATCATTAGAAAAATAATTACCAATTAATTCTAACATTATGTTCATTACCAATTTCTATTAACAATAAAAATCTAAACAATGGATGAATAGATATCATAGTATTTAGAAAAACAAGATGAAATAACATACAACTAATATCGATTTATTTCTCTGGTTAAAATATTTATTATTTCATTTACATTGTTATATCAGGGGCTAAAACATGGTAACTCTTAAATTTTACATTAATGAATAGAGAGATCATGAATCCCTTACCTTAAATGTTTCTGAATATCTGTGAACAGAATAACAAAACCGATCACGATCACCACTCTTGGAGTATTGCATCCACCCGAGCATGTAGAGACACCACCACACTGGAAAAAACCCATGAAATGTCTATTTTGAACATGAAGATAGATTCATTAACCATGAAAGGAGAAATAGAAAGAGATGAACTTATCAAAATGATGATAGATCATACCATATATTGAAGATTGATTGATACTGCTTGGTTTCACCCAAACAGGGCGTTATCTTATAGAAAAAAGAATTTCAAGGGGAACCAATCGATGTAGAAAAGGTTATCACAAGAATCCTACGGGATGGAAGGAATGGTTACAATGTCTCAAACCAAAGAATAAGGAAGAATGATATCTCATCCCTTTAGATTATTTGACGGAGCATCAATTTAAGATACACTTAATTTCCCTTTAAAAATGAGAATTGATTTAAAAAATGTGGTTTGACCATGTAAAGGCATCATAAACCTTAGGAAAAATTAATATATGAGTAATGGGATTTGAATCAGCCTTAAATCCATTAAAATGTTCTTTTCATAATTTAACATCAAGAAAATGTTAAATCGATGAAACTAAAAAAATCATGAAATTTGGAAAAAAAAGAATGAAAATGTTCTGGAAACAGTCTAGACTCACCGGTCTAAAAACACTATACACTCACTGGTCTGGAAGCACTATAGACTCACAGTTTCTATAAAACCATTTCTGTGACATCGTGACAATGTAGACTCACCATTTCATTGACAATGTGACACTGTAGAATCATTGCTTCTGTTACATGATGACATTGTAGACCCACCGTTTCTGTGACACCATGACACTGTAGCCTCACCATTTCTGTGACATAGTGACACTGTAGACTCACAATATATGTGACACTGTGACACTTTTCATAAAACTGGAAACACAGATCACAGAACATAAAATATGGAAATGTGTTTGGGTTGACTCACCTTGACCTCCCAAAACAACTCAACCAAGAGATTTCAGCAAAGGAATGGTCTAGATAGGTCCGACCATTACATCAGATACCACTTAAAAAATTGTTGTCCTTGAGAATCCAATACCAACTCAAAGGGAAAACATAAAAGTGGTCATAACAACCACCAATTGAGATGTCTCTCAAAAGGGAGACGACCACATGAAGAGATAAATGAATGCCTATCTCATAAACAGAAAAGGTATACAACCACAAAAAGAACATCTCTACATGAAAAGTTTTAAACATCAAAAACTACTAGGAATTGAGCACGTATCAGCAACTCATGTTCCTAGGTACTCTGCACCATGACACCACGTCGCCACAAGACTGGAACCAAGAGGATAGAATTCCCGCCAACAATATCTCTATGCGGTTTTGGATTTCCAGAGGCCACTCCTCAATGGTCACATCTTTATAAACATCGATTTTTCCCCAATAGATAACATGAGATTCTTTATGATGATAATAAAAGAGCTATAACACCAGAAAAACATCATGTATCTGGCTCATCATTGGGGGAAGTGATACTCGATACGTTACGACTCCAACACGAGCCAACACTTCAAAATGCCCAAAAAACCTGAGAAAAAGCTTAATCCCATGACCAAACCTTCGCTGCCCACGATAGGGAGTCACCTTCAGAAACTTGTGATCCACAAATTCAGTCTCCAATGGTATCCTCCTTTGATCATCATATGATTTTTAATGATCATGCGATATCTTCATCGTATCACAAATCACATAAACCATCTCTGTTGTATTCTGTACTAGTTTTAGTCGGAGAATTTCTAAATCCTTGACCCCAGACCAGTACAATGGGGTACGACATGGTCGTCCATACAAGGCATCAAACGATGCCGTACAAATGGATGAGTGACAATTATTATTATTAGTAAACTCCACCAAGGCTATGTACCTCATCCATGAACCTCCATAATCTAGTACACAAGAGCACAACATGTCCTTTTGATTCTAGATATTCCTCTATGTATGACCATCTCTATGTGGATGAAAAGTATTGATAAATCATAAATGAGCACCAAAAGAATCCCGGATACCTCTCCACACCATGATGGTAAAACAATGGTCTCGATAATAAATGTTCTTCCTCGGGAATCTATGGTGTCTGACTACCTTATCCAGATAATACCTTGAAAAAACATTCAATGAACTTGATTCCATTATCACTATTAAGGTGGATTATTCGTTAAATAATAAACTACCACCCAAATAACGTCATGGCATCCCGGAGCCCGAGGTAAACTAGTAACAATGTCCATTGAGATTTCCTCACACTTCCACTTATGAATATCTAATTTTTGGTGCAATCCACCAGTGACAGGTAACTCAGCCTTCACCTTCTGGTAGACCAACCATTGAGACACACAATCTGCAACTAAACACTTCAGCTCAGGCCACCAAAACTAACTCTTCAAGCCTCATTACATCTATTTTTTCTAGGGTTCATCACTAAAGGAGAAATATGGAACACATTTAGAACCCTATCACTCATTGCGAATGGGAAAAATCCATCCTTGAAACAACACTTGATGTTGTTCATCCTCAGAACAACCATCAGGGACCTCACTACAAATAACCCAATCTATCCAGACCTCCAACTCTAGATCCACTAACAAGGTCTCTTCCTCCTGCTACACCATGGATGATTGCACCATTATCTAAATAAGTCAACCTCTACTAAGAAATTCTCCCATACTAATATTTAATGATGAATGTTCGTCCAATCTCTCCATGAATCACCAAGTTCATGCACTACATCACTACATTACGTCCTTCTCAGCTCATCAGCTAAATAATTCCACTTCCCTGGTGTATACGAGATTTCAATGTTATCTTCCTATAAGAACTCAATCCACCGATGATGTCGCAAATTTAAGTCATGCTTGTAGAAAACATACCTCAATCTCTTATGATTGGTTTAAACCACAAAGTTCTCTCAAATGAGGTAATGATTCCACAACTATTGTGAAAAACCAACGGCTTCCAACTCATGATCATGGGTGGCATAGTTACGTTCATCGAGATTAAAATACTGAGACCCAAAAGATATGGCCAATATCTACTGCATCAAAACACAACCTAACACCCATATGATAAGAATCATAGAAAACATCAATATGAACTCCCTATTATGAGAGATAAAAAACCACATCACTTACCAAAATTTCATTCAGATACAAGAAAGATTAATGCCTCTGACCAGTCAATACAAATACCAGATCCTTCCTTGTCAATGGTGTTAGATGAGCTGGAACCCGAGAGAAACATTCTATGAACCTAATATAGTAGCAAGTGAGACCAAGGAATCTTCACACCTCTGCTACTATCTTGGGGTGTTACCAACACAGAAATAATACTATCTTTGATGGAACCATATCTACTCCCAGCTAAGACACAATATTCCCCATGAGGTGGACATATGAAGCCCAAAACACATACTTCGTAAACTACCCAAAGAGCTGTTGTTGATGATGAACGCCCAAAATACCTTGTATATGATCTACATGCTCCTCTTCAAATGTTTAGTACACAAGGATTTCATTGATGAAAACCATCATGAACATGACCGGAAGCTCATCGAACACATCATTCATCCATCCCATGAACAAAACAAGCGTATTTCTTACACCGAACGGAATTAAAACGAACTCATAATACATATGATGATAACAAAAAATAAATCTTCAGAATATCTTCATCCATCAAACAAATCTAATGATATCCTGACCATATTGAGATCTTTTAGAACCAACTTTCACACTTCAGGTGATCAAATAAAACATTAATCTGTGTAAGAGGATAGAGATTCTTCACTGTCACTTTGTTTAGGAGACTATAATCGAAAAACAATCGCAAACTAATGTCAGCCTTTTTCTTGAACAAAATTGGTACACCCCTTGGTGACACACCCGGGCGAACAAAAACACTCTTTAACATACCATCCAGATTTTTATGTAGCTCTTGTAATTCAGAAGAGGACATCCTATATGGATACATCGAGATATTATATTCTTCTGGATGTACCTCAATCTGAAACTCGATCTCTCATCGAGAGGGTAATGATACCACCTTTTCTTGGAATAAAATCGTGATACTCTAATTAAACCCTAGGAAACACCAATTTCTAAACATATGGAGAACTCCTCATAAACTCATCCATCAAGGATGATAAGTGCGAAACATATCTCTGACCCATATGTGGGTCTCGCTCGCCAACAAACATTTTTGGCTCTCCATCAGCATCAAAAAACACCAACTACCTCCCGAATCAATCCACGGTATCCTACAAAAAATACTACTAATCCCTACCTTGGGAGTGAAATAATATGGTTTATCCATAAATATAAAAAAACTACCCAAGAGCATTGATTCCCCAGCACTAGCTCACAGTCTCTATATACTCAAACAAGTCATCTTGTCCTCTAATTGGCATACTCAACGCCAAGTGAACAGGAACCCCCTCACTCAAGTACCAAAGAATAGACAAGGGTATTGGATATTAAGGAGTGTGTAACTCCTGAATCAAACAAGTAATACACCCAAGTAGAAAAAAAAGGGTACCTCGAATGATGCCTGATCACCTGGTGGTGGCAATGCTAAAGCATGATGCTGACTGCGACCTCCTACATGACCTCTATGACCCTGATGATTACCACCAACAATACTTCACTCTAGTCTCCATGTATGGGGATCATCAAGGGGATGTCCTCTACCTACCCCATCATCTCTCTACTGATCTAAATCTTGTGTAACCTGCTGCTTCCTTAGTTGGAACTACCCTAATAGAGAAACATAGACCAGAAAACTAGGTGCACGATGACTACTCTGAAATGTCAGCCAGTCATCCTGACGATGATTTCATCCTCCAAAGAAAAACACACACATGATACATTGGAATAGGGATGTGATCTTTTCCCCCTTTAGAAACAAGATACTGAGGGCTGAGACCTACCCCCAACCAAACTAGTTTTTTTTAGCTCTAATAATTAGTAATCATGGAAAATAGCTCTACATCATGAGGAATCATGAAGTCCCCCATATAGTGATGATCATTTTATATCCAATGTCCTCTTGACAGCCTATACCTTCTCTAGATGCTCAAGATTTTTCTTCAACATAAATAGGGATTCTTGGCGCTGGATATCTGGATAAAAATCCTCCTTGAAACGCCTTTCCCTGGCCTTATCATTTGAAAAATGGTAAAAATAATACCCTAAAAGGTTCCTAAAATGGATTCCAAAATATCGAACACAAGAGATACATTGTAGATAGGTAAAGAAGATCATGGTGACTAGACTCCATTGTGGTCGAAGAAAGAAACTTGGCTCTAAACATGTCTTGTAACTCCTCCCATGAGATCATCAAATCACCGTGATCTCTAAGGAACGATAACCACCACCACCTCACTGCTAAAGACATAATCATCACAACCAAATACAACCAATTACCCTTCCGAGCATGACTTGAACTAAATCCTATATCGACCTCCTCTAACTAGTCTTACCTGACTGCATCTGAAATGCAGACCTCATTCTTCTGGTGAATCTGGATCTGAATCACTCGGTGTGTCCACCTCCATGTTTCGTCACTATCAACCTCTACCCTACGACGATTTATTGTCATAGCCTGCTATATATGTTCACTGCAAACCTAGAAAGGATTTCGACCTGAAGCCATAATGGTAAAATAAAAAACAAGTATTTATCTTAAACATGGAATATGGAAGACAGAACATTAATAAGTAAATTTTTTCTTTTATTAATTTAAGGTTAACATATCCCGAGGTCTGCCCATTCTAACAAAGAAAAAAATGAAGAATGATGCATGATCCTTTCTTAGCTATCTACCCTGTAACTAGAATCACCTTGTTTAGTAGCCATTGTAAACATAATGGTATGTCAATAAAATCATAGGGGGCCCTAAACGCCTATTTCTAAGAAGGTATCTAGTGTTTACATCACATGATAATCACGAATGACACCATTTCCATACCAACCCATGCAACCTCAACTTTTTCTAACACCAAAATCCATCATATCCCTCAATTAGACCTCTGAAGTCATTCTATAGGGGCCCCCTCACCAAAAGGTGTACCTCTCCAGGGACTGAAATGTGGGAAAGGATATAGTGACCCCGAGGTACCGCCTCGAGTAGGCCCTGTTTTAACGACTACCACTGAGATTACAGTAAACACAAAAATGAGAAGCATTACCTGATAAGAGAAGACATGAAGAAAGAGAGAGATTAGACAGGAAAATAAAATTATTATATAGACTACAATAAAAAATTAATCATAAGTACATATATTTAATTTCATGCAAAACTTCTACAACTAAATGTAAAAACAGCAAGTACCAAAGGTAAGTAAAAACAACAGCAACCATGAAGCCCAAACAACTCATCATACCCCAAGATAGTAGTAACTAGATGAAACTCCATCATGCACCAAGTGACATGAAATATAATATATATATAAATAGGGTGAGTATAACAGTATACTTAGTAGGATCATCCCTAGATCCTCTCGTGAAAAATTAATGAGATCATGCTAAATTATATTGAACAATAAGTGAAACTAACTCATCACATAAACAGGTATACTACGTTCCCAACCTCATCTTGGATACACTCACTAATTATCTTATATAATAGTGTTTAATATAATAATGAATATAAAGGGTACCCCGTTACAACTTCCCCTCTAGTTTTCCGCTTTTTCCCAAAATCGCATGTCCAAATCATCTCTCTCTAAAAAGGCTTTCTTGAAGACACCTGGTCGAAGCACCACACCATGCACCTCATGAAAAAAACCATCATGTCGGTGAAACCATAGTAACCAGGTAGTTTATCGGATCCACCACATCTCATATAACGTTTATCATATGTCAGGTATTATACATCAACACATTACATCCCATACATCGGGTATGGATTCCCAAGCCATCACACCCTATACATGGTACACCTATAATAGTCTATAGGAAACTATATCCAGAATATATGTTTCTGAATATCCATAAGCCATTAAAACTCTCTTCACAATTATATGGGGGAAAGATAAACACTGTGCGTACTAGCATAGGTAACTACCAAGAGAAGAGAGTAGGGCCAAAGGGGGTAGTCATAAATCCATCCTCCCATTACAATATTAACCCCCCCTCCCTCCTCCCAACGCTCAGAATCCCTAGAGTGTCATTTTTTCTAACTGATGGGGTGGATTAGAGTATAGAAACAAAAAAAGTAATCAATATACTATAGATCAAAACCACACTATGGACATAACCTAGTCCAAGAATTAATTGTAGACAACATCTATTGGATTCATGGTTGCAACATCTAAGACTAGGTATCTTATAAGAACACAATGATTAAAATAGATTTATTACATTATTTAATTCCCTTTTTATAAGTTTCACTTTATGTTAAATAAATCATCAATCATTAAATAACCATTAACAATTTTATTTCATTGTAATCACAGCCAAAAAACATTGTTCCACTAAATAGCAACCTCAAAATTGCGTCCCTACTAGGTCCAACCCCTCAAGAAAAAATAATTAATTCAATCATTTATTAAAAACATTATTACATTCCCATATTACCATGTATTCTAGAAAAACATGATAAGTTACTAAACAAAAGGGTGCTCCACAGGACGATTATTTGAACTACCCTTTAAGACCTTCCACTTATTGAAAGAGTATAAACCCATTCTCCCTCGAGAATCTAAACATTAAAAACATGTGTTATATATAATTTTTCTTCATCCATTTTGGAAGGAGGGTAAGAAAAACCAGTTACCTTGAGAAGTGGGTAAATTAAATAAGATAAAAATCTAACAAGGATCAGAAAGCATCCAAACAATCACATCAAACTAGTTTTATCATCCCAGATGTCCTCCCCAACACCCACATGATTAAACTGATGAACCTCTCTAATCTAGGTGTCAACCTTTACAACCACCAATGGGCCTCCCTACCCCCACATATCACAATAGATATCTCTGATCGCATCAATAAACAAGAACCAAAAAAACTATGATCATATCAATTGGGATTTTGGCCATTAAACACGGTATCCAACCATCACACACAATGAGCTATCTTATCTCAATGTATAAGGCTCTAGGCCATTACATTAAGATGGTAACTCAGAACCCTTCGAGGGGCTATCTTTTTATCATATAAATATTTCTTTAATCCATGTGGAATTAACATATTTATTATTTGTTGGTTCCAACTATGGGTAACCTAAAAAATAATGTTATCATTGCTAACAAAAATTGATAAAACATGCTTACTTCATCAATATGATGATCATCAAACTATAAAAACAAAAATTGGATTCATTTACATTCTTATTTATCTTTATCCAAACAATTATCATTTAATTCCTGATTTACGCACATTACCAATTCCCATCAATAACAAAAAGATAAACAAAGAAAGCATAGATTTCTCAGTATCTAGAAAATAAGGATGGAATAACTTATGATAGATATCAATTTATTTATCTAGTTAAACTATTTATTATGTCAATTCAATTGTGATACAATGGATTAAAACATTCAAACTATATATTTCCACATAAAATAATAGAGATATGATGAATACACTACCTCAAAAGGATTCCAATGATTATTGAACAGACTACCAAAATAGTTCATGATCACCCCTCTTAGAGTACTGTATCCACCCGAGGATGCAGAGACATGACCACACCGACAAAAACAGAATAATTTACCATCAGGAACATGGAGATAACATTCCATAATATGGAATAGATAAACAAAAGGAGATGCTCCCAACATAAAATTGAATGATCATACCTTATATCGAAGATTGATGAATATTTCTTGGTTTCACTAAAATAGGGGGTGCACAAACAGCAATAAGAACTTCATGGGGAACTAATAAAATGATGAATGTTTGATCGCAAAATTACTATTTGGAGGAAGGAAATTTTAGAGCGTCTGGCACTAGAGTACAATGAGGAAGAACAAGGGTGGGAGATATATTTTCCCTTTAGAATATTTAACAGAGAAATGTTTTATGATATGTTGGATTTCCCATTAAAAGGGAATCACATTAAACCACATGTATTGACCAATTAAATACATCCCAAACTTCATAAAAAATTAATATATGAGTTATGATCTTTGAATTAGCCTTATATATATTAAAAAGGCATTGAATAAATTTAACAACAAATAAAATGTTGTATCTGGGAAACTAAAATTATATTGAATTTTGGTAAAGGAAATATGAAACCGTTTTGAAAACACTATAGACTCACTGGTCTAGACACACTATAGACACACTGGTCTAGAAACATTGTAGACTCCCCGGTCTGGAAACACTTTAGAATTGCAGTTTTGTTACACTGTGAAATTGTATACTCATTGTTTCTGTGACACCATGACATTGTAGACTCACTATTTCTGTGACACTATGACACTTCTCTTAAAACTAGAATCACGGTTCACATAACTATAAATTAGGAAAAGTGTTGCGGATATGACACAATGACCTCTCATAACACCTTCACCACCAGATTCCTGTAAGGGATTGGACGAGAGAGGTCTGTTCCATTACACATAATAAATCTTCTCAAACAAATATACCAATTTATAAAAAGGAATATCTAAACTAGAATAGTTGTAAAAAGATTATTAATTCTCATATTAGCAATAAAAAACAATAAATAGTTGTCTTCTATAGAAGAATGTTTTTTACAAATATATTGGAAAATTTTATTTGTAGAATAAAAATTAAAATTATTAGTATATATATAAATATACTTATTTACCACGATAAATATATTACATAATATAGAGTCACATTAGATATTACCTTAACATTTATAAAATTCAGAAATAAAATATATCTTCAATATTTGATATAAATATAATATATTTATGAGTAATTAATTTAGAAAAATTTACACTATATATAACTATAACTGAAAAATAAATGTCTCTATATATATGAAATGTGTATAAATTTGTTTTTGTAAACATTAATCAAACTTCTCAATCCCTAGAACATAACATTACAAATTTCTAATATATTAAATTTAGAAGATACTATTCAACTTCACTACCTAAAGAATAATATTTAAGTAAATCCAATAATAAAGCTAATTACATATAATAATAGTAGTTATGTATAAAATAATACCATAATGGACATCAATAATTTAAATATAAAACAAACTAATAAAACTATGAAATAAATCAATACAATACAAATATATATAAATATAAAATGAAATCATATACTACGATCCATCTTCAGCGAATTCATATAGATTCATTCTAATGATTCTAAATCTATTAATTTTATGTTCATTATAATTTATAAACAATACAAGGAATTTTATCGAATTATAGAAAAATAATAATACTAGGTGTTTTATTTCGTGTGTGAGAACATTATACAATGTAATATGCCTCCTGATTATAGAATAATATGTAACATAAAATCTTCTCTATGAGGTAAAAAAATCATTAAGTTATGAATTATACAATTACATGATCAATTTTTCGTATACGTAATTACATGTAATAATAATTATCCATGGTTGTTGGATCATATTTTTTATCATATAAACTTTTGAAAAAAACCACACTCATATTTAGTATTTATCATAACACATGAATATAGTATTTCTTTCCTCAATATAAATAATTTGGTAAATTTATAGAATGAAAATCAATTAATAATGTTAGATAACTATGTACTAATGTATACAAATATTTTTATAGGATTTAATATAAATAAATAATGTGTATATTAACATAATCTATTAATAAGAAAAATTACCACACA
This sequence comes from Viscum album, assembly GCA_963277665.1. NCBI lineage: Eukaryota > Viridiplantae > Streptophyta > Magnoliopsida > Santalales > Viscaceae > Viscum > Viscum album. The sequence continues at coordinate 553,125,519 of OY728138.1, forward strand.
AAATCCCAACCAGACAAATAAATTTGTATATATGTGTGTTTGTGTGTCTGTGTCGGTTTGTTTGTGTGTGTGATTGTGTGAATTCATATTCATGTATATAAGCATCTATTATTTTATGTGTTAATGTATGTATATGTTTTATTTTATTTGATAGGTATTAGTTGATCTTTTTCATTCCATGAAGAGGATTCATAAGAACATTACAATAATAACTATTATCCACTAATTAGTTCTCACATTATAGATGCATTTAGTTATATAGAAAAAAATTAAAAAACACATTCAATATATAATTTGTGACCCACAAATTATATATGTAAATTCGTTAAAATATATATGATTTATTCTATATCATTCCTTACACTCAACAATGAGTCTAAATGAATAGTGATATAATTTTCAACTAGAATAATGTAAATGAAATCAAAATATTTAATTTGAACGACTAAATTATTAATTTATACCATTTACAAAAATCATAGTTGTGTGAATGTATATAATTTTTTAAATTTATATTTAAAAAAAAATTATGTGAAATTTTTTTGCAGGATTTTAAAAAAGAATTAATTTTTTTTTTCATATTGAAATTTTAGAATCTTATTAAAATTTTCATCAAATTTCATTAAATAATGTAATTTAAAATAACTAATATGTTATTAATATGACAACAACATAATATAAGTATCATTTAATTATATATATTTTAATAAATTACATAGTAATCCAAAGTATTTTTTAACTTTTTCAATCATTATTTTTTGGAATAAGAATCCATTTTAAAAAAAACATATTCTACTCATTAAATGTGGTTATATCTAATTAATTTAAATTAATATACATTTATTATATCAAATGAACATAATTATTAAATATATATTAATAAAAAAAATTAACCATAATTTTATAGTTTTCACCTGGAAATTAATTCATGTAAAATAAATTTTATGGCCATATAATAATGTTTTTAATAGAATTTTGAATTTATAATTTTTTTACTTAATATATAATTAATTTAACCAAATTATATAAATTTAATTCGAAAAAAAATTCAATATTTTGAATTGTGATAATTAATTAAATGTAATACGTAAACCCTTGTAAGGAAATGTCATTAAAAATTAAATATTCTGCAGATTTTAAATGAGAATTATCATTAATAGATCATTAATTTTTATATTACTAAAGAAATATTAAGAAAAAACCAATACATTACATGTGGAAACTTATAATCAGTGTCAATATGTTTCTAAAAAATTCATAATAATATAACATAAATTTTATTCATGAATAGTCTTCAAAATTATCCCCTTGATCTCATACTTGTCTCAATTCCCCATTAAATCATGTGAGAAAACATAAAACATGGGATAATAAAAATATATAGTAATGGACAAAAATGAGTGGAAACAATTATTCAACTAAAAACCCATTAATAATAATTTTTAGTCATTCATTTTTACAATGGAATATGAATCATCATTTCAGAAATATCATTGTCTTATATTTTTAAAATAAATCACTTGTCATGAAAAGTCATAATGAATCATATAATACATAATTATGTAACATTGAAAATAATTATACTCAATTGGAATATCCATGTGGTTGGATTACATATGAGTCACTATGACAAATGAAAATAACAATATAGTCGAATTCAATACTTTTCAATCACACAAACAGAAGAACCATATGGTCAACTTCCAAACACAATGCATTGGAAGTTATAACAAAACCACCAATCCTTATTATATCACGAAACCACCCAAATTTGGTTTATCACATAAACATCCATAAAATATTAATGATCATTATTTAATCATAAAACATTAAATAATGAAATTTTAAATATGTAACTCTACAAATTTCATTTACACTAATAATATAACTTTTCATGCTTTTAAAATAATCATTCCATTTTCCAATCTAATTATCAATATCATAATACAGTGGAAATAAAAGATAGGGTTTGATTACAAAAATAATGTCCTAGATAATAAACTAAATATCCCAATAGAATAAAATTTTCCAGTTTAAATATTTTATACCAATATAATTATATATGTTAATATCTATAATTATAGAAAAGAATATTAATTTAAATATTTAATCATTTATATTTTTTAATAAATGTGTCCCATAATACTTTGAAATATTTGAATTATAAGACCCATGATGGAATATAATTTAAATAAACATTAAATAAAATAATAATAAATAAATTAATAATATGAAATGTAAAATGGAATTAATATAAACATCATAAATTAAGGTGACTATATAACATAAAAAAATTCCTCTATGAATGTATATTGAGACAATTTCCCTTATATACGATCGTAAATAATTTACATTAGAAAAAAATTGACTGTAATTAAAGAATTAGATTTATTAAAAATTCATGTTCGTATGAATATACATTTTTAAATAAATTTAAAGCATAAACCATATAAAGAAATATATTAAAATGTAAATCCAAAAAAACATTTCAAACATTGTTTTTAAGTTAAAATTTACCTTACAATGTTTTCAACTAATTATATATGACATTTATATTACAAAATAATAAACCTATGCTAATTATTTACATTATTTATTACCTTATTGATGTTTATTATTAAATTTACATAACTTATTTTAAATATATAATAATAATTTATTTATTCATTTTGATGCCAAAATGTTTTGATAATGTTCAGTACAGTTATCAAAAGTGACATTGCTATGATGTCTATAGTAAAACTATTCATTAATAAGTCATATATAAACTAATATTAATTGAATAATAATCATTATTATACATATTTTATTCTTTTAAATCCATCAATTAATATTGGTTATTAAAAATGAACTACATTACAATCATGGATATTGTAGGTCATATACACACATGTGTAACACTTCCATTTTTCATTGGTTGTTATGGAAATGAGTTATTGATCATTATATAATTCCATAATGATACTAATATCTTTAATATATTAGTAATCACTTATATATATAATCCACATGATGTTGTGATGGAAAATCAATCACATCACTTCGTGGAGGTGAAAATTCCCACCAACACATGAACAACATTATCATTTTTCTATTCATATAAAAGTAAGAAATAATATGTCATAATATATTTTAATACGGATAATTATTTTATTAATATCATATATAAAACCTATTTCCAACATTATATCAAGTCATGAGAGATGATGGATGAATACTAATTTCATATGTTAATGAGGCGAAAGTCCACTATACACTGGGATGCAAACATCATTTCCCATTTGATGGAATGATATATGGAATTATTTGTTATATTAAAATTATAAAAAATCGTTTTATTGATGACATTTGTTCTATTATTTTATCATATCTAATTAATATTTGAAATAAGTGGATGAAATATCAATACTAATACACTCTTTTTAAAACAATACATCATCTTTTTTATTCCTTCTTTGATTAACTTCTCAAAACCACTGAGGATGGTATTTCTACTAAATTAATAGACATAAAATTTGGTGATGTATTATTCTATCTTCTTTCAGTATATATTTATTGATGGAAATAGTTTTTTATATGTTATAAAATATAATAACAATTGCCCTTTTAGAAGAGGGTTATGACACTCTAAGAATGTTTTAAATATATTAAATTAATATAATTTTATTTTTTATACCAAATGGATCAAACTAATTTATTTGAAATATTTATTTTTTGAAATACATTCACCCAATGAAAATTTTACTTTTTATTACTTTTCTTAATCCTTTCCCATTTCATTTAACCCTTATTTATGATTTTCAACTATTATTGTGAATCTATTTGTTTTTTCTATATGAAGGTTAATAAATTTATTATCAAATGTGAGATAAACCATAAATTATTCATTGATTAAATTTTAAACATTATCAAAATAATTATTAATTTTTTTATATTATAAATTCAATTTCATTTAATTAAATATTATTTATTTTAAAATATCATTAATGTAAATTTTGAAATAATTCATTACATGACATCATAAAAATCATTACAAAAAATATATCTTGACAAAAAACTGTTTTAATACATCCCCAATATGTGAAGGTTATATTTCAATTTCATTTATGACATTACGTATCGAAAAATATATTATTTTTAACAAATTAAATACCACTGATTTTATATTTCCATTAATTAAATAGTTAATGCATCATCATTATAGAAACCATTAACTTAATAATTTAGTCTAAAAATAATAATTATATATTACCCTTTTTAAGATAGATATTTTATATTTCAATAGACTATTTATATTCAACCATGTCCCCAATATAATCCCATATTAAAAATATTGGACTTTTTAAAAACAATGGTATGAAAAGATTTACTCATCTCTGAATAAAATATTTTAAAAGGATATAATATCATAAAAATGACTTTAAATGGTCACACAATAGATCATTTATTTAATATAGATGAAATTTAATCATCCAATAAAAATATGTAATGTTTTATGGTCTTTTTCTTATATTTATAATACTATTTTTACCCTTAATTACCTGATTTACTGTTAACCATGGTAACAAAAATAACTAAAGATTCTATTCATATTGTGAATAGGAAATATGGAACTATTTTGAATTTTTTTAATTTTTATTAATAATATTTTATCCAATTTTCAAAATTCAATATACAAATGTGGATAAAATTAATTTAAAATTAATCCTAGAGATCAATTATTAAAATATATTTGAAAATTGAAAATTCCTAATAATTAACAATTATTATATGTCCAATAATAACATGAAATTAATTATAATGACAGAAATATCATAATATTTTAAAAAAGTTATATAATTATACTTCAAAAATGATAAAAAATTTAATTTAACAATAAAATTTATTTTGTTGAAAATTGTGTTTTCTACTACAATCGGTTATTTTTTATTATTTATCAAAACATTAATCGTCTAAAAGAATATCATAAAATAATACAGTTATTAATTTGTTGTTTTATTTTTACATATTATTAATATTTTGTCAGATAAAATTAATAAATGTTTGAAATTATTATTTTAAGTAAAATTTAACATTAAAATGTGATAAAATTACTTTTAGAAAAATAAAACATTTTTCCCAAATTGTTTGATTTGTTCTTATCATATTCCTATCAAAAATATTAAATTAATTTAAATTGTTTATTTTATATATATAAAAAATATAAATGGGTTATATCTGTAATATTAATTAGTTTAATTTATTTAGATGAATCACAATTCAATTAAAGAATATCATTTTTTTCACAAATAAACATCCTTTATATACAATTAGTCTTTAATTTAAGTTGTAAATAATTGGATAATATTTAATTAATATTATAAAAAAATTAAACCATGCATTAATAATATATATAATTAGTTTCAATCCATCCTTTCAATCCACTAGGATATAATTTTAACATAATAATATCTTGTTGTTCATTTATGCTTGATGTGGCATATAATGTATGATATTGATCATATATTTATATATAATATTTTTGGGATGATACATTATATCTCATATTAATAACTGTTTTCACACCATCTAAACATGAGATAAAAAAATATGGTCATGACTTTTCAAAAAACCCTGGTTGAAATAACACATCTAATAAATATTTAATGAAACAACTACATTAAAAGAAATAAAGGGAAGTACGAAGTTCACTTGATATGACAGCATCAATGGATCCTTATAAGAAAAAATAGACATGGAAGAAAAAAATTATCTTGTGTTTATGGTGAGTGATAAAACAAATGGAAATTATAAATTTATCTTTCACATGACCATAAACTAATGATGGGGTAAATAATAATTGATTTCATAGAAAGAAAACTAATCAAAAGGCCTTTTTATTTAAAAATAGATTACATATATTTGATGAATTAAATTGTTTCCTAGAGTTATAACCTATAAATAAATAATTACATGACATTTATAGATTCATTCTTTAATCAGATTTTGTCACAAACTCATCTTATAACAAAAATTTAATTTCCTAAATAACTTATTCCCCATCACATGAAAAAAACTCATAAATAAACACAATCAGAAACATCCCAAAATAAAATCATATATTATCCCATGAGAATTTTCATACATTATTTCATTAATAAAATCCCATAGTATTCTAATTTTCTTAAACAGATATAGCTCCCAAAATAGTCATCATCCTTCAAAATAACAATGATAACCAATTCACCAAATTATTTTGCATTAAAAAAGTCCAAAAATAAATCTATTCTTAAACTATAATTTTATTAATAGGATATAAAAAGTTATAATAATTAATACATAACATAGTTACGTTGTTGGGGATGATCCTATATTACCCATCAGTTTTATGATTATTTGATGAGGAATAGTCGGGTCTGACGATTTTTCACCCATCATTTGGGTTGTCCATTTCATAATACAATGTTACCATAATCATTATAAAATTACATAAATTTTATAAACATAGTAAAATTATAATATTTCAAAAAATCCATGGATATCAAAGATTTCACTGTTAATCAAAAATGTAATATCCAATATTTATTTCAATAGTAAATGTTTCGAAAATATCATCAGACACCTTAAAATTACTTAACAAAAACACATATAAGGAATTTCATAATAGCCTAAATGATGATAACCCCTAAAAATATTCACCTATAATGATATCCATTACTCTTAATAAATAATATTAATTTATAATGTCTTATAAACAATCCTCTGAATCCAACTCAATGATCCAGACTTTAGAAATTACTTATTCAACTGTGTTTGAACTGTATTTCTCAATGAAGGATATCTTCAGTATACAGTTTTACAGAATTATAACAAACTCTTACATGGTAAACCCACATATTACTATTTTAAGCATATACCATGTAATCATTTATTTCAAAAATCCATTTCATTAAAATAAAATAGGGTTTCTCATAATGAAAAATATTTACAAATAACCTCGGATCCCCTAATTTTTTATATTCCCTGTAAAATATGTTGAAAATCATTTTAAAAATGATATAATAAATTAATAATAGTAAGGGGCATAAAATAAAGTAAACAATTAATCTAGTAAAAACCAGTATTTTAAAAAAAAATCATTTTACCCTAAAAATGAAATCACCAATTTAAATATATCTTTATATTACCATTTGAAAATAAAATGATTTTCATGAAAACATATATGTAAGAATATAAGATATAATATGGTAACATGATATATAATTAAAATCAAATGGAATAACCTTGTAGCATAAATATATATATTAATCTATTTAAAGTGGAATTACCATATGGTTGAATTCCATACTTTTTTGTCATAAAAATGGAATAACCATATGAAATACTTATTTTAATAATTAATTGGTCGATATAACATAATCAACCATCGTTGGTTTATCCCGGCACCACCCATCATCAGTTTTATCATTTATCCATCCATGAAATGTCTAAGAACCATAATGTAGGCATTATACAAGAAATAATTCATTTTTGAACATTAAACTCTTAATATATGATTTTGAATCATATGAAAATATATCTTGTTATTTAAATAATCTATCCATTTTCATAAATGATTTTCAATAACAAAATTTTCATAAAATGAAATAATAGGGTATCATTATAAAACATAACATCTTCTAGAAGAATCTAAAAATAAAAATTGATATAAAATATTCATTTATAATCAGTTAATATCTATATAAATATGTAAATTAATACTATTAATGAAGGTAATAATTTTAAATTTAATTACATGAACATTTAAGAAGGGTTTATTAAGTCATATTTTCCCATGCCACTTTGAAATTTTTGAATCATATTCTCCATAATGGAGTAAAATTTTAAAAAACATCAAATAAAATGGTAATAAATAAATAAATTTATTTATATCTCAAATGGGATGTATATAAAATTTATAATAGAAGGTATGTGTATAAGAGAAATATACTACTCAATGAATGAATATTCCGATGAAGTATCTCACAATAAACATAAAATATTACATTTTGAAAATAATTGATTGAAATTTGAAAATAGTCTAAATAAAAAATTCATGCTCAATAAAATAAATTTATTAAATTTTTTTTAATAAATTTACCTAAGGGATAACTATCCATTAATGTAAAATCCTAAAAAAGTTAAAATTATGTTTTTATGTTAAAGAGTCCCTAACATTGAGTCTGAATCACCACTTAGAATAATTATATTCTTAAATAATATATGTCAAATAATTATTTACATAAAGGACATACATTTTAATTTTTATTATTCACTTTAAATTACATATTATAATTTAATAACCATTACTTTGTTTTTTAACTTCACCTTGGAAATTTTTATATTATTCGGTACATGAGTCAAAAGTGACTTTCGTATGATGTCTATTGACCTAATGGTCATTAGTAAAATCATCTCCATAATAATATTCAAAAATAAAAAATATTTAGAGTGTATAAATTATAATTTTAAATACATAAATTAATTTTGGTCATTAAAAATGGAATAAGTTACAATCGTGGAGAAGGTAGGTCATATGCACGCATGGGTAATTTTTATATTTTTCAATTATCATTAAATAATAGAGGTAAATAAATTTTTACCTTTCTATAAATATCAATATACCATTAATATTTTTTAACTCGTTTTATATATTATATATTTATTGTTTTGAAGAAATACTAACCACATATATATGTTGAGGTGATAATTTAAACGTACGCAAATACGACATTATCAATTTTATGTTCATGGAAATGTAAGAAATAAAATGATATAATTTATACTAAGAAATATAAATATATAATTAATATTATATGAATACTTTAATTACACTATTATAACAACTATTGAGAGACTCTTATGGAAAACAAAATTCATCAATTTGTAATGTGGTTGTGCGTCTTACACACGAACAATAACATCTTTTCCCATTATATGGGAGTATATATGAATTAATTGAAGTTGTCAACATAATAAAATATCCTTATATATATTATATTGGAGATATTATTTCACCAGGGTTGAATAGTATTTGACTATGGTGGAAGAAAAAGAAAAGGTGAAACTTAATTTCAAGAAATATCTATTTTATAGAAATGATTCGTTTCATAACACATTTAGAAAACTATGAATTAGTTTATTACAAAAATAAGATGCGTGGAATGTAAACTGTAAATATAAGAATGTTTTTTTACAAATATCATGGTTTAAAAAATAGTTTTATAATTATATATAAAGGAGAACACTAGATTCAATTTATTGATAGTGAGGAGGGGTGCTAATTAAATTTTTAAATATATTACATAAATATTTATTATTTTTCAATAAAAATGTATACAATATTATTTATTTAATTTTTTTATTTAATATATTCATAAAATGAATATTAGTTGATTGTTTCCTATTTTTTAATATTTATTTTTTTTCATTTAACCCATATTTAGTATTATTAACTCTTACCGTGACATCATTTGTTTTATCTTTTTCCTGTGAAAACAGTTTCAATAAGATTCCAAAGAAACCATAAATGAATAATTTATGAGATTTTAATAATTACCCATATCGTTTTTAAAAAAATTAATATTTTCCTAAAATTTATATTATATTATAAAATATTATTAATTTAAAAAGATAAATAATGTCACTATTTTCATAATTCATTAACTCACATTTTCAAATTATCAAAAAAATAATTTTTATTTGAAAAAACTCTATTAATAAATCTATACTATTTCAATTTATTAAATTGAATCCTTTTATTAAATTAACTACTAGAAATTATATTTATTTAAATATTTTTAATATCATTTATTTAATATTTTTATTAAGTATACAATTATTTTATCACCATTGTGCAGGGCTTTATGGTAATTTTTTCCAAAAAAATTAAAAATAAAATAACATGATAATAATTAATATTTTATATTTTAATATAATATATTTATGTGGAAATATATTTTATATTACCACATTAAAAAAAATATTTGACTTTTTAAAGACATTAGTGTGAAATGTTTGATTCTACATTGAATAAAATATTATAATGGTCATCATATCATCTAAAAAGGAATACATTTTCACATAAAAGATCCTTTATATACTAACTATGAAATATACTCATTCTAGAAAATTTGCGATTGATTTTGGGTCATTTTGTAATATTTATAGTATTATATTTACCCATAATTATGTGATTTACCCCTAAATGTGTTAATAAAAACATCTAATGTTATTATTAATATATTCGAAAAACAAAAGTTAAATATTTACTAATTTTGTGAAATATTATTGAAAATATTAAAAAAACATTTTAAAATTTAAACCACATATGTTAAAACAATAAATTTAAAATGAAACACATAGATAGTTGGAGAAAATAGGTTATTTAATGTAAAAATGTTCATAAGTTCATACAATTTTTATATCTTACTTAAATATTAAATTGGTAAAAGTGTACTATATTTCATTACATGATATAAAATTTATCTATTTATAATTTATATTCAATTAAAAATATAAATTTTCAATATAATTTATTTAGTGAAAAAAGTAGCTTTCATTTAAAATCCACAATTTTTCACTATGTATCAACACATGAAACTTCTCAGAAAATATCATAAAATAGACAAACTTAAATTTTTTACATTTCACATTCAAATAAGAGTATTGTTTTTTTAAAAAAATTTAATAACATTTTGTAATTTTTTTTATAATATATGTATTCAATTAAATGGTGGCAAAACTAATCTTTGAAAAGAAACCCATTATGAGAAAAATAGAATTTGTACAAATACAATTTATTAGATGGATTTGAAATTGTTTTTTTCATAATAAACATAAATATTATTATTATTATCACTCAATAATAATGATTACTAAAATTTATTATGGTAAAATTCCATTCCATTCAATGAAATAGTTTTTTTCTTTAAAAATTCAATATATTAAATTTTTTTCCATTAATGTTTAATTTTCAACCAAATAATTATTTTTATAAACATTTTTATACAATATTTTAATATTTAGTTAATGATATTAATATCTTCCATTATAATATCTAGGTTAAAATGGAAAAATAATAATGTTTAGTTGTTATTATAATCTCAATATGGCATATCATGTATGATATTGAACATGTTTTTTTACATTAAAATATATGGATCTTATAAACATAATTTTTGGTTTTAATAAATATAGAAATATGTAAAATTTTGATTCAGTGGTAAATGTTATAATGAGTATATCTGGGGGGTTTACACCATCACACACGGGTAGAAATTTCCCTAACACATATATAGTAATCATTTTTGGATGATACTTTAATGTATCTAGTTCATACATTTAATATTGTTGATTTTTGTAATTCCATGTATGTTCCTCCTTTATGTTTCTAAATATCCTCCATTCAACATTATTCACAATATTTGTTCATTCTAAGTCGACCAATACCTACCCCAATACCATACATGATTACTTCACCTCATACATGATCATATTTTCCACTCTAATGTCTAATAAATAATTTCCAAAGTTATATGCCAAAAGGGGACTTTAAAAGAAGGAGAATAAGTCTTAACCGATATATTTGAATTTATTAATCTGACACAACCCTAAAGAAATTTAATATACAAAAACATTGTCAAACATGTATCACAAATATAATTATATTTTATAATTATTATTAGAAAATTATATTCCTCATCCTCTCCAATAAATATGAAACAAATGTGACTCTTGTCCGTACATGTGTTCAACCACCTCCACAAAGTGATTTGATTTTTTTTAAATCACCCATCACATTTATAGATAAAATGATAGACATATTAAATCTATATGATATTTATTACATATTTATAACTATGGTATTATACAATAATATTTATCCTTATTTTATTATTTTCATTAGAAAACAAAAGGAACATTTATTCATACATATATACTAATCAAAATATGCAAGGATAATGATATAATTATCACCTAAAAATAACTTTAATAATTAATTACTAATAAAATGTAGTTGAAATTATATTATTCGGTTACATATTATATTATAAGAATTAATAGGATTATTTAACATAATTATAAAAAAAAAATATTATTCTTATTACTGTGGTCGGAGTGATTACGAGTCTTGTCTTTCTGGATTTTTGGGTTTTATGCTAAAATCCCACTTTTAATGATATTTCAATTACATTAAATTATTAGAATGAAAATAAATTATCTATATCTTATAAATATAATCAATTTTATTATTAACTAGTAAATAAAAAAATTACATGATTCCAATTTCATTTTAACAACTCTATATACTCAATGACATGAACAAAATGTTTTGAGGACATGGAAATTTGATTTACTATTCAACTAAGAATCGTTTTTTCCATATAAATATATTTAGAACAAAATTATAAATGATTTAAAGATTATAACATAAATTTTTGAGGACGTTTTTAACCATGTATGGAATTCTAAAAGAGGATTACTAATAATCTTCTTGACATTTTATGAATATTAATTTTTATATTAATATTATGAATCATATATTAGTATTATTATTCATCAAATAAAGTAATTTTTTCACTATAATTCATAATATGTTGGATGATGTATTCATTCAATGATAACATGTAAATTTTAATGAATACGATATAAATTATATTTTTTTTAAAATTAATATATTTTAAATATGTGATTTCAAAATGAAAATTATATTATTCTATACAATATAAATTTAAACTTTTAATAATTTTTTTCCTCTATGATGAGATAATTTTGATGTGATATATTTTGTACAGGGGATAATATTCATCAATACGATAATATTTCTATCACATTATTGGAATTTGGTATGATGATGAAATCATTTTGAAGACAATTTTCCATTCCATGAGTAATGATATGATGAAATTGTAAATGTTTTAATGATATTGAATAATAAAAATGAATGGATTATATTTATATGACTAATTGGAATTCTATGTCTATTATATTAATTGGGTGAAGATTATTGTTTTATTATCCTAAAGTGAAAATTATTGGTTATCCAAATAACAACCAGGATATATGGGAGTTTTTTCCAATACCAATTAAGGTGGATTGGAAGTCATCCCATGCATATCAATTAATGAATGTATTTGTAGGTTTACTTGACCTATTTTTTATTAAACATTAATTATACAAAAAATAATGCAATTTTTTTTTAAATAATCGTATGAAAATGTTATTATATCTATTATCAAGCTTATTGATTCCATTATGATGGTTGTATGATAAACTAAAATGAATAATTTTAGGGGTCCAAACTATGATATATGAATTACTATATATATTATTGAAATGGTAGTCTCTTGTTCCCACACCCTATTCTCAAGTAGTTTCATAAAAATTATCACTCATTGACATTTCCTTTTTACGATGTCTTTGTATCTAACCCCATGATTCATTATTTATTCTTTTCCACAAAAAATAGGAATGTTTTAAATGTGATATTTCAAATAGGGGTTCTCATTGTCAATATATTTTTAGAGACATAATTTAAATCATTTTTATTCATGATTTTTTAATTTTTTTTAAAGATACATAAATTTTATTGTTTATGTTTAGTGTGTGATAATAAGAAATTAAATTTCATTTAATAATATGTAATAATTATGTATGCAATGTTTTTGTTTCTTTAATTAGTATCTATGTGAGTATTTGTAATTTTTTCATACTAGGATGAAAACAGAATAGTGATATCACATATGTTTTTCATACATAGAGTCAAAATTCTTATTTTATGAAAACTAAAAAATGTGGTTTTCCTATAAAATAAGACACTAACTCGATTCTACCATGTGAATGTAGTTGTGGTATAAATCCACCTTAGTATTGTAACTCTATATGGGTTGGATTTGTTATATTATTAATCACCACTAATTCAAAATGATGGGTTCTAACATTAAACACCTACCACGACTGTAAAGTTGAATATTCATGTGTTATGTAATATTTTATATACGATAATTGTGAATGATTTGAATAAATAATTTATATTTATGTTGAATGTTATTTCTATTGTGTCATATATCCAGAATTAGGTTTCAATATTTTGATATCCGATAAATGATTTTTATGATTATATGATTTCCCACTATTAATATTTATCCTCATACTAGAATTTTTGTATTTATTCAGTGAATAAAAGATGAAGTAACCATGAAATAAAAGAATGTGTTGGGAATGTTAAAGGTTTTCCCCCTTAGAAACCAAAATTTATGGGAGAATGAAACAAAAATCAAGTAATTATACATAAAAAACTATAAAAACATGAATCTTTATGATAATTCAAACATTATATGTAGTAAACAACATTATATTAAGTCCTACATGAGGAAACACTATCATTATTTAACATTTACTACTGAATAACGTATTCATGAAGAATATATTAGTTGAACTAAAATTATATATTGTTTTCTATAGTGTTCATTGAATTCATATGATTTTTTATATCTTAAATATTTGGATGGTGAATTTGATCAATGTTTTAATCTTATAAAAACATTAAGAAATATTGTGAAATAAACTATAAATGGTTGGATATGTTTAGTAGGCTTTTTTCTAATAAGTACAATCATTTTTATCATTTTAAAATTTATTATAAATTTCATTAAATAGTATTGGTGGATAATGAATATAATAGTACATATTAGGTAAATTATAATAAAATTTATGATATATGTATATGGAATAATCATTGAACCATAATATATGATTTATTGATTCATCAATGGATTAAAAAAGTCTATTAATCTTATTTTTAATAAAATCCTACCATTATAATAAAGAAATCATTGTATGTTCCATCAATATATAAATAGTCTAAAGTCATTGATCAATCCCATGGTTTTCATAAGAAAAATTTATGGAATTTATAGTACTTTTTAAAAAAAAATACATAGAGGGCATACTTTATGTCTCCCTTTATACTATATGTTAAGAAATAAACTTGGAGGAAATATTAATAAGTGGACTATTGAATATTACAAGTGTTGAACAAATTTTAATTGGGAAATCATTTCCCAAATTAATCGGATAAAGATAGAAAACCATTTAATTAGAGAAAAATACCCATAGAATTTTCCAGTAGCACTATAATGATTAACATGCAAGAAGTATGGGAAATATGATTTAAATTTCATCATTATTAGGTTATATTATGATCATAGACATTTTTAGTGTCTTAATCATAGAGTCAAATTTAAATCTAAATGAATAACTATTGTCTAGGTGATGTATGAAAAATATATTTCTCAATATTACACATACATTCTAAATTATATGTAATAATATATTATATTACTTTAGATAATCCTGCCCTTTTATATCCAATATATTTTCTATGTGTATCACACAACCACCTAAATTACTAGATGATTAATTATATATAAAAACTCATAATGGTGTGAATTTAACATCTCAATTCTTGAATTTTTTACCCAATTGAAGTATGTTGTAATGTGATTCTAAAAAAATTAATCTTCCTCTAGTTATGTTCTATTTAAATTTGGGAATTAATTAAATTTATTAATATATATTTTATATTTGGTTATGCTGAAGGAAATTCATATTTCATATTTCTATTAAACCTATGATTATTTATTTTTTATGGATGAATATGTGATTTTAATAGAAATTACATCTATTTTATGGTCCATCATTATTCTTCATAATGTTTAATTATCATATATATTCTAGTAAATAATCATTATTTAAGAATTTGTTACTTTACAAGGGATTTTTTTATTTCAATAATATTTTCATAGTATTCACCAGAATTGTGATGTTGCATTTTTAATAGAAACCATACATAAAGATAGACTTATTTCAATGATTTCACATTTAATATACTATCATGAGTAGATCTAATTAATGGTAAATAACTTGTTTATTCATGATAATGGATTAATTAAATATGGTTTCTTATCATGGGGTGAGCCTATTTATTTAGTTAAGATGAAATATGGATTCAAGTGACTCTACGTTGATCATCAAGAACATTCCAATATCACAATGAAGAATATCTATATAATTCCCTTTTATAAATTATTTATTCCTTGATCATGGAAATATAAATATTTTTTCATGATTTGTAGTAATTTTGGAAACTATCATTTGGGACTCAAATGTGAATACATAACCAAGAAAACTATATTTGGGTATGTGAAATATAAAATTATAGTTGTGACATTTTTAATTAATAATGGCCCACAATATTATGTTAATAAATGGAAACAATCATTATATATTAGATTTTTATATTTATCATTATCTATATAGATGATATTCTTAGACATTCCAAAAGTAACGATCATTATGAAAACAACTTCAGGATAGTACTTTTGATCTTAAGTAAGCATAATATCATTGAAAAATATACCTAGTTTAAATTATTTTCTCAATGATTTTTCATTTTTTGGATTACATAATCACATTATAAGGAATATTAGTTGATCCAAAAAAAGATAAATGTTTATGGATATTATCATAAACCAGCTATGATGACTGATATATGTTGATTTGAAAGATTTAATGGAGATTATTGATTATTAATGACTAAATAATCATGAATCATATTTCACTCATCATATTAACATTGAATTGAGTAAGTTATATTGAAATGATGAATGTGAAAAAATATTCATGGACAAAAAATATAGGGATGGTAACTTACACTAATCTCATACTACCCTATAGTAGAGAAGTATTTGAGAATTATAGTGATGTTATGATGAAGGGGGTGAGACTTATTCTTATGAATAATGTTATATTTATATGTAATATCTCATTATAAATAATAAATAATGAGAAAAATAACCCGACTCCATATGTTGGGTAAGATGTAATATTTTTTATGGTAAATATATAGATCAGTTATCATTACGATGAAATCTATTCCACATTTAAGGATCATAAATTTTTAATGTATATATTATAATAGAAAGTGTTTAATTTTTACCATATCAGATGGAGGATGTAAAATAATGATTTTAAATGATAAATATAATCATACTCTTGAATGATGACTATAGTGACTTATGCTTTCACCTTAAAATATAATAAAATTATAATTATTAAAAGATTAAATTAAAGATACAATACTAGTGGATTTGGAAATAATTGACCATGAAATATTTAAAGACGGAAAAAGAAATATATTAAACAAATAAATTTTTAAACCATCTATACATGTAATAATTACAAAGGTAGAGAATGAGGTTTTAGGGTTAAACAATTAGTGAAACAATTTCCTGGATTTAATGCAGAGTGAGAAGGAATGTAAAGGTTTAATAAATATGTGAATGTTACATGAATACCATAAATAAAGAAAAATGTATTTGAAGAAGACCATATGTCAGCATTATTTATTTATCATTGAAGATTGAATATATTATGGGATATGATAGAGTATTTTGTAGTACAACATAAAAAGAGACATCACAATGTGTGTGTCTCAATTGATGGTATGTCATAATTTTTTTTATGTGAGATAGAAGCCTAAGGGGATGGAAAAGTATCACCAATAGTATAATGGATGTGAAAAAAACATTACCATAATTTTTTTAATGGTCCATAAAAAGCATCATAATGTCATAATAATATTTATGATATAGTCTATAACTATATAATGACCCCAAATTACATTTATATCTGATTATATATTAATATACTTATATGGGATTTAAATGATATAAATTATGTTATTGTTAATGTTGTATAGGGTTACTCATTCTATTTTATAAGACTATGTTATGAGGTTTACATCATTTCTTGGGAGAATTATTCAGAAATATATAGATATAGAGTTATTATTGAACAACATAACATCCTGAGATGAATGGGGTATACGAGTAGACCATTTTATCTTTGTATGTTATGATATGTTTTAGTTCTCTAAAGTATAATGGTAGTCCGGATAAAGTCCTTAATCTTGTTGAATTCCTTAATAATAATAACTTACACTGAATATATTCATAATGATTTTCAATAATTCATATATTGAGGGATACGTGGAAAAAAATAATAGTGGGATGATGTAATAGAGAAAAATATAGTGGAACTAGAGATATATTTGGAAATTTATTGTAATTTTAGAGCCATTTATATTCACATTATAGCACATTAGAGTCAATAAAATTTGAACTATAATAATCATTAGTGATATAAAATTTTTTACGATAATTAGAAGCCAATAATGTTAATTTATCTATTCAAGAATGTTTCGAGATTTGAAATAAATGGAATGACAGTCCATAATTGTGACAAAAAATTTGAAATTACTGATTAAATCAAAAGGGTTACCTATCCCTTTACTATTCAACCAAACCTCTATGATGTTCCTAATGTTTCCATAAATCTCAATAGAGGAAGTACATACATGATCAATCACATGTAATAAAAAAATATGTTATACCATAGGAGAAATATTTTACCTTTGTTGAAATATAGTAATATATATATATTCGTAGAGGAAATTATCTATGGAATAAGACGACCCACATCATCAGTGTTTTATAGGAAAAAATAACATTGACCAATATAACAAGTAACCCAGGGAAACAACAGATTAAAGATACCCATATATATTTATATTAATTTGGATTAATTATAAATGATATATTTAGTTTTATGGTGTAATAATGTTACACCCCAAGATTTTATATGAATTTTACTTGTAATAATTATGATATAGTTGAGATATTTCCTTTAACGCAACCCCAAGTCTAAAATATATAATATATAGTATACCATTAAAAAAGTCAATAATTTGAAAGGTATAGATAGTAATTACCATAATAATAATAATATATTTAATTGTTTCATATACTACAAATGTTTATTTTAATTTATAAATAACAAATATCTAATTTTCTATAAAATCTTTTTATGCATGAGAAATTGGTTCCATTAAAAATTATATTTATTTCATTTTGTGAAAAATAGTATAATTAATTACTAACATTTTATAATTTTTATTTGAGGGAATTAACATCATTATTGTAATAAATATTTATATATTTTCTATTGTTAAACTTTTATTTTATTTTTTAATAATTATTTGTTCTCCAAAAAATAGTGGAAAATGTATATTTTTTTAATGTGTTATTTTATTCATTAGATCGAATAATTTAAAAGTCAAATTATACATTAAATTTTATCATATTGTAACATAATTATCATTTATTTAAAAATAATCCATTCAATTAAAAAATCATCATCATTATAAATGAAATTCATATATGTTTCTATTTTGACATAAATTGGTTTTTTCTCAAAAAAATTATATTGAATGGAATGTGTTATCATAGTTATAAATTATATTAATCAATGATTATTAATGAATTAAATAAAATTATTATATTATAAATTGAATAAATTATTTATACAATTAATTTAATATTTTTTAGAAGGAAATGAATGGAAATGAATTCTATTTTATGCTTCAAAATGAATTTTTCTGAAATAGGGTTTTATTATGCATTTTTATGCTTAATGAATATTAAATTCTACAAATTAATGAAATAAACTCCAGTAAACTGGATTAAAACATTTAAATAATCATAATTAATTTCATTCTATCATTACAATATATATTTTTAATATTTAATTTATAAAACTCTAAAAAGTATCTATATTGTTTTGATTAAAACAAGTATAAAAGGGGTAGGGACAAACTCAGATATAAGGAGTGGAATATGAAATCAACTTGGTTCATTATTATTTAATATATATACTAAGACCTTATAGAACCTTAAATGATAAATATTGTCCATTTTACCTCTTTATTTTGAACGTGACCTCATATTATTGAATTATTTTATCTAATTCAACTTGTGTCGCTCCTCATACATATACAAGGGATTCTATTCTACTCACTTAAACAAAATAATTATTATTTATATAATAATAATTACCTGAAAAGATACTATATTTATTACCCACTACGCCATATTCTATTTTTTCCTCAAAATACCAATCATTCATTGTATAAGGTGTAATCTAAAAGTGAACTTTCAAATAAGAGCATTGAATATTAATGAAGATCTTACATTAATATTTCTCATCCAACTCCTCTAAACATAATAAATAAATAATTAAATGATGAATATAACTTCATTAATATAATGATATATTTTTATGCTATTGAAACAACCATTTTCTATATTTGTTTCATTAAATGGTAATTCATTTTATTTATCGTGATTACGTGTATAATATTTCCTTCACATAGAGATGTGATTAATTTTATATCAGTACATCAAATATATTTATAAAATAAATATCTCTTATATTTCACATATAAATATTATTATTTATTTATAAAAATTTTCTTTATAAATATTTCCATTTTAATTGGAAAATAAAAAAATGTTTAATATGCACATCGACTACTATCTCAATGAATGGTATAATTAATTTTTGTATCTCTACATTATGGATGTCTATATATATATATATAATATTAATATTATTATATCATGTTTAAAATTTTCAGCAAGATAGATTCATGATCATGATACAAGGTCTATAACAACCAAATAGAAACATACTTGAAATTGTATCTCTTATAACCAAAAATTAATATTTTGGTAAATTTTTCATTAATGGGTGCTAAAATTTTATAAGGGAAAAATATATGATAAAATATCTATTCATATATTTCAATTAAATATGTAAAATAAATTTTAGTATGTTTTTAGGGGTTATTTTTATGAAAATGTAATTTTTACATGAGTTAAAAACTTTCTCTTATACTGTCATTTTCACCATCAATACTTGTGACTTAGTTTTACATGTTAAAATTACATTATTTTTTCCAAAAAAAAATCATTCATTTTATTCTCCTATGGATATTTATTAAAAAAATCATTTATTTCATTTACCATTATTTATGTACCTAAATGATAGAAGGAATGTTTTTAATTAAATTTTTTTTTATTCAGTCCTTAAATTTTTCTTCCATTGTCATGTTTACATTCAAAAAATATAAATAAGTTTATATTTCTGTATATTATTTTTTAATACTTTTTATATCTGTGTTTCCATTTTTATAAAAATAATTGAAAGGAATAAAATTTTCATTTTCAAAACATCGTACATTTTACCAATTTTGGGAATACATTATTTATTTTAAAATGAATATAATTTTATAATTTTCCACCATCATGATTAATCATTTGTTTCATGCAACTATTATCGTTCTAAAAAATAATTATATAATGAAATGGTTTTATTAATATTGAAAAAAAATCCTATTTGAAATAATTAATTTCCAAATGAAACTTATATCTTCCACACAAAAATATTCTAGATATCCATTATTGTAGTTTTTTAACAATGAGGTCATTCAATGTAGTATCATAAAATTTAAATTGGATATGATTCTATGATACCATACTTATTTATTTGTTTGGATGATTACTGATTGTGATGATGAAACATTTTTTGTACTGGATAGTCTTGGATGACATTAAAAATGATTTCATACTGTTGTAGAATATGTATAAATAGATTATGATTTTTTATGGTGTATGATTTATATTTATAAATGTCATTACATTAAGATGAAATTTTTATGTTCTCGAAGGTTAAATGGGAGGCTATTCCATGACCAATGATGGAACAGAACTGGTTATACTATAAAAAGGATTAATGAATATTTTTGTATAAATTTTTAACTTGATGTTTCTATGAATAGTATTATGCTACACATTATTATTAATTTATATAATATTACCTTATAAAATTTAGCTATCTAATGTATAATTTTTTCGATTCCTTTATGATTTTTGTCTTCTAATTTACGAATACTTTTTCTATGACCCATGATTATGATTGATTAATATATGGGTATATTTTTAAAATTTTAATCTCTTGTTATCATATAAATATGCTTTATGTAATTCTTAAAAATGTTCCATTGTTGATACGTCCCTAGTTTACCCAATCTAATAATCAAATCTATCACATTATTATTCCTAATTTTCCACATTACATAATGAATAAATTTTAACTGTGATATGCTTAATGGGGGTGATAAAAGATAAAAACATTGTGTGAGATAAAGTATAATTGTATATATGAATTTTAAATATATATCTATTTACAAGGACACTAAATAAATACAGTTTTATTGTAGATAACAATCATATAAAGTGATTATTGATTTCAACATATTTAATAACTATGGATGGATTTTATGGGTCACCTTATATATATATAATTTATCCTTATTCCATATTATAAGAATTGATGACTTATTTGACCAAATTCATGGGGCACAATTCTTATCTAATATTGATCTTCGATCTGGTTATCATCAATTGAGGGTGAAGTAAGAAGATATTCCAAAAACTGCCTTCCGATCAAGATATAGGCATTATGAGTTTGTTGTTATACCCTTCGAACTGACTACTGGACCTTCTATTTTTATGGATTTGATGAATAGGGTCTTTAAAGACTACATTGATTACGTATTGATATTTTTTATTGATGATATTCTGATATATACCAAATGTCACGATGAGTATGAAGATCATCTAAGGGCTCTTTTACAAACTCTAAGGATGGAGAGGATTTTTGTGATGTTTAGGAAATGTGAATTCTGGTTACAAAAAATTTCTTTATTTGGGAACATTGTTACCAATTGAGAAATCACATTTGACCCTATAAAGTCAAAAGATGTAATGGAGTGGCATCAGCCTACAACAATAACTAAGATTTGAAGTTTCCTTGGATTAACTGGATATTATAAGATGTTTGTGAAGAAATTATCATGACTTTCTAATCCATTAACCAAGATAACTTGTAAAGGGGTCTAGTTCATTTGGACAAAGTAGTGTGAGGAATGACTCCAAGAGCTTAAGAAGAGATTGGTTACTGCAACCATGTTAACTCTGCCCTCAAGTGGAGAAGGATTCGTTATATTTAGTGATGCATCTCTAAAAGGGCTTGGGTGCGTCCTCATGAAAAATGGAAAGGTCATTGCTTATGCATCTCGACAGTTGAAAAATCATGATAAGAATTATCCTACACATGATCTAGAGCAGGATAGAGTCATTTTTTATCTGAAGATATGGATGGGCTATCTTTATGTAGAGAAATGTGATATATACACAAACCGTCAATTTTTGATGTATCTTTTAAAAAAAGGAATTGAACATGAGACAAAGGAGATGGTTATAACATCATAAAGACTATGATTGTTCAATTCATTATCACCCTGGATGATCAAATAAAGTTGTTGATGCATTATGCAGGAAAGAACCAGTTGTTCTTTCCATTAAGAGGATTCAAAAAGACCCTTTGATAAATGACCTAGTAAATCTAGACATGTGAATTATAAGGTAAGGGACATCATCAACCTTAACCCAAATGATTTATCAATTGTCATTACTATAGAAGATCATGAAATCCCATAAAGAATATACTTTATTACAAAAGAAGATTGAGGTTCTAAAGGTTGAAAAGTTTCTTTAGTTCAATATTGATCTAGAATGTGTACTGAAATTTCATACAATCCTATGTGTTCCATCTATTCTGGAAAAAAGAAGGAGCGGATGGATGAAGCTCATTGCTCGACATTCTCTATACATCGTTGAAGCAGAAAAATGTATCGGGAACTTCGTGATCTTTTTTGTTGGGATAATATGAAAAGGGAGATTGAGGACTACACTTCAACGTTCCTAGTATGTCAGCAAGTAAAGGCATAGTGACAACTTCCTAAAGGGGTATTGAAACCACTACCCATACCAGCATGGAAGAGGGACAATATCACTATGGAATTCATTATTAGTATTCCGAGAACTTCCATAGAAAATAATGTGATATGGCTTATTGTGGACCATCTCACCAAGACATCCCATTTTATCTCTATTCGGGATAATTTCTCTCTTGATCAACTTGCCAGGATTTAGGTGGAGGAAATGGAAAGGCTACATGGAGTTCCACATACTATCGTATCTGTTCATGATCCGAGGTTCACATAAAATTTTTGGAGAAGTCTTCAACATGCTCTGAGTACTAAATTAAATTCCAGTATGGCTTGTCAACCCCAAAATGATGGTCAATCGAAATGGACTATTCAACCACTCGAGGAAATGCTCAGAACATGCTCAATAGAATTTAAAGGTTGTTCGGATCAACATATCCCTTTATTTTAGTTCTCTAAAAATAATAGCTTCCACTCGAGCATTCAAATGGAACCCTATGAAGCTCTATATGGGAAGTGATGTAGAACTTCTACTTTTTGGGATGAAACTGGTGAGAGGAAGCTTCATGGGCCTAATCATGTCCAGGATATGACTGAAAAAGTCCATCCCATCCAACAACACATTAATGCTGCTTAGAGTTGGTAGAAGAGCAATGCTGACAACCATTGAAGGGGCGTGGAGTTTGATGTATGTGACAAGGTCTTTCATTGTATATCTTCTTGGAAAAGATTCATGTGGTTTGGGTAGAAAGGGAAGCTCATCCCTAGGTACAATGGCCCCTATTAAATCCTTGATTACGTAGGAGTAGTGGCCTATCGGCTTGAACTTCCTCCAAATCGTGCACATGTTCATGATGTATTCTATGTATCCCTCTTATGGAAGTACATATATGTCCCTTCACATGTACTAAACCCAGAGGTGGTACAACTGGAACATGACCTCTCTTATGAAGAGCATCCGGTGAAGATATTGGATCGTAAGGACATGTTTCTATGTAACAAGACTACCCACCTTGTTAAGGTGTTGTGGAGGAACCACAAATATGAATAAGCCACATGGAAACCAGAAGACACTATGAGGCATAAATACCCGCACATTTTCTCTTCTGAGGTTATAAGTTAAATATTTCGGGGAAGAACATTTTTAAGGGGGGAAGAATGCGACGACCCGACATTTTTTATAATTATTATTTCCTATTTTTTGCCTGTAATTTTATATTTTACTCAACATAACTATTTCATTTAATGAAATAAGTATAATGAAAATGATACCATTGGGTTTTGACTGTTAGATTAATGTTGGTCAATATGACCGTTGGAAAATAAAATCTTAATGTTGTGTTATGTCTATACAAACAAGTCATATTGGTTAATTAACACAGAAGGAAGATATGATGGCCTCATCCAATATTCTCGGGCAGATTGAAGACCATTTTATGGAACTGGGGTAGGAGGTAGCTCCAGTGGGCTTTGCTCTGGACCAATCCCAAGCCGAACATCATATTGTGATGTTGGAACAGAATTTCCTTCGAGAGAAGTTCAAGCATATAGAAATCACTATTCAGGAAATGTTGGTCGAGTGACCATCGGATTCTCTCACCTTAGCCCACCATACAGCTGGTTCCTATGCCGGGGTTATAAGGGGCTATGTAACGAGACCATAGCATCTTTGTATAATCCTTTGAGATAAATAAAATTATGATTTCTTCATTGGTGAATTTTGTGTTTTTTTCAGATGTCCGGAGAATATATATGATGTATAATGATGAATTTTGGGAAAAAGGATATTATAAAATATTTATGTAAACCTTAATTAATTAATGATGTGTAAATATTTTAAAAAAATGGTCTTCTGCAAATGTGTTCAGTAAGAAATTTAGATTCTAATAAGTCCACTTATTTTTTGGTGAATAGTAAATTATGAATAGTGATTTTATACTTATGAATTGTAATGTGACTAAATGGATTAAGTAACCACACTTAATAAAGTGTTAATATAATTTGGGCACCTAGATTAAGTAATGTGATGCAATAAAATAGGTAAATAACTGTTTCAGAAATTATTACTTATGTATTAGATTTCTCGCGTGAATAGTGATTTTTATTTAAAAATATAATTAAGAATATTTAGAAAATTATTTTTATAAAATGATGTTAATTTTATAATTTAGAGCATCGATATTAGGCTAATGTGAATTTTTGTGATTATTCTGAAAAAGTTGAATTTGCAGTAAATAGTGTAAATAACAGTTTTATGTTTTGGGTGTTTAATGACATCCTTAAAGATGTAATAATTATGTAATAATTATGATCTTCTTATGAATAGTGTTATATTCTATGTGATTTCCCATGTGGCCAATACCAAGGGAAAATACCATGTGCATGCCCATGGTTTAGCCAATACCACTAATGAGGTGTCCATTGGCAATTAATGCTTTGTTCTCTCAATTCCCATATAAATACAATGACTTTCCCTCATCCTTTTCATTTTAATATCATCCTAAACGATGTTATAGTCTTATTACCTCCCAAGGAGTCCTCCCAAGGTGCTATAAAGCCTCCCATGGTCTCAAACATCAAGCTTTCGAAGTTACTATTCATCGTAAGGGATTCTTTTACACTCCTCTTTTAAGTCATGAATTCGTTTATGTTATGACTTATAGTTCCATTTTATTATATGGGGGTTTGTTTTTATATATCATTTCTACATTACATATCATTTCCAAATTATAAGATAACCCTTTACACTATCATCAATTTATTTTCATAATTTTTAAGTGATGCTGTTAGGCTGCCAAATTTTTCGTAAATGAAATCACACAATCTCTTTTCATTCATGCTTATTTTCATGTGGTATGTAATTAAAATATTCATACCATGTCATTATAACTATATTATTCTATCTTTAAACTTTATTATGAATTATTTGGTGACCCATTTTCCCTCTCTTTTCAATGTTTTCTAAAACCATGTTATATAGCAGTTATGTCGCCGAAAGTTTCGTCTCAAAATTTCAATATCTTTCTGTCATGAAATTCTATTTTGTATTTTTGTGAATACCAAGTACTATATCATTTCTATGGGTGTTCATAAATATATAAAAATGATGTATTTTATTATTGAATTGGCATACATATAACACTCAATCCCTTTCCAGGGGTTATAAATTTTATACTGATCATATTTTTAAGAATATTTAAAACGTCACTATTTTGAAATGAAACCCATTTATTTTATTATCTAAAGGTTATTTATGAAATATATGATTATGATCTATGTAGATCACATGGAAATAAAGACATATTAAGGGTGATCCCTGATAGCTGTCCAATGCATTGTGTACAGATTTAATCTCTAGAGATTACTAGTTTCACGATACCTTGGTGAATAACCTTGTTAAATTTTATGACACCATGGGGATGGCCCATGTTTATATGTTCATGAACGTCTAAATGAAATGTGGTAGCCACATATTAAAGTATGTTTCATGTTCTTTTCATTATGATATTCCTATACATACATTTCTCATATCTTAATGTTTTTATTCATGTTCTTATTGATATCACAAGTAAACTGATTCCTTGTTTACCCTTACTGGGCCTTCTGCTCACACTTTACTTCGATGTATGTCACCAGTATATGAGATGAAGTTATTATACATAATATGAACACATGATAAATCCTTAAAATTGGAATAGAAATATTTTTTATGTTGTTTTCATAATTTATGTTTCGGATTTCCAAGAACAAGACTTTAAAGATCCTTCTTTTGTTGAATTTAATGAGATGATATTAAATAAAAAGGCGGGATGTCATAAATATTAATGAAAAATAATCAACCCAATATTTAGTATGAGATGTATTTTGATGAATTTATGAATGAAAAAGTATGGGATAAATATATGGATGAATGATTAAGAGCAGTCATAAGTCATTCAAACTATTATATATTTATAATTAAAATGAAATAATGATTTCATCAATATATTAACAAAAATTGTGTGTAAGTTACTAAAAACATGGTTACAGACCTACATAGAAATTTATTTTACCAATAATATATTAGTTATCCAAATTGTACATTTTAATGACATAAATTTTTTGAAAACTCTCTTAGAAATTATTTTTTACGCAGTTTAACACAATTAGGTACTCGATGCCCCTTCAATTTTAAAACATACTCATTTTTCCTCCCAAATAATTTTTATATTCCCATTTAAATCATTTAACTAGTAAAATGAATAATTGATATAAATATGACTAAAAATAAAAGAATTTAGAAAATGATGTTGGTCGTTACAAAATATATGCTACTGTGTTTTTTTTCTGTAGAATAATTTTAAATAATTAAATATAATGTATACATATGATTGAGAACAAAAAATTATATTATATTTAAAATATTAATCTGTAAAGGGAATAATAGATTGGATGATTCAATACCTTTGGGGACTCTTTATTATCTAAATACAAGATATGGTTGTTACAGTTCTCTCTATTAAAATTAAATACGATGTTTCTCTAAAGATGCACTGGTTGAAGTAAAATCAATGTAATTTATATCAAATATCAAACCCAATAGTTTACAAAAAATAGTAAAATAATTAATAATATAGAAAACATTTACCATATCCCAATGATAATACAAACCAGTCCTCACATGCACAGTTTTAACAGCATCAAACAATTGGTAAATACCTTTTCAAATAACTAAAAAAATTAATGAGATTAGTAAGAAATAATATCATATAAAAATATAATAAATAACAGATAGAAATAATATGTTTAATATAAAAACAGTTTCACAATAATGAACAAAAACATGCTATTTTGATTTTCCATAATATAAATTAAGTCGAAGAAACCCTGTAAAAAAATTCAACTTTGAAAATTTAATATTCAAAATGCAATTAGTGAATGAATGTTAAATATGGAAAAAAACTAGAACATATTTTAAATAACAATATATTTTTTTAAATTATTTGTTATGCATTTATAAAATATAAAAAATGCAATATTTGCTTTTTAGTTGAAAAAACATTGGGAATCATGATTGGAAAATAAAATTTACATTCCAATAATAAATGAAAAATATTACACATTTTAGGTACATCATCATGAAGCTTTAAATTAATTGACCTAAAAGTAACGAAATTTAATTTAAAAATAATTGTGATATCTTACATTATAATTTTATTTAAAAATATATTTTAATTTATTTCAATTTATATATTAAATTAACACATACTAAAAACACATAAATATTTTACATGTTAACATCCAAAAAATTTATTATATATACTGTATGTAGAAAAATATTTAATATCACAACTATTATAAGTATTGCATATCATTTACTAATTAATTAAACATATATTTATTTCCATATATGTTTCAATATAATATATTAAAAAACTATTCATATGATATTTTGAAATAAATTATATCATACTAATGATATTAAGATACTCTAAATATTCATGAGCAATGATGAAACTACTTTTTTTAACACCATTACACTCATTAAATCTTAAAAAATATTAATCTTTTTAAAATACAATTAATTGACGTTCTAAAATTAACATAATAATTATATAACCATTTATATTATAATATCATTTTCCCTATTGAAAGAATTTCATCATAACATATTATTTAATTTTTGTAAATCCCATCATACTTCTTAAAAATTTCCAAAATTAAGGTAACATGTTATGATTATTTCTTAAGTATGTCATTTTATAATTGATGTCAAAATAAATATAATTATATTTAAAATATAAGAAAAATTCCAAGACACGATACATTAAGAAAATTTATAAAATTAATAAAAATATAAACTAGAAATATACATTTTTAGGTATAAATCATTTAAATTCTATTATTGTTTACTAAAATAAATAACAAGTCATATATTGAAATTTTTCGGTGGAAATTTAATAATATAAAATTTATTGTAAATTCCAATTCAAAAATACAAATATTTTATATTAAAAAATTGATAATGTGATAAATTATTCCAAAAAAGTCAACTCAATGGGATTTTTTTTCAAAAGAAATTATGAATAAAAAATAACATTGTTGAATTCAACAATGTTGGAAGTAGTTCCATTTTTTAATTATATGAAATTCAATATAAATTTATTTTAAATAATTTTGAAAAATATAAATGTTTTTCCAATAAAACAAAATTTAATATATATCAAATAAAACTAATTTTCAAAAAATGTATCTTATTTTTCACATATCTGGATAAGTTTCATAAATTCAAATTAATTAATATGAAAATTCAAGTTCGTTAAAAAATAAATTTATTAAAATCATTGAAATTTTTAAATTTTTTTGAATTAATTTTCTATCATAATGTGATTTATTTTTAAAAAAAATTAAATGAATATTAATAAAAATAAATATATGCAACAAAATAATAATCAAACAATTACCAAAATATTAATTAAACATAAAAAGAGTAAAAAACATATTATATTCAATGACATTTCCAAAATTTAATATAGATATCTAATAAAATATGAAACATTTGAAACATCATTGATTTTAAGAAACATGCATGTTAAATAAATAATTTCCCATAAGATAAAAATTATTTTTTTTAAAAAATTATTTTTAATTTTAGATAATTAAAATGAAATTTACTTTTTTCAAGAACATCATTAAAAATACAATCAAAATGAAATAAAATATTAACAATAAGGATTAATAATAGTCTACCAATAATAATAATATAAATATAAATATATATTAGTCTATCAAAAGTAATCCCATAGAATTATTCAAATCCTTTGATTGTGATGCCAAAAAATAAAATACTATGTATTAATAAACTACATTACAACAAAAAAATATAATAAGAAAATGAATTCATTTTAATTTATATGGGTGTATAATATATTTAAAATATTAATTTAATAACATGTTATGTAATAAAATACATTTCATTTAAAAAAATAAATATAAAAAACTATTTATTTTACTATAAAAAAATTTAATTTCAAATGCATAACATTTTGAACAAATTATATTAAAAATATAAAATATCAAAAATAAATAGACACTATGAAATCCATTTCATTTTTTTAAAGAAGTACAATTAGAAATATTAAGCACCAAATGAATAAAAAATAAAAAAAATACAAAAATCATTTTATAATGTCAATTTAAAAATATTATTCAAATTAAAGTAAATATTAAAAATAGTTTAATGTTATTTTTATCTTTCAATGACAGAAATTGTTATTTATGTACGACCACTATATAATATATCAAAACTCATTCCCATTCATCATTTAAATTCTAAAAAATTAATATAAAAATTTTATAGTCTATTTTCAAAATATAAAAGAATCTTATGATATATTAAACATTGAAATTTTTAATATAGGATTCCGAATATAAAAATTAATATTT
This sequence comes from Viscum album, assembly GCA_963277665.1. Classification (NCBI taxonomy): domain Eukaryota; kingdom Viridiplantae; phylum Streptophyta; class Magnoliopsida; order Santalales; family Viscaceae; genus Viscum; species Viscum album. Next base: position 553,156,717 of record OY728138.1, read on the forward strand.
ACTAATAATTATTCATTACGTAACTAAATAATAAATCAAATATAAGATAAAAAATAAATTAGTCCTTGATGAGGCCTGAGGTTGTCACGACCTTCAAAACTACTTTTATTACTCCTACACTAGGACAATGGTACATGGTCGATCCACAGAGAAGGGAGGTGAGTGAATTCTATGGTTTATTAATTTTAAACCCCCATTGTTGTCAGTAGTGGGGAAAAAATCTTCTTAATTTTTAGTTTTTATATTTTTTTAATAATGTAGCATGAAACATGTTTTGGAAATTCCCTGTTACCTATACTGTAAATGATACAACAAAAACAACATAGTGTAAACTATAATAACTGTAGAATGAACCAGGAGTGCTGATGGTAGATCAATACATATTCTCGAGAGATTTAAACCTTAATAGATTTATTGAATGATCATCTTTTGATTAAATTCCCACCTTAAAAATTAATTGTTAATTATTCCTCGCTAGAAGAAATATCACATTGTAATATAGTTATCGATGTTCGCCACATCAAAAACAACAAACATCAATTTGATAAAAGGTTATCGTTGGAAAACTATATCGCTGAGAGTTCTCATGATTTAGAATTTAAAAATTTGATGAACTATCTCAAGGATCGATCTCGCCAAAAGATCATTGATTTAGAATTATGTTCTTAATGGTTTTAATTTAATTTAAAAATCAAGAACCAGATTCAATCTCTCCAAAAGAATCAGATTCTCATTGAAGAAATTAATTGAAGGAGATAAAACATTAAACCAATAAAACTCAAAATTCTTGAGAAAATGATACCCAACTAAGATCATTGTAAATATTTTAGTATCAAGTACAATAAAAAACATATAAAAACAAGGGAAAAGAGAGATCATCCCTTTGAATATGATGATCGAGTACTGCTGCTTTGCTCCTGCAACTCCAATCACTGGTACTGCTCTTGGTGTCTCCTGGGGGTTTTGCTCTCTAATAGTGTGGCATGGAATCTGAATGATCCTCATCATCATCTACTACTTTTTTTCTTTTAAATCCTCCTCTCACCAGCTACCCGTCACTACCCATTCCCACCGACATACATTGGTTATTTAACCTTTGACCGCACACGTGCTTTTTTCGTGACTAGCACGTCGCTCAAGTTTTTCTCACATATCTAACTCCGAGTGAGTTAGTTATGTGAATCTGGACGTAATCTTGTATCTTGAATGAACTTTAATAGTTATAAAAGAAAAATAATTAAATAATTCATCATTTAAATATTAATTTTTTAAAAATAAATGTTTAATTAATGTAGGATCAATTGTTGTTGTTTTAGGATCAGATTAATTATTATTATATATAAATTTAGTTAATATATTTTAAATTCCTAATTATTTAGATCTATATATTTATTTATAATTATTACTATTTTCAATTTTAGTTTAATTATTATCTTTTTTAGAAATCATAAGATTTATTTTTATTAATATTTTATTAATTATTTCCTTCCTCCCCCAATTTTCTCTTGTTCTGCGTGTGGGGGAGTTTTCGAGAAACATCAGTGAGAAGATTCAGAAGGTGACATGGTTCCTCAGTTCCTTCAGCGGCTCGGAATCATCCGCCAACGGTGTGAAGTATCTCTAGCCCCCCACTTCCAATGACTCTCCTCGGCTACTTCAGGCACTTCCAGCAGCGGCGCAAGTGATGGATCCTACAAGAACCCATGGTGGAAAGAAGAAAGTGGAGTGGCGTAGACTCATCTACCACCTCGAGTGGATTTGGGTAAGATTTGTGTCATACCTTCTCTAGAGGTATCCTCTGCAAGCCATTGTTGACACCAACTACAAGTCACAGTGGCTCGACTCCTTGGCTCCAGCAGCACGGCACAGTTGACCAGCTCCCTCGTACAGACTTCAGGGTTTGATTTCGGTTTGTGTGAAAAAAGAGCTTCAATTTAGGAAAGTGATATGATTGTGATTATGGTCATGTTTCATAGCGAGATACGATGATTAAAATCTATATGAGAATTTATTTTGTGTTAGATTTTGCAGCTATGTTTGTGTGTTACGGCAGAAGAAATGGTGAGTGGAAGGAACGGGAAAGGGGGCTAATAGTGATTCGCAAAGGGAGTGAGAAGAGAAGATCACTGAAAAGGTCACTGATGTGCTAAATAAATAGTATCCAGTAGACTAAAATTTAAGGATATTGATACATTAAAAAAAGACCAAATTTTCCCCAATGAAAGAGATTAAAATAATAATAATAATCACTGGTGGAAATAAATAATTAGGCAACCGTTAGTTTGAAGTAAAAGATTCTGTTAGAATGAAATAGAGGTCAACTATAAAACTAATGTGTTTATCTATAGAATGGGGAAGTGCTAGTTAGGGTTCACCGATAGGCATAAAGAAAAGATCACAATTACATTAAAATAAAGAAAAGAAAGAACCAGTGCGAGGGTCACCGGTACATATAAGTAACGGTGAGGTGTGGGGGTCACCGTTACAACTAAAGGTCTCTATTAGGATATAAACTTACGCTACTGGTACACAAAATGAAATCTCACCATTACTCCAAAAGAAAATAGTCATTGTTAAGACTAAAATAAATAACTAATTGTGACCTTCAAAAATTAAAAACACATAAATTAAACATGAAATTAAAACTTAAGTAAAAGAAATAAAATGACTTAGAATAATTAATTAAAATAATTATAAACACCATTAATTATGACAAAAAATTTTATTATCCATTAAAACATTAAAATTTCTAATTGAAAACACTTAAATTGTAAACTGAATAATTTTTAAACAAAATTTATAAAAGACTAACAAAAAAATAACTAAATAAATTTATTACAGAGTAGTAGAAAATAGAAATGATGAGCATCGATGACCCAATAAGTCACCGCTAGTTCTTTTCTACCTCACCGGTAAACTAATATCAATAGAAAATGAATTAATAATCAAACTACATACATAAAATAATATAATTAATTTTTAAAAACTCTTAATTAATTAATTAGACAACTATTTGAACACATAAAATTAAAAGTAAACTATTTAATTTAATTTAAAACACAAATTATTTAATTAAATGATTAGCAATATGACTAAACATATTAATAAACTTTTTTAACCTATTCTAATGTAATTAAATTAAAAGAATAAATATTAAAAAAATCTAAATTATTTAAATAAAATTACATTGATTAAATAATTGTTTAAAATAGATATTAACTTCTTTAAAAGTCATGCAGATTTAATATAACCATACTATAAAAGACATAATTAAAGTCGATCAGTTTTTTAAGATTAAAATTATTATTTAGATGACTAGAAATAATTAATTAATTATAAAAATTGATTAATTAAAAAATATAACTATAAAAATACAAAAGTACAATTATTGAGAATAAAGTGATGAAATAATTAATTAAATCATTAAAAATTAAGAAAAATATGTGGCAAAACTATGAAAAAATAAAGCCACATCAAATTCCCCCACACTTATGCAGTGTTTTTCCTCAAACATTCTAATGTATTATTTTCTTCAAAAAAAAGAAAAAATTATTTATGATTAAGATCACAATGTAACCTGTACATAATTCAAAACCAAGAACAATGCATAACATCAGTCTATAAGAAAATGAATTACTCATATGAATCGTTCCTATAACAAGTACTCAAGGGTAATTAAAAAAGCTAAGAGTCATCAAGAAATAAAGATTTCATGCCTCATATGTGATACAACTTAGTGAATAACTTAAATCCAAGATTATGTTCAATGTCCAAGAATAAAAAGAGGTATAATATCATTGTAATTAAGACCTTAACCAAGGAACATTGTACTTTGACAAGATCCTAGGTTCCATAAATAATTAATATTTTTTGAATCACCTTATTGATTAAAAATAAATGATTTCCATAAAAACCAATTGACCCCTTCATCATATGTCGTTCATCATTCCCCTAACCTTAATGAGCTAATTTTTGACCCTATACACTTTATTTTATTTTTTCCAAGCCATATATCATTGTGCTAAGAACTGTGCAAAAGCAATTATTCATGATAAATAGGGGGCTTAATGTTAACAGAGATACACCCAACATCCAGGGTCTTAGAGACTCACTGTGGGATCCCAGATTCCCAAATTAATCCAGTTTCAATAGATTTTTATCAAAAATAATTTACATTTTCCCATTAAAAAAATTACATTTAATAATTAAAGGAAATTGAATGAAGCCTCTATAATCAAAATCAAAATTCGAGTTCGAAAGGTATAATCATAGATCCACAAAAAAGTAACCCATAACACTTCTAGAAATAGACTCTAAACCAAATTTCCATCAAATCACCAAATAGATATCACTCATAAATCATCCATTATAATAAATTTTAGACATTAAGCAGTTCTTAACTACAATCAAGGTACAGGTACTAAGGAAAAATTTAATTGAGTACAGTGTAAAGTCTAAAATTATGCAAGAATTTTAAAAAAACATTATCCATTTTTACAAGAAGTTTGAAGATGCAGTGAGAATTGGTGGGATTTAAATAAAGAATAGTTTAACACAATCCAGAATTGACACCCTCTCCCAAACCTAAAACCCAAACCTGTCCCCATTTTTCACTTCTAAAGTGCAGAAGAATAATTAAACAATTATGGTTCGAAACAGATTTTCAATTAAGCATATTTATGACATGTAAAAATGGTGTTAATGTTGTGTAAATATATTTTTTGACACAATAAATAAATTAATATTAGATTAATTAACAATTATATGCATTAACATTTATGTCCAGTGAAATATAAGGTGTTGGTTCACAATTAAATGGGTGTAAGAAAGTTTAGAAAAATTTATTCAGTTAGATATTCAATAAAGTAGACAAAGTTCACGATAATCACCCTAACATTAATCAGATTTAAGTGCCCATCATCATGTACCCCCCCACCCACACACACACATTGTTTAATGCAGTGAAAGAATTTTAATAACAATGCTATTCAGTTTCATACAGTGAAGTACATGAATATATTTTTTATTTACATAGTGACACAGAACAAAATTCCATTCCAATACGATAAGAATATTAATAATATGTAGACTTTTTATTTTGGTAGCAAGAAAAATAAAGTAATTTAATACAGTTGAAATCATGCAATGAAATTTTAAGTACACATGTACCAGAATTTCTTAAACAAGCACAAAACATGAAAACGTTCATAACCAGCATATAGAGTACATAAAAGGGAAGACAACAAAGCATCACATTATTCAGTACAATAAAAAATGTAAAAAAAGGAGCATGGCTTGACTGATAAGAAAAAATGAATTTAAATTCTTCATTTAGACATTATTTATTTATTAATTTCTATATTTATTAACATAACTAAAACCATGGTTTGCCTCCCATGAAGTGCTAGATTTATAGTCCCCAGCCGGACTAACCTAGAACTATCCCAAATAACCAGGTGGATGTGGTTTTCATAATAAGAACCACCACATGTGATTGGCCCAATTGTTTTTAACAGAAAAATAATAATTGTGGGCTCTAAAACTAAACACAACCGAACTATCATATCCTATAAAAATCCCTATGAAACTCCCTTTAATAGTTGTGGTCATAGTGTTTTCTACTTCCATAATAATTTTAGACATTTAAATATTTTAATAAACATGAAGGGAAATCTTATAACTAGGTGATTCAAAGGATGTTGCATTGACCATAGATTGATCTCTCCTAACCTCAACATTAAAAAATTCAAAATCAAGGGTTCATTTGGGTAAATTCTTGAGTAGCATGTTCAGGATGAGATTCACTAGAGTGATGAACAGAATTATGAAAAATGTACGCCATGACTAATTCTCCCTCTGGACTACTATCAGTATCATGAAAAGGCTTATCTCCATTCACTGTTGAGGATGTATGCGATTAATAAGGAAGATAGTTTATTTTATCACAAAATAATTCAGGTCTAATGATGTTATAAATCTATTCCAAAAGATCATCATCTGTTAACTCACACTAAACATCTACTGATACAGCTAAATCAGTTCTGCCACCATCAAGTGTGTGTTCAACCTATCGTTCAATTTCATGTTTAAAAGACACACTTTCTAAAAACATGTAATTTTAGTGTTGTAATTAAATTTTAGGAGATTAATGGTACAATTCAATTTCAATAAATTCACTTTATAGAATTTTCAAATTAAGACAATTCACCTCAGGTTAGCCAACACTGATTTCCATTTCATTACACAAAGTTTCATAAAAGTAATAACTATGAGAATAGGTAAATGAGAACTCATCAGTTAGGCTTTCTTCAAATGTAATTCCTTCATCCTCATCATACAACAACAATTAAAAATATTTTGGGTTTACATATTCAAAACATGGAAGAAAAGTGGTCAGATAATGTTCAAATATTTCATATTCCATGTTATCTAGTATAAGGTTCTCATGAAAATTATACCCAATATCATGTTCAGACTCATTGATCACAAAATTAAAAAAAATTGGGTGAAGAGTTTTTTACTTTCATGTTTTCAATTTCATGTTTGACATCAACCCGAGTGACTTCCATTTCAAAACTCCTAATACAATGTTTTTTCTATAATGTATGAATTATGAAGAGAACTATGAATTCCTTATCAATCTGTTTAAATTCATCTTCAAAATTGTTCAACTCAACATTATTAATGTTCATTCTGGGGTCTTTATCAATGTGTTCTTTGTTTAGGGAGTTGGTTATTTCTAGATTTGGTTCAACAGATTCAGATTCTTCAAATTAATTGGGTTGTTGTCCAATTTCATGATCACTTTATTCTTCCACTGGATTTTCAAATCTTTTAAAAACATTTTTTTTTATTTTCTTCAAATTCATAATGTTTTTAACCTTTTGTTGTAATTTAAAATGCATGTTTTCTCATATTTTCATTCTTTGGTCTCTCTCATGAGAATCTCTGAGATGAATTTCATGGGTTTGAGTTAACAAATTGTTAATTAGATCCACACAACATCTAGTTTATAATCAATAAGATAACTTTTAGCAACGGTGATAGGACTATACTCATGTTTTTCATTTTCTTAAATGTAAAAAGTCTTGTTGTGGATGTTTATAGACACACTGCCAAGCAGTATGTCCATAATCACCACAACAAACATAGTAAGGTATAGTGCAGTAGTTCGAACCTTCATAATGATCGATTTTTTTTATAAAATATTCTTATTAAACACACATAAGAATTCAAATAGAACATAAACAGAAAGCACATTTAGGAAATGTTCACAGATTTTGAATTTATTTTGTATATTTTTTAAAAAAAAAGTTTTTTTAAATGTTATTTTTTTTATTTTTTTTAAACCCCAGACTCTCAGTGCGTGCCCTCTACGGCAACGGTGCCACATTTTGATGAGGCCGGAGGTCATCACTGCCCTCAAAATTAAATTTATTACTCCTACACTAGCACAGTGGTGTGGGGCCGATCCACAAAGAAGGCAGGTGAGTGAATTCTAAGGTATTTGAATTTCAATCCCCCACCGTTTCCAGCAGTAGGGAAAACATCTTCTTACTTTTAATTTTTTTCATTTTTTTCTTTTTAATAAACAATTATGAAACATTTTTTGGAATTTCTCTATTACCTATACTATAAATGATACATCATAAATGAAACAGTGTAAACTAAAATAACTATAGAAGAAACCAGGAGTGCTGAGGGTAGATCAAAAAGTATGGTCGAGAGATTTGAACCTTACTAGCTTTAATGAATGATCCTCATTTGATTAAATTCACATCATAAAAATTAGTTTTCAATTATTCCTCTCCAGAAAAAATAACACTATGTAATATAGTTCATGATTTTCGAAACATCAAAAACCACATAAAATAATTTGATAAAAGGTTATCGTCATAAAACTATCTCACCGAGTGTTCTGATGATTTTGAATTTGAAAGTTTGATGAACTATTTCAATGATCGATCTCGCTAAAATATCATTGATTTAGAATTAAGTTCTTAAAGGTTTTAATTAAATTTAAAATTCAAGAACCAGATTCATTCTCTCCAAAAGAATCAGATTCTCATTTATGAAATTAATTGATGGAGATAAAAAATTTAACCATCAAAACTCAAAATTCTCGAGCAAATGAAATTAAACTAGGATCATTGTCAATATATCAGTAGAAAGTACAATGAAAAACATCGAAAAAAAGGAAAATAGAGATCATCCATCTGTATATGATGATCGCGTAATGCTGGTTCGCTCCTGCAACTCCAATCATTGGTACTGCTCTTGGCATCTCCCATGAGTTATTCTATCGAATTTTGTGGTGTGGAATCCGAATGAGCATCCTCCTCATCTGCTTCTTGTTCTACATTTAAATCATACATTCACCTGCTACCCGTCACTACCCATTACCACCGTCATTCTTTGGTTATTAAACCTTTGACCCCACACGTACATTTTTTCGTGACAAGCACGTCGCTCTAGTTTTTCTCACACAACTAACTCTGGGTGAGTTAGTTTTGTAAATCTGGACGTATTATTGTATATCGAATGAACCTACATAGTTAAAATAAATAAATAAATAAATAAATCATCGATTAAATGTTAATTTTTTAAATAAACGTTTCATTAATGTAGGATTAGTAGTTGTTGTTTTAAGTTTAGATTAATTATTATTATATATTCTTTTAGTTAAAATGTTTTAAATTCATAATTAATTTGTTTTATTTATTTATTTATAATTATTACTATTTTCCATTGTAGTTTAATTAATATATTATTTTTAAACCTAAGTTTTATTTTTATTAATATTTTTATTAATTCTTTCTGTCCTCCACCAATTTTCTCCTGTTCTGCGCATGGGGGAGGTTTCGGGAAACTTCAGTGAGAAGGATCAGAAGGTGACATGGTTCCTATGTGCCTTCAGTGACTCAGCATCATCCCCAAATGGTGCGATAGATCATAGGCCCCTTAGTTCTGGAGACTCTTCTTGGTTGCATTAGGCACTTCCAACGGCGGCGTAAGTGATGGCTCCTGCAAGAACCAACGGCGGAAAGCAGCATGTAGAGTGGTGAAGACTCCTCTACAACCTCGGGAGGCTTCAAGTAAGAAGTGTGGCATCCCAGATCAAGTGGTATCCTCCTCAAGCTGTCGCTGACACCAGCTTCATGTCATGATGGCTATACACTTTGCCTCAAGCAGAACAACACAATTAACCAGCTCCCTCGTGCGGACTTCAGGGTTTGATTTCAATTTGTGTGAAAAACCATCTTGAATTTAGGAATGTGATTTGAGTCTGATTCTGGTCCGCTTTCATAGTGAGATATGATGTTTCAAATCTATGTTTGTATTTTTTTTGTATGATTTTTCAGATGAGTTTGTGTGTTGCAGCAGAGGAAATGGTTTGTGGAAGGAAGGGGGAAAAGGGGTTATCAGTGAGGTGCAAAGGGAGAGCGGAGAGAAGATCAGCGCAAAGGTCACTGATACAAAAAATAAAAATCACCTATAGAACAAAATTTAAGGTTACAGATAGATTAAAAAAATAACCAATTGTCACTAATGAATGATATTAAATAATTAATAATAATAACTTGTTCAATAAAATATTGAGTCCACCGTTATTTTGAAATAAAAGCTACTGTTAGAATAAAAGAGGGGTAACCTATGAAATTAAAGAGGTTACCGGTAGAATTGTGAACCTCCTGTCATGGGTCCCCGAAAAGCATAAATAAATGCACACTGTTACTTTAAAATAGAGAAAGGAATGAACCAGCGTGAGGGACACTTGTACACAGAAGTAACAGTGAGGTGTGGGGGTCACAGTTACAAGTAAAGGTTACTGTTAGGATATAGTCTAACGCAACTGGTACAGAAAACGAAATCTCACCATTACTCCAAAAGAAATGAGTCACCGTTAAGACTAAAATAAATAACTAACGGTGACCTTCAAAAATTAAAATCACATAAATTAAACATAAAATTAATTCTTAGGTAAACTAAGATAAAAGACTAAGAATAAATAATTAAAATGATGATAAAAAATATTAATTATGAAAAAAATTTATTAACCATTAAAATATTAAAATTATTAAATAAAAACGCATAAATTATAAACTGAATAATTTTTAAACTAAATTAATAAAAGACTAAAATTAAAATACCTAAATAAATTTATTAGAGAGTAGCAGCAAAATGAAATGAAGAGCATCAGTGACCCAATAGGTCACCGCTTGTTCTTGTCTACCTCACCGGTAGAATAAAATCAATAGAAAATGAATTAATAATCAAAATTCATACATAAAATAATATAATTAATGTTTAAAATGTCTTAGTTATCTAATTAAAAAACTATTTGAAAAAAAAATAAAAGTGAAATATTTATTTTATTTTAAAACCCAAATTATTTACTTAAAAGATTATCATGATGACTAAACATATTAATTATCTTGGATAACCTATTCTAAAGTAACAAAATTAAAAGATAAAACATTAAAATAAATACTAACATAATTAAATAGAATTTCTTAGATTAAATACTTGTTTAAAATAGATATTAATTTTTTAAAAAGTCAAGAACATTTAATTTAACCAAACTAAATAAGACAAAATTAAATTTGATCAGTTTAGTAAGATTAAAATTGTTAATTTGATGACTAAAAATACATAATTATTTATAAAAATTGATTAATTAAATAAGTTATCTATAAAAATACAAAAGTACAATTATTAAGAATAAAGTTATTAAATAATTAATTAACTCATTAAAAATTATGTAAAAAGATGTGTTAAAACTATGCAAAAATAGTGCCACACCAGTAATTATATGAATTTAAAGATTATATATTCAATTATAATATAATGAAACTAAAATTTATTTATAAAAAAATTATATACATCCTTCATAAAATTTACTTAAATTTTTTAAAATAGTTATACTCACAAATTATTACCAAGATTGTTTATCGTTCTTAAATATAATAATATTTTAAATAAAAATGATACAAATGAACCTATGTCTTTTTGAAAAAACCAAAAAAAAATAGATAGAACCACCAAAAAATACAATTATAATAAAACTAATCGACAGACGAAATTTCTTTTGATACATAATTCATTGAATTTATATATCTTTTCTATCCTTGAAGCTATTTCTGGACATTTGGTAAACAAAATTCTATATTTTATTTTTCTAGATCAATCCATTATATCCTAATTTTATAATATACCTCATGATTTCTTCTTAGTACAAATTATAATACATATGTTCTGATATATAAACCTAAATGCATGGATTTGGTTTACGTTCACTTACTATATATGATTATAAAAATAAATAATCCAACATATCATATTAATTTAATAAAAATTACTATAAAGTGAACATTTCATAAATAATAATAATTCATGAGATAATAAAAATCAAATCTATATTAGGAAAAAAATGAAAAAAAATTATGAAAACTACGATGTGAATAATCACCAATGCCCATTTATATCGATGTATCTAAATACCCTCTCTCGGACTCAAACTCAAATACCCATCTAACACATAATAATCATTAATAATATTTATATGAAAAAACCCTATTATTAAAAATAAAAAAATTTATGTAACGTCCCAGTTTTTTCCTTGAGTAATAACATTAATGTTCTTTGAGATTTGAGTCTAAACCTAGGTAGAATAATTTTTTTAAATGTAAAAGTGTTGTTGAATATTTTATAATTTCTATTGTGATCATGGGTAAAAGATATACCCATTTTATGTTTTATTGTTAATTTATAATAAATAATTCTTATATAACACTTTTGAATACATAATGGTATAATATTAATTGTGACTATATAAAATCTACTAATTCAGTAGCACTAGGTTTTATAGAAAAATACTATTATATCAGAAACATATAAAAACCATCATATAAATGAAAAAATGAAATTAGGGAATGGGGGACTAGTTTTTTATTTCATGAATATTTTAAAAAAAAATATATTAAAATAATTGGTGTTATGAAATGAAATCATGAAAAACACAAGTGAGTGTTCATTTATACTAAATCCATAATTTTAATCCATTGCTGTGGGAGAAGTTATCCAATGCTTCACTTATACCACGTCAAGAAACAAAATACATATTAGAGAAATATAACATAAAAAATATAATTTGATTGGAAACTATACTACATTACCAAATAACCATTAATAATTAATTGATTTGTTTTCAATGTCTCTTTCTATGAATGTGTTTTTGATACAGAATGATATTTTTGAAACTATATTTGTGTCTTATTTTTATATTAAAAAAATTATAAATTAATTAAATAAAATTACATTGATTAAATAATTGTTTAAAATAGATATTTACTTCTTTAAAAGTCAGGCAGATTTAATATAACCATATTAAATAAGACATAATTAATGTCGATTAGTTTTTTAGGATTTAAATTATTATTTAGATGACTAGAAATAAATAATTAATTATAAAAATTGATTAATTAAAAAATTTAACTATAAAAATACAAAAGTACAATTATTAAGTATAAAGTGATGAAATAATTAATTAAATCATTTAAAATTAAGAACAAATATGTGGAAAAACTATGAAAAAATAAAGCCATGTAAAATTCCCCCACACTTATGCAGTGTTTTTCCTCAAACATTCTAATGTATTATTTTCTTCAAAAAATAGACAAATTTATTTATGATTAAGATCACAATGTAACAGGTACAGAATTCAAAACCAAGAACAATGCATAACATCAGGCTATAAGAAAATGAATTACTCATATGAATCTTTCCTATAACAAGTACTCAAGGGTAATTAAAAAAGCTAAGAGTCATCAAAAAATGAAGATTTCATGCCTCATATGTGATACAACTTAGTGAATAACTTAAATACAAGATTATGATCAATGTACAAGAATGAAAAGAGGTATACTATCATTGTAATTAAAACCTTAACCAAGGAACATTGTACTTTGACAAGATCCTAGGTTCCATAAATAATTAATATTTTTTGAATCACCTTACTGATTAAACATAAATGATTTCCATAAAAACCAATTGACCCCTTCATTATATGTCGTTCATCATTCCCCTAACCTTAATGTGATAATTTTTGACCCTATACACTTTATTTTATTTTTTCCAAGACATATATAATTGTGCTAAGAACTGTGAAAAAGCAATTATTCATGATAAATAGGGGGCTTAATGTTAACAGAAATACACCCAACATCTAGGGTCTTAAAGACTCACTGTGGGATCCCAGATTCCCAAATTAATCCAGTTTCAATAGATTTTTATCAAAAATAATTTACATTTGCCCATTAAAGCAATTACATTTAATAATTAACGGAAAATGAATGAAGCCTCTATAATCAAAATCAAACTTCCAGTTCAAAAGGTATGATCTTAGATCCACAAAAAATTAACCCATAACACTTCTAGAAATAGACTCTAAACCGAATTTCAATCAAATCACTAAATAGATATCACTCATAAATCATCCATTATAATAAATTTTAGACTTTATGCAGTTCTTAACTACAATCAAGGTACAGGTACTAAGGAAAAATTTAATTGAGTACATTGTAAAGTCTAAAATTATGCAAGAATTTTAAAAAAAACATTATCCATTTTTACAAGAAGTTTAAAGATGCAGTGAGAATTGATGGGATTTAAATAACGAATAGTTTAACACAATCCAGAATTGACACCCTCCCCCAAACCTAAAACCCATCTCTGTCCCCATATTTCACTTCTAAAGTGCAGAAGAACAATTAAAAAATTATGGTTTGAAACATATTTTCAATTAAGCATATTTATGACATGTAAAAATGGTGTTAATTTTGTGTAAAGATATTTTTTGACACAATAAATAAATTAATATTAGAATAATTAACAATTATATGCATTAACATTTATGTCCAATGAAATATAAGGTGTTGGTTCACAATTAATTGGGTGTAAGAAAGTTTAGAAAAATTTATTCAGTTAGATATTCAATAAAGTAGACAAAGTTCATGATAATCACCCCACCATTAATCAGATTTAAGTGCCCATCATCATGTACCCCCCACCCCCCCCCCCCACCCACACACACACACATAGTTTAATGCAGTGAAAGAATTTTAATAACAATGCTATTCAGTATCATACAGTGAAGTACATGAATATTTTTCCTATTTACATAGTAACACACAACAAAATTCCATTCCAATACGATATGAATATTAATAATATGTAGACTTTTTATTTTGGTAGAAAGAAAAATAGAATAATTTAATAAAGTTGAAATCATGCAATGAAATTTTAAGTACACATGTACCAGAATTTCTTAAACAAGCCCAAAACCTGAAAATGTTCATAACCAGCATAGAGAGTACATAAAAGAGAAGACAACAAAGCATCACATTATTCAGCACAAAACAATAAAAAAATGTAAAAAAAAGAGCATGTGTTGACTCATAAGAGGAAATGAATTTAAATTCTTCAATTAGACTTTATTTATTTACTAATTTTTTTATTTATTAACATAACTAAAACCATGGTTTGCCTCCCATGAAGTGCTAGATTTATAGTCCCCAGCCGGACTAACCTAGAACTATCCCTAATGACCAGGTGGATGTGGTTTTCATAATAAGAACCAGCACATGTGATTGGCCCAATTGTTTTTAACATAAAGAGAAGAATTGTGGGGTCTAAAACTAAACACAACCGAACTATCATATCCTATAAAAATATCTATGAAACTCCCTTTAACAGTTGTGGTCATAGTGCTTTCTACATCCATAATAATTTTAGACATTTCAATATTTGGATAAACATGAAGGGAAATCTTATAACTAGGTGATTCAAAAGATGTTGCATTGACCTTAGATTGAACTCTCCTTACCTCAACATTAAAAAATTAGAAATCAAGGGTTCATTTGGGTAAATTCTTGAGTAGCATGTTCAGGATGAGATTCACTAGAGTGATGAACAGAATTATGAAAAATGTAAGTCAAGTCTGATTCCCCCTCTAGACTACTATCAGTATCATGAAAAGGCTTATCTACATTCACTGTTGAGGATGTATGTGATTGATAGGGAAGATAATTTATTTTATCACAAACTGATTCAGGTCTAATGATGTTATAAATCTATTCCAAAAGATCATCATCTGTTAACTCACACTGAACATCTACTGATACAGCTAAATCAGTTCTGCCACCATCAATTGTGTGTTCAACCTATCTTTCAATATCATGTTTAAAAGACACACTTTCTAAAAACATGTAATTTTAGTGTTGTAATTAAATTTTAGGAGATTAATGGTACAATTCAATTTCAATAAATTCACTTTATAGAATTTTCAAATTAAGACAATTCACCTCAGGTTGAATAACACTGATTTCCATTTCATTACACATTGTTTCATAAAAGTAATAACTATGAGAATAGGTAAATGAGAATTCATCAGTTAGGCTTTCTTCAAATGTCATTCCCTCATCCTCATCATACAACAACATTTAAAAATATATTGGGTTTACAGATTCAAAACATGGAAGAAAAGTGTTCAATTAATGTTCAAATATTTCATATTCCGTGTTATCTAGTATAAGGTTCTCATGAAAATTATAGCCAATATCATGTTCAGACTCATTGATCACAAAATTAAAAAAATTGGGTGAAGTGTTTTTTACTTTCATGTTTTCAATTTCATGTTTGACATCAACCCGAGTGACTTCCATTTCAAAACTCCTAATACAATGTTTTTTCTACAAAGTATGAATTATGAAGAGAACTATGAATTCCTTATCAATCTGTTTCCATTAATCTTCAAAATTGTTCAACTCATCAGTATTAATGTTCATTCTGGGGTCTTTATCAATGTGTTCTTTGTTTAGCAAGTTGGTTATTTCTAGATTTGGTTCAACATATTCAGATTCTTCTAATTAATTGGGTTGTTGTCCAATTTCATGATCACTATCCTCTTCCACTGGATTTTCAGATCTTTTAAAAACATTTTCTTTTTGATTTTCTTCAAATTCATCATGTTCTTCAACCTTTTGTTGTAATTTAAAATGCATGTTTTCTCATATTTTCATTCTTTGGTCCCTCTCTTGAGAATCTCTGAGATGAATTTCATGGGTTTGAGTTAACAAATTGTTAATTAGATCCACACAACATCTAGTTTATAATCTATAAGATCACTTTTTGCAACGGTGTTAGGACTATACTCATGTTTTTCATTTTCTAAAATGTAAAAGTCTTGTTGTGGATGTTTATAGACACACTGCCAAGCAGTATGTCCATAATCACCACAACAAACATTGTAAGGTATAGTGCAGTAGTTTGAACCTTAATAATGATCGAATTTTTTTATAAAATATTCATATCAAACACACATAAGAATTCAAACAGAAAATAAACAGAAAGCACATGTAGGAAATGTTCACAGATTTTGAAATTATTTTGTATATTTTTTTTTAAAAAAGTTTTTTTAAATGTTAAATTTTTTATTTTTTTAAACCCCAGACTCTCAGTGCGTGCCCTCCACGGTAACGGTGCCACATTTTGATGAGGCCAGAGGTCATCACTGCCCCCAAAATTAAATTTATTACTCCTACACTAGCACAATGGTGTGGGGCCGATCCACAAAAAAGGCAGGTGAGTGAATTCTAAGGTTTTTGAATTTCAAACCCCCACCGTTTCCAGCATTAGGGAAAACATCTTCTTACTTTTAATTTTTTTAGTATTTTTTCTTTTTAATAAATAATTATGAAACATGTTTTGGAATTTCACTATTACCTATACTATAAATGATACATCATAAATGAAGCAATGTAAACTAAAATAACTATAGAAGAAACCAGGAGTGCTGAGGGTAGAGCATAAAGTATGCTCGAGAGATTTGAACCTTACTAGCTTTAATGAATGATCCTTATTTGATTAAATTCACATCATAAAAATTAGTTTTTAATTATTCCTCTCCAGAAGAAATAACACTATGTAATATAGTTCATGATTTTCTAAACATCAAACACCACATAAAATAATTTGATAAAAGGTTATCGTCATAAAACTATCTCGCCGAGTGTTTTGATGATTTTGAATTTGAATATTTGATGAACTATTTCAATGATCGATCTCGCTAAAATATCATTGATTTAGAATTATGTTCTTAAAGGTTTTAATTAAATTTAAAATTCATGAACCAGATTCATTCTCTCCAAAAGAATCAGATTCCCATTTAAGAAATTAATTGGTGGAGATAAAAAATTTAACCAATAAAACTCAAAATTCTCGAACAAATGAAATTAAACTAGAATCATTGTCAATATATCAGTAGAAAGTACAATGAAAAACATCGAAAAAAAGCAAAATAGATATCATCTATCTGTATATGATGATCGCGTAATGCTGGTTCGCTCCTGCAACTCTAATCATTGGTACTGCTCTTGGCATCTCCCATGAGTTCTTCTCTCAAATTTTGTGGTGTGGAATCCGAATGAGCATCGTCCTCATCTGCTTCTTGTTCTACTTTTAAATCCTACATTCACCTGCTACCCGTCACTACCCATTCCCACCATCATTCTTTGGTTATCAATCCTTTGACCTCACACGTACATTTTTTCGTGACAAGCACGTCGCTCAAGTTTTTCTCACACAACTAACTATGGGTGAGTTAGTTTTGTGAATCTGGACATATTCTTGTATATCGAATGAACCTACATAGTTAAAATAAATAAATAAATAAATAAATCATCGATTAAATGTTAAATTTTTTAAATAAACGTTTAATTAATGTAGGATTAGTAGTTGTTGTTTTCTATTTAGATTAATTATTATTATATATTCTTTTAGTTAAAATGTTTTAAATTCATAATTATTTTGTTTTATTTATTTATTTATAATTATTACTATTTTACATTCTAGTTTAATTAATATATTATTTTTAAACATAAATTTTATTTTTATTAGTATTTTTATTAATTCTTTCTGTCCTCCACCAATTTTCTCCTGTTCTGCGCATGGGGGAGGTTTCGGGAATCTTTAGTGAAAAGGATCAGAAGGTGACATGGTTCCTCAGTTCCTTCAGTGACTCAGCATGATCCCCAAATGGTGCGATAGATCATAGGCCCCTCAGTTCTGGCGACTCTTCTTGGTTGCATTAGGCACATCCAACGGCGGCGTAAGTGATGGCTCCTGCAAGAACCAACGGCGGAAAGCAGCATGTGGAGTGGTGAAGACTCCTCTACAACCTCGGGAGGCTTCAAGTAAGAAGTGAGGCATCCCAGATCAAGTGGTATCCTCCTCAAGGTGTCGCTGACACCAGCTTCATGTCACAATGGCTATACTCTTTGCCTCCAGCAGAACGACACAATTAACCAGCTCCCTCGTGCGGACTTCAGGGTTTGATTTTAATTTGTGTGAAAAACCATCTTGAATTTAGGAAAGTGATTTGAGTCTGATTCTGGTCCGCTTTCATAGTGAGATATGATGTTTCAAATCTATGTTTGTATTTTTTTTGTATGATTTTTCAGATGTGTTTGTGTGTTGCAGCAGAGGAAATGGTTTGTGGAAGGAAGGGTAAAATGGGTTATCAGTGAGGTGCAAAGTGAGAGCAGAGAGAAGATCAGCGCAAAGGTCACCGATACGAAAAATAAAAATCACCTATAGACTACAATTTAATGTTACGGATAGATTAAAAAAATAACCAAATTTCACCAATGAATGATATTATAAAATTATTAATAATCAATTGTTCAAAAAAATAAAGAGTCCACCGTTATTTTGAAATAAAAGCTACTGTTAGAATAAAAGATGGGTAACCTATAAAATTAAAGTGGTTACCGATAGAATTGTGAACCTCCTGTCTTGGGTCCGAAAAAAGCATAAATAAACGCACACCGTTACTTTAAAATAGAGAAAGGAATGAACCAGCGTGAGGGACACCTGTACACAGAAGTAACAGTGAGGTGCGGGTGTCACAGTTACAAGTAAAGGTTACGGTTAGGATATAATCTAAGGCTACTGGTACAGAAAATGAAATCTCACCATTACTCCAAAAGAAATGAGTCACCATTAAGACTAAAATAAATAAATAACGGTGACCTTCACAAATTAAAATCACATAAATTAAACATAAAATTAACTCTTAGGTAAACTAAGATAAAAGACTAAGATTAAATAATTAAAATAATGATAAACAATATTAATTAAGAAAAAAAATTATTAACCATCAAAATATTAAAATTATTAATTAAAAACGCATAAATTATAAACTGAATAATTTTTAAACTAAATTAATAAAAGACTAAAATTAAAATACCTAAATAATTTTATTAGAGAGTTGCAGAAAAATGAAATGAAGAGCATCGGTGACCCAATAGGTCACCGCTTGTTCTTGTCTACCTCACCGGTAGAATAAAATCAATAGAAAATGAATTAATAATCAAAATTCATACATAAAATAATATAATTAATGTTTAAAATATCTTAGTTATCTAATTAAAAAACTATTTGAAAAAAAAATAAAAGCGAAATATTTATTTTATTTTAAAACCCAAATTATTTACTTAGAAGATTATCATGATGACTAAACATATTAATTATCTTGGTTAACCTAATCTAAAGTAACAAGATTAAAAGATAAAATATTAAAATAAATACTAACATAATTAAATATAATTTCTTAGATTAAATACTTGTTTAAAATAGATATTAATTTATTAAAAAGTTAAGAAGATTTAATTTAACCAAACTAAATAAGACAAAATTAAAGTTGATTAGTTTAGTAAGATTAAAATTATTATTTTGATGACTAAAATACGTAATTATTTATACAAATTAATTATTTAAATAAGTTATCTATAAAAATACAAAAGTACAATTATTAAGAATAATGTTATTAAATAATTAATTAAATCATTAAAAATTATGTAAAAAGATGTGGTAAAACTATGCAAAAATAGTGCCACACTAGTAATTATATGAATTTAAAGATTATATATTCTATTATAATATAATGAAACTAAAATTTATTTATTAAAAAATTATATACATCCTTCATAAAATTTAATTAAGTTTTTTAAAATAGTTATACTCACAAATTATTACCAAGATTGTTTATCGTTCTTAAATATAAAAATATTTTAAATAAAATTGCTACAAATGAACCTATGTCTTTTTGAATAAACCAAACAAAAATAGATAGAACCACCAAAAAATACAATTATAATAAAACTATTCGACAGAAGAATTTTTTTTGATACATAATTCATTGAATTTATATATCTTTTCTATCCTTGAAGCTATTTCTGGACATTTGGTAAACAAAATTCTATATTTTATTTTTCTAGATCAATCCATTATATCCTAAATTTATAATATACGTCATGATTTCTTCTAAGTACAAATTATAAAACATATGTTCTGATATATAAACCTAAATGCATAGATTTGGTTTACATTCACTTACTATATATGATTATAAAAATCAATAATCCAACATATCATATTAATTTAATAAAAATCACTATAAATTGAACATTTCATAAATAATAATAATTCATGAGATAATAAAAATCAAATCTATATTTGGAAAAAAATTGAAAATAACTTATGAAAACTATGATGTGAATTATCACCAATGTCCATTTATATCGAGGTATCTAAATACCCTCTCTCGGACTCAAACTCAAATAACCACCTAACACATAATAATCATTAATAATATTTATATGAAAAAACCCTATTATTAAAAATAAATTTTTTTTATGTAACATCCCAGTTTTTTCCATGAGTAATAACATTAATGTTCTTTGAGATTTGAGTCTAAACCTAGGTAGAATAATTTTTTTAAATGTAAAAGAGTTCCTGAATATTTTATAACTTCTATTGTGATCATGGGTAAAAGATATACCCATTTTATGTTTTATTGTTAATTTATAATAAATAATTCTTATATAACCCTTTTGAATACATAATGGTAGAATATTAATTGTGACTATATAAAATCTACTAATTCAGTAACACTTGGTTTTATAGAAAAATCCTTTTATATCGGAAAAATATAAAAACCATCATATAAATGAAAAAATGAAATTAGGGAATGGGGGAATAGTTTTTTATTTCATGAATATTTTAAAAAAAATTATATAAAAATGAATGGTGTTCTGCAATGAAACATGAAAAACACAAGTGAGTGTTCATTTATACTAAATCCATAATTTTAATCCATTGATGTGGGATAAGTTATCCAATGCTTCACTTATACCATGTCAAGAAACAAAATACATATTAGAGAAATATAAGAAAAAAATATAATTTGGTTGGAAAGTACACTACATTACCCAATAACCATTAATAATTAATTGATTTGTTTTCAATGTCTCTTTCTATGAATGTGTTTTTGATAAAGAATGATATTTTTTTTCTATATTTGTGTCTTATTTTTATATTGAAATCCAATATAACATTCCTTAAAATGATTGATATGCAATGGAGTTGGTAAACAGCTGAATCTACTAATAATAATCAAAATAATTAATGGTCGATATAAGAAAGTATGTAACCCAAATAATTAAAAATAATATTGATTCATTAATGCATGGGTATATAGATTCTCTTGATTCTCAATTTAGCTCATTAAAATTAAAAACATACACATCGGAAAAAATATAAAATAACTCAAAAGATAACTTTATCATTATTTTCCTAAATGTAAAAACACAACACTCATGATTATATCTAGGTAAATACCATAAATCATTCTCCATGGTGGTATAAAATTACATGTTGATAAAGAAAAAAAATATTAAAAATTAATCTATCAAGACCTCTAAAATATACTCCCATAGATTTTTAAAGACTCTTCATTTAGAAAATGATAGTTTAAAACCACCATAATCATATTAGAGGAAACTATTTATAATAATGATGAATTAATGATTTTAATTGTAAATTTATCATTCTAATTTGATTTTATTTTAGAATAATGAGATTAGCTAATTTTTAAATAATATAGAATATTACATTTTTCATATATCTCATATATCTTCATAAAAATATACGTGGTTAATTGGACATGTGGGTAATAATTTATATATGAATTAATTAAGATAACAATAATTTTCAGGAAATACTATTTTTCATCATATACTATGATGCCTCAACATATAGTACTAATAATTTTATATTATTTTTTTATTTTAGTTTTTTTTTAAATATTAAATATTCAATTTATACTAGTAATAATCCCATTTTGAGTCATATATTAATGTCAAATAATCGTTTACATTTAAGAAGTAAATTATATCAGCCAAAAGATTCTTCATTTTGTATTTCTAAATTAGGCCATATACAATTCATTTATTCTATTTTCCCCCTCAAACTAAAATAACAACCATTGAATAAATCAATAAAAATAATCCATTAATATGTTTATGTGAAAGTAATGTTATTAAAAAATACTGAACTCGTATTTTTCCATTTAAATATACAAAAGTAAAAAAAATTCTATATATAATATTTTTTTAATATTTATTAAAATACATGTGATAAACTAGAGATAAATAAATTAAATACTATAATACATTATAAATAGTTTATCTCCCAAGTGTATTTGTGATATTATTAAATAATTAATAATTTGATATTGTTTTAAGTAAAATATGATATAAATTTTTTAAATACATACATATCATGCTCATTCGTGTGATGATAGAACCTAAAATTAGCCGTTTTATATATTTTATCCCCATATTTGTTTTTTGAGATGATGATATTTTGAATAGAGAAATTATAAATTATGGGTTACTGTTTTTCTCATTATCTAAAATAACATGGTTCTTTTAGTGACAAATTGATATGACATAGTGGATGATTATAAATATCCACATTATTATACATTAATTCTTTAGTATTTCATTATACATATGATCATCACACCATTTTAGTATCGTCGATTCCCAATATGATGAGTTGATGTATCCTTGATCAATTTAGACTAAATAATGGATAATTATTGATTCATTATGTTATTGGAAAAATTATGTATGTTTTCCTATATTCATAAAAATTCAATTCTATATTATTGAATGTGTTTCGACTTGATACTCGTATAGATATTATATTACAGATATTATATTTAGTATTATTATTTTCTTGGAACGTTGAATTCAATTGTTTTTTACCTCAAATTTGATTTATTAATGAGATATTTGGATTATATAAATCAAGAACACTCATTCTCTTTCATGTTATCATCATAATTTTTGTCTTTATTAATTCATTAATGAAATATTTTTATGAATAATTTTTATGTATTCCAAGATCGCATTAGATATAAATCATTATCTCATCTATGTACCTATCTTTTCTAGTAATATAAATCACACATTCCGATTTCAATTGATCACTATTAAATAATCATATACTGAGATGGTTTTCTGATAAACAAGTGTTGATATATGCAAAATATTAGGACATATTGTGGTGAAAATTTAATCATTAGTGATTAGTGGAGAATTATAATGTGAAATTCATGCCCCTGATTGACATACCAGAATCATGAATTTTGGTAAAAGGCCTCAGACATAGTGGATCATCCCAAAGGATATTACAATATTAGTGAGTGTTATGTAACACTATTAGATGTTGTACAATGATATATTATATATTTCAGTGAGATTATTAGTGGCATACCATCTTCTAATAGGGTACATAATGATATATTAATGAATATTAGATAATTATAAATGTAGTTAATCAAAATTTTGGTAGTGACAAGAACATACCATTTCTTTTTCGAATGACCTGATTAGTGTTTCTCTTTAAAATTAAATATAAAATATTGATCAATTCCTTAATAATAACTTTTATTAAATTTAATATTTCATCTATTGGGTTCTTTAAAGAGTTAAATTTATCATTTGGAATGATTAGAAAAAAAGAAAACACGATTACAATGAAACATGACATGACTGTAATACAGAAAACTCCAAGATTTATCATCATGCATCACCTATATTTTAGGATTAGGATCTGACGATGTTATTTTATAGTATTTGAATTTTCCATCTATAAAATTATATAATATTAATCTCATTCATGAGGATTTTATTAGAAGAATGCACACTATGTATACAATTTGAAACAACTTCGATATTTCCTTCATAAATTTGAAATATCAATGAAATCCAATTTTTTTTAGATGGGTGAAAATTTAAATAGAATTTTTTTTCAGGAAATTATATTATAGTTATATACACAAGTCAAACTTATAGAATTCATATCATATAATCTTAATGACATGTCATCATTATATAACTCCATGAATGAATTATAATCGTTTTTTACATTTTATGTCCCTTTCTCACATGTCATTTGAAGAATATATTTTTATTTCTCAATTAATATTTTGTAATATTTGTTTATATATTATCATTTAGATATCAGACATGTGGAAATGTTTTTTACAATATATGTGATTGTAAAGCATGTTTATAAATATATATTTTTTGTAATGAGAAATATCTAAGAGAATATGGGTAGATAAACAACATAGAATAATTAAGATGATATTATAGTATGGGGGACATTGTATGAGTATGAATATAGTTAATAACCCTTCGGGAATTTTTGTGATAGGTTTACGGTCTCTAGCAATCATAAAGAATTTGGTAACACCTCATGAGTGGGATATTTACATTTTTATTTATTGTATGGGTTTGATAATGAATCAGATGTTGTTATCGCAATAAATTTTTAAAATATATCATTATAAAAACTATATAAATGTAATTTTTATTCATATGATATATGGAGATGGAAACCACCCACTGAAATGAGACGATGTTCATTTATCAATGAAATGGTTCCCCTTGATGAACATTTATTTTTTGATAAGGTGTAGATCACCAAATATTTTTATAGAGTGGTAACATGGTAACTATCGAATAATATCTAGTATACGAATAATGGGATCTATGATACTCTAATTTTTATTAGCTTAGTGAATGATTTTATAATATTAGTGAAGGTGGATATTCCTGATTTATTATTACTTTTCTTGATTATTGATAATTTTAAGAGATTTTTAGTATTTTCATTTGAATTTTTATTTTCTTCAAACGTTTTTTTTCAAATTTTACACACATTTTTTTTATAATCACTCTTATTAATGAATATTTTTTTGAACTTTTCATTTCTAAAAAATGATAAAACATTTTTGTGCTGAAGAAGGTGGATATATAGATTTTACATATATTAGAGATGGTTATTTTTTAATATGGATTCTTTGGATACATATGGGTACATTTTATTGTTATTCCATTAGACATTATAGAATTGAAGTGTTTTATATTATTATATACCAATCATATTTAGTGAGATTATCTTTTGTTTTTTTTACTTTGGATGACTAAAATGTGTCACTATTTATGATTATTGATGTTTAATATATGAATTTTTCATATAGTTTCTCATATATTAATTACTAGAGACTGGTAGTTTTATTTATTATTTGATTCTAATATCTATTTAAGGTTTTTATTGGTTATGTAAACACATTTTTGTTCTTTATTATTTTAAAGGTTAAAATAACTTGTGAAATTGTAAGAGACATGGGGTGATAAAATCAACATATAAATTTACCATACATGGTCACAGTTGGTTGTGTCATGTCATTATTCAATCTATGTAGTTCATTCATTTTGAATGACTATTATAATACCATTAAATAATATTTCTATAGTGATGTTATGCAGCTTCCCATTTATTTTTAAGACCAGGGAACCCATTGTTTTTTTGAAATTAATATATCTAGTATCTAGAATATTCATAATCTAATTAATGGATTTAATATAATCGTAACTTATGTTATATAATAATTATGGAATGTAGATTATATAGTGGTGATTTTAATTTCCAAACACACAATATATCGAATTCCTTAAAAATCCTCTAAAATGAATGGGCACATCCAATTGAACTAAGGATTCCTCATCAAGTTAGAAATATAATTTATAGTGGTATTATTATGAAATGAATATTGTATTGATTGGTACTACTATTTAATTGACGATTAGTTGTGAGGAATTGACTATGTTTCATCATTGAGTGATATTTTTTTCCTATTAGAAGAAGACAGTGTCTATACAAGTTGTGCATATACTATATGATTATGTGGAATTATTTTTAATACTCTACTAATATGGTGATAATTCATACAAATTAAGATTTATCTGAGGGTCCAAGTAATGATACATCATATTGATAACATGGTAATCTTGACCCTTTAATTATAGAGGTTTGGTTGGATACTTTGTCGAGTGTATTATATTCAGTTTGATCCCTAATATCATAAAGATGAACATTTAATAGTTTATCCGATACTAGACAGTTTTATTATAGTGGAAATTATTCACATAGAATAATTTTGGGGTTAATCAATCAAGGAGAATATTTGATATTTTTGTATAATTATATATATCAATCAATATATATTATTCTTTGAGGTCTATAGACCTTTAAAATTTTAAAATGTAGTTTTTCTATATTTAACTAAACTAATATTTTCATGCACCTCATTAGGTATTCATTGTATGTGATTCATGAAAAACTCATATATGATAAATAAATGATTTTTTTCTTTCATACTTATTTGGATGGGGTTATACTAAAAATAACTCACATATTTTCTCTAGTTTTGAGTGCATTTCTTCAGTATGGATTTGAACAATCATTTATTCATATATTATGAAGTACAATTTGTGTTCTATATATATATTCACAAAAACACATTAATATCCACTATAAATATCTATTTTGGATGGTGTATAATACTATAATTAATCAAAATTTTACTCAAATCAACTAATAGTGTACTATTATCCATAAAAGTGCACTTTTATACATGAAATTTCAATAATGAATATAGTAGATCGAAATAAAAAATGTTTTGTATGGATCTATTAATAATAGAATTTTCCTAGATATATTACCATACTTCATAAAATATATTCAATGATATATACTGGATTGGATTAACCTACAATAGAAATTAGGACCCATAGTAATGACATGTTGAGAGAACCCAAAATTAGATTCATTTGATTGAAAAAAATTTCTATATTTCAAAATTTTATTCTATTGTTAATATAGAGGAATGAATGATAGTAGTTGTAGAAGGGAATTTTGATCTTTATCCATGAGATTTGTTATGGTTTCAATTAAATTTAAATCAACACTTTTTTATTATAATATATTCTGAAATGTAGTCATGAATTCTAATGTTTATTAGGTAACCCAAATTAGCATATGGATTTGACGATTTAGTGTAATTTATACATTTTTATAATGTATAATCTCAACCTATGGAAACATCATTGAATAATGTAAATTATGTTATGTATTTATATATTACATACATAGGAACTAATATAATTATCTTCATATTTATGGGGTTATCATTTTGGAGATAATGTATAGGTGTGACAATAGATATAATGAGGTCCCAATGATATTTTTTCGAGTAAAAAACCACTGATTTTTTAAATAAATAATTATATTTTATTATGTTACTCATTGAAAAAACAATTTAATCTGAGTTAAAAGATATGAATTCGGATTTTTTGTTGATCAACATGAACTGGATTTCCAGTGAACAATTTATTATAGTTTAACCATCATTGTTCAAATATTATGATGAGTAATTCACTCTACAATTAAAAATATATTAAAGGGTGGATTTTAAAATTATATTAGACGGATCTTTTGTTGGTTATGAAACATTAATGGGATCATAGTTTCATGAGATCATATTACATGAGCATGAAATTAATATAATATTTAATAGTGAAATTAATTCAGTAGTAATCGTTAATGGAGATTATTTCGATGGGAAATTGAAATATATAGAATCTTTGAGAATAATAATATACCAAACATCTCCATCGAGTTAGGAATTAGAAATACGTATAATGATATGACCTGGTGCCTTAGAAGATACAACCCAAGAATTTTATGAATGTGGATGGATAATGGGTTTCCATGCCTGTCATCATGATAACAATGTTGAGAAATTTCAAAATATGTACAAATAGTGTAAAATTATAATTTAGTGGTGTAGGAATAACTCGGAATTATTTTTTCATCATATAGAAACTCATTCTATATGGTGGTGGATATTACTACAGTAGTTTCAGTTTTGGGTCACTTGATTCCAAAAAGATGTTATCATGGGGTATGGTACATGAAATGAAAGGTCTTATAAATATATTCTGAAAATGAGTTTCATATTTTATATAAAAAATATGGGTATGTTTGATAGTTTTCTATGGAGGCTAACATGGTTCATAGATTTTATATCAAATTGATTTGATGATGTGTAAAAAACAACCCAACTATGTCTTCTATCGGATTATAAAAATTTTCGTGGAGACATTGGTTCTTATGTGTGGTTAAAATGTATTAGAAATATGATTATGTTAGATGAAATGAATTCTATGTGGTTTAGTCATAATTCCCCTATAACATGAAGCTTCTAATGAAATTATGGGGTTTTGAAGCAAATCTCGAGTATCATTCTATCATGGAGTTATTTATTAGTGATGGGGGATACAATTTATAGTATTTCATATATTATTGTTATTTCAAATTGAATAACTATTATTTTAAAAATTCCATATATATCTCTATTAGAGGGTTGGTTTTTAAATTATATCATTAGATGTACCGTTGATAATTATGAACGTTAATGTTTTTTGTAGTTTATATTCTATGTTGGGTCTGGAAGATGAATTCATGTGGGTGAGAGAAGTATTTATTGCAAAATATCGAAATAAATCATATGTTATGAACTAATTATATTAATAAAAAATTTAATCTATATTCACATGAGATGATCAATTTCCATTATTATGCTGATGTCTAGGGAATATGGTTTCTGTGATTTTTCATGTATGTGGATGTTTTTTATTGTCACATTTGTTTTAAATTTCATAAAAATATAGGACACTATATGGTAGAATAAGTCTATGTGGTGGTGAAAATTGCATTTTTCAATGTACTTTTATGAGTTTCATTAAATATAAAATCATTCATTTTCCAATAATAGGAAAAAAAATTATAAATCTATGTAGATTGTAGGGACATCGGTTTTATCACTATTTGTATATATCATGTTCTAGAAATTCAGATAAGAAATTTTGAAATATATAATGTTATATTTAATATTATAAACGTCCTCACTTCTCATTACATTCGAAAGTGATGAGTGTCAAGAAAAGTCATATGTTACATCCCCAAGATACTAGTAGAAACAACTAAATGAAAAGGACCTTATCAAAATTTTGGGGGTGTTAGTTCATTCAATGAAAAAACAAACAAAACGAAATATCAAAAATCATAGGACCCTCTTTATAGTTCATGTTTATAAAAATAAAAAATAAAATAAATAAATAAAATGATTAAAAAAATAAGACAATTGAATTCAATAGTGTACGAGTCCCCCAACACCAATATTAACCAACCCATGAAATATATTTCATTTATATTTAATCACTTCGATAAACTGTGAATTACACAATTTTCACTATAAATTATTCAAAATATGGTATAAATTTATAACATTCCTATGAAATCAGTTGGAATGAATAATATAAAACAAATTATAAATATTATGGTTATCAATTTATTATGAAAAAAATAAGATTCGTATTAATTTATATTAAATTTTTTCTTAATAACTATATTTTTATAATAGGTGGATATTTTTTTTGCAAAGATCATTTAAAATGTTGTTTAAACACTATTATAAATAATATTTGATTAATTTCAATTCAATTTTTCAATAATAATAATAAAATGAGATTTTTGTATGTTTTTAATATTTCTCTAAAACTATTAGTTTATTGAAGAATAATAAAAATGGATTTTATTCAAAACTAACATTTATGTTTAATCCAATTAAAATGTAAAATTATATTTTAAATTGTCGAAAAGTGAAATTATTTAACTTGTATTAAAATAAATATAATTTATTTCCTTCTAATAAATTTAATATTGAATATTGATAACAAAAATTTCGATAACTATTAAAATTTCTTCAATCAATACGGAAATTTCAGTACCATTATAGGGTATAAATTTAAATTGGATTTCAGAACATATGTGAAATCAATCTATAAAAAAATAATTTGATATTAGGATGTATTATATTTTATATTATATAATCAGTTCAACATAATTTTTTTTATCATTATTGTTATTAAAAGAAGTAAAAAATTAATATATATTGATAACGTCAAATCTTAATTAGCAGAGTTAAAACATAGAATATAATGGCTCAAAATAAAATAAAACATGACGAACCAGAATTTTATGGTAATAACCTTACATTATAACACCCAAGGTTATATAATTAGACTTTTAGGAGTATATTAGAAATATTTAAATGTTTATATAATTGATTCTCTTCCAAAAAAACTTCTATTTCCTCTTTTCCACTTTTAAAATGAACCCCCAATCATACCAAACTCAATTATCCATATTATTTATAAGAAAACAATCCTAATATGTATTTTAATGAAAACCTAAATATTGTATCTCAATAAGAGTTATTATTCATAATTGATCATTTATATTTTGTTTTTCCTTCCACAATAATGAAATAAAAATAATCCATAATTATATCGTATCCCCATTTTAATTTATTTATTTGGATTCTATTATGTTATTTTAGTGACATATATTCATCTATTCATTCATAAAATGCGGAAAAAATGTTGATGATGTCTACGACATGATACTCTCTCATGAAATGATGCATTGTTTCTATCACCACCATACAAGGATGGATAAAAAATTTTATTAAAAAAATGAATATTTAATTTAAGAAATTATTAAACTTATTTGATTTTATTATCACATATAACTTGTTTTGTTCTATTACATTAAAAATATAAAGTCATTTCTCATGTGTACAGAGGGATACTGCCTCATTAAGAGATGTGATTTCTTTCTAAAGGCATTATATAATAGGTAATAATGAAAATTTCCTTAAAATATGATATATATATATATATATATAATTGATTATATTTATTTTTTAAAATTAACATATCACCCACTTCCTTTCTCATTCACCCATTTTGTAAATGAAATCAATTTACATGTATACATATGACTTACCATCTCAACAAAGTGATTTAATCAATTTCCAATGTTCGAAATATGAGTAATAAATATGAAAATTTGTATATTGAATAGTAATGATATTTTTAATATTTAAATTATTTTATATATGATGGAAAAATATAGAATACAGAAAAAAATATTCATGATGAAACCCGCATGTTAAAATAAGGATATTAAAATCAAATAAATGAATATAATGAAAGACTACAAAAAATTGGTAAAATGTTATAATGAGATAATATATAACATTTCAAGTAATAATATGTGTCATATATTAATTAAAAACATTATTAAAAAAATCAAATATTTTAACAGCCTGTTAATGACATACATTTACATTATATCATACTTGTGGAATACTTAAAACATTATACAAATAGACGCTAAAGTAACGTACTAGTCTAGTTCCTTTTAAAAAATAAGTAAAAAACAAGTACATAATGGATCTATATCATCTCCCACTGGGTTCTTCATGACTATCACCCTTTTGAGAAACATCATACCAAATTGATATTTTTATTTCATGGGGAAGAAAACATAAAGAGTGGTGAGAATAGATGTTGTGTGTGGGAAAAAAGGATAAATTTAATCATTTACATGAGCATAGGAGATAAGAATGTGGTCATGAAACTAGAATATCATAACTTGTATGCAATGTATCATAAACATGAATCATGGCATTAATATTGTCAATTTTTTAGACATTTTTAATTAGTAAATGAAGAACCTAAGACATGAAAGCATGAAAATGAATAAAGAATGGAATTTTAGAAAACACATAAACATATAATATGATTTACCATCATAGAAAATGAATTTATACGAAGACCATATTAGTGGATAAAGTCATTTACTGAACTGAGTACACATCCATTCTAGCCGAGTATTACTAAACTGGGTAAACCCCCCATTCCGGCCTTGTATTATTGAACTAGTTGAACCCCTTTTCCAGCCCTTTATTACTAAATCAAGTACATTTCCCGCTCCATATATTTATATCTTATGAGATATATACCTTTAACCAATGAATTGGAGGGATATATATTTCTCACCCATCTCATAATGAAATCATACATTCATTTGCGATAAAAATAAAAACAATCATATCAAAAAAATGAAATAAAATGGTTATCATAAAAATGTAATCATATGATAACATATAGAGAAATATAATGTATTAATAACTATTTCATCAAAATAATAACCCATGAAAGAAAAACAAATTTTATAATAATATAACCCGTGAATGAGAAATATGTTTCATAAAGACCATGACAGCATGAATAAACCATTCAATGAAGTAATATGAATAAAACCATTAGATCATTTCCTAGAAATGAATTATTAAAATCAACAGATGTTATCATAAATGGTAAATAATGTAAATGATATTTTAAAAACATTTTATTAGAAAAATATCTTTTATTGTTTGAAAAACACTTTTTGATGAATAAAACCATTTGAAAATAATTTCTTTATAAAATATATTCAAAATGTATAATTAAGACATGAAATCATTTTGATATCCATTTTTCTTGAAAAGATATTGAATAATATTAAAAAAACAATTAAATTTTTTTTATTAAAACATTGATAATTCATAAGGTAATATTGAAAATGTTTTGAAAACCCTTTTTCGGTATAAAATATAAAAATAATATTCAAAACAAATTAAAAATGATTTTACTGAAACTTTATTTAATACAACTAATTTCTAGAATATTAGGTGAAAATATTATTTCAAAATTAACTTTTTCATGTTATAAAGTAATATTTAGTGGAATTATAGTCATGATAGTGGGTAAATACATATGTGCAAACATTACCATTGAACCGTATAAAGATTAAAAAATATACATCAATCGAGAAACAAAAAATTATTAATTTTTAAAAATCAAAGTTTTAAAAAGATAAAACATGGTTAGAAATTTATAATAATTATCTTATGAGAGTAATAGAACATTTTTTGAAACCTTTTACAAGACATTATTTTGATTGAACATAGCTTTTGACCTAAGAGATATGTAAAGTCCTACATTATTAAAAAGAGATTCTTATATATCATATGTACCAATGATTATAAAAAAAACTACCAATAAATAATTATATCATGAATAACCATAGGATAATATTATTAAATATAATTATTGATATATAGATCATTAGTTTTTATCAAATAAATCATAGTCATAATCAAATATCGAAAAGCGATGAGATTATTTCATTAAACTCTTATAACATGGTGACACTGAATCATACTACCCATGTATGGAAATCAAATTCAATAATTCTTAAAATATCATTAAATGAATTAAAATCATGTTATAACATGTCAATGTTAGTATATACCGCTCATATAAAAATAAATGTTCATAATAATGCATGTGTCTCAAATTAATCAATTTTATAAAGTAATTACATTTCTGAATATGTAAACATTGAAACATAAACACTATTATAGAAATATTTTAAACTTTTATGTATATAACAATAAATTTATTTATAATATCCACAAAATTAATTCACACGTATTATATACACCACACAAAATATGTGAGTGGTAATTAAGGCATTTATCTCAATGAAAAAATGAGTGTGATTAAATTCCATTACCTTTTGTATTGACAGTCAACAAAATCGTTCAAACCACCTGTATAATAAATATAAATTTATTATACATATTTCACATAACCATATTATTATATATAATACCATATATGGTTTTATTATGAACTAATATTAACCACATTTTAACCATCCATGGTTAAGGCTTCACTTGGAATAAAGTTATATTTTTTCACATGTGTCTTATTTTTTTATATCGTTGTTCCTTATAATTATATAATTAATCAAGAAATTAAAAAATTTGATTAATATCATTTATATCCAGTGTATTTTTATAATAATAATAATAAATATAATATATAAGCATCAAATAGAATACAGTGTTCTTAGATACGGTATGTCGTACATACACACGAACACTATTTCAGTTTAATTATCATTTAGAAAAAATGGATGTAAAAGACAAATATATATATATATATATATTAAAATATCATTAAAATATCATATATATTTTTTATATTTAGTACATTCTGCCTTAATAAATTACTTGTAGTGTATGAACAAATAACATCTCTTGGGGCGTGGTAATCAACACTTCCTCAAATGAAATTATTTAAATAACAATAAATCAAAAGTATAAATAAGGTTGGACTAAAATAATTAATGAAAAATAAGTAAATAATAACTATTCTATATAACATATATATAATAAATTCCCATCATAATAGCCACCATTATTGGTTGTAAAGGAAAATTTAACAATCATAGTTTAGCGAGGTGGTAGTCCGCATGCACATAATAATTATGTTTGTTACACCTTAGATGGAAGTGTGTGATTGTTTTGGTATTATTATTAACATAAAACATCATAGAATATTTTATAAACTGATGATCTCAACTTTGGAAGTAATTATATAGTTTAGGGATATCATAAATTAAATAATATAACGGAGTTTGAGTGAGGGTGTTAATTCATTTTTTATTAACTCCTTTTGGTTTCAACCAAAAGGCACCTGTTGAAT
The DNA here is from genome assembly GCA_963277665.1 of Viscum album. NCBI lineage: Eukaryota > Viridiplantae > Streptophyta > Magnoliopsida > Santalales > Viscaceae > Viscum > Viscum album. The sequence goes on from OY728138.1 coordinate 553,191,483, forward strand.
TATTTAATCGTAAGGGGAGGATAAAAGGTTGATTTGATTTAATTTGGATAGATATTTGGGAATAATTAATCAGATACTATGTTTTATTAGCAGTGTGACTAAGTGGTTATGAAAGAGGGATTTTATAATGGAGGAGGAGGGAATCTTTTGAAATATTTTAAAAGAAATAAAACCCACCAACATTTTTTTATATCACGTGGATAAATATAGTACAATGTACATCCATGGGATGATAGGATTGAAATATGGCCATCCAATTGATTTAATAAATTTTTATTGGTAGATTGGGGTCATATATCTAATGATTAGTAATTAGTTATTATTAATTTGAAATTAATCATTGTAATTAATTTTAATTATTTCACTAATATTTTCAGTCAAAATTTTTTGAATATATTAGTGTTGGTCGGAGAGGATACTCAAGATGGGGATGAATTGAGTTCCAATTAAAAATTTCTGTTAAAAATATTTCTATAAAAATCCCCAATTAAAAACTAAGTTAAGCTGTAGTGAATTTGTAAAACTATAAGGGTTCATTTAGGTTCTCAAAAGATTGATTAGGTCTCATGTAATTTCATCGGATGATTAAATTAGCTTTTGAAAGTATCCTACTGATTTACAATAGTTACAAACACTTTCAAAATTAACTATCAAATTAACTTTAAAACAATTTGAATTTAAAAGTAATTAGTAGTGGAAAATAAAATATATATATATATAGTATACTTTAGACTTAATCTAAGATGCACAATAGAAGTAACCAAGAGGATCAGTCTCAACATGAGACTTATTCCTCTCAAACAATTTATATAAATTTGATCCATACCCTGGATCGGGGTAAAAAACAGAAAAGAGATTGTCTAGGTACTAATACATATACCACAGTTCTTCGTGAGAAAACAAAAACAATCTCACACTGGTTTTCCACATACTACATGGCCTCTCCCACTATCCATAGTTGGATACAAGAGAGTTATAGAATGTTTGTCTGAGGATTTAGAAATCCTCCAGCTTATCTGAGGATACAGTGTGTATATAAAATATACAGAGTATGAACGCAACTCAAAATTTAAATGAAAGAATCAATGAGAGAGCAGATATGAGTTTTAGAATGATCTGGTGATTTGAAGTGTAGCTCTATACTCTGTTGATTAGTCAAGAATTCTAATGAGTCCTTCTCTAGTTTTTGTCTATAAAACAGAGGGTTGTTTTCTTCAAAATTAGTTTGATCTTCTTGAGTGCATGAAGAACTCGTTGTAGTTATTCACTCCTTGACTAAAGTATAGATTTTGTTATTTTATTGAATTAATGGCTTCGTGTATGTCCAGTATTCTTCCAGAATGGATGTAGACTATCTTTACTGTGTGTATTCACCACTTTTCAGCACTCTTTAGCCCTTATTTCACACTTCATATACCACTTATTTTTCATGGAATTTTTCCAACCATTTATAGCTTTCAGCTCCGGTATTGGGAATGATTTCATTTTCATAGGTATGAGGTATTGTTCCTTGACATGCCAACATCTATCATTAAATAACATTAATTGAATTAAAATCATAAATTTGATCATTTATTAATAAATATATAATATTGAAAAAGTAGAGTTTAAGAATCAGTGACTGGGACATTCATCAGTCGCTCTATGTCGGTAGACATGTATCGATGGACTTTGTATAGAAGTGAGCAGCTATCAGTAGATATTTATTCTTGTACCTGTATCTCCTTGTATCGATAGTAGTTAATTCGTGTATCCGTAGCTCTATATACCTTTGTGTCCTTATATAGGTAGCTTTGGTCTATCGATAGCTTGTTTTTATCAGTAGCTTTGGTATATTGGTCGTTCAAATGTATCGGTAGCATGTATTTATATCTGTGAACATCATAACAAGAGAATTGATTATACCAGTAGAATAAATCTAACTGCAGATCTGGTGTAACAATAGCTTGTATCGGTAGACTTTTCTTTCGGTAGCCTCTGCATACTAGTAGCTCTGTTATGTACCAGTGATTAAATTTATATCGGTGGCTCATTTATACCAGTAGCGGCATCTCCGCTTCTATCAGTAGACTTGATCTATCATTATTGTGCTTACTAGTAGACTCATACTGGTAGCTCTGTTCTGTTTTAGTGACAGTCTATTCAGTCTATCAGTTGACTTTGTACTAGTAAGTGTCTGTTTGACTGTATCAGTAACTGTGTGCATACCAGCGGACTTAACACTTATCTGTTCTATGCACCACATATGGTTATTGAGTTATAATTATTTTAAAATTCATTCAAACATAGATAAACATTGATTAACATATTTCAATGATTATTTTAATATTATTATCAACTTGATAATAGAATGTCACAGATTGAATGAATTTATATATAGATAAACATTATTTGTGATTATCAATGTATTTTAAAGCATAATTGGGATTATCAAAACATGTGAGGTCAACAATATCCATGTTTTTGATAATCACAACATATGATATTATAATCCCAGAATAATTATTGACATATCAGAGAATATTGCATTAAATCCAATTGTATCATAAAAAACAATATATTATCAAACACATGTACTAAAGGTAAAATATAAAACAAATGTACCGGAGGGAAATGAATTAAACACAAAAAAGATAGTATTTATCCCCCTTTGTTGTAAAAGATATTATTTATCCCCCATAGATGATTCCCATAGATAATATTTCTCCCCCTATGCGATTAGAAAAAATTGGGAAAAAAGGAAATATAGGAAAAGAGAAGTAACAATGAGGAAAATAAAGTAAGATCATATATATTCCATGGAGAAAAAATGTAAAAAGAAATACATAAATGAAACAAAAATAAATACACGTGATTCATATAAAAAATCCTAACCATGAATCAATCCACATCCTCAGAATGAGATTTCCCCTTGGGATCTGAAGAGGATTCAGGTGTGGTGGAGGCAGGTGGAGGCTTAGGAACACCAAAAATGATTATAGGAGGCTAAGCTACTGAAATTGTCCCTGTCCTGTACTGTGTAGCTCTCTGAGTGATCATAGGAGTAAGGCTTCGGAAAGCTTGGGCTCGAGTCATCTGAGGAGGAGAAGTAGAAGAGGTAGAGGCAGGTAAAGTTTTTGGTATAATCACTAGTCGAGAATCAACATGCAAGAAAGGCAACAAGAGATTTCTAAAATCCATAATGATTCATCATCTTCTTTCCATAGCAGAAATAAAGTCATCCATGTTTTCTATGAATTTGTCTAGTCCATGTGTCAACTCTCTGATCTTGATGAATTGTTCTCTGATTTCTTGATTGAATGGTGGTAGCTTCATGTTTTCCGACATATTCGTGAAATGATTATTGATTTGATGATTAGTGTAAAAACTTTGTAAATAATTGTATACCTTGTCTTTCACTTCTTTCTATGTAGCAGAAGCCTCTCTAATATAGTATTGAACAATATTAATGATATATCTAGTGGTATATCTAGTAGAAGTTACCACTTTGGTCAGACCAGGTGTGTCCACATAGCCATTGGTTGATACCGAACCAAGCTCCTCCTTCATCAAAGCTCTAAACTGATCCAAATCCACTGATGGTCTAGAAGCAAGAGAACCAATAGGGAAGGTCACGGTTTCATTGAAACTCTTAGATAGCCCATTAATAAAATTTTTCACTAGAGAATCATTGGTTCTAACATGATTTGTTATGGGATACATAATCTCCTCAAAAACATAGACCATTTTGCTGACCACACACTTCACAATAGCCAAGTCCTTGTCTGCCTGATATTTAGAACTCATATAGTATTCCATAGATATAACTGATTGCTTTAGAATTTCAACATTTTCTGCCAGTATAGTTACCTGAGTCTGGAAAGCTGTAACCTCATCTACTATCTCTTCCAAAAAATTTGACACATTACAACCAAGAGTGAGGTCGAAGGACTTTTCCATATTGCTCATTTCTTCAACAATGTAACTCTTTATCTCATCAAAAAAGCACACAAAGGATATTTCAGCTCAACCATTAAGGATTCAAGATCAGCCGTAGTAATTTTATTTTCATATAAAACTGTAGGTTCTCTTTCAGACACAATACTATCTACTGAATCAGTCATAACCAACTGAATGGATGACACTAAGGATACTTCCATTTTTCATATCTCTTCCGGAAAAGTGGCTTTATGTTCAAACTTTAACTTATCAAGATCATGTATTTTTACCACATCTTCAGGTAACAAATTAGAATGAATATCATAACTGACTTTTGGTCTATTGAGGGAGGCCTCATTATCATAATCTGGGTAATCCAGTCCATAAACTACAAACCCCGGTTCCTCTGCCTAGTCTTCAAACTCAACAGCCCCTGAAACACTGCCAAACCTGGTTTGATGCTCCCCATCAACTGATGCATTCTCTTGTAAAACGAGAGCAACCTCATCAGCTCAGTATTCCTCATCGGAATATTGAGCAACTCTCTCCATTTCTCCAATAGCAGGAGGTTCCTAATGAATATGAGAAGGTCTATCAACATCATCATGAACATCCTCTAAAGGCATAACATAAATTCCAATCAGAGGACTCAAACATAAGGTGCAAGAAGCATCTTATTCTATTTCAGATTCCCTTTTCTGTTCCTCATTCTCTGGGGTAGCCTCTTCATGATTTGATCTATGTTGGTCTTCCTCAACTTCAAGTGCCTCTTCATTTCATATACTCAAAACAGTTTCTATACTAAGTAGGTTCAATGTACTTCCCTTTTCTTATGATACAACATCAGGAGTTGGGCTAGGAGGCAAGTCCAGATCTCTTCCATCAACTGCAGAGGACTCTTCCTCTTATAAATCATCAATATATTGTGGCTCTTCTTCATCAGGTCCCAGACCTAGATACCTCACATCTTTAGGACTTGAAGGATGATCCACAGTATTGAACTTATCATATAGCTTCTTATCATCAGTAACCCACTCTCCTCTACATGGGTTCTAGCTTATCTCCATGTATTTGCAAATTGTTCTTGTGATACATAAATTATTCCTTAGTACCACTGTCTCATCTTGATACTCAACTTCCCCCTTCACTTTAATAATAATAGAAATCAATGTGGCAAATAATAAAGCATTGGTCTTTTATTTGAGTTTGGTCATATCCTCTATTTGAATCATTAGCAGCCTACACAGATTTACCTTCAAACCATGTCTCAAGAGATGTAACATATAGGTATCTTGATATCTCAAATTTGAAAAGTACAATCTTCTTGGACTTATCACATGTTGCAGAAATTTTAACAACATTATGTTCTCTCCAATCATTTCAGCAGCCCCCACTTTTCTTTGCTTGCCACTACCAGGGAGCTTTCTTAGGCAGTCTCATAATAGAATATGTCACTTGTAGGTGGTACTGTCTTCGTTGAATGACCATAAAATCCTTCTTGTGGTACTCTCAGGTACTCATCCCACTCAACAGATGAAAAAGATATTTCCTTTCCATTCACAAATGAAATCATTCGGTTCTAATTTTCTTATTTCTCAAAACTCACAAACTCATAGAACTGTTTTACCAGATTAAGATAGTAGGGGCCATTGATGATCAAAAATCATTCTACCCACTTCTGATCTTCCAAAACCTCTAGAAATAATGATCTAATAAACATCAACCATTCCACGCATAGATCCTTCTCTATTACAAACTCTCTATTTTGTAAATGCGGGCTCACTAGTCGCCTCCCCGACATTGTTCTACTAACACTGATATATGCTGCTGGCTCTGTCTTATACTTCTTCACATTTGGCTCATCAATGTAATATCTAATAGTAGGCATTTTGGATTTTTCAATATTTGGTTTGAGGAACTTAGTTTTTTCATGAGATTCATGTGTTAAGGCTTGAGGGTAAAGGAATGGATCGGTGGGTAGAGAAGAAACTAGGATATCATAATATCATTTAGGAATAATAAAATAAATAGTTAAAATATAACAAGTAAAGTATAAATGATACAGATTTTGGAGGCATAAAGAAGGTTGAAAAAAGCGCATAGTTAATGGTAGGTTATACCGGTGAGAATTCTTAACTGAGAGATCCACTAATCATTGAGGTATAATAGAAAGGTCCATACCAGTGAGGTATAACATTGTGGTATCATAACGATGAGGTATAATAGTTAGTTTTACTACCGTTGCGGTATACCAGTGATGTTTCATACCGGTGAGGTATAATAGTGAGGTTTCATAACGGTGAGGTATAACAATTGGGTTTACTACTGGTGAGTTATAATAGTGAGGTATCATACCAGTGAGGTATAATAGTGAGGTTTCATAACGGTGATGTATAACAGTGTGGTTTCATAATGGTGAGGTATAACAGTGAGGTTTACTACCGATGAGGTATAACGTAGAGGTTTACTAACAGTGTTCTATCATTACTAATTCATGTCTAATGTAACTTAACATATCCGAACTTAACGGATTTGTGGAAATATCATCTAATTGATGTTCAGTACATATAAATTCAAGAGTAACATCACCTTTTCGGTAATGATCTCTTAAAAAGTGGTGCCTTACATAAACATGTTTGGTCCTGGAGTGAGATATAGGGATTATTGAAATTTTAATTGCAATAGTGTTAACAAATTTTATTGAAACATGCTTAAAATCATATCCATAGTCCAAAAGAGTGTGTTTCATCCACAGAATTTCTGCACAATAACTACTAGAAGCTATATACTCTACTTCAAAAGTAGACAAAGCTACAGAATTATGTTTCTTACTTCACCAAGATACTAAGGATTTTCCCAATAAAAGACATGTTCTAGATATGCCTTTTCTATCCAACATGAAACCAGAATACTCAGCATCTCAATAACTAATTAATTCAAAATAATATCCTTTTGGATAAAACAAACCTAAATTTCCAGAATGTTTACGATATTTAAAAATTAGATTAACAACATGTAAATGATATTATTTTGGATTCACTTGAAATATTTCACACATTCATACCCTAAACATAATATCTTGTTGACTAATAGTAAGGTAAAGTAAGCTTCCAATCATACCTCTGTAATTTTATTGATCTAATGGTTTCCCAGTTTCATCTGCATCTAATTTACAGACATTACTCATATGTATATCACTTTCCGTAATACTATCCAAACCATAACATTTTAAAAGATCATTTTTATATTTACAATGATTCAAAATAATACCATTTTCATTTTTAAAAACATGAAATCTAAGAAAATATTTGAGTTCTCCCATTAAACTAATTTCAAATTTATTTTTCATACACTTTGAAAAATTAGTACATAATTAATGTTTAGAGGATCCAAAAATAATATCATCAACATAGATTTTTACTATAATAACATATTTAGAAATTATTTTAATAAAAAGAGTTGGATCATCAATCCCTTTAGTTTATCCTTTTGAAATAATGAAATGACTATATATATCATACCAAGATTTTGGGGCTTGATAAAACCATACAAAGGATTAGAAAGTTTAAAAACATTATTTGGAAAATTAGGATTAGTAAATCCAGGTGGTTGTTCAAAAAAATCATCTTCAATTATAGAATCATTTAGAAAAGAACTTTTAACATCCATTTGATAATTTGAAATTCAGATGAGAAGCATAGGCATGTAGGATCCTAATAGCTTCTAATCTAGCTATAGGGGAAATGTATCCTCATAATGTATGCCTTCTTCTTGAATATACCATTGTGCAACCATCCTAGCTTTGTTTCTAACTATATTTCCAGACTCATCAACATTGTTTCTAAAGACCCATTTAGTGCATATTGACAAAGTGTCCTTAGTTCTATCAACTAATTCTCAGGAATTGTTTCTTTCAAAATGATTTAGTTCATCTTGCATAGATATTACCCAAAATTCATCATTGACTGCATCACTGACATTTTCAGGTTCTAACTGTGAAATAATGGCTTGACGTTTAACCTGGTTTCATAGAGAAGCTCAATGATGTGTCACACTTTCAAGATTACCAACAACAACATCTAAAAGACGGTTCATTAGAATTGTAGTTGATCTAGTAAATGTGGGACTAGAAATTTCTGGTTCATCTGTAGGTTATGGTTCAACAGAAGCAGGTTCTGAAATGTTTCCAGAACTAGATGACTTTACAATAGGGTAACTATTTTTTTCATTAAGGTTCAGAACATACACGTATTCTTTAAGACTTTCAAGAGATGACTTAGGTTCATGTGGATCAGTTTCATCAAACATGATATGAACATATTTTTTCACACATTTGGTTCTTTTATTTAAAACTCTATAGGATTTTCTAGTTAGTGAATAACGAAAGAAGAATTCCTTCATCACTTTTGGATACAATCATTTCAAGATTATCCTGTGTATCGAGAATAAAGTCTTTGAAACCAAAAACAATTAAATAATTAACAACAGGATTCCTATTTTTCCACAACTCATAAGGGGTCATCTTGAGAACAGGTCTAATAAAAATCTATTAATAATATATAAAGATGTATTTTCATCTTCAGCCGAAAAATATATAGGTCAATCATATTCATTATGCATAGTTATTTCAAACTCTTGAAGGGTTCTGTTTCTTCTTTCTACTACACCATTTTTATGGGGTGTCCTAGGAGAAAAGAAGTTATGATTATAGCCATTGTGTGAGCAGTATGATTCAAACTCATGATTTTCATACTCAAGACCATGATCACTTTTTAGGGTCATAATCATAAGTCCACTAAGGTTCTCTACAGACTTGGAGTATTTAATAGAGTAATTACAAGCTTCACTTTTGTGAGATAAAAAGTATACCAAAGTATATATATAAATGTCATATACTAAGTCATAGTCATAATGCTTCCCATTTAAACTAGAAACTCTAGAAGGTCCAAAAAATCCATGTAAACCCACTCGATAGGTTGAAAAGTTGAAACTTATTTATTTGGTTTAATAGAAACATTATGTTGCTTTCCATTTTGACAAGGATTAAAAACTTGGTCTGTTGGGAATTTATGTTTGGGTAGGTCTCTAACTAAGTTTTTATTAGACAGTTTTGTAATTGAATGAGTGTTTAAGTGTACAAATCTTATGTTACATAGCCAATAATCTTTATGAAAAGTATTTAAGCAAGTAATGTTTTTTTATCTAAAAAATTCAAATCAACAGCATAAACAGTTTCATTTCTCAAAGCATAAAATACTATAACATATTTAGAATTAAAAGAATTACAAGAATCATTTTCAAATTTAACATTTAAATCATCATCACACAACTGAAAAGTACTTTACTAGTTATACTTAAGTCCATGAACAAATAAAACCTTGGAAATTAAAACTGAATCAGTGTTACCAAACTGGCTTAGGCCGATGATCTTTCCTTTTGAATTATTCCCAAAGGAAACATGGACACCATAAATATTGATTAAAAATTTGTAGAATTTGTAATCACTAGAAATATGCCATGAATATCCACTATCCATGTACAATACCTTCTTATGATAACTCTTCAGGGTAGTCTCTTACAAAATAGGTTTTGATGGAAAATGATTTTGGTAACCAAATTTTCGTGGGTCCAGATATATTAGCAAGTAGAGATTTATGTACCCTGATTTGACTTATGGGTCTCAAATAATTTACAGAATCAATAGATTTTGAATGATAAACATTATTTGATCTATAACTGTGTGGGTAACTAATTAATGCATATGAATTTCTAGAACTAGAACTATAAGCATTATGTCCAGATTTAAAAATAAATCTAGTTTTAGTAAACTGTCTCTGTTTCGGAAGATACCTATTCTAGTGGTATATTTTGGTGCCACTTGTTTTCCTAGAATTTGTGTAAGTGTATCTTTTTAATTTGTGAATTTTTCTAAGTCCATCCTTAATTTATCATTATTCAATTGCATTTCAGTATTTTCCTTATGCAAATGAGAATGCTTTTCCTTTTCTGCATCAAATACATATTTTACAGAGCTAGATAGAGCATGTTTTTTTTCATGGTCTTATACTTTTCCTTCAATTCATTATAGGTGTAAATACCTATAAAATTAAAAGAAATTTTTTTCTTAATTTTCGTTGGAATTTTACAAGAACGCAGTTTCTGACGGCACCTGATTCCGATGCCCGGTGTGCCCGAAGTAATTTTCTGAATTTTGGCTCGGGTACATTCAGTGAATGAACGAGCGGGTTTTTCTAACTTTTGAACCGGTGCTCAGAATCAAATTCTGAGGGCACCGATGGAATCTAAGAGCTGGTATTTTCTTAGAAACGCCTCTTCTGGAGTTGCGTTTGCTTGGGTGTGGTTTTTAAATTTTTGGGGTTAAGTTAAGAAATCAAATAAAGTGGTGCGACAACATTATTTTTATTTCACATAAATACACTTAAAAGACACTTATTGCTACTTAAGATGAGTTAAAACGGATAGGGTGCAATTCAAAATATCCTACCCTCTTGGTAGGATATTTATGAGGTGGGCCAGCACATGCCCCACTGTTTCTTTTCCGCTATGTAACGCACCCACGAAAACCCTTTTTAATGAAAGTCAACTGACGCATTTTCTAACCTCTTAAACGCTCCTTTTAATTGCGTGGTTAATTTGTTGAGATTAATTCTATGAATTAAATTGTTCGTTAATTATCTTTGTTTTTCAAATTCTTTTGTTGGTAATAAAATAAGATGAGGACTTATTTTATTATCTGCTTGTTGTGTTAAACCTTTGGAGAATCTCTAAAGATCATCATTCTCCTTCGCGAAGAACGTGAAGAACGCGAAGAACGCGAAGAACGCGAAGAACGCCGGCCTCTGACGAAGGGAGGAAAAGAACATCGAGCCCTAGGAGATCGACGATGTGACGCCAATGATTCTCCCTCTGCGACGCTTCTTCCACGATGATCCACCCCACGACAATCTTTGATTGACATCTTGAGGTAGGGGATTGCGGTCCTTTTTAATTCTTTGTGGATTATAACATCAACATGGATTTAATTGTTATAATTATATTTGTATGTTCTTGGTCCTCGGAGTTTGTCTACACGAAGTCGAGTACCGCGCGACAGCGACGCCCTTCCGTGACGTGACGATCCTTTTCTCCCGCGACGGTCAATTCCATGACGAGCTCACGTCCGACGACGACGTTGAGGTAGGGTTCATTTTGAAAATTATAATACCCATGTTGTTTTCCTCCAAGGCAAGAACGCGGACCAACCAATTAACAAGTTGGTCTGTGGATTATTATTGCGGGTCGAGTTTTATCAATTGATGGGAATTATGGTGTTTTTTCAAACCGCTAACGTGGTGGGTGTGAACAAACGAACAAGTCTGAAACCACCTCCCTTTTTGTTCTTGATGTGAGAAATGGTGGACAATGACAAAACGGGCCGCAAAGACGATTTTCTGATTCCGCAGTGAAGAACGAGACCCTAGATGAGCTACGGTGTAGACGGAAATGAAATCGGACCACCGTAGCAACTCCGGTGGCCCGTGGACTCCACCGGCGGCACGGGCCGCCGGCGCGACTGAAGCCGCAGCAGCGGGGTGTGGTTCAGCGGCCACTTGGAACCGAAGGCAGGGACGCGGCAGGCTGGCCGCATCCGGTGACACCGAGTGGCCCCACGTGGGGACACAGATTTTCTTCACGCGGGGGCAACACGCCCCCCGCCTGCGGTTCGACCGTAACAGCCGAGCCGACCCGCCGGTTCGGGCAGGGTCGAGGCCAGGCCGGGCCGGGCCACTCTGGCCGTGCCGGGTCGGACCCAGACTCAGCTCGGGTCGCCCCGGTTTGGGCTGACCCAGGGGGGGGTTGGGTCGGGTCAGTCGGGGCCCAGACCCCCCGTTTTCGGACCATTTTTGGACTTTTGCCCATATCTTGGGCTACAGACCTCCGAATGACACGCCATCAGCGGCGATGCTATCCTTGGATTGAGATAGTCGTTTTGGAATATCACACTCAAGGTTTCAGAATACATTGGGTTCATCCGGGTTGGTTCGTACACGAAACCAACCGGGCCTTCAGAAAGGAAACACTCATATCTTGAGCTTCAGACGTCTGATTGACGTGCCGTCGACATTGATGGATTCCTCTTAGTGAGATGGATCTTTTGGCTTACTTATCCCGAGGTTTGGACACCGGTGGAGTACGGTCGGTTTGGTTTTGCCTTAAAAACCAACCGGGCCCCTGGAACGAAAAAGCCAATAACTCTCAAACTGGGCGTCCGATTGACACGTCGTCTACGACATTGAGTTCCTGTTGTCGATGCGGAACTTTTGGATACATCAACTCTGGACTATGTGTCAGTTGATGTATCAGCCTCTCGGCTCGTGGAGTGGACCCTCCTGAACGAGAATGCTGTGTGCGGGAACCCTAGAGCTGGCTACGACTGCTACTGTGACAACAACGACTGTGCAGAGATCCTCAGTGGATTCAACGGCGATGACTACATCACTCCGCGATCCTTTTTGGGTCAGTTCTACAGATCCTCTGTGGGTCCAGTCCTGTGTGGGTCAGCGCTTAGCGGTTCTGTGTGGGCTAGCGACTACAGATCCTGTGTGGGTCTGATCCTGTGTGGGTCTTTGCGGGGGATAGTTACCTATCGATCCTTTGTGTGTCAGATCCTTTGTGGGTCATTGCAGGGGTTAGTACCTATCGATCCATTGTGGGTCCAACGACGTAGATGGATCAGTGATCATCTCTATCATCATTTGAAGAAGTATACCTGTGTGAGCTGAGATCCTGTTTTTCTTTCCTTTGTGGATTGTGTTGTGCTATCCTGTGTGGATTTATGTTTTTCTTTCCTGTGTGGACTGGGCTGTACTTGGGCTCGGATGTTGGAGCCGAACGAGAATTGATGACTTAGGTATATGTATGGGCATATACCTAAGCAGTGTCGGATTTTATTTCGTGATTGTATCTTTCCTTTGTGGATAACCCTTTGTGGATTCTATGAGACCTTTGGGGGTCTCAGGGTCCCTACTGAGTAGCTTATACTCACCCTAGCACGGGTTATGCCCTCACTACGTTGTGTTGGTTGCTGATGACGGACAACGCTGATCAGGGTAGAGGCTTGTGGAGCAGGATGGTACCTGGAGGTGGACTACTAGGCGGGACATACTCAGAGCGGTCAGCTAGACCCAAGGAGCAGTGGAGGCTTTCTGTACCCACCCTTCAGTTGGGATTTCCAGAGGGCAGCTCGACGTTGCGGATTTACTTTTCAGTTGCTGTTTTCCCTTTCCAGTCGTACTTTACATTCAGTTTGGGTTTGTATACTGGCCCACTTACTTTCAGCACAGCTTGTTTCAGTTTTACTTAGTGTTTTACTTTCGCTTGTACTCTGTGGTGTATGTTTACTTTTATAAAGGCAATGTCTTCCCTGTAATCAGGATTTTCATCTTTGGTGCTAGTCGCTAGCCCCTGGCCTATGGAAGGCGGGCATGGGGTAGTCATGGCACGGGCCCCAAGGACAAGTCGTGACAACAGGTTTCTTCTAGCATATTATAGTATTAAAATAACTCTTCCATAGAAATTTTTTATGATTCAGAATTAGAATCAACTCCAGAACAATATGAATTTCAACTAGGAGTATTCAATGTTACCTCAGATATGTTTGTCATGAAACACATGTTAGCACGATTCCTTTCAGAATCGTAATCATCATATCCACATGTTCTATCTTCTGAAGCACTCCAGGTTTCTTTCATAGATTTCATATACTCATTGTCCTTGTAGTCATATTGATTTTTGATTTTTAATTTTGGACAGTCTTCTATCACATGTCCTTTCCTTTTACATTCATAGCATACAATTTCATCACACTTTTCAGACATCTTCCAATAATTCTTCATTTTACCTTTGTTTTCATATTTACCATTGTAGTTTGATTCTCTGAATAATTTATTCTTCATGTAGAATATCATAAATCTCCTATCAATTTGAGACATCTCAGCATTATTGTAATATGTACTCTCATCACTACTTGATCTTTCTGTTGGTATATGAACTTTCTCCTTGTCCATTCTCTTTGAAGCAGGTGTCTTGAAGTCCACTAACTTCTTCCTTGGTTCATTATCTTCTTCCTTGTTTACCTTTAGTTCTTCTTTATAAATCATAAGTTTAACAATTAATTCCTTAACAGGTAAATAGCAAATATCACATGATTCTCTAATTGAAGCGGATGTACCTCTCCATCTTTCTGGCAGACATCTTAATATTCTCATGGTCTTTTCTTTTGTAGGAACATCGTTACCAAGAGAACTCATAGTGTTGACAATCTCATTGAACCTGAGATACATGTCATAAATAGGTTCATCAGACATCATTTTAAAATTATCATAGTTAATAGAATTTTTGTTTAGTCTCATTTCTTTGACAATGGTTGTTCCCTCATGAAAAACTAACACAGTATCCCAAAAATTAGAAGTTGTTTTACAAGAAGATATGCGATTAAATTATGCATCTCTTAATGAATAGTACATGGAATTATTTTCATTACGATTATTATTATAATATGTCTTAGTAGGTTCTTCCTAAGTAGTTCTAACAGTCTCTGGAATCTTATATTGAGTTTCTATAACAGTCCAGATATCAAATCCCATACATTCTGAATGAATTTTCATGTTAAGATTCCACTGAGCATAATTTTTACCATTAATGAAAGGTGGAATGTTGGTAGCAACACCTTCCAATCTACTGTCCATTACTAAATTTTAGAAAATCTATTTAAAGAGATAAAATTTAGATATAACAGAAATTTATGATCATTAAGATACAACTAAAATCACAATTAAAAAATAGAGTGTTTAGAAAACCTTTAATAATAAACTGCCCTTGGATACCAAATGTTGTTCGGAATGGATACTCAAGACGGGATGAATTGAGTTCCAATTACAAATTTCTATTAAAAATATTTCTATAAAATTCCCCCAATTAAAAACAAAGTTAAATTATAGCGAATTCGTAAAACTGTAAGGGTTCAGATAGGTTATAAAAAGATTGATAAGGTCTCAAGTAATTTAATCAGAAGATTAAATTAGCTTCTGAAACTAAACTACTGATTTAATATAGTTACAAACACGTCCTAGATTAACTATAAAAGTAACTTTAAAACATTTGGAATTTCAATGTAATTAGGAGTGGAAAATAATATATATATATATATATATAGTGTATTCTTTAGACATAATCTAACATGTACAGAAGAAGTAACCAAGAGGCTTAGTCTCAAGTCGAGACATAGTACTCTCAAACAATTTATATAAATTTGATCCACACCCGAGATCAGGGTAAACAACAGTACATAGACTGTCCAGATACTAAGACCTCTACCATAGTTCTTCGCGGGGAAACAAAAACAACAGCACACTGGCATTCCAGGTCCTATGTGACCTCTACCAATATCCACAATGAGATACAAGAGAGTTATAGAAGGTTTGTGTGAGGATTTAGAAATCCTACAGCTTAGCTCAGAAGAGAGTGTGTATATAAAATATATAGAGTATGAACACTGGACAAAATATAAATGAAAGAATCATTGAGATAGTAGATATGAGTTTTAAAATGCTCTAGTGATTTCAAGTGTAGCTATGGACTCCATTGATTAGTTAAGAATGCTTCTGAGTCCTTCTATAGTTTTTTTCTGAATAATAGAATATCCTTTTCTTCATGTTCAGTTTGATCTGCTCGAGTACCTGAAGAACTCATTTTAGTTCTTCACTCCTTGAGTATAGTTCATCTTGTGTTCTATTATGGAATGAATGTCTTCGTGTATGTCCAGTGTTCTTCAAGTATGGATGTAGCCTTTCTTCACTGTGTGTATTCACCACTTTTGATAACTCTTCAGCCCTTATTTCTCACTTCTTATGCCTCTTCTTTTGCACGACATTTGCCCTTCCTTTTATAGCTTCTAGCCCTGGCAATGGGAATGATTACCTTTTCATATGTACAAGGTATGGTTCCCATACAAGCAAAAAACTATCATCAAATAACATTAATTGCATTAAAATCATTAAATATGATCATTTCTGAATAAATAAATAATATTGAAAAATTAGAGTTTAAGAATCAGTGAGTTGGTCTTTCATCAGTGGCTCTATGTCGGTAGACTTGTATCGGTGGACTTTGTATAGCAGTGAGCACCTATCGGTAGCTCAAAGTCCGTATACCTATATCTCCTTGTATTGGTACCAATTATTTCGTGTATCAATAGCTATATGTACCGGTAATTCCATCTATCGGTAGCTTCGGTCTATCAGTAGCTCATATGTATCAGTAACTTTGGTATATCGTTAGTTTGTCTGTATCGGTAGATTTTCTTTATATCAGTGTTCTTTGTAGTAGTAGACTTGAATATACAGATAGACTTACTGTAATGGTAGCTCTTGTCTAATGGTATCTCATATTAGTAGGCTTCTGTATCAGTAGCCTGTGCGTACCGGTAGCTCCATTCTGTACCAGTGATTAAGTGCATATCGGTGGATCGTTTGTACCGGTAGCAGCAGCTCCACTTATATTGGTCGACTTAATATATCAGTATCGTTCTTACCAGTAGACTCATACAGGTAGCTCTATTCTATTTTACTGACTGTATATTCAGTCTATCGTTAACCTTTGTCTATCGGTAGACTATGTACCAGTAGGTGTCTTTTTGTCTGTATCAGTATCTATGTGCATACCAGTGGACTTAAAAATTATCAATTCTATGAAACACATATGCTGATTGAGTTAAAATTATTTCAAAATTCATTCAAACATAGATAGAAATTGATTAACATATTTCAAATATTATTTTAATATTATTATCAACTTCATAATAGAATTTCAGATATTGAAAGAATTAATATATAAATAAACATTATTTGGGATTATCAAAGTATGTGAAAGAACAACTGGGATTATCAAAACAGGTGAGATCAATAAATTTAAATTACAAATTATTTTTATTCAAAATATTGAATAAAGTTTTCTAGATTCTAAACACATAATTTTTAGAAATAAATTAAAATTTGGTCACATTGTCGGGACAATAATGTTAGGTTTTAATGTAATTTTTTTAAAATGTTTCCCTTCTTTTATATTCAATTTCAATGAGAAATTGATTTGAATGAAATAAATTTTGTTTGTTGATAAAAATATTATATAATAAATATTTTAAAATAGTTAAAATATTAGTTTATCATTACAAAAACAATTTATGAACATGCATTTTTGAATTAAAATGTAGTATTTTTTACTATTGATTAAAAATGAAACCTTATGGTAAAATAATAAATTCGTATCCCATGATAAATTTACTATTTCTATTTTAATTGTTAATTTTATTTTGAAATACAAAATAATTAAAATTTGAAATAGATATAATTTAAAATTGGTTCTTCGTTAAAAGGCCGCAAAACATCCTTTATAAAAATATAGGTTTTTAAGGATAAAATTTATATTTTTCTTATGTAATGATTAAATAAACTATTAGATGAATATAGAAATTATTTTATCGAATATATATCATATATATTACATTAAAATCAAATAACAATTATAATTATATTAATTTATTATCCATATAACAACTTTACCAACATAATAATACATTTCTATAAAAATACTCCCTTGATATTCAATTTTTATTATATTCATTTCTAAATAATATATAACTAATTAATTAATTTTATATTTACTGAAATTTTAATGTTTAAATAAGTTAGTAATTATTCTGGAGAAAATATAATTTAATTGAAAAGTTGTATATTATTATATATTTCTTTAATAATATATTATTTTCCTGTAACAACATGTTTTGTTTGTTATGCAAGCCATTGAGAAAAGCTATTGTTGTATGTATTGAAAGGTATCCGCGATGTTCCATGTAGATTAAGATAAAATATATGTTAATTGTAGTTCACATAAGAAGATCATATGGATTTAATATAAAATATATTACTTTTACTATTGCATGAAATACATAATATGGAAATGATTAAATTAATTCAAAAAAATGTACATAATCGCAGACTGTTACAAACATGAGGTTAATGAATGATCACTAAAATGGAACCATGAACTACAAAACATTGCCTAAATTATTATTCATTGAGGAACATTATAATTTTATGCAGATAATTTATTTTATATTTCTTATATACTACACCTTCCCATGTAATATTATGAAATCCTAGTTATTTATGTGATTTTATATTTTAATTTCAATTATTCCATTAAATGGATTTGATATTAAAATTATAATATTGTGATGAATTCCATAACCCAAATATTTTCTTGGGGTTATATTATATCATCATTTACTTTGAAATTATAAAATTATTTATTTAAATCCATTTGACAATATTATTGTCAATTTTAAATAATATTTTTTTCTATAAAAATTTTGATAATATAATATATTCATTGACTAATTATAACATGATATTTTTTTATCATTATAATTGTTCATTTCAGATTATCATTTTAAAATGTATGGTAAATTCAATATTTTCCCTCGATGGATATTTCTTTGATCATTGACTTTTAAACCCATTTAATTTTCATATACTATTTTTATCAATGATTTATTTAATTAATATTTCTAAATTCCTTTAATTGCAATTTCAATTAGTTGTGAAAACTATTATTAATAATATAAGATGCCATTTCTATATTTAGAAAAAAATTCATTTCCATCAAAATATATATATTTTTTAAAATGTTACAAAAATATTTATAACATTTTCCAATGGAAAGATTATAGTAATATTTATACAAATATTAATTTTTAATATTATTTTGAAAGTAATATTCATTTCAGACACCAAATAATGAAATTATGGTTTCAAAACAATTATTAAAAATTATTTATTTTTAAATTTACCACAAGTATAACAATACCTTTTTTCAAGAACAATCATTATTTTAAAGCATTACTAATTTGGTTAAAATTATTTATTAAAGGAAATTATATTAAAAATAATTTTTGAACATTTCTTTTAAAAAATAATATTCAAAGAGGAAAATTTATTTTCCTTAGGATTGTTTTAATTTTATCTTAATGGTAATTTGAATAATCATATACATAAATTATTTAGTTTACATATGATATACTCATACTTTTTCATATTTATTGCATCATTAGAATTTATATAGATGTTTTAAAATACTTTTTACTTATGAAGGTATTAACATAGGATTTAATGAATTTTTTTATTTTAATTATTGAACATTACATTAAAATTTTAATTTTATTTTTAATATTGAACATTAAATATCCATTATGTATTACTTTTATTTAACAAAAACATACATGTTAATAAAATTTTAAATATTTTTAGTATTTTTCATTATACCCGGTTATTTAGTCAGAGGCAAGCCACTGACTATGTATTAATAAAGAAAATGCATCGAGTATATACAGAAAGGAAAAAAAGATAACTACAGATCATTAAATTCATACTCGCCACCACATCCATTGTAAATTCCTTCCTCAGCATTAGCTTATATGCACTCCTAACATTCATAATTCTCAAAAAAGATGACATAATTCCTTATAAGATTAAACTTTTCCAAATATAAAAACTCATTCGAGCACTGAATAGCACAAATTTACTTCGCAATAGACAATATGGTAGGCACCGGACTTGGAAGATAAGAGTAGTCTTTTATCGACCATCATGGTGGTGGGGCAGTCATAGCATCCTCATTCTCGGACATTTTCATCCAACCACCCTGATCCACATCGTTGTATGAGGGACATACCATACCACTCTCATTTTCCTTGTCATAAAAAATGTTACCCCACATTATAGGGATTTTCACATTTTGTTAATTCAATCCCCATTACTACATGATTTGACAGTTAAAATCAATAATGGTAAGATAGTGTGGCTGGTCCACAAAATAATGGGTAACAAATTCTCCAGCTGTAGAATCATCATAGGAGAACTCATCCTACAAAATTCCACCCTCTTTCCTTGAATCATCATCCTCTTCCTGAGAAATCTCCTAATTTTCCAATTACATAAAAAGATTACCAATGTATATCATGATATTCATTCACCAAATAACATCATCCCACCCTAGCCACTCTTCACACATGCATCCACTTCCCTAAATTCAGAAACAACTAAGTCCATATGTGGCTTAGTCACAAACTCCATCGGATCCTGCATCTTTTTGTGCACCTCTTTCTGGGAATCCCCCTCCGTAGTGAACTCAGCACCATTAATCTCCGTAGCCCGGACCACAGAATCCCAAGATTGTTCCTCATCCATTTCTTGCCCAATAGAAGTAATCAGCCTTTAAACGCCATCAACATGATCACATGGTGGCATATTACGCCTAAACATATTCCTCATTACATCATTCACATGCTATTTGAAAATAAATTTCATGGATTTTATTTGATGAATAAAACGAATAAACTATTTTTAGAATAATTTGATGTAGTTTGAAACAATGTGTTTTGATTTATACATCCATTAAATTATTATATGGTCATCGCACTTTGATTATTTTTTCTCAAAATATGGTTATGGTTATAGAAAATGGATATAACATTAAAAAATACTGATAGCTTTGACCAATGTTGAAAATTTGTTTACACATAGAAACCAAATGGGACAATGTCAAGAAATAATGATATAATGATTATTCCTAATTTGTTATCCTGAAATATTATGAAGAACATATACTTAAACAAACACTTGAAATCATCAAAATATTAAATGATAGTGTTCTCTATGTTCTTAAGTGTTAGAGAAGATATACGAAATAAGGCTTGTATTCCTTAATGTAAGTAATATGGAGATGGTAACCATGGGTGGTCCCTTTAAGGAACAAGAAATATTTTATTTCTATAATTAATGGGAATAATGAAATGAATTTCCTAGGAAAAACAATGTCTATGTTGTAAGAACATAAATTTATTCACATGGATACATTTATTATTTTTTCATATTATTTGGGATCATATTATTTCTCTTAGACATTTTCAACATTAAATTATTAACCACAATTTTATGGAAGGAAAAATTATAATATTAAACAGTATATCTGTTGAGAAAAAATAATTACATTTTTGAATTATTTTTACTAGTTGTCTTATTGTTATAATAATCATAAGTCATTTATGTACTGTGTAAAATTTAAAGCAGATATTTCTTCATTAAAATTTGAAATCTGGATCCCATTAGGGGTTTATGAGTATAAAATGTATAATATGTAAAATGAATTAATACCCATATCTGAATTTTTTTCCATACATAATATAACATAATTAGGGATTTGTTTTGAACTCATTTATGAGAATAACACCCATTGGATTTTTCTGTGAACAAATTATTTTAGGTGGAATGTAATTATATTTTTTTATCCATATAATTTAATGTAATGGAAACCTTTAATGTATATGATATATTGGATGTTGATATAATTATCTATCATAAAAAATATCAAAGTTATTGTAATTAAATTATTTCTTATAAAACATAACAGAAACATTGGGAGAAAACCAGTTTTTTATGGAATATACCGTGATGTGTAAACCCATAAATAATATGCTTTAAGGGTTTGAAACCAACCATTGACCTATGTGATGTTACAAATAATATTTCCTTTATTTTATTTAATAATATTATGAAAAAATAACAATGATAATTCAAGTATGTTATTATTGTCATATAGAAATTAATGTACAACATGTGATAACCATATTGGTTATGTAATATATATTGAGAGATAATTAAAGGTTGTTCACTTAATTATAGAACATATTATTCAATAAATGTTAATTTTATTTCTTCATGAAGTAAAAAATAATTTTTTTATATTAATTTGAAGGTGTACATGTTGATTTTTATATTGATTAATGAACAAAAATATGATGATATTGTTCTTTGTAAATAGAAATATATCAAGTAAGAATATATCCTAATAATCATAACTGTTTAGTGAATTCCTCAGCATAAAGAAAAAGTATATATAAACATAAATATTATCATATTAGAATCATATCTGATGAATCAAAAATTTATTTTATATGATAAAATATTTATATTTTTTGGTTTTTAATTTTTTCTGGATCACTCAAATTATTGTTATCAATGACATGTACCACCCTCCACCATTATTTGGGCATTTCACATTTCATATATATTATTATATTCACATCCCAATTTTTTTCCTTTCTTGGAAAAACAATTATTTATTTTTCTCTATAAACATTCATAAATATCTTTCCCTTATATAATAGAGTATTTTCATAACCATTTAATGATGTTGGATTTGAAATAAATGAATTTTCTAATATCAATCCTATGATTTCCAAGAATAATATCAGTTATATAAAATAATCTATATTTTACGTAGACAAAATATCATATACCAAAAATAAAAAACAAATTATTTTCGATTATTTATTGTTAAATAAGTTCCCCCATGATTGAACTTTTTCGAAAATCCATTTCCATAAATTTAAAATCCTTAATAGCTTGCCGAACATGAAAACCCGAGTCTAAAAATAATGAAATATATTATAACATTCAAAACTAGAAGTTTAATTTTTGGGTATGAATCATAAAATTTAAAATTTTATAATTATGGTAGTCTCTTTATATAAAATAAAATAACAATCATTAAATTAAAAAATAGATGTTTTATGAAAAAGTGTTTTATTATAAATGAAGGGTTACTCTCCATTTATAAAAAATTCAAATAGATTTTTTCAAAATTTTTATATTTCATTTTGTAAAATTTAATTATATTTTGAATTCATCGTATCTATATTATCATATGGTGAATATTTTGATTTTTTAGGGGATTAATTTTTCAATAAACAGTGAAAATTGATAATTTAATAAAATACTGTCATTCTGATTAAAAATATTATATTGTTATATTATATGTTAAATTGGGTTTATGTAAAATAGCTTAATTATATTAATATTTAACTTAATTATTTTATATTAGTCAATTTAATTTTGAATTATTATATTTAAACCTTCTATACATATGAGATTTTTCTCTTCATAATGTGTCATTTTCAATGGATTTGTGGGAATAATTTTAAATTAGATTATGTAACTTATATGAATGGAATTTCAAAAAATGGATTCAATAATTTTAAATATCATTATTTAAATATTATAACATTTTCGAAATAAATTTTCACATTATGATTTTTGAAATATGTAAAAATTAAATACAATAGATATGGTTAAAATGAGTTTATTAGTGGATTTAAACTAAGTTGATACAGGTTAAAAATTACAAAAAACATGTAAAACACTGATTTTTCAAAAATAGATCAACCATATATCATGTATGGTTCTTTAATTACTGATATTGTTTTATTTTATGATAAAAAAAATATTTGTATAATTGATTATTTTAAAAAAAGTACATATGATTCAACTCTCTCACTTATAAGGGGGCACAACCACACCTCCTCTCATTACAGAACAAAAAACATTAGGATTAAAAAATAACTAACTAACCAAATTATTTAATAAACTATTATAAACCAATAGACCTTTTTCTCATCTTAAACCCATTCATTGACGGATTTTTTTGCTACCTAAAATTTTATCTTCATAAATGATTAAATTCTCTTAAATGACCATTATTATTTTCTATATTCTTCCACCTCCAAAAAAATGATATCAACCCATGATTATATAATATCTACTATTATATATATATATATATTGATGTTTTCTATTATATTCATGAACAATATTTGTCTATTCTTATGTCAAATGGGAAATGAAACCATCGTTGGTGTGTACTGAGGAATATCATATCACTGACTGGTGAAATTTGTTTCCAATAAACAATTTCAAAGGCTAGATATATTGATGGAATAAATACATTAATATTTTAATTATGGTATTATTATAATATTTTAATTTTAATATTAATAATACATTTTTACATTCAATTTTTTTAAATATGATAAAGTCACCCTTGTGTACAGTTGACCACCACACCTCAATGTGATACAATTTTTTACTCACATACACATTATATTAAAGGTAATAATGATGCAGTTTTTATTATATGTGGGAAATATGTCATTAATTTGACATAATCAATTTAATATATCAGCATATTTTTTACCATGTCCCCATTAAAGAAATGATAACATCATTCATGTGTACATATAGCCTACCGTCTCCATGATGAGATGTGATACATTAACATTATTAAATTTTAAAAATTGTCTATAAAAAATATATAGATAAATAAATTACATTTTTAATGTTAATATAAATAATGACATGATTTTACTACATTATATTTGGAAATACTGGAACACTAATGAAAAAATATGAATGAGAAAAAAGGTATTTAACACCTGAAATAATGAAAATAATGAAATATTATTATCAATGGTATTCTAAAATGATGTAAATGGATCTAATATATTTTTATAAGTATTAATTTGGTATTGATATAAATTAATAACATTCATGAAATAATTTCAATTTTTCTTAATTCATGCTCATAAAAAATATAGAACAAGGTAAGGGACATTATCTATAAATAAATTTTATCGGAATATTGTAATGTTGTGAACATAATAATTTTTTTAGGTGTTTGAACAACCCCATGTATTTTTATATAATTAAATCATCATAATTTAGTGTATTTTATATTTTAGATGAATTATTACATGTACATGTTTTTGACATAAATACTACAATGTGGCAATAAATTTCATTACTTAATTTCTTTTCGTCATGTTATATTAGTTCTTCATTCCCTTTGACATTCAATGATCATGTGTGTAATGCATATTTTATATCATATGATTTATTTCAAATTTAATTATATGGATTTAAATTTTACACATATAATTTCTCTGTGTTATAATTCTCAAATCACTATTTGATAAATTTTAGTGTTTATTTCATAATATCGTTTTAATTAGTACATTTTGGTCCTCACATTCCATTGAAGAAAAATATTTAATGATTAACTAATAAACCGATTTAATTTTGTAATCATATAGTTATTCAAGGAATATATAATTGAGAGTATCATATTCCCCTCTTTGATATTTAAAAAATTTAATCATTTTTATTAATATAATAATTCATCATTTCAATCATCGAACTAAAATCAATTTAATAAAAAAAATATTTAAAAAATGTTTTTAATGATTTTTTCAATATTACTTGAAATATTTTTAAAAAATATAATCCATGATTGAATTTTTAAAAAATGATTTAAATAAAATATTCATGAAATTTCCCAAACAAGAACCGTTTATATTTTATCAAATATTTTAAATGACTCAATATTTTAACATTTATGAAATTAAAAATCATCTTTACCACTAATGGTCACAAACACCTCCCCACAAGGTGTACCCCTCACCGGTTGGAAATGTTGGAAGGGAGAGAGTGACCCCTAAGTCCCGCCTCTAGTAGGCCACGTTTTGGCGACTTCCACTGAGGGTATATTGAAAAAAAATGTGAGGCATTACCCTCTATGATAAAACATGTGAATGCGAGAGATAAGATGAAATACCAACCAACTCCATAACAGATCGAAAAAAAAAGATATAACTACTAAACATATGTAATTTCACCAAAACTACTACATCTAAAAGGGAAAACTGTGAGTACTAGAAGTAAGTAAAAATAAAAGAAACCACAAAGCCTAAACAGCTCTAGAATCCCCATGCTAGTAGTTACCATCATGTTCACAAATCGGTACAAAGTGATTTGAAAAAAAAATTATATATATGTATGGCGAGTATAACAGTATACTCAGTAAGATCCTTCACGGAGCCTCTCGTGAAAAAGTAAAGAAAGAATGCTAATTCATAGTGAACAACATGTGAATCTAAATCATCACATAAATAGGTAACCTAGGTCTCCAACACCCCATAGATACTCTCATTATGTATTGCATACAAGAGTACATAATATATTAATTAATATCAAACATACCCCACTACCAATTCTCCACTATTTTTCCATTTTCCCCAATATCACATGTTATATGAATCTCTATCCAAAAAGACATTCCTACAGACATATGGGTAAAGCACCACTACATGAACCTCATGAAACACAACCACCACTTCCACGTAAACAAGGTAACCAGGAAGTTTTTGGGAGCCACCACAGTTCACATAACATGTATCATACATCGAGTATTAAACTGCAAGCCATTATATCCCATACACCACGTAACGTTCCTCAATACATCACTACTAATATATGTTACATGTTGAAATTCTATATAGAATAAATATGTGTCAATAACCTCAAGACATTACATTCCTCTACACAAATATATGGGGAAATGTAAATGATGATCCTACTAGCACAAGTAACCACCAAGAGAAGAGAGAGGGGCCACATAAAGTAGTCATCCATCCATCTTCCCACAAAAATATTTTGGAAAACACGCCCCAGTGATCAGAATCCTTGTGGTGTCAGTTTTCCTAACTGATGGGTTGGATTAGCATATAGAAACACAGAATGTACTGAATATACTATAGCTCACAACCAAACTATGGGCTTAAAATAGTTTTAGAATCATCTATAGATAAAGTCTTTTAGACTCACAGCTACCACTTTTAAGACTAGGTGTCCAATAAGAACACAAACACTTAAATAGATTTATTACATTATTTCATTACCGTCTTTATCAGTTTCACTTTACATTAATTAATTCAGTAAACATTAATTAACCATTATCACTTTCCACATTATATTTCATCATCATCACACCCAATGTTTCAATCCCTATAGGCATAACCAAATCAAGTCCATAGTTTATCAGAAAATATTACCCCAACATTTCAATCTGGTATGCTCCAACACCATGGGATAAGATAATTTATTCAATCATTTATTAATAGAATTATTAATTTCCCATATTACCATCAATTCTAAAAAAACATTATAGTCTACTAAACACAAGGGGTATCAACATGGTTGTTTGTTGAACTACCCATCAAGTCTTTTTCACCAATATCAAGAGTGAAAACCCATCCTCCCTCAAGAATATAAACACAGATATCACTTGGAATACCTCACGCGTATTCACCCTTTTTGGAAATAGGGTATGAAAAACTAGCTACCTTGATCTTTATGGAAGTTAATGAAGATAAATATAAAACACAATTATGTAACAATAGAAACATTAACATCTAAAATTTTTCATCATCTACAGTGTCCTCCCCAACACCCTTATGCATAAAAAAATTCATATCACCACTTTAGGAGTCAACTTCTACCACAAGCAATGGGACTCCCTACCCCCATATATCAAAAAACCCATCGTGGATCACATAACATCACATTAAGCAGGAAATAGATATCATATAAACTTTTCGATTGTCCCTTAAATAGGGTATCCAACCTTCATACATAATGAGAACTCATGGATCTAAGCAGAAGTCACCCAAACATTCAATCAAGAGAATAACTCAAAACTCTATCGGGTAATATATTTTATCAAAAAAAATGGTTCCTTAATCTATATTGAATTAAATTATTTATTATTTTTAGGTTCCAACAACAGGAAACCTAAATAATAAGCTATCAAAAATAATTAAACATGCTTACTTCCTCAATTTTATTAATATAAAATTATAGTAACAACAACTAGATTTATTTACATGCTTCACTAACTATGAAAAATCATTGCAATTAATCCTTGTTTACATTTGTTTCCAATTTTTATCAATATCAAAATGTTAAACAAGGAAATCATAGATATAACACTGTCTATAAAAACAAGTGGCCATAACATAAGATCGATGCAAATTTATTTATCCAAATGATATATTTATTCTGTCAATTCAATTTTCATCCCATGGATAAAAGATGATAACTCTATAGTTTCATGTAAAATAATAGTGATGAAATGAATCCCATAACTCAAATGGTTTCTGAATTTCTTCACTAGAGAATTAATTAATAAAAAGAATCACGATCACCTTCCCCATGATAGATGCATCCACCCATCGATGCCAAAGCACAACCGCATCAACAACAACAAAAAGAAACTCATGTAGAACCATGAAGGTCAAAAGACCTATCATGGAAAATAAAAACATCATAAAAAGGATTGATTAAAACCAATTAATGGAGGTAGATCATACCTTAGATTGAAGATCGATCGATGAAGGGTAGGAGGGAATTGATAAGTGATGAAGGAATCCCCAAACAGTGAAGAGGGAGGCGCCCGAGTCATATGGGGTTGAGAGGGGGTTCTCTTTGGTCGTAGGGTTTGAAAACCCCAAGTAGTAGGGTTCCATTAAAAACACATAGTGGAGGGTTATTACATGAATTTTATCTTTTTGTCTTATTGAGTACCGCCTCCATGAGACTTGCACCAAAAAATGAATCCCCTCAACTCTTTAATTTAATTTTCTAAAATAGGAATGGTGCACGTGTTCTATCCCATGATCACGTCATGTAGCCCCATATTTCCATATTCTCTCTATTAAACTATTCTAGGCATACTCTAATCCTTCTCCGAGCATTTCGGTCCTAGAAAACATGAAAAGGGTTAATCCACGTGGATCTAGACCCTTACACAAGATACCTATAAAAACATGATCGTCCATTAGATTTAAAAACCAACACAGAGAGGAAAAATAAAAGGTTTTTTCTGAAAAACAATCCCACGAGATACATCTCAAAGATCACTCCACCACTTGTGGCCAACCACATCAAAAGAATAACAATAATCCTCACGACAACAACAAATAACTCCAAAACTCTCTCTCGGGGAGATACATCTTATATAGAGATATCCACAACAAGAATCAGAAGGAATCCCTCTCATAGAGATGAATGGTCTAAAAACAAAAACCAATCATCATTACCTGAATAGAGTTAAACACCATACAACTCGTGGTAATAGGAACGTAACTTGGACCCATGTTTACATGTACTATCCTCCACGCAACTATGTCACCACATGACATTAACCAAGGGGATATCTTTCCAACACAAAACCTTCCCCTTTTTGTCCTATATATTCACATGTCGCTCCATTAAGTATGCATCATCGTCAACATGGATCTCACACAAATAGATGACGTGACAGTCATCATGAAGATAAAGAGGGAGTTTTGATGCATGAAATAATTTTTTTATCCATCTCATCTGTGTGAGAAGTTCTACTCGATATTCCATGCGTACAACATGTGCCAAAAACTCATATTTCCCAATAACCCGGTGATACATATTCCTCCCATAATCGATCCTCACTTCCCTTGACAGGGTGTCACATTCAGAAAGACGTGATCCCCAAAATCAAACTATAAATGTCTCCTCCTTTGATCGACATATGATTTTGGATGATCTTGCACTATCTTTATCCTCTCCAGAATCACAAAAACCATCTCTGTCAAATTTTTCACTAGTTATGGTATGAGAATTGATTACTCTTGTACCCCAGTCTAGCATAATAGCTAATAGAAAGGTAATTCATACAAGGATTCAAATGGAACCATACCGATGGTGGATTGAAAACTAATTTTATAATTTAACTCCACCAATGGTACATGATTCATCCAAAAACTTCCAAAGTATAGTGAACACGAGTGAAAAAGGTCTTCTAGAGTCTGGATTGTCTACTCTATCTGACCATCCATATTTGTATGAGAAGTAGTAAAAAGGCATAGGTTAGAACCAAAAGAATGCTCATAGACTCTCCACACTATAGTAGTAAAATGAGGATCTCAATAGGAACGTATCATCCTTGGGACTTCGTAGAGTATCACAACCTCCAATTCATATTTCCTCGATAAAAACTCCCATGAGCATGACACCATGATCACTATGAAGTGGGATTATTATGTTAAATGATCCACTATGACCTATATGGCGTCGTTTCTTCACTAAGATCAAGGTTAGAAAATAATAAATTCCATTTCGATGTCCTCCTAGTTCCACTATTGAATATCTAATGGCTAGATGAAACCACATGGAACACGGTGCTGAACCATAACCTTCTATAAGACCAGACATTAAGTCACAAACTCTGCAACTTCATACTTCATCCCAGGCCAAAAAAACATACTCACCAAGCCATGATACTTCTTTTTCTCTCTAGGATGAAACACTAAAGGTGAACTATGGAAATCTCTTAGAACCATCTCACACATATCCAAGGGAACTAAAATACTTCCCTGATATGACACTCGGTGTTTTTCATCCTTAGAACAACTAATATGGTCCTTTCCACAAACAACTTTGTCTCTCCATACCTCTACCTCTATATCTACCAACTGGGACTCTTCCACATCCTACACCTGATACGATTGCACAATCATCCGGAAAAGACAACATATTCCCCCAACTACACCCATATTGAGATGTATTGCTAATAGTTTTTCAATTACTCTCTAGGAATCACCCGATTCACACACTACATCACTACGTGTCTTCCTAATTAGAAAATAGTCCATTACATTCTACATTTCAGGTGTATGAAATATTTCGAAGTCGTATTTCTCTTATAACTCCATACACCGAATGTTCTGCATGTTCAAGCCATGCCCAGAGAACACATACCATAGGGTGTTAGGATCAGTAAAACCTCAAAGCTCTCTCTAATGAGTTAATTTATCCACCACATTAGTGAAAACATCACTGATGTTTTCCCAATATCATAGGTGGCATAGTTAAATTCGTAGGGAAACAGCTTTTGAGACCCATAAGAAAGAACTGATCTCTATAACATAAAAACAAAGACTAACCCTATATGTGAAGCATCGTAGAAAACATCAAACTAAACTCCCTCAAATGGGAGACATATAACTGGACCAGATAAAAATTATCCCATAGATAATGTAAAGCAACCAGACACTAATTAACCCACAAAAACCGCAGATCCCTCATGGTCAATGATGTCAGAATAGTCATCAACGGAGTTAAATCGGCCGCGAACCTCCTGTAGTATCCTGCAGACCAATGACACATCACACCTCTCCTACTATCTTGGGTGCTTCTCAGGACACAACTGCTTCTATCATCGATGGATCAAAATCTAATCCTAACTGGGACACCACATGCCCCATGAAATTAACTTCTAGAGACCAAAACTCACACTTTTACAACATCCAAAATAGCTATTGTTGATAAAGAACTCCCAAAACTGTGTAAAGAGTCTCTACATGAACCTACTAAAATGTGGAGAACAAAAGTATGTCGTTCATGAATACCACCTAAAACTTATTCTAGAACTCACGGAAAACCGCATTCATCAATCCCATGAACACAGTTCAAGAATTCATCACACTGAATGATATTACCACGAAGGTATAATTCCCATGATGAAAACAGAAATCACTCTTTCGAATATCCTCATCATTCACATGAATCTGATGATATACTAAAAACAAAATGATCATTGAGAGGAAACATTCAACAATCAGTTTATTGAGTAAAACATTAATCCATGGAAGAGGATAATTGTTCTTCACTGTCACATTGTTCAACCAACGATAAGAAACAAACAGGTTCAAAATTCCATCATTCTTATTCATGAAACTAATGTAGATAAACAGCCAATAAGATTCAATAGGCACGAAAACATTCACATACAATCCGTTTTATAATCTCTAGTGCCCTCCTCGACTCCCACATGCAAAAACCAATGCATATTCCCACCCTAGGCATAAACTTCTATAATAACCAATTGTCCTTCCTGTCCCTAAAAATCACAATAGCCATTCGGGATCACATCACAACACATTCCATTAGAAATAAACATCATATAAACTAGTATCTTGTCCCTTAAACATGGCATACAACATTCATAAATAATTAGAACTCATGGATATAAACATAAGGTACTCATCCATACTAGAAAAAGGGTATCTTAGAACCCTACCAGTTGTTATCTTTTATCAATCAACTGGTTCTTTAAACTATGTCGAATTAACTGATCTATTATTTGTATGTTCCATTGATGGGAAACCTCAGAATTATGTTTTCATAACTAATGTAAAATTATTACTACACCAACTTTATTAATATCAAAATCAATCAACAATAACCAGATTAAATTACATTCTTCACTAACTTTGACAAATAATTATAATTAAAACCAATTTACATTCATTACAAATTTTTGTCTGGAATGATTTTTTATGCATTGAAAGAATATATATGACACTATCTATCAAAACAAGAGGCAGTAACATACGATCAATTCTAGTTGATTTATTTGATTCAAATTTTTATTATGTCAATTACATTGAGATGTTGTGGCTAAAACATGATAACTATACAATTTAACATAATTTAATAGAGAACTGATGAGTCCCCATCCTCAGAAAGATTCTAACGTTCTTAGGTCAAGAATTGATCAAAGAAACAGATCATGATCATCATCCCCACAAGAACATCATCCACCAAATAATGTCACGACACAACTGCATTAGCAAGAACCAAAACAAACTCCATTTATTTCCACGGATATCAGACTCCACATCATTGAATTTTTTTTTGGAGAAAACGGATCAAATAAAACCAACAAATAGAGGTATATCATACCATGGATTGAAAACAGATAGAATTAGGCTATTAGTTTACAATTCCATGATGATGGAATCCTCAAACATTGATGATTGAGGCGTCTAGGGCATCTGCAGTTTGGAGGGGGTGTGTCAAGCCGATGGGTATGAAAAACACGAGCTATTCGGTGTCTTTAAAAACACTTAGCGGCAGGGAATTACATGACGTGTACCACCTCATCACATCAAATATGACATTCAAGAGACTTATGCTGAAAAACATGTCACCTTAACACTTTGTTTGATTTTCCTATAACATGAATGATACACGTCATGTACCCTTTCGTCATGTCTTGTAGCCCCCTATTTCCATCTTCTCATATAAAAACTCCTTTAGAAATCCTCTAAGCTGTCTCCGACCTCCTTACTCTTCAAAAACATGCAATGGGTTAATCCAAGAAAATCTAGGTCCTTAATGTAAATGATTGTAATAATCCATTATTTTCTTTAAGGATTAATTTTAATGAAATTTATTTTAAAATTTTTTGAGAACATTTAGATTAAAAATATATATATTTTTTAAAAAGTATTTATTTTCCATATGGATGCGATAACAAAATCATTATTGTATTTCTATACATAATTGAAATGTAACCTTCATAGTACTTATGATCTTATTGGGATATGTTGTATTTAGAAAATCATTACTATTTAAAATTATTTTTTGCAATAATTATGATCATGGAAAATATTCACAATCCCATTCTTGAATAATTTATTTAATATGTATAATTTCCTTGAAATATCGATTTTCATGTTCTCAATTGAAATTATATTTCCTTTAAATATCTATATAATTGAAAATTTATTTACTAATTTTATAACTATATGTCATTTCTATATCTAGTATTTTACTATAAATGTTATATTTTTTACCGGGGAAACTCTTTTCAACATGTATTCCTTACATGATATATAAATTTATTGATAAATAATAATGTTTCATTAATTAAATCAATCATATAGTATTTAGGGAATATATCTTACATCAAAATATGGTGTGGACAGTTATAGATAACCCTACAGGCTTCAGTAATTTCATGAGTCGAATTAGATGGGATGCATTAATTTACATGGGTTATTGTGTATTGTAACTAATTAGTATTATAAGATCTTTTTAATGTTTTTGATAGTAGATTTATCATATGTTTTTAGATCATGATTCCCTATAATTAAACATTTATCCCATATAAAAGTAAGTTAGTATTATCAATGATTTTTTGGAAATAATATTTTATATGAATGAAAATTTCTTATCATTTTATTGATTAACTGGAATGTGTTTTTAGTTATTTACTTTTCAATATAGATTATGCCTTATAAATTCATGATATTACTTTTATTTATTAGGAATATGTTTCTTGTTATATATCTGTTTATTTTTATTATTCCTTATTTATTCATTATAGGTCAGTTATTTTTTAAATGGAATTTGTGAACTAATGTCTACATTAAAATATAGATTATACCTTATACATAGTTCTTAATTAACTCATGATATTTTAAAATTTTTATTAAAGTTACTATGAATTTGAAATCAACCATATTTTGGTTCCTTTATTGGGAATCTAAGAAGTGTACTATCAATTAAATATAAAAATAATCTTCTAGGAATAATGATACTCTCATAAAAATGTTTATTGTAAAATTTCTTTTGAAATATAATATGGTAATCATGTTTGTATATAGATTAACATGGGTATAGATATATTAGGTTTATCTTATAGTGATTTTCTACGTATTTTGACAAAGAAATAACACTTGAATTTAATAAAAGTTATTAGGGTCATGGTCATTACAATAAAAAAACATTTCCCAATATCAGAGTAAATGATGAAAATATTGACAATGAATAAAAAGGTTAAAATAGAGTACATGATCCAGGAAACCTATAAAATATAATCCCTGAAAATTGAAGACCATGATCCATGTTCCAAATCCATGAGATATGCCCATGGAATCATGAAGGCTCTCAAAATAACATATAAAACATGAATTTACATGTGTTTTAAATAATGATATCTATTAACAAACTGAAGATCCCATAAAGGGGTGAGTATAAACTCAATTTAATTTACCTACTAACATAACAACTCATGAAACATTGAAAAAACTATTTATAATAATTTAAATAAAAAACTTTTATGCCGTAAAAATATATTATAACAAAGACATAAAAAATTTCAGTTGGGAATAACAATGTATAAAGTAAAACTTTTCTAAATTAATTTTGGATCACCAATAACCATTTCTCCAAACAGTTACCATTCAATTATTAGTAAATGCTCTATACTCATGATAATTCTAACATCAATCCACCAATTGTAACAAATCCACCAATTTATAGTTTACCCAATGGTATTCTCCATGTATATCATGTTACATCATTGTGTTGTAATAGTACACACCACTTGTTCATGGTTAGATAAAATAAAATTAACTTAATGTAATCATGTATGCCAAATACCATTCTAATAAAATTTTATAAAAACCATTGAATTATTTAAATTATTTTAAAAATTACCTTCTTTGTTTCAAAAAACATTTCATTATATAAAATAAACATTTCAAAATTATATTCTCATCGTCTTTTTTTGATATCCAACAATTTTTCACCAGCATATAAATCCATAATCAAATCAAATATTGATAAGGAATCATATGATGATTTCATATCCATTTAAGAAAATAAATCAAAAAATAATATGAATTCATGT
Source organism: Viscum album (assembly GCA_963277665.1). Lineage (NCBI taxonomy): Eukaryota > Viridiplantae > Streptophyta > Magnoliopsida > Santalales > Viscaceae > Viscum > Viscum album. The sequence continues at coordinate 553,226,706 of OY728138.1, forward strand.
TCAATGGCATGTGGAAATAATATATAATACACATATATCTCAATGAATTGAGAAAACGACAAACAACTTTGCAATTAAATAGATTGGGTCTCATATCATAATCCTTCAGTTTAGAACTATCATAATCGAACAATATTCCAATCATAGAACATAAATTTATCGACCAAGTAGTAAATTTATGATAAAATAGAGATAATGAGTAAATAATTTTTAATAATTATGAAGAATAATTAATAGGGATGTATTATAGATTAATCTACATGTCCAACTCAATTTGATTCAGTTGTGAATATTATTTTTGGTCAATGTTGATTATCTATAATGATTAATGAGAAAAAGGAATTCATGTTACTAAAGAATAATCTATATAATGAGAAAATTGTGTTTTAGTTTATATTATATAAAATATTTTAATGGTTACAACTATATGTATCATAATTAGTCCACATGATTTAAAAAATTGTGCACTCACCATGTGGTGTTTTTACCTCAAGGACACCCCTATCACGGTTGGATTGCATGGTTATAAAACAATGTGTCCAATTTTTTTTCTGAATGTTCAATGTCGAGTGGTTCCCAAAGGTAGTGTATTAGTTTTGATAAAACATTCACCAAAAATGTATATTACTAGTTCCCAATTTATTCTCATTCACATTTTCTTAGAGGCGGTGAACAGTTTCTACTAACCTTGAATAAACTATAAAATTACATAAAATACTATAAAACATTACAAAAACTATTAGAACCTCCCCAAACAGATACTAATAATTATATACACTAAAAATAAAATAATTATTATTCACATAATTTATTCTCAAGGTGCTATAAGCACAATATAATTAATCACATTGTTAGGCACTTTTTTTATCAGAGGATATCTATTTTACCCTTCAAATATGATTTTGGTTATTTTCTAAAAACTCATTTTTAAGAAAAATATTATATTAATTTAATATAGATATTGTTATCTCTATAATGAAAACGATGACATAATAACAATATATCATTATATGGATCTTTTGATAGAATATTTTTGTTTAGAATTGTCTGTTTTACATATGATGTGTTTAATTTATGTTCAAAGGTATCTGGTCTTGGGGTGATCCATTATGGAATATTTACCAAATTTAATCTAATGAAAAATGTGGTAATATTATAAAATCCCCATTATGATTTTTTAATGGAAGTCAATTTATTCATATCAATAACCTATGACATCATTTTAGAGTATGGAATTATTTTTTGGGAACTTAAGAAACACATATATATAACCATTAAATATTGATGAATCATGACAATGACATGAGGTATTACACTTTTCTCCTTAATTTTCCATTTTAGACATAAAATTATTTTTTATACATTGTCTTAAATTGTGTTAATATTAATTTTTTTATGATGATGAATATATTATTTTGAGAATTATTAACAATATTTGAGAAATTTAAATTTTCGTATCCATGATATGTTCTTCAAAAACAACGTAATTAGTTATATATAAAACATATATCGGTCATTAGGATCTATTTTATGAAAGATGATAATATTATTACATTGAATACTACTTTTTCATCAATGAATGTGATTTATATCAACGTTTGGTAATGAAAAAAATCACACATCCCTTAAATTAATATATTTTGTCCCATACTTCTTTTTTTATAATGAAATTTTCCATTAGAAATATCAATGTCCAGTGGTTTGATAATTTTATATTTGGATAGTGTAACAATAAATAAAATAACATGGATTCATTTGTTCTTGGGAATTGATAATTGAATATTGTTTCTTCATAGTGATACAATGCATTTTTTACGAAAAAATCCCCTACTTGGTAAGTCATTCATCAGTTCTATAGAATATATAATGGATCACATATGATCAAGAAGATGATTTCAAGGATGATGGTGATATTCTTGACATATTTGGAATATGGTACTAAAAACATATGTGGTTTTAGGTTTAATCAAAAGTTGAGGAGTGAACATAGGTGTGGTTTATTCTGAGATATGTAATTTATAGTATATAATTTTTAGAAGATGAAATCACAGTTTGTTTGTTTCTCAAACATATGACATGAATTATTCCCATTCCACAACATATTTTTCTGTATATAGTGAGATATCACATGATGTGAAACTAATTAACATACATTATGATTCATTTATTTCAAAAAAATGTTTTTTTAATGGGATGATAAGTTATTAAATAGAATCTGTTGTAATTCATATTCCATGTACCATAGAACAAAAAATCTAAATTTCATATAGTAGTATTCTAATTCAACACCATTGTTCAAATACTTTCTAGTCTCAAATTTATATTGTAATAGTTAAGTGAAAAATAATCAACCATTTATGTAAATTCCAATATATATTAATTATTATATATTGTGTCTTGTTTAAATGTACACATCATGGTGGGTTGGCGACATGAATATAGTATTTGATAGATACTCTACTACTAAGCCTAAAGATACACATACAGTTAATAGAATTGGGACATGATGTGTATATGGATTCCACATGATAAAAAATACGAGGTAGATAATCATTTTAATATAAGGAAAAAATTTCATGTTATCTGAATGATATATTAGGTATTAATTTATTTCTTGACTATGAGTAAGTAGTGCATTTACAGTTTCTTAATGGTGATCACATTCTCCATATAATGTAATTATATAATATACTCATATAATTTATAGTATTTCATGAATTTTTTAACCATGTATCATAATTTGATAAAGAGGTATTCAATTCTTAATAGTTTCCCTGAAGAACGTGATGTGTCACATATATCTAGTTTTATGTTTTTTTCTAATTGAAATTCCGGAATATTTATCCCTTGGAATATATAAGATGATTTAAGAATATAATAAAATATAATTGTAAGGAAAAAATTGAATTTCTCTATGTTGAATGTTTATTGGAATGAGATGGACCTTTTTTCACCTTGTAGAGTATTCACAAAATCATTGTCATACGGAATATGACATTCACTCTAGGAATTTGGTCATTGATACAATACTATATTTTTATTGAAATGGTTTATGTCCTCTATCAATGTTGGTAACACGGTTGTTCAATGATCCTTAATTACGTATGCATCCTCCATATGACTAATGGGTTAATTTTATCACATCTATTATGGAGAAAGGGTTATCCGTCCATGGATTTGTTGAAACATTTACCTGTATTAATTTATCACAAATAGAGTCAAAGGGTGGTCATAATAAAATAATGAGATACTAGGTAGTTAATATATTATAATTAAAATTATATGATCCTTTATATTGGTTTAATGATATAACTACATACAAAATGTTAATAAATATCATTTTTTCCATACAATGTGTCCTTACATTTATATCATAGAATTATCTTTATCTTAAAAAAATTAGGTAATTTTTTAGTCAAAAAGATAAATTCATTTTTAGAATCAAAATTTGGTTTACATGGTTTTGAATGATAAATTTCAATTATATAAATTTAAAACATAAAAATTAAATCTTTTTTAGATTCCACTATATTTAAACTATCTTTTGATTATTTACTAATAGATTTCTAAAAATCAATAATTTTTTAATACAAAAAATCAATATTTTTTTTGAAACAACCTTGTTTGTTTCAAAAGTATAATATGATTCATCATTTAATTTTATTATGTATATATCATTCATTAATTATATTAACAATACAATTTGGGTGTTTATTTATTTTTATTATTTTACATGGTAAAAAACCAAATTAATACATAAAAGAATTTATTCAGTAAAACCGTGTTTTATCAAATTTCATTGGATTAATTTAAAATAAAATTTAAAATCATATATGAATAAAACATTATAAATTGTATAATAAAGGGTTACAAATAAGAATTAATATTAGGTAATAATGTTTACATAATTTTTGATCATAATAAATATAATATTTCTCAAAATCTTTTTCCCAGGTTAGGGATAAATTATATGTTTTTTGGGAGAAAATCACAAGTAATAATGGTTAAATAAAATAAATTATTTTATTAAATAATTGTTATTGGACATATTTATACCCTTTATCATTTATACCACTTAATTATTCCTCTTTTGTGAAATTTTGATTATGTAAGGCATTAATATATTTAAATAATTTTAAAACTTCTAACTGTGTCCCCTCCCCCAAATATAAATTCACACATCCTACACAATTATCTACAGAGATAAAAATAATATTTTTAAATCATAAAATTAATTAATAACATCTATTAATACCTCTACACTTCATATTTAATTTTATTTTATTATAAAACCATTCTAGTAATAATTTATGTATAAACCTATGTTGGTTGTCTAAATATGTTTTTAATTATTCATAGTGAATTATTTTTATTTATTTTACAACCACTAAAACATAATCTTCGACTATATTGAAATAATTAATCCACAATAATACATATAATAATTTTTTTATTGTATTAAGCTTTATTGATTTTTTTCATCAATAAAAAGGGAAATAAAAGAATCATTTGCGTGCAGGGAATACTACTACCTCGCATATTGGTGTAATTAATGTTCCATCAAAGCCTCACATATATGTTTATAATGTTGTTTTTAATGTGTATATATGATATTTCAAACATATTTATTATTATGAAAAGATAATATATCCTATAATTTCCTTCATTCTATCCATTGAAATGTTATAACTCCATTCTTATGTATCTATATATTTCAACTCCTTCAAATCATAGTTATTCATTTTAATTAACATATAATTTCGATATAATATACATTTGTATCTGTATCACCACAAGAAATTACAAATAAATTTAATATATAATGCATCAATGAATAATTATTTGGTTAAAACACTTTTATTATAGAATATAGTTATATCCTAGCTGTTAGACAAAATTTTTCCGCTTTTGTATTTTGAATTTTGAAAAACGGACATACATAGTTGTGATCACTAAGGTATATAGGTTCTAATAGAATCAATATAAATTTTTGGGTAATATAAACTTGATTCTCAAGAATAGTAATGTACCTTTAAAAATATTAATTTTACCCTTAGGAAGTGTAATCTCACCCTTGTAAGTAGAAATAAAATTTATGCTCTTAATAAAAAAGAGTAGGTATTTTAATAATTAATAATTAAGAGATGATATTTTGTAAAAAAAAATATTTAATAACAATTAAAAAACCATAAACATATATAAAATTAAGTTCAATTTCATAAAATTTATTTCTAAATAAATTATATCTTTTCCTATTATTTTAGTATAATTTTATGGGACCTCAATTAATTTTTTAAAATATTATAAAATATATTTAAAATTTAAGCTATATATTATTCAAGTAAATTATTATTATAATTAAAAATTAAATTTCAAAAATATAGAAACTTATTTTGATAATATAGATCCAATTTTTTAATTCTACATGTTTAAAAATTGTTATAATGAAATGTTGGATATTTTGAAAAATAATGGTATTATTTTTAGTATACAAATATGTCAAATTACGTTATAAATACGTTATAAGATAAATACAATATATTGCATGAATTTTGTCTGATGTAAGAACACTTGGTTATAACTATCATTCACATATTAATATTTTTTGTCACCATAATCAACATTATTGTTTGTCTTGGGAAAAATAATAAAATAGTGAATCAGATATTCAAAAGTCACTCCTCTCATCCATTATAAAAGCGACCCCAAACACCCTATTCTATTCACTCTTATAAGAGCTTAAGATTCTCAATGATCTTTCAAATACAATTCACTAGTCCTCCCCATGTTCTGGTTCACCAGTGATTTCCAATGACCAAAACCCTTTCCATTGTGGAGGTTCTAAAGAAGGTAATTTCAAGATGTAAATTCTCTTACATTTTCATTTAATTTGATTTCAATTTATCTTCATTTCTTATTATTTATTAACCTCTTATGTCCAATTGGTCATGATAACTTCATTATCATATATATACTATAATTATAACTTATTAATTTATTAATCAATATCAATATATTTACTCTACCTCTTTTATTTTATAAATGAAATCAATATATGAGATGTGCCAATTTAAATCCTTTGTGGATGATGAACTTTTGTTCTTCAAATTATTCATCAAATATTTTTGTGAAACAACTTTATTGTTGATAAAACTTTTAAAAATTATATTACCACCCATATTAATTATTGTATGTCTTGTATTTACAAAATACCAAGAGATAATAAAAAATGAGTTCCTTATGATCAACAATAATCATAATAATCTACCCAATTATCACTATATGTATTATCTAATGATTCATCCTCATAATATATGACCAATTTATATATATATATAAATTTAAAATTTTAGATTATAATTAAAAATAATCAATTAAAATTATGTTTAATTATACCCATTTACAATAACATCATTACTTATAATCACATGAACCGATCATGAAATCAATGAAATGAACACTCTGAAATGATGGTATCCAAAAAAATAACTTATCAATATGGAAATAAATTAACTTAATAATACAATAATGAATAAAATGCGTGCATTTATTATTATTATGAATTAAATAATTAACTAATTTGATTTGATTTTCTACGTATATAAGGTAAATTATAGAACACATTATGACACAAGTTAAGGTGTTTCTTCCCAAACCACAATTATTTTGGGCATCTATTATTATCTAAATAAATCAAAAAAATATTATTTATTTTTTAAATCCAATTATGTTCTATTTTATGTTTTTATTTTTGTGTACCAATTAGAATCCTTCCTTATTTTATGGGGATTTATATGTTTTAAAAGGATATTTCAATAATTATTTCTAATAAACAAACCATTTCAATGGATCATCCCGAATTGTTACCTATTTTTAAAAGTAGTATATATTCTATTTTTGTCCACCCTTTTTTATCCAAATTCAATAATATTTTTATGGAAACAACTACATTAGTTTTTAAAATTTTTTATGCAAAAGTTGTACCAAAATAACTCTTCATTTCACTATAAATGAGTATTTATCATAAGAATTACTAGATGATTTTGTTTGAGTATTTTCATATACTTGAACAATATTTTTTATTCTAATGTTTAATTGAGATTAATATTTTTTGATATATTATTCCATTTTTTATTTAATGGTTAATTATTAGTTTGACAATGGATGTACTATCACGATACCATTAATCGTCTTATTATAGTTGGTAAGTGATGATATTAAATTAGTTTGGTTTGTCATATACATTTCATATGTTAGTTCCAATATGAATGTTTATGTTTTTTATTTTTTTCCCCAATATTATGAAAAATTCGTTGAAATTATTACGTTTTGGGTGGGGCTTTTAATTCCCCTAAATGCAGCACTAGGTCTAATGAGACAAACTAGTTTGGTGTTTTTCCTTTTTATGTACGATCTAGGAATGATGTTGTGACTGAATGATTATGATATCAGGAATCACGCACTACCTCATTATGAAACTAGCGGTTGATAGCCTTTGTTATCATTCATCTAGTAGAATATATATGGTTATATTTTCTGTTATTATTTAATTTGTTTTTACTCCATCTGTATTATGCTATAGTTTATATTTAATGGAATTTTTTGTTAGTTTTTAGTCATGCCTAGTGTTTATGTTTATGAAAAATTTTGATGTATTATTGACCCTTACTAATCATCTGAGATCACCCATTTTTTATTTTTTATGTTTCTCTAGGATATGATGTTGTGTATTATGAATGACATGAAATGATAATTTAGGAGTTATGGTGGCATCTAATGTAGATGCTATATTGTATTTCATTTCATATTATAATGTTGAACTTATGCATGTATCTAGTTTTCCAAAACATCTTACTGTTTAATCCATTAGGATAAGACATTATCAAAATCAATCTAATGTAATAAAATAATGCACCGACTCTAGGAAACTATGGTCGGGGCATTATAGTTATAATCAAAGGATTATTAGTCGAAAACATGGAAACTGTATTTAGAAAATATAGATTAGGGAATAAAATCCTATGATATAATTTTGTGATAAAACTAAAATAACATCCAAGAATTTAGGTAATGAAGTTATTATGTGGATTTTCTGAGAAAATAATTCATTTTATGGATACTAAAAGTCATCATGGTTCTGTAAAATATGTATATAAGAGTAACATCTATGAAAATATGAATTGTGCATAATACAGTGTAAACTATGACACAACAACGAGTATTACTCTTCACCTGGTTTGACAGCCCCAAGAGATATGATGGGGATAAGTCTCATCATATTTACAAGACATTATGAATTATTTATATGTAAATTTTCCTTCAATGAATCCAGGTTTATGAATATGCTATTAACAATGCATAGGATTTGAATTTATGATAAGTATTATTCTAGTTGAGATTACTTGATATGATTCATAAACTAATATAGTCTATTCCATCATTTATAAATAATTAATAGTAGAAATAATTGAAACCAATTGAATGAGTGTATCCCATGTAGAGATTTACACCATATTCAAGATCCTGAATATGGTTTTAGACCTGAAACTGGTATTGAGAAACTTATAACTATTCGGAGACAGCTGCCTCAGGTTATTACCAATTGTCGTACTTGTTTGCAAAACCCTAAACCACAACCTGGAGGTTCAATGTTAACCAAATTTTCAAAAGAACACCATCAATAATTTAGTGGGATTAAAAACCCATTAGTAGAATTTAAGTTGATAAGTTCTTAACAGATGATATTTCTCACTTTTGGATGTGACTAAGTGGATAAGGTTGTCATGGATGTTTATGGTTTTTCAGGGGATGATGATCAATGTTGGTCACTAATTCAAAACAAAAAGGCTGAGGAAGAGATTGAAAATATGTAGTTGATATATATAAAATAAATACTCATATAAATATACATTTGTAGTGAAATATGAGTAGATATAATGTATAATTATCTTTATATGTGGAATAATAGAGGATCATATTGTTTCAAAGTATCATGATAACTTCACAAGTGTAGTAAGTCATTCCATGGACTAAATAAGTAATATAAATTGAAATATTGACTGATTGTTTGAAGGTGTAAAACAATGCATCTAAAGGAGTCTATTCTCATAATGTATATCATCATATAAATATATAGTCTCATGATCCATCAAGATAGAAAAGGAATTATCTAATTATTTTGACATTGAGGGAATACAAGAGAAGAATAGGGTCGTATAATACTCTGTAAAAGTAAATAAAAAATGTGGAAAAATAGAATAATTGATTTTCTATCATTTGATAAATGTGGAATGAAAAACCTAGGTAACTTTCTAAATGGTATGGATGTATGTTATAATTGTGGATGAAAATTCCACTAGTCTTATGCATATATGGGAGAGAATGATGCCACTAAGGTTAAATGGTACAATTGAAAATAGATGATAAATTATAAAAAAAATCATTTGTGTCAAAGAAACATTTAATATATAATTCCAAGGGAGTAAGGCCATGATTATGTGATGACAACTATGGAGGATGATGTTCATAACAATGTGGTAGCATGCACTATAATCATTTAGTGAAACCAATCCAATTCATTATATGATCTTGGATCAGCAAATTCTTTTATATATTCCCAGTTTTCCTAAATAACTAGACACTCCCAATATGATTTAAGAAATGATTTTTTCATAAAACTCTTTAAGATATGTATTATAGCAACATTCATGTGTTAATCAGTCCCTATTATGATAGAAAAATTCCCTTTCGATGCTGACTTTATCATCATAACATTGATATAATTTGATATAATTCTTGGTATTAATTGGAATTCAAACGTCGATGGGATAGTATCTTCCTAGAATAATGAGGTTAAATTTTATTAGAATTTTTTATAATACCTTCTCTTTAGATAAGTGACCATGTAATTTTTTTTTTATCTACATCCACCACTAGTATATATACTGAATACAATTGTTTGGGTTCAATGAAAATAAAAACAATAAGGGTGAGATATGAAATATTAATATTGATTATGTACCCATTTTACTATAATAAATTGATTTAATTCCATAGGATTGACTTGGACATCCTCTAGAGTGGGAAGTTGAATTCAATATTGATTTAATTACCCATTTAAAAACTATATCAATAAATCTAAATATAATTTCAACTGTGTAGTCTGTAGAACTGACGAAACAACTAGACTAATTGAGTGATAAAGGATTTATCTTCCATAGTGTTTCTATATGGGGATCCCATATTCTTTTTGTAAATATTAATCATAGATTTATAAGGTTTTTCATTGACTACAGGGAGATCAATTATATTACAATAATAAACAATTATACTCTTCCTCACATTGATGATTTATTTGATCGATATCATATAGCTCAATATTTTATGATGATTGAACTTCGATCTAGATATCGTCAAATTCATGTAAGTATGGAAAATCATCCATAAAAAATAATTTATACCAGGTATGTGCATTATGAGTTTACAGTAACACATTTAGGAATGAAAAATGATCCATATGTTTTCACGGATATAATGAATAGAGGTTTCAAGGCGTATCTTGATTATTTTTTTTCTTATTTATTCATGATATCTCGTAACACTCTAAAAACATTAAAGATCATGAGAATCAATTGGGCAACACTTTGAATACTCTTAGAAGATAAAAATTAAATGGGTAGTTTAGGATATGTGAATTCTAGCTTCATTTGTTATTTTCTAGGTCATATGTTATATAAGGATGAAATTTTAGTGGATTCTATGATAAAAAAGGTAGTTAAATGATGGCCTACACTAATGAACATAACCTAGGTATGTAGATTTATTGGTTTAGCTAGATATTATCGGCGTTTCATTCATAACATTATCCATTTATCCAACCCATTGACCAAGATTACTTGTAAAGTGGTTAATATCATATGTATAAATAAATGTGATGCATGTTTTGAATAATGGAAAAGGATATTAGTAAATTTTATATTCTTGAAACTACTATCATAGAAAGGTGGTTTATGATATATGGTGATGTGTCAATGAACGGACATAGTAAGTCATTATTTTGAATGATAGAGTTAGTGTATATGTATCAAAATAGATAAAATTTAATGAACACTGCAATCATACTCATGATCTTCAGTTATTAGATGTTATATTTTCATTAAATATATGTTTACACTATCCAAATGGTGAATTATTTAAGATATATACAGATCATAATAGCAGAAAATATATCTTCTCATATAAAGAACACAACATGAGGAAATGGTGGTTTCTCGAGCTTCTTCATGGATCATAATTGATCCATATACTAACTCTAAAGAAAGGAAAATAAAATATTTGATGAATTGATCATGAAGGATCATAGAGTTTTAATCAAAATTGGGATATAAATGGTTGTTGTATTCATTGATCAAGTAAATATGGATAAGTGAATTATCAAGGATGGTGAAACAAAATTACATTTTCAATCTGATTTCCATCCATATTCACTTAAAATAATTAAATCTTCTCAGTATGATAATGTGAATAATCAAAAGAATAATAGAGGTGTGAATGATGAGATGTTGGTTGACGTAGTGTGTGCGGATGGAATTCTAAAATTTGTTAAGTGGTTATATGATCCCACTATACTCGAGCTAAAAAAAGAGTTATTGGATGATTCCCATAGCTATAATTTATCTCTACACTCTATTTTCTCTAAAATTTAATGATATTTGAAGGAAATTTATAGTGGGACGACATTAAGAGGGAAATTGATGATTACATATCAATAATTATTGTATTTCATCAAGAGAAAGCTGAATGAAAACATCGTAGAGGATTCATGCAACCACTACCTATTACAACATGTAAATGTGTTGAAATCACCATGGATTTTGTCACTTAATTACCCAAAACCCCAATAAAAATGATTTAGTATGGTTATTCATTGATCATATTATGAAATCTTCACATTTCCTATCTAAAAGGGAGGCTTTTCTACTAGAATGCCTTGCATAACTCTATATCAATGATGTTTTGAGAAATCATGGAGCACCCAACTCTATCTTGTTTGATTTTGATCCATGATTCACATCAAAATTATGGTTATGTATTCAAAAACATTTGGATAATTAATGTTTATTGAGTATTGGTTTTCACCCTCAAACTGAATAGAAATCATAAAGGATGATCCAAACGTTTTAAGGCATGTTGATGTCATGTTAACTTGACTCCCAGGTAGGTGGGATCAGTATTTACCTTTATGGAGTTTTAATATTATAATTTTTCCATTACAGTATTAAAATTGCACAATATAAAGAATTGTATGGAATGAGATGTCGTTCACCAACATGTTGGTATAAATATGGTGAATTAAAGCTTGGAGGCCTAAATCATTGGGAGGAAACAACAACATAGGTAAAGACTATTCAAACCCAGATCAAAGAAGCTCAATTATAGAGAAATATCTATGTTGATCCTAGAAATAACTATTTGGAATTTCCATTGGGAAATCAAATTTTATAAATATTGTCTCCATGTAATGGTATTATATGATTTGGTATGAAATGGAAACTGATACCCTGGTAAAATAGAACTTATGAGATTCTATATATAATTGGAGCCATGGAATATCATTTGGAAATGTCTCCTAAAAATACTAAAGTACACAATGTTTTCCAAATATCCCTATTAAGGAAGTACATGCCAGACCCAATGCTTGTCCTCGATTATGAATGTATATAATTGGAACGTGACTTATCATACTATGAAGAAAATGTCAGGATTCTAGACACTAAATAATATGTTTTGAGGAATCAGATGACACTTCTTGTAATGTGACAATGAAAAAAGTCATAAAATTGAAGAGGTGATGTGGGATCTAGAAGAACATATGATGAAGAACTATCCACATCATTTAATGAGGTATCATTAATTAAATTTTTAGGAAAAAATTCTTGTATGCTGAGAAGAATGTATCACCCCATCTAATTACAAATAAATTTAATATAGAATTCTTGAAAAATGATTCTCTTTGGAACAAACACATTTTTATTATAAAATATTGGTATAACCAGGTCATTAGACAAAATTATTCCTCTTTTGTATTTTGAATTTTGAAATATAGCCTACATAATTCCTATCGGTAAGATATTTATAGTCTTATATGATCAACATACATACATAGGGAACTATAATATTTCCCTTATGAATAGTATTTTACACTTATAAATACAAATATTACCCTAATAAAGAGTATCCTCACCCATGTAAGTATAAATATAATTAAGCAACTTATAATTAAAAGAGAATATTTTAAAAATTAATAAATTATTTTTCATAGTTTTTTTAATGAAAAATATTTTTTTACAATTTTAAATTAATAAATTTATTTAAATATAATTCAATAAAATTTATTCCAAAATAAAAAATTTGTTTTCATAATTTCTTATGATAATTTAATGATACCTCATTTAATTTTTTTATGTTTTATAAAATATGATTTAATTTTAATTATGTATTTTTCTAGTAAATAATGATTTTTTTTAATAATTTAATTTCACATATTTAGAAACATATTTTGATAATATGAAGTCCATTTTTGAATTATACATGTGTAAATATGGTAATGGTGATATTTTTTATTTTTGTATGATACGTGAATTATTTGTGAATAGTAAAATATGATAATTTATGGTATCATTACATTGTAAGATAAATACACTATTCAATACATCATGTAGGATGTAAGAAAACTTGGTTCATAGACACATGAACTTATTAATACATTTGGTCAAAATATTCTACACGATTTCTTGTCATGATAAAAATAATAAAATAATTGATAAAATATTTAGAAATCACTCCTTGCCTCCACTATAAAAGAAACCCCACACTCCCTCTTCTCTTCACTCCAATAATCCTTTAGTCTACTCAATGATCTACCCAATTATACTTTTATAGTACCTCTCCATGTCCATGATACCATGGTCTTTCTAAAAGTCTAAAACCCTTTCCCTTATGGAGGTTCTCAATGAGGTTATTTGAAGATGTAACTCTTCTTCATTTTTCATTTAATCACTCTTTAATTTGTTTTATTTTCATATCCTTGTTATCATCATATGTATAATTGATTATGTTAACTCTAGTATATTCTATATATTTTAATTATATAATTTTAATTTAATAATCAATATAAATCTGTTAAAACTCCCTCTTTTATTTTATTAATGGAATAAACATCTGGGAGGTACCAATTTTCAATGTTTGTGGACGAAGATGTTTTGTTCTTAAATTTTTTCTTCAGAGCTATTCATGAACCAATTTTAATAGTTTATACATAATTTATAATATATATTACAACCCTTTTTATGTTCAGGATGTAACATACTTACATAAAACCATGAGATAATTGAAAATCATTTTGTTATGATCAATAACCACTATAATAAGCTAAATAATTTTAACTAAATGTATTATCCAATGACTCATCATCATAAAATATAACCATATGATATATATATATATATATATCCATATACAATTCCATATTATCATTAAAAATATTCAATTCCAATTATGTAGAATTATACACATGTACATGAACTTCATTACTTATAATCGGTGAAACCGGTCATTAAATCCAGGAATCAAACACTCTGTAATGAACGAATTGAATCATTTAACTTATCAATATTTATATAAATGATAATAATAAAAATATAATGAATCAAATACATGTTGAAAATCTTATTAATTAATTAATCAATTCATTTAATTATATTATCTATGATGTTATGTTCATGTGAAAAACCGATTCAGACAGAAGGTAAGGGTTTTCAACCCGAACATCCATTTTATTTGGGGTTACACTTATTGTCTACATAAAGCAAGGAAATTGTTATTTATTCTTATTTACTCCACATAAATTCTTTTTTAATGTTTTGTATTTTGTTACCAATTAGAGAAATTCCTTCTTTTTTGGTCAGTTATATGTTTTCAAATGATCATCCAAAAATTCACCCCAATAAATAAACTCATTTAAAAAGAACATCTTTAATTCATTACAATTTGAAAAATCACTCTATAATAATTTATTACCCAACATGATTTTTCAAAAATAACTATTTCTATTATGAAAAAAAGTCATTATTTCACTTCTAGTATTGTGCAGTTACATTTCCAAAAGAACTATTATTTTCAAAGTAAATTGGTGTTTTCCTTAACAATTACTAAATGATTTTATATGATAATTTTATCTATTTCAACACTCATTTTCATTCTAATGATTAATTTTGATTAATCATTTATTAAATTATCTAAAATATTTTATTCAATGTTTTTTAAAAGCTTGAAAATGAATGTGCTATCATGGTACCATTCACCATATTACTCTTAAGGATTGGTGTTCATATTTAATGATTGGGGATTGTTATTTACAATTCATATGTTAGTTTCAATATGAATGTATATTATCTTTATGTTTATACCCATTAATATGAGTAATATAAATAATTACTACAAGATGAGTGGGGCTCGCAATAGCCCATAATGCATCAGTAGGACTCATGAGACAAACTAGTTTGGGTTTTTATTCAATTATATATGGTATAGGCAAGATCCCATGATAGAATGATTATAATCTCCAATACTACGCATTCCCTCATTATGAAAGTAGATATTAATAGTCTGGGACATTACTCAACTAGAAGAATATCTATATATATGGTTTTCCCATTATTTAATTTGATTTAATTCTTCCCATATTATTATCATGTTTATTTTTAAATGAATGTATTTTTAGTAATTCAAATTCCAAGGGTTTAGATTTATGATTAATTTTTTTGTACTCATTATCCTAACATAGAATCTAAACTCACCCCATTCTTATGATTTATATTTACCAAGGATGTGAATGTGTGTTTTATGAATAAGTTAAAGGGATAATCTTGGAGTTATGTGACTTACTAATGGATCAACTAAATGGTTTTTCATTTCATGTTGTATTGTTGATGTTATTTATTTTTATGGTTTTTAAAAACTACTAAACACTTCGTTCCTTCATATTATGACTTTCTTGTAATAATTAAAATGTAATAACATAATTCATCAAATTAAGGAAAATTATATAGGGTTTTTATACTATTTAATGAGTTATTATATATTTTAATAAATTAACAAACATTAAACAAATATAGAATACTACATACCATGTTTCCATAATGTTAATTAGAAAATTGAAATTTTTCTGATTCATTTAAATGATATATGACTCAATCATTTAATTTTAAAATATTGTTGCTACACCCACATTTTGTAAAAAATCAAATGAAAACACTTTAAAAACATGGAATAGAGGTAATATATAATGTGTCCCACAGGTTCATAGTCACATATACATATTTGAAATCAATCACCAGGGCCATAAGATAATCTGGAGGACTCATGGACCTAATGTCCATTAACGAATAGTTGATGGCTTATCACTGTACAATTCCATCATCCAACACCACGAACATCACCACTATCATCACCTCCGGTATTAGTATAAATTTTATAATTAATCAAGAATGACTTATAAAACCAATAAAATACTTTAACACCCCCATCAAGTAATAATAACATAATTAATTTTTTATAATCCACTATCATGGTTTGTTTTTAAAAACATTAATTAAATTTAAATTTTATAAATATTTATTATTGTGAAATTTTATAAATGAAAAAATTAATAAAGTTTCCATAGTCAACATAAAAATATTAATTATGGATATAACATCCAAATATCATAAAAACAACTAATGATATATTAATTGATCATGTAATTATATAGAATATTATAAGAAATAGTGTTTGAAGAATAATAAACCTAAAAAATGTTCTAATGAAATTAAATAATTAACATTAAATAAATATTAATATAAATAAATAATTTTCACAATGAATTAGAAATAATTTTAGACAAAGATTACCATAAAAAAATATTTTAAATCTATTTAATATTTTCTTTCTAAATCAATATATTCCATGTAAATATTAATAAAATTACTAGATAAATGTATTCATGTGGAAATAAATGAATTATATTTCAAATTATAAGTCACATAATAATTTAATTAAAAGGATTTTAAATATATTCCTTTTATTTGTTTTATATAATTTTTTCGGACAAAATGAAATTAGTGTTCTATATTAACATTTACAAAATAGACGATTTTTTCAATCATGGTAGCCATTATTTTATGTTTGAATCTATTTAATGGAATCCATTATTTATGAAATTAAAACCCCTCCTTAATATCATTATGGGTATATTATAAAAGATATTTTATTGTAATTGATATTTCTATCCATAACATTTTTTCTCAAGGGTTAAATACATATTATTATAACCACAACAACATTGATTTTATTATAATTATTTTAGAGTTCTTGTAAATTTTTTATTTACATTAATAACGATATAACTCATGATGATCGGGGAGCATAATATAGTACTTGGTAATGGGTAAAAAATTTATTTATCAAATACATTGAGTAATATGACTCAGTTAACCCTTTTTTATTATGAAAATGTATTATTATAATTTAATTGGAATGTTATTGAATTTGTCATAGGGAATTTTAGTTTGATATTGAAATGAAGAATCATGTTACAAACAAGACTTTCCTTTGTTTTATGTTAGTTTTATTAGAAATCATATTTTATCAAAAGGTTTGATAATGGGATTAATTTGAATATGAAAATTATTTTCCTTGTTAAGGGTGAAATGAATTAATTTTTCCAAACATTTTTCAGAAACTTATATGGTTGAAAATAAAACATTAAGAGTTTTATTTTGTGCATTTAATATTTCTTATGAAATTTTTTATTATAAAAATAGTGTAGTGGTTTTCATTTCCTTGGTTAGAACTCCTTAATTTCAGCCAAATGATTATGTTGAAAACAAATTCTTTTTTAGGAATTATCATGGACTAAATAACATCTTTCATTCATTTTATATGTCCCTTACCAAGATATCTATTATCAAAACATGGTATAAAATGTTTTTAATATGGTTTTTGGGTTACAATGCAAGTGGATTAAGAAAATATTAAAACAGTCGATATATGTTATGAAAATAATAAAAAGATATATTAGAAGGAATTTTTATTGGTGGAAAATAAATATTGAGTAGAGTTGGAAACATAATAATGAAATATTTTTTTAATTTATGGATTATGAACATGTTATTTAATAATGTAATCCATTTATGTCTAGAAAATTAAATGGATTTAGTTCATGACATATAACTTAGTGTTATGTAATATAAAATATCAAGTTCATATAGATGGTATGAAATGTATGGATTAGATAATCTCATAGGTTTAGATAAATGAAGTAAATTACCTTAACAGAAAATAATTTATGGTAATATTGATATACTATTTCATTATTTACATGTTTATTCATCTAAATTATGTCTATATAGAATTGTTTTACAAGGAGGGAACAAGGATGTTGAAATAGTAAGAGAGTAGGGGGACAACATCCATCAAAATCTACAACCTTGAATAATAGGAATAAGAATTTATTAGTTTTATACTATTTTGTCTGAGATTAAATAAGATATAAATGGTGGCGTAATCTATTATATCTATTAACTAGATCTACCACATTGGATCAAGCCTAAAGTTGAACATTTTATGAGACAACACCCTCTAATATTCAGCTGAAAACATGACATAGTAGTGGAAGAGATATATATTATGTTCTTGGAAAAGATATAATTTTTCATGGATTTTATGTGTCATCAATGATTATGTACTAATATTTATTATTTTAAACGTGAACTCAATAAAAATTTGTATATGATTACAAAAACAATAAAATTGGATAGATTCACTCGATTGAATGGGAATCATTTAAGAATCATTTCAATAGAAATAATTTTATTATGGTTTTTCTATCTAGAATGGAAATGAAAATCCTAAATTTTAAGAAGTTTAGGGCAATTAATTTCCCACATAATAAGAAAAATTCAAATTATTATTATGGAACACAAAAAATTGTGTTCACTATCTAGAAAGTAAAATTATTATGTTTTACTGAAGATTAATTCAATTATAATGAAAAGAATTGAAATATCATCAATATTAATTTTATGATAGACATGTTCATTGTGATGAGGATGTATAAATGGAGGTAAATAATTACAATATTTTTTCAAAATAGAAAAAGAAATCTATGTATATGTAAATTTGTATGAGTCCAATGAATATATATCAAGGTAAGAAAATAATATCTCTAGTTTGTGAAAGTTATTATCAAATTCACCGTGGATAATGTCTTATGAATAATTATAATTAGATATAATCTAGTGAGTTTATCCACATAGATCATGATTACAAATAACATGATCTTAATTGAGATAATGCCAATTTTGATAATCATGAAGTAAGGTGTTTGAAATGTATTGAGATTTTTCATTATGTTGATATGTGTATGATGATGGGTGTAAATAATTAGAATCAGTTCGAATATAAGAATATTATGTAGGTGAAATACTTTCCAATAACATGTTTAGATGACTGATCGTCAAATGATATACTAATTTGTATGTTACACGTCAGTTGAAATTTTAAAAAAAATTGATACAACTTCTGAACAATCATCCAATTCCGAAAAACGTATTTTTTAAAAAAAAATCCCTATAAGATATGCTATTAGTCCATTTGGTAATAAAATTGGTGCATTATGAAGAAAAAAATTATATAAAATGATCACGATATTATCATTTTCCATACAGTTATCCTAAATAACCATGTTATATATTCCATTATATTAGTAGTTCTTATTCTGGGTATTGAATGAAAACCATTTGATCAATCTATGGTAGACTATAGTGTAAATATTTTTATTTTTTAATGAGTTTTTTTATCTTTTACAATAAAAATGAATTCATATCTTTTTTATATATATATAGAAGCTGAAAATGTATTATGACGTGAAAATTAAATTGTTCTTTCTCATATTTTTGGAAATAATTAAACTAGATTGATTAATGATGTGCGAGTATAAAAAAATAACTGGATGAATTTTTAAATGATTTAACCTTTATTTTTCATGATTATGATGTTTCAATTACTATTTACTATGTGTGTGATGATATTCCAATTTCAAAACCCCTTCTCAAAAGGCTCATGCAGAACATATTGAAATGAAATATAAGTTACAATAATTTCATAAAAAATGTTTCATTTATACAATAACTCCTCCATGGGTTCATCTAATTTTATTTATTAATTATTACATGGTTACATTAGAACATTACTTCATTATAGAGAATTGAATCACATAACTATTATGAATATGTATACACATCCATATATGAATGACTATTTTCTTAATCTCTAAAGAGCCCAATTTTGTTTTTATGGTTGATATCAAGTATATGTACCATTAGATGCTATTTATATAGGAAGACACACCTAAGATAGATTCTCACATAGTATATAAGAATTATAATATTTTGGTTTTTCCCTTTGGTATGATAAAATCACCAACTATATTCATCGATCTTATGAATAGTGTTTTCAGTGAATATTTAGAAATGTTTTTTGGATTTCTATAGATTGAATTATTTTTTATTCAAAATTCTATGGGGATCATGAAAAAAAAACATGAATTATTCTATAAAACACAGTTGAAAATAATATATATATAAATTTATTACATGAAATTTTTTGTTACAACTGATTTATTTGATATGATATATAATAAATTTAGATTCCATAAATGTGGGTCAATGCTAAAACTAAAGTGGATAGCTAACGTACATGAACTATAAATTTTATTTTGATACATAGTTTTAATGGAATATTCTGATAAAAAATGAGGTTTATCCAAACCACTGAATGTTTATATGTTATTTTAATCATGAAAATAAAAAAATGATTTAGTTCCCTTTAGAAAAAAGAACCCAATGAATGATTCTATGAATTGAGATTTAGATTATAGAGTACTATAGTATTTCCCCTACAAATTATTAATGGTGAAATCTTTATGATCACTAGTTTCATTGAACAAACCCTATTTTATTTTATATTAGAATGAACTAGTGAGTATTTATTCTTTATGTGATCATAAAACAAACGAGATAAATTAACCTATATATATCATTGAACTGGTGGATAAAACGTTTTCGTTAAAAAATTGATGAAATAATTTATATTGATAATATTTTTGAATACATACTGATCATAAAATAATTAAGTATACATTACCTCAGAAATAATTTAATATGATATATAGTGAATGTATTGGATTGAAAATGGATTCTTACTAGGAAATTAATTACAATAGAGGTAATAATAATTGTTTTGCTGGTTCTTTGAGTAAGAATAAATATTCCATAAAAAATACTTATTGAACATGGTGATTTTGTTAATGATTCCATGAATGATTCTATATAGATTTTTCCATCCACGAAGTCCATTTTTATGTTTTTATTACAATAATATGTTTTAAAAAAGAAGAAGGAAGCACACAATATACATAGTGTTTTATAATAAAATGTAGAGTGAGTTAGTAATTGTATGATTCCAGAATTGGATGTTTCTGATGAATGTTATTTTAGATTCAGAAAATATTTTTTCCTTTAATGTAAACCCTAATCAAGGAATGAACTATTGAGAGAGTATATTAGTTTTCATTTTTTATTAACCTTGAAATCAAAATATATATATATAGAAAGAAAATGGAATATTGCTAGTAATAGGAATGAAGAATTATACTAAAATTATATAATGTAATTCTTGACATGATAAAATGTTAATAATGAATTAATCATTTTGTAAGGGAAACATTAGTGTTTTAATATCGATGAATAGAAATTAAAGAATATATCTATTAATTTCATCATGGGATTACAAAAGAATTGTCATAGTAATAATTTTATTTCAATTATTCTTTATTAGTTAACGTAATCATTTATTTTTAGACGCATTCTAGATATTAAAAATATAGATCAAATTTGTTAACATTATGATAAATATAATAGTATATTACAGGGATCATCACTATATATTTTACCTAACTATGATCCTAGAAATATTTTAATTTTTGGACATGTTATTAAAAGTTTGGTACTATATTATATTTCAATACAGAATTCCATCTTTAATATTATGGACATTAAGGGAGAATGATTCATAAATTGGATGATATTATTCTATCCTAAAAAATGGATTATAATAATATTTTTCATTCTAGTATACAAATGAAAAACATGGGTAATTTTATTTAAATCAGTGTCCATCTAAATCTATTTTTCATTAGGATAAGTAAAGGAAATTTTTGGGGAAATAATTGGTAGAATAAATGTGTAATAAAGGGAATAATATTTAGCATCACATGAGGATGGATTAGAGAGACCATATTTTATATAGAAAACTAGAATAAATATCTATTTTACATGGTAGGAAATCCTGCTTTTCTAAATATATCTGTATTAAAATTATTATGTGTTCTGGAAATAAGGTGAATTTAAATATTCATTTTATTATACTATGTGAAATAATTCACAATGGTGGATTTATTTCACTATATTTTCCTTGACTATGATTTTATTTCTGGTACATGACATATTTAATTTCTCAAATGCATCTCATATTATAAGAGCGAAAATGGTTCAGTTTGAGGAATACGTTCCATATATGGAATATCCAGTACATATTAATACTATAATAACAATATCATGCTAAATAAATTGATTTTATAGGTTAAGGATATTTGGAAATTCCTTTGGATCGAGGATGATAAAAGGGAATATAAAAATGCTATGACATAATATATTGAAACATGATTACATAGTGAATTAAATAACACATATTTAATGCGGGGTAGGTATGTAACATCCTTGTAAATGTTATTAAAAATTATTTCCATGAATAATAAGTTTCTATTAAATATATTTTATATAGTTTAATTCATTATATGAATATTAGGATACTTTTACGTAAAATAATAGTATTATTTCATAAAGATTTGTTGTTATCATGCATTACATTTCAGTATTTAAATGATATATATTATGATTAAATAATTATATATTTAAAAAATTAATATTATTTATTTATTTAATCTTATCAGAAATATATTTGGATGAATTACGTTTATTTTTTTGAATTTTTTATGTTTGACATCATTTTGAACCACAATAAACATAATTTTAAAATACATTCATTTTCATGATATTACTATTTTTTCTTTTTTTAGAGGATTATATGTAAAATTAGTTAAAATATATTATTTATAATACAATAATGGTATTTTTAATTAATAATATACATGAATTTTATTTAACGACATCTTTTTACCTAAAATAATTTTTTTTAAACAATACATATTTTCACATCATTAGGAATAATTTTATAATATATTATACCACTTCTATGAAGTGAATTTTCAAAAAATGTAATAAATATTTAAAATTGAAATAATTAATTTTAATTAATATGGTCAGTGTCATGAAGCATCCTGTGTCGACCTTGAACCGGTCACCCGAATCGATCTGTGGGAAGTCACATGAGGCATTCCCAGTCCTCTGAGGCTAGTGACAGGTGACATGGCATCAAAAAAAATGATGGGAACAGTTTCATCCAATAAAAATGAATAAAATAAGTGGAAAAAATAATAATCAACTCATAATAAATAAACCAAATGGAGTGAATAAACATTAACTGAATTAAATAAAACAAACTGAATGGAACAACCACTATCTCCATGTGAACTCACAGGTCACTCTGAAACTCATGACCGAACATTTCCCATGGCAATCAAACTCATGTAGAACCTGTAGAAGAAACTAAAAACAAGAAAACATTATAAGCATGAGTGTAAAAACATAGTAGGATATCCCGATAAATATTCTCAATGAACATCCTTTAAATAAAGGAACATTAATTTTCAGTTTTAAACTACATTATAAGAAATATGTATTTCTATATGCAATTTCATTTCCAAGGAATTTAACAGTCTATTGCCCTTTTTAATTTAAAGCAATTTTATGATTTAGAGGTCAAAAATGAATTATATATTTATAATTTCCTAACGCTTGGTGTTTCCCTACCTAGCCTAACTGATGGGCCCAACACCACAGCATAGCAAAGTCCGTAGTGAGGGCCACTAGCCAGTGTGTGATCTAAACTAGTGCATCAATCTTTCTCAGAAGATTCAATTATATGTCAGGTTCCCATGTCAACACATTAAATGAAAATGGATGATTCAACAATGTCAATCAAGTAACCAATCAAAAATGCACGACCATCAGACACAACAAATCACACAATCCATGTAGACATAAATATCACACTTGAGTCACCCCAAAGAGTGTTTTCAAATTATTTCATGTCTTTAATGTTCCAAATGGGCCTTAACCAACCACTTAACACCAACCTATTTTTAGAAGAACCAACACATTCCAACCCACTTCCATTGAATCAATGAAACACCACTTTCAATATCAAAACCATTTGAAACCACATTTCTGAAATCCATTTCAGAATCCCAAATCACTATTTTGAACTAAATACACATTTGCAGAGGCAAAAGAGGGATTTCATCAAACCCATGATATAAAAATTGCAATAAAGACATATATTTCACTACATCACCAGAGAAAATCTTATCCAATATAAGACTGAATTTTTTTTTTAAATTCTATACTAATAATTAATATTTAAAAACTTGATATGAAATGTGGGAAATAAAATATTCTTAAATTTAAAGGTTTATACATAGAAATCGTACCTCAAGCAGCCCAAGCAAATATTTAGAATTCATCACTTTCATACTCATGTAACTATCCACTCGCATGCACATGCTTCCGTATATATTTATTTATATCATTTTACTCAATGATCATACTTCCCAGGCCATGAGGGAATATGCACATAGAGGATATACACATTTATATATAAATACATACCTTAGTATATGGCCGCAAGTCATCCAAAGTCACTGTAATCACTACACATAATTTAATAAATCATTTAAAAAATTATAAAACAAATCAAAGTAGTATATTAAAATAATACACAAATAAATACTAAATAACCAAATTCATAAAAAAACTCTTCACAAGCATGTTCTTCAATGCAGTGTCCATTTAATAAATCATTAAACAAATTATTAAAATTGCTCAAAACAATAGAACAATGGCATTCATCATGATTACACCAAATTTTTTTCTATTTAATGTACACATTAAATCTTATTTCCTATTGGACCTCATCATAATTACCTTTTCACCATTCTACAATTTTATAAACCATAAATACAAGTTTATAAAAACAACTATCAGGAAATCACACTTGTCTTTACCAATATAACTCATTCAAAAACCAATTTTATGACCAAACACACCCCCAAGAACATATCAAAATAGAATCTGCAACCCCTATAATATTTAATAAACTAGTTTCAAAATTTACAAAACAATAATTAATAATGAAATATGATTTTTCATCCATGACACATGACATTTTACATGAACATGCAATGTTAAAAATAAAATATGTAATAAAAACGCATAAAAACTAATTTCACACCAATACATTTAATTATTCAACATGATAGATTAACCAATTAAAAAATTAATCCATTAAACAATAATTATATGCCGAAACACTAACCTTGATATATACCAAACACTGCAATATTTGGGGTGCAAAGTCCACCGCACTTCAATTGCACTAAAACCAAACAAAGATATGTACTAATTCACGAATTAGACCAAACATATCCCAATTGGTCCATAAAAAACATGGAACCCTAACACAGAACTTCCAAATGGAAGAGAACACACACCAGTGTAGCACGCACATATGACGAGGGAGTGGATGGTTGGTTAAGTAGAATGAGTAGATTCTGGAGATGCACCACACCAGAAAAGATGTGTTACTGGAGGTTTAGTTGGATAAGAGAAGGGGGTCAGTCATAGGGGATCGGTGCAAGGTGTAGGGGCATCGTAAGGTGGTGTGTCAGTCGTCGTGGAAAGCTGAAAGGGAGGAGTGCTGCCAGACAAGGGACTCGTCGCAGGACAGTGGGGTCCGGCGTGACTTGCCGAAGAGGAAGGAGGAGGCACCAATGTGAGGTGAGGCCAAATGGTGGAAGATAAACATTGTAAGAGAGTCCAAAGGGAGGATGTGGTGCATGTGGGGCATGGTGGTTCACAAGGAATCTGGGTGATGTGAGGAGGGAAGAAATGGAGGAGGCACTCTAGGGTTTGGAGGGGACCTATGCATCACGACATACAGAATAGGGGGGAGGAAAAATGTGACGGGGGAGAGGGAAGATCAAGTTAGAGGGAGAGAAGAAAAGTAAAAAAAAATATTACAATGTAAATAAAAATAAAATAGGATAGTCATAAAATAAAATGCAATAAAAATAAAATAGAACCAAAAAATTGTGTGACTTCATCCATTATGAAAATTAATAAAAGTGAAAATCAATTAATATTTTATAATAATGTTAATGAAAAAATAATAACCTAATTAAAATATTAATGAAGGTAATAATAATAAAGATAATAAAACTAAAGTATCAAAACCAACCAAAATAATAATATCATTATTAAATAAGGTTGGACACTACGCACGGACACGTGCTCGGTCATGCACCTGATCATGCAGGTGTGAAAAAAATGATAATAAAATAGCTGTTATAATAATAATTATTTCTTTTATCAATGTTGGGCACCACACATGGTCACACATATGGTTTCACTCTTGTATAATGTCCCAAATTCTTTCAAAATAAAACCGATTCAAACTGCAGATAAAAAGAGAGACACAAAATTATTACAATAAAATTAGAGTCGGGTCGGAGTGTGACAATTATCCCTACCATTGCAATTTCTGACCGCAGAAAGTCCCAAAATACATAAACAAGAAATTATTCCAATAAATACCACAAATAAACCTAAAACAAAATTCAATCGCATGAAGACAAAGCATTCAAAACACCCATAGATGAAACTAAAAGATCTCCAAATCATCATTTCCAAGCATTGTAAACAACAATAAGGAATACACATCCAAACACAACCACAACATGGAACACCCTGACCCCAAATATAGGGATCACCAAAGCCGCTCAAGACCTCCAATAACACTCTTCAAGGGACCCAATACCCAAGCAAACCAATTACTCTGGTCAAGGACGGGTAGAGAGGAAGTAATGGGTTTCCCTATCAAGAACACTTTCATGAAAGGGGTTTCCACATGTTCGTCCTATGGTGGTTTCCCCGCGATATTAGGATTCTTGTAAAACATTTGTTCTCCCAACAATAATGACCCACAGACCCAGACAAAACTCTATCAGTAGATTTACCCTCCATGCTCCCGAAGATTAACGAAACCAACACAAGGTGAGACTATAGTGAGACCCGTAGTGGGTCTTTCCCACCATTTTAGAATTTTCCTAACCCCATGACACCCACACAACATTGCCCATTTAGTTTGAGTGATATGGATTGAACTCTTCATTAAGAACCCACCAACACTGGATAAATTGCATGGAAAATTCCCATAGGGGACAACACTCCACCACATGAGATGGTTTTGATAGCAGAAACCCCTAACGTTGCAGAAAACTGGACACTCATTCGTCAATTTCACTAGATAAGATCATCTCTGAAACGAGTACAATTTTGATCCATACCCGGCCACAAGAAGGTTGACAGAGCATGCATGCCACCTTTACAAGAATATGGATTCTCTGAACCTACTTAGAGCCCCAGAGGAACTCCCTCAAATGAATACCCTAAAGGAGGCAAGGCCTTTAAGCCCTTCATAACAAAAAAATGATGACTTCAGAGATAATACCGAAATAGGGAACATAGGATGTCCATATCCCATTACTACAAAAATAAGTCAAACCGAGCTCATCCCATGTCCAACAAGTTTTGACTGCACGTACGCTTCACCCTGAGACATATGGATGGGGTCCTGATGTCTAAAGCATCTACTGCCTGGAAGTCATAAGCTGACCACCTATAACTATATCATCATTCGCTGGAAAACAATCAACCTACTTGTCCTCATGTCTGAAGCGACCACTCCATCAACATACCAACTAAGAATTGTGACGAACGGATTATAATTATTGAATAACCACACTAGATATAAGAGATAGAGTGGTCTGTAAAACACCCAACATAGACTAATGGAAGATGCATTCGAGGAATAGATCCCATCGGTTCACACTCCACATTGAACAAGGAACCTTCACTTAACCCAATATATACAAGTCCAACAACTATTATGTGTTTTAAATAGATCACTTCACACCACCTCCTGGGAACATAAAACTATATCAACGGAGGGTCAACACAGCTCCTTCATCATTTATTGACTGGTCGAGCACCCACCACCTCCACCTTTTTTCCTCTCCTTCACATTCTTAGGTACAACCATAAAATGAAATTAGTCTTAAGGATCACTCAAGATATCCTCATTCTCCACGAGAACTAAAAGATCACCATTTATTGGATTAGTTCTTCTCCTATAGAAAAAAATGAGACAACATACACCCACACAACATTTAGAGTTCCTCAAAACCCAGAGACATTCCAAAAATCCCCAAGTCACTAATAACATTCAATCGGACTCAACATTTACAAACAGCCGATATAACCGATCATAACCCAACCCCCACTCCAATGGGAGTCTAGGATGAGCTAAGAACTTATAGAGACCTACTAGAAACCCATCAGACCATTCTTGGGGGCATATTTCGAACAATAACCAGAAACCTAACTTTCCAAAATACCAATAAACTCATAAAACAGAAATCCACATTTCGAACACACATCCAATAAATTCCAATTTAAAACATCAATTCTATTTCAATGAAAAACACCAACATGAAAAAAAATCACAACACAACAAATCCTGACAGCTCTTTTAAAAAATTCATCTCTACATAGAAATCCATGTTATTTTTCCAATTACAAAACTATTTCAGCACAAAAACCCATTTTAGAGAAAAAAAATTCACTTTTCCAGAATCAAGAAGAATCCTTAGAAATCAATAATTCCCCAACTACATTCCATGATACCTCGCATATATGCATTTTTTCCACACAGGCACCCGTCCACATGATCCACCAACTTCCCATTAATCACGTTCACATGCATATGCGAGAACCCATTGAAATAACTTTGGACCAAGATAAGGCGCTTCTGCTTTGAAAACAAAACGTTCCCAATATTCTGAAAATACATTTTCCCAAAACAATTTCATAATTTTGAAGACAAATTTGAAAAATTATTTCCATTTACAAAAAAACTCACTTAAATTTTAAATAACCCAAGACAATTTCTTTTTCTAAAATAAATTTCAACCAATCAAATTCAAAATTCCAAAAAACAAGGCTCAAGAAAAATGCACCCAAAGAACATGTCAAACTCACACCAAGATAAATAAAAGAAACACCAAAGTCCTCTTTCATTAAAAAAAACCCCTTTACACAAACTAGAAACTGAACCAAGACATCACCAACAGTACAGCACCTGGACAGAGGACTATTGGTCTTGTCTAACTCAACTACATGGTTTAGTAGAACATTCCCTACGCATGCTCCAACCACTAGGTGTGTCAAACCATACTCTATGGCCTAAAATAAGTCGCTACTCCATGTGAGACCACACACAATACCAGTTTACGACTATTTTCATTCTCGATCCACACAAAACAAAGCCAAAACATAAATCTCTAACCACCCCTGGTTACTCGAGGATCAGAACGAGCATGAGTTCACAATGCTCTTCTCGCACCTACCACTCGAGTATCGACAATCCGCTCCCCGATCTACGAAACATCCGAAATAACAAGAACAAAACCTCCTCTGATACCATTTTTTCATGATCCATCCTAGGTCGACCCTGAACCGGTCACCCGAGACGATCCGTGGCAATGCCCGAGAGGTGTTCCCGATCCTCCTAGGCTGGCAACAGGCTCCAGGGAATCAATAGAAATAATGGGAATGGTATCCCAAAAAAATGAATAAATGAAGAGGAAATAATAAAGAGAAACTCAAAATAAACATACCAAATAAAGCTACTAAAAAAGAAGTGATGAAAATAAAACTAACCGAATGGGATAACCAATATCTCCATGTGACCTTGTGGGTCCATCTGCAACTCATGACCAAATGACACCCTAGGTGAACAAGCTTGTGTCAAACCTACAACATACTAAAACTATGAAAACATTATAGAAGTGAGTGTTAAAACTCAGTAGGCTAGCTCGATAACTATTCGCATTTCACATCCTTGAAATAAAGAAATATTAATATCATGATTGAACAACATTATATAAAATATGATTTTCCATAAGAACTTTTATTTCTAATGCATGTAACAATCAATTTACCTTTATAATTTCAAGCATGTTTATGATTTGGAGAACAATAATGCATTAAATTTTAAAAACATTTTCAAAAACAATTTATAGTCCGAATTTCAGTTCGTAAAAAAGTGGTAGAACACATGAACACACACAACACACAATAAGGGAAATGGAAAAGTGGAAGACGGGGCTAAAAAACAAACTATTCACCTCAAATGTTCGCCACAAACAAATAAGTGCTAAAGAAAACATGGGTCGAACCTAATACCTCGTGAACAATCCAGAACATAGTATAAATGTGACTCATCTTGAAGGACTGCCTACTCTAAATGACATCATAATGACATAATGCTCGATGCTGCCCTACCTAGCCTAACTGAGGGGCCGAATCCCTTCTCAGAGAAAGGTCTGTACTAAGGGCCACTAGCCTGTGCGTAATCTAAACTAGTGCAACAATAAATCTCAGAAGACTCACTTACTATGTCAGGTAGCCATGTTAACACATGTAATGAAAAGGGATGATTCAAAAATGTCAATCATGTAACCAATCACAATGCATGACCACCACACATAAAAACTCACACAATCAAAGTACACAATATGATCACCCCTGAGTCATCCAAAAGAGAGTTTCCAAAATATTTCATTTCTTTGAAGTTCCAAACGGGCCTTAACCAACAACACAACACCAACATATTTTTAGAAGAACCAAAACATGCCCACGCACTTCCTAAGAATCAATGAAACATCACATTCAATCTCAAAACCATTTGAAGCCCCATTTAAGAAATCTATTTTAGAAACCCAAATCACTATTTTGATCTAAAGACACATTTGTAGAATCCAAAGTGGCATTTAATCAAACACTTGACGTGGAAATTGAAAATAAGTCATCTATTTCACTACATAACTAGATAAAAACAAATCCAATTTAAGAAATACAATTTTCCTAACAATTCTATAATAATAATTAAAATAAAAAACCAGATGTAAAATGAAGGAAATAAGTGATTCTTATATTTAATGGTTTATTCATAGAGATCATACCCCGATGAGCCCAATCTAATGTTTACCTTTCAGCGTTATCTTATTCAAGTAATCATCCACTCGTGTGCACATATTTCAATATTTGTTTATGTGTATCCTTTACACAATGCATGTACTCTCCGCGCCATGAGGGAATACACACATAGATGATATACAAATTGATATATAAATACATACCTTTGTATATTCCCTAGAGTCTACCAAATGCACTGGAATTAATACACATAATTTAATAAATAATTTAAAAAATATATATATCATATATAAGTTGTTTATTAAATTTTTATACACAAAAAACACTTAAAACCCAAATTCTTAGAAAAAATCTTCACAATCATGTTCCGCAACACAAAATCCATTTAATAAATCATTGACAAAATTATTAAAACATCTTAAAAGAACACAACAAGGGCTTGCATCAATATCACACCAATTATTTTCCATATAAATATCACTTTAAAACATATTTCATATCAACCCTCATAAAAATTACCTTTTCACCATTCTATAATTTAATAATCAATAAATAATATTTTATAAAACAACTTTCAGGATGTCTCAGTTGGATTTACCAACAGAACTCATTCAAAAACCTGTTTTAAGACCAAACAAACCCCAAGAACATATCAATATAGAATCTGAAACCCTTGAAATATTTTATAAACTATTTGCACAATTTAAAAAACACAAATTAATAATTTAATATGATTTTTCATCCAATACACACCAAATTTTTCATGAAAATGCCACTTTAAAAATCAAATGCGTGATAAACACACATAATAACCAATTTCACACCAGGAAAACAAATTAATAAACATTATAGATTATATAAATGAGAAAATTAATATATAAAACAATAATTATATATGGAAACACAAACCTTGAAATAGAACAAACACCACAAAATTTGTGCACACAGTCCACCGCACTTCAATTGCACTACAACCAAACTCAGATATTCCATAATTCAAGAATCGGACAACAAATATCACAATTGGAACATAACAAACATGGAACCCTAACCCCAAAACACTTAAAATGGAAGAGAACACCAACTTGTGTATCATGCACCTACGAAGAGGGAGAAGAGGACCGGTCGAGTAGAAAAAGGGGCTTCCAGATGTGCACTATGTCGGAATAGAGGTTTCAGCGGTGGTTCAGCCAGATAGGATAAGGGGCGCCAGCGAAGGGGAGCGGCGCAAGAAGCAGGGGAGACATTATGCGGTGCGTCGGGACCCGAGGTGAGATGTAAGGGAGGAGGGCTGTCGGACAGTGGGCTCGCTAGAGGGCATCGGGTTGCCGGCGTGACTCAGCGGATAGGAAGGGGGAGGAGGAACCGATGGTCTGTGAGGCGCAAAGGAGAAAAATCACCACAAGATGAGAGGCCAAATGGAGGAGGTGGAGTGCGCGGTGCATGGCGGGTCAACAGGAAGTTGGGCAGCGTGAGAAGGGATGCAATGGAGGAGGCATGCTAGGGTTTAGAGAGGAAATGTAAAGTGTGGCGGACAGAATTAGGGGGGGAAGGAAAACCACGTTGGGGGAGAGAGGACAAAAAGAGAGAGGGAAAGAAGAAATGGAAAAAAAGAGGGAAAAAAGAGGTAAAAGAAAATAAAATATAGATGATATATAAAAAAATAAAAGACTATAAAATTAAAATGGAACCAAAAAAATTTTGGGAATAAACCCACTAAAAAATAAATTAAAGTGAAAATCAATTAATAATTTATTAATAATGTTAACTAAAAAATAATAACCTAATTAACATATTACTAAGGGTATGAATAATAATAATAATAACAATAAATTAACGAAATAGACCAAAATAATAATAACATTATTAACTGAGGATGGACACCACACACAGTCGCGTGCATGGCACGTGCGTAGTTGCGTGTGTGGTCTTTCACCTGATCACACACCCGTGTAATAATAAAAATTATAATTAAATAATTAATTATAATAATAATAATAAGTTCTCATATCAATGTTGGGCCCCACAAAAGGTCGTGCATACGATCGCGCTCCATTATATTGTCCTAACTTCTTTTAAAACAAAACCGGTTCAAACCGCAACTAAAAAATGAGACCAAAAATAATTAAAATAGAATAAGCACCAGGTCAGAGTGTTACAGTCAAAATTACTATTTTTTCAAAATAAATAGTAATGTGAGAAATAATCGTTACCTTTATTGAAGTAAAAACAAGATTCATTAGGGTTAAACCAAATTGAGAAGGGTTAAAATGACATAAAATCATGAATATATCATATTTTAAATACATTTTTAACCATAAATCAAGTTTTATTTATAAATGGTCTATTTTAATACACATTTATTCATTATTTAATTAATATATTTTAATTATTTTCAAAATTCTATGTTTTCTTTATACCCAACTTATAAATGGTCACTCAATGTAGTATTTTTTCCACTATTAAAAATATTTTTTTATTATAAAATATCTTCCATGGTAAACTTCATACCTCTATAAAATCTTCCTTGACTCCTCAATTTTATTTTAAACAATCATAGTAAGGAATTATACATAAACATAAATATGTTTGCTAAAGTAGAGGTATATTTCTCAACAATGTTTTTTTATATTATTACTTTTTAGACGACCACTAAATACTTTCTAAAAATTATGAATTAATAACACATGTTTCATATGCATAATAGGATCTCATTATTTTCATTTAATAACCTATATTAACGTATTTTGACATTAAAATGGGAAATGGAATCATATTTCCTTTTTACAACGGAGTACCACCTCGTGATCTGAGGCAATCCATTTCCCATTATCAAATCTCATATTTGGTTATAATGATATATTTAATATGTATTTATTATAATAATTAAATTTAAATTACTCTATGATGATATTTTATCACATACTTCATATAATTTAAATCAATTGTAAAATAAAAATGGTGTTTCGGTGTATGTGTGAATTTCCAAAACTGTGAAGTGATGTTAAACATTTTTTATGATGAAAAAACAATGTTACGATGTATATTTATATTAAAATTTAACATGATATTAAATATATATTAATAATTTTGGAATGATGAAATGATACAGACATTATTTCCATTATTTTCATTTAAAATGGAAAAGATACTGAGGTGTACATATAAAATTTCATCTTCTTGATTGTAATTTTATTCATTTTTAATAAAAATAATTAATTCATATTTTTAAATTCTAATTTATCTGTAAATATTATAAATATTTAGTGATTATTACTATGGATATTAGGTAACAATATTATATTTTACCATATTCAACATAACAATTTAATTTTAGAATTATTAGAATATTGCAAAAAAAATATTAAATATGTAATTAACTGATTATGAAATGTTATATATAATGATAATAATTATATTTTAATGAATGATAATCATGAAACTATTTCAAAAAATGTTAAATATTATAATATTTTTATTATTTAGGAATATAAAGAATGTATGTGAAGAGTTAAACTCGAGGATAAATACACTTTAATAAATCATTTTGTATATTGAACATTAATGGATTTTTTTTGTAATGAAAAAAAAGTAATGCTATATTATAAGATATATAATGTTAATTTTTTATCCCATCACTATACCCATAATTTTATGTATTGATTTTTTATGATTTATTTTTTATCCGAATTGATAAACACATTTACTTTGTTTTGGGAATTCAAAAAAATGATTTAAATGGTATGTATATTTCAATATACCAAAAAATATTATGGTTGAAAAGTATTTTTTTATTAGTATAAATTCATTCATTTGTTTTAATTAGGATATGTTTCTCTAAAATTATTAGTCATTATGGGTTCACACTATATACAATTTTATAAAGGGTGTTTTTGGTGTAGCTCAAGGTAGTGGTTGAGCATGATATAGCTCATAGATGCTTTAGATGTATGTACATAGATAACTGGACAAGTTTCTCCTCAGATGTTATTTGAATATAAATACTTGGCTATTCTATTGGTAACACTGATTGAAAGAGTTTTATTGAAATTATGTTTAATACTCATTACATGATTTTTCTATTTTTTCTATGTGTTTTCATTAAAATATTTTCATTTCAAATGTAAAATAAGTTTTTTATTCGTAAAGAGATGTTTATGTTACTTTATAATGGAGAAATGTGAAACATTGTGATTTTATTAATGATTTTTCTATTTATGAAATGAAAACATAATGAATTTTAGTTTTCTTAGATATTATATTATGAAATGGTTTGTTAAATTATTTTTTAAGATAAATATAGGTATTCATTATGAAATTATATATTTTCATAAGAAGTATTATTTTGAACAACAAAATTAATATTATTTATGTACTAATGTCTATTAATAATTATTTTTTATAATTCTCGTGATGTTATATTTAAGCTCATCACACCCTTTAATGTTTTTCCAAAATATTATAAGGATTTTTAGGGCCCATGTGATGATAATATTAAAATTTAAAATACATTCCTCAAAAATAAAACCTGATATATCATAAAAAATTATTATTTTGTGGAAAATTGATATTATTTTGAATTTAACACCTTGGGATGTTATATTTATTTATGTATGTGTGATTACCTAATTATGTAAAATTAATAACCATAACATTTTTCTTAATTTTATTAATTGTTATATTGACTTGAAATTAATTATTATGTACTAATTTAGGATGTGTCATTGTAATTATATCAATATAGATGAGTTTTCAATAGAATAAGTTTCATATAAATCACTGTTTTTTTGACATTATTTCATATCTATGTCTTTGAATAAATTTTTTATATATTATTCATCCATTCCACATTTATGTTTTCAGGTTATGCTTATTTGTATTTATACACTCACTTCTTGACGAGAATGATTTCCCGTACTTATTGTTTCTTTTTAGATTCTTCATAATTTGATGTTGACATTTGTGAGCATTGAGATAATACCGAGTGGATTATTATAGTTCATGGTGGAGATAGATGATGTTTCATATCTTTACAAATATCCCTTATATTGGACCAGACCACATTATAGGTTTAGGAATGAATTTTTGTTGAACTGGTTTAAATGTATGTTCATTTGATTCATAGATGATTGTTATGTATTAATCTAAATACATACTTCCTACTATGTTCTAGGATGTTGTCAATGGAGTGATATTTATGTATGAAAAACCCCACACTGCAACCCCTAAAACAATTTATAGTATATCATTACTTATGGAATTATGTGCCTTGTGGATGTAAGTTATTCAATGGATGAAATTTTCATTCATAAATGAATGTTGAGAGGTCAATTTTTTTCCTTTCCCACTCATGGACAGCACCCAAATAATCTCTTTTCATGATAGTGGCTATGCTCAGAAGAAACACAACTAAGTAGAATGACATGGGGCATGCATATAAATTTCATGAATTTGTTGAATCTTTTGTATGTGATGGGGAAACCATATTTTGTTAGTTCATGAGATGTAGTAATTAGAATCTCATGTTTTTGGAGAAAAAGGAGGGTATAAGTGAGAAACTACACATGTTAGTCATTAATGAGATGATAAGAGATAATTTAGTATATATTTCAATTCAATTTCTAGAGTATTTTCTATTGTGTGATGATGAGTCATTATACTATGATATTGTTCAGTTAACATTGTTCAGGGTCCCTTTAATAATAGATTTGTGGATTCTCTATTCAAATAGATAATTTATTGTGTCTATGTTCTGGAAAAAATTCTATACTATAACCATTTCTCATAATGCTATTCTCACAAAATAGTTACACAATCCATCATGAATGGTCCAAATAAAATAGAAATAGTTATCTATAGGATCTTAAACTCATTCATGAGGACCGTCTATATTAGATGTTGTTATTTCATTGAAATCGTGAACACTCATGGATATATAATAATATATTATTGGAGAAAATATATTAATAGACGTTTCATTGGGTGAGTCATGTAGTTATAGTAAACAACATTCTCTCATGTAGTAGTGTAAAAGTCCTTACTATAATGAGAACTAGGTATATTTAATCTACATATTAGATAAGGTTTCAACACAATAATTAAAAAAAATTATGATGGATTCAATATAGATGTTATAAGACTTCCACTACCTAATAGTTTTAGGAAGTTTAAGTGTTGGATAAAAACTAGAAATGGGTGTCGTGGCTTAGATCCGGAAGTGTTTGATTTAGTACCACTGTTTCATTATGATAATAATAATCATCGGGGAAAACTAGTACAATCAATAAAAATGGATATATTCAAAACCATTACATTTTTAACGAATATATAGATGAATCATATGAAATAAAATAGGATTCAATGGAGATCTCATGTGTTATTAATTCTTACTGGTTTAGGTAGAAAATGAGAATTCAATGATCTTTATTTAATGTAGAGATAATAAGATATTATGAAAGAGAAATATGTTTATGTGTTTTAACTAATCTAATGTTGTGATAAATATCATGGAGAATTAATGTGTAATAACGGGATAATATATTTTAGTAGTGGAAGTGAGTTTTCCACTTTGTAGGAAGGGAGAGATTTAAGGGTCTATATGACAACTAAATTATGTAATTCAAACAACGATACAAATTCTAATGGTTTTTTGTTTCAAATAATTCTCAATGGAATTATTTGTGGAATAGACTGATTATGGTGAAAAAATTAAATGTAATTTAGTTCCATTATAGATCATCATCAAATCTTACTAGAAATTTGAGGAGATAATAGAAGTAATAAATGCATCGATGGAAAAGATAATAATCAATGGAATAATGGATAATATTTTTTACCCTTATTTATCCCATTATCAATGTAGTTACCTTAATAAGTGAAAAAAAGTGACCTAAAAGGTTGATATCTATCGAAACATTTACTATTTTAGAAAAGGGAAGAATTAAATATTGTGAATCAAAATATAATTATAATATTCAAAGGTATCAATATATAGTTATTGACTAATAGGATTCATTAATACTCTATATCATTGTTAGGGGAAGTATAGAAAATATATATTCATTGAATAATATATACATGAAATTTTTATCCATATCATAATGATACCATAAATAATTGTATTGGATCAAATGGACATCAATACATTATTTATATAAATGGAATACATTATCTACCCCATGGTATTGTCATAAAAATCAGGTAATTCCATGTGATAAAATCTATTTAATGTTCATTTTCCTGATTCAAATGTTCAAGAAGTTACAATTCATGTGATATGAATTAAATAATATAAAAATAGGATGATTCTAACTGAAACCATGTATACATTTTGTACCATTTGATTTCTCTTGTTGAACATATGTGTGGACATTGGAATGGTATTGATGATACCATGACTGTGAGATGAATATATAGTATACTTCCCCCCAATATTAAATTCCAATACGTCTGTACATGGATAAAAATATGAAAATAATGTATCATTGGAAAACAATCATAGATAAATAGTTGATGAATAAATAATTATATAGGAAAATGGGACTAGAGGGAATGTGAAATCATTTGATGTTTCATTCAAATAAATTAAACCTATATTTATTAATTTAGATCAAGAAACTTATGAGGTTACTGGTGTGAATGATTTTTATTCCACTAACCATAATAGAGATAAATAAAAATTAAAAGGAAATATTCATATTCTCTATTTATGATATGTCAAGGTATGTCTTTTCACTATTGAGTGTTTAAAATAGCATATAGATGATACTGATGACTAATCAATGAAGAATAATTTAAATTATGATAAAATACAGGACAATCAAAATAAAATTTCACCATGAGAAAAATCACTTATCTCTTGAAAATAAATGGTGAAATTAATCAAATGATAACCAAGATAAAGATTATATAGACCATAATAGTAATTTAGTGGTTACTAAAAATTTATAAAAACGATTTTTTTTATAATTATGGTAAATATAATGATATTTTAGTTTTAGATGATTTGAATGTTCACATTGAGACATCCATTGAATAGAATAACTTATGGATGTATCATTATAACAATGAAAATGAATTTTTTTATGAATAAATGATTCATATACAATAACAAGAGGATGTTGAGTAATATTAAAATGTTGATACTGAAAAATATAAACATTGAGTATATAGAAACACTAGAATAGTTGTAGATATCATTATCATACTAGTGGAACATGATAGAATCAACTAATGCATGACCAATACAACAATAAAAAGGGTAAATAGTATAAAAGAACATGATGAAGAAGTGTTGGTTTGGAATTGAATGATTAATTTACATTAATTATTCCATACACCCATTATAACATTGGGTTTTCAAGGAATGTAATCATATTAGAGGTGAAATATTTATTTCAAGAAATTAATGACGAGTGGATTAAAATTTATAATCTTTAACATCGTAAAAAATAGTTTGATATCACATTGTATGATTAAAAAATTAAGATATCTATGCCTCGTACCATACCTCATTCATGAACTTCTGGATGTCTGTTGGATTAAGAATAATGATAAATTACGACTTGTTATGTTGTGTGGAATAGGGGACTTATTGCAAAAATTTTGAGTTATATCTATTTTAAATTGAGAGATTTTAAATATTTTATCAGTAGAAAAAATATTTTTCAGATATATAATAAACCAAAAATAGTAATGAACTATTAAATCATATTCATATTAGTTTTATCATTTTTTAGGTTTCTTGTTTATGAACACAATGTATCCTTATGTACCTCATGGATACAATTATTAGTGCATCATTTGACCCGAAATGGAGGAAAGTCCTAGCTATGAGCCCCATCCAAAACAATCCTGATATGGATCATATTTTTTATTTTTTGTGATGAAAGAGATATTCATGAACTTTAAAATCCAATAAATTATCAATATTCATTAGGATATCTTAAATGTACTTATATGGAGAATAAATTTTTTGAAATTTATAACAATTCCCATGCATCTTTTAGATATATATAAATTTCAAACCTAGGGTTTCTAATAATTGGAAACACCTCCGGTATAATAGGAAATAATAATCTTATTACAAGAATAAAATATATAAAATGTGCAATGTTTTATTTTTAAAATAAATAAAACATAATAATTGGATTTGGGATGGAATATATCATTTTAAACAGTATTTTTATATGATATATTCAATTGATATAATGGAAAAAACATAATTTGATTAGTGTGAGTCACCTAAGTGACTCAATACCTACATTGGTAGTTATAAATAATGTGTTCACTTTTAAAAAATAGGATGGATCATATGTTAATAAATAATAGTAATCAAAATTGAACCTATAGTTTTATGGTGAATAGAAATGGTGAATCTTCTCCTTGGATTATAAAAACAATGTAATAAGAGACATGGGAACATGTTATAATGGTCCATAGAATTTTTTGTGGGAAACTGTTCATATTGAAATATCACATATGATAAAGTGAATATATTTTACTCTTTATTAAATTAAATTTTTTTAATACATAAAAGAAAATATTAGGGATTTTCTGTATAGTTTCCAATGTAGTTTAAGTGTATTTATAATGGATGATTACACATAATTTTATTGATGGAAAACATCATCTTTATTTGATGTTTATAATTTTAGCATTATAGATTAGTTGATGATAATTACTACTAGGACTAAATTATTCATGTCCAACAACTTACATTCAAAATATTCTAATAGTATACATGGGGTAAAAATTCCATTTTTTCTAAATAAAGATTGACGAAAATTCTTAAATGAAAATTCAAATATTTGTTTCGTGAAAATTGGGATTAAACATCACTTTTCATTTGTGGGAAATTCTCAATAAAATATTTGTGTATAAATAAGTTCATTTTTTCATTAACAACATGACATAAACTATGATTATTGTAAAATATCTACAAGATATGTATTTGAATGAAGTTGTCTTAACTGTATTATAAATATTCAATTTATAATTTAATTATCCAAATGAATATATGACTTTATATTAAAAAATTAATGGATGAAATCCCATGTTGAAATACTATGTGGTATAGTAAATTAACTTATCTATAGTATAAAAAGAGAATAAAATAATCTTTTAAGAACATGGAGATTAAGGTATCCTTCATTGATACCCATCTAAGAGAAATTCGTATCAATGATATAACAAAGGTATGAAAAAACTTTTGAATCCTCTATTACGACCATAACCAGAGCATACCGGATTTATGATTCTTAGAAGAATATTTCTTCTTGAAATGGTTTTAGTTTTCATAAATTTAGACTAGAATTTGATATTTATGGGATTGTGATGTCTCTATAATATAGATAGATTAATGGGAAGGTAAAACTGTCATGATAGCTTTGATGGAGAGTGAAATACATTATGAACGTCAGGGAAAAGTAAATTTTTCATCAGAGGTGTAAGACTTGATAACCACAATGTGGGGGACTAGAAGGCCCTAGTTAAAACCTGAAGGATGAGGGCACATAATAAAAAATTCTAGTTAAACATGTTGGAACAAAAATATATTGACGATGTTTATCTTTATCCATGATGGGTTAGTGAATTGAATGAAAATATTGATCAAATTGAGAAAATATCGACATGTGGTCTTATTTTATGTAAAATAAATAAATACATTATCAGAAACTAAAGGATTTTTAATAAAAAATCATCGAATACGATTTCTATAAAATATAATATGGACTTTAATTTCTAAAAAGGCTATTCCCAAATAAGAGGAATCTATATTGATGAAAAATTATCACCAATATCCTAGTATGATTCCATTTGATTATTAGTATTGAATATAGATGAGAAAAAGGTTTAAATTGTTTCAAAGGGATGAAAATTTATTATTTCTATATGTGGTGGTTAAAGAGAATTCTACATCATTAATCCAAATGGTGTTCACATCAATGATGATGAATGGATGGTGTGTTGATTGATTAATAGATTATATGCTTTGAAATAAGAACAACATTCATGGTACTTAGGACTATATTAGTACATATAGATTACTATATTTCATCTAGTAGAGGTTGATCAAAACATATATATCATGAAGGATAATAGACAGTGGAAAATTAAAAACACACACAAACACACACAACCCATACACAGACACACACACACACACACACACAAATATATATATATATATATATATATATTTTTTTAGAATCATTTTTGGGGCCTTTTTTGATATAAACTAAGTGTAGTTTTCATTGTTAGTGATGGTAAAATTTTAGAGGCCATTAAATCATTATATTTAATTTTTCCTTGGGTTTCATGAGATTCACACTACGTAGGGAAAATTTATCTCACAGTCCTAATATGTTATGGTGATGATTAAATTCATTAATGTTAATTCTTAAATGGTAATGGATTCTTTGGTAGAGTCTAGATTGTAATAATATAATGACACTGATGATGATATTGTTCATTTGACACTATAAAGAAAAATTATTTCCAACATTCATTTAAAAACATCCAGTCATCCAAAAATTTCATTTTCCAAATGTTATGAAAAATGATATTAGTGTTATATAATAAAAAAAACACATGAAATCTGTGAGATGGATACATAAATATTCAATTAAAATCAATTTATTATGGTGTATATTAATGTGTAATTTTTTCGAAAAAATTGGCAAGATATATGGATGTATTCGGGTTTGGATTAATGGATGATGAATATCTATATATAAATTTTTTGTATAAAATGATCAATTATTTTCTCTTAGATTAACAACCATAACATTTGTATCCTTGGGAAATATGTAGAGGGAATATGTGTCTACAAATAAATCCTCTACTAAATTATAATTGATAAAAATACATAATATATATATTCTTAATGATGTGGTTTTTAAGATACTAATAAATGTGATAAATTTGAATTTTAACCTCAATATATAAAATAAAAAATAAAATATCTTATTAGAAAAAATGATTATTTAAAACATATATTATGTTCTATGAATTTTAATTCTAAATACAAACTATTATTTCTATTGGTAGATATATTTATTTCAATTATGTTTTCAACAATAATTTTT
The DNA here is from genome assembly GCA_963277665.1 of Viscum album. Classification (NCBI taxonomy): domain Eukaryota; kingdom Viridiplantae; phylum Streptophyta; class Magnoliopsida; order Santalales; family Viscaceae; genus Viscum; species Viscum album. Next base: position 553,270,189 of record OY728138.1, read on the forward strand.
TTATAATAGTTAAATATATTATTTTTTAATTTAAATGAATACATTTTATTACCAACACATGAATATATTAAAAATAAAAATTACCATCAACAAATATTTTACTCTTGGAGAAATTTATTTCAATAAATTCTTTTAGATAAAAATTATATTCGAATAATTTCATAAAGACATATATACAAACATGTATATATATGTGTGTGTGTGTGTTTGTGTGTCTGTGTGAATCCATTTATTTATGTAAGAATTTAGTAGTTAGTACCAATTAATTATTTATTATTAAAAATATATATTCACACATTGAATTAGAGTCAATATTAAATGAATAACATTCATTGAATATATATATATATATTCCCTTTTGTGTATTTATTAACAAATAATTGTGTTTTTAGGGACTCATCACTCATCTAAAAAATAGTTTAAAAATGAATTAAATTATTTCTTTTATAGAGGAAGCATTATAAATTTTATATCATCCATATTTGAAAAAATACCCACGTATGTTTTTTTTGAAACAAATATAATTAATTTTGAAAAGGTATAGTAAAAATATTTTGAGAATGATAATAATATATCATATTAAAATATTATTATTGATAATAAATTATATAAAGTGTTCCACCAATATTTAAATTATATAAAATGATTAAAAAAGAGACTAATCATCTCTTGGATTCTTCTATGTATTCATCCGTCAAGATTAGTCTGCCTCACGTTCATTTCACCTCCTCACCTACATGCAAACACACTACAAAATCATAAGATATCACCCATTTATAATTATCTTACGTACGTTATTTTCAACCACTTGTATCAATTCTCACAATTCAATATGATTAAACACATAGTACATTAATAGGGATTGTTACGATATTTTTTGGTTGATGGTTAGAATCATATACCTACCATGAAGAATTTTTTTAATTATGTTTTTCTGGCTATGTGGTATTATCTACGGACAAAAATCGTAAGATATCCATTTATATATTATCATTTACCTCTAAATTAATAGATGATAGTATAATCAACCAATTTATTAGAGGAAAGGGAGAAGTCATCGAGCATCATTTCAGTATCATAGAGCATCATTCACATGAGGGAAAAAAATTAAAGGATTGTTTTTCATTAAAATCAATGTAATGATTTTGTAAATATTAATTTTATTATTAAAATATAATATTTGGCTATCAAACTAAATAATTTATATAATACGTATTTATTATTAGCATATCAAATATATCTTCTTTGAGTTGTAACAATCATATGAAAAATCTAATTTTCCATCCTTTTTATCATGTTTATGATATTCATATATTCTTGTGATTAATATTGAAAAATAGTTTAGAGTGCTTACATATGTATTTAAATATAGAATAATGTATTCATTTGGTAAATATAGTGGACATGATATTCAGATATCTAGTAACATATATGTGGGAAACCATGATTCTGCAATAAATGATCATTATCAACCCTGAAAAATATTAAATACATTAGATATTACATTAAAAAGTAGAATTTATTTAATTATTTTATATCATAACCAAATTTTATTCCTTCAAAATAGAATTAGATGTAAAAAACATAACATGTGAAATGTAGTATGCCTCTAAATGCTATGAAATAATTAGATAATTACATTTAATTTAAGATTCCCCTAATGGGGGACTATGAAAGACAAATATTTGATTCAATAGGGGTAATTTTAGTGTATTTTTTTTTAAAATTATTATTCTCAAATGAATTCTACTATTTATAAACACATTTTGTATTATTTTTATTGAATGTATGTGTAGTTTCATTACTCTATGCCATGATATTTACTATTGGTTCACGTTTTTGAAGTTTTCACATGATTTCATTATTATAAATTAAATTAAATAATTTTTCCCAATTTTATGAAACATTATACCCTATAACAATTTATAGGGGTAATATAAATATACCAGTTAATAATAATTTATTGTTATTATTCATAAATAACCTAAAAATATTCATGTATTTCATTAAATAAGAAAAATTATTTGGATTTTATAACAAATTTTCTTACATGGATTCTGATATATATGTTTAATAAAAATTTCATTATATGATACCTAAAAAATTTAACTTTGTTTAGAGTTTTTTCTAATTGGTGATAATTTAATATTGTGATGTTTAAATGGATGAATTTTGATATGTTTTCTAACATCAATCATCTATCATAGCTATAATGTAATCCTCTCATCAAACCATCAATACTAATATTTTTGTTCCAAATTACATAACATATTTTTCTATTTATGTTAATTTTCAATTAATTTGATTATATTCATTATATAAATCCACATATCTTGTATTATATCTACATATAGATGAAATAAATACCTCACATGATGCATTTCTTTTTTCTCTACGAACTATTATCCTGACTATTATTACATTTTTTATATAACGAATATATATTTTTTGGGTTTCATTGTTACTACAATGACTTATTAAGAACTCTTTATATGTTTGAGACAAGGGTTATTCCACATATTATATTATTATATTAATACCTTATATATACTATTTAATAACATGTTTTTATAAATATGATTGAATTATAGAATCTATATTATAATTTTAATTAATATTTTTAGAAGGATTTGGGTATATTATTAAAAATATAATTTTTATATATTATTATTATCATAAATTATCATGTCTGTGTAGCCATAAAATACTTATGAATTTATTTTTTTGAGTCTATCTGGATGACCATGTAAGATATTCCTGGAATGAATCACCTATCCTTAGATTAGATGCCATTGTCTATTCTAACCAATAAATATAATATTTTAGTTTCTGATCCATACTAAATTTATTTGTGATTTGATAATGGCATATTCAAATCATTTTTAGCTTCTATAACATGATTTTCATATTCCTCATAGATTAATAGTGATATGATACAGAATAAGGATTCATTATTGATTCCACATTCTATCATAAATATACACAGATGTTCATTTTTTTTCCTCGTGTTGTGAATGATTTTACACAAATTCATGTCATATATACATATATATAAATTAAATAATTTCATGATTGATTTATTCTGAAAATATTTACCATCCCAAAACATATACATTGTTTTTATAATAAGAAAAAGAAGTGATATTTTTTAATTAGAGCATATCGATGTTGGTGATTCAAACATGAGGTCCCTCATTTACATTTATACAAATAAGGTTTATATGAAAAATGTAACATCCCAGCAAAGTGGAGAATAATAGGTTTTCATATTTATTAATAATTTTGAATTAAATATTAATTTTACTTTAAAAGGGTTTCTATGCTTGATAGTGTAGCCGATATGCAACAATGGGTTTCTTTGAAATCTTATGTCGCACACTAATAATATAATATTATTATTTTAAATGGTAGTTAACTGCTACCCGTTTTATTGTTGGGAATGAACAAAACTAACTACAATATGATTATACATGATTGTTAGATGTATTTAAATTTATCCAATGAGAAGTTAGAGGCTTAAAATGTGAATGAATCTAATTTTATTCATAATTTACATTAAAAGGCCGATTTATCGGCTTTTAATAGCGAACCATATTTAAATCTTATTTTGGTAACTTTAATAAATTATATGTGACCAAATAAAATCCTTCATTGGAATGGGGACATCAAAACATACTTTTCATAAATTTTGGATATTTTTCTGTGAATGTTCATTTTTTAATCAATAGTGAATGTATTGTATTTTAATTCAAAACTGTGTATTAATCTAATTTATTTATATGGTTAGATGATATTTTTAATTGGTTTTAATGTGAAATTAGAATAGATTTTTACATTTAATCCAATATTGGTCATTGGATTGAATTTCACTTTGAAATTGGACAAAAACAAGTGTCAATCTTTTGATAGTTATTGTTTCTTAAAAACATGCTATTTGTTTTAACTGCATGAATTAATTTTAAATTAATTAATTCCACTTATATGTTTTGAATTTGAAAAAATAGACATCATTTTTTAATTCAGAATATCAAATAATTCTTTGGCTGAATTTTTTATATTTTTTTGAAAAACATCAATTTTTGATGAATAGGGAAACCACTTAGTAGTAGTTAAAAATTGACTTTTTTCTTTTAAATTAAATTTCACCACTTCTATGAATTTAATTTCAAAAATCTGACATACATGGTTGTTATTAAGAAGTAAAATGTTGTTCAATAAGATAAAAATCAATTTTGGTGAATTGTAACTTTTGACTTTTAATTACCGCGGTTAAAGGTAACTAGGGTAATTGAAGGTTAAAAGAATATTATAATAATTCAAAATTTACCTTATCACTTTTCATCATCTAATTGTATGAATAATGGACGACCATGGGCATCTTTGGGTCTATTGTGGGACCCCATGAAGACACTTATGAAATTAAATGACACGTTAGATTAATTAATTTAATATAAAGGATAAAATGAAAAAAAAACCTTTTAGTAAATTATTTATTATATGGCGTTATATAAGATCTATTTTTGACTATAAATATTTATTGGAAATATAAAAATATTTTCTACATCATGGTATTTTGTTTATAATTTTTACACAACAAATAAATTATCTTATTTACGACATAATAATGATGCATTGTTTACCTCATTAATAAATCATTTAGATAAATAATATTATAATGATTAAAATATTATCCAAAACATTTCCAATTCTGATTGGATGATTTTTTTTCGAATATGAGTTATCTTATCATATACTTTAATGATTTTTTGAACTTTTGAAACTGAAGATATATTTATTATAAAATAATGTTTTCACACATTCCTAAAGAGCCCCTCCTCCCCTTATAAAAGGAGACCACTTTTAACCAATTCCACACAGCTCTAATTCCTTTTGGCTTGTCCGTACTCTACCTAATTAAGATCCCTACAACCATCTACTCATCCTAGAAGCCTTAAATTAGGATTAAGGCACTTCAAGAAGTACTTTGGTTCAATCCAAAGAGAGTTACCCAAATTAAAGGCAACAGTTTCCCTTACATTGTTTTCATTTATTTTACTTCTCAAACCCCTAAACTCTTTTTATTACTTTATTTTGTAAAAACACCATTATCATAAATATACTAGTATGTTTTTATGAGAATGATTCGAACTACAGTTACACGCACCTCAATATTTTGGGTGAAGAACAAAATGTTTCTATGGATGGAAAACTAACGCCTCACAAAATGATGATTGTTCAATTATCTCTTATTGCCTTTCATGGTTTCCATTATTATTTCAGTGTATTTTTATATGATATACATTATGTTTATTCTCTTTTATGATTCTTTATTTTCTTTTTATATCACTCATTTATTATTTCCATAGTTGGTAAATACGATAATCTCATTTGAAGAAGTGCGGACTATCGTCCCCTTAAAGTGATGTGACTCATTAATGCCTTATGTGGGATATATAAAGGATAAAGTTAATGATATTATATATGATATTATACTGTAATTATAATATACCTAGGTATCATTATGTTTTAATTCCATTAAAATAAGAAATAGAAATGAATGTAGCGTTAATGCGTATGTACGGCTTATAGTCTCCATGAATGGTGCATTACATTTCCTATCTCTAAATGTTATGTAATATTATAAATACATGTATATGATGGATACATATGATATATATGATATCCAAATCATGAATATCATTTTTGATATAATGGACTATTGACCACATAGACAACTTGTAAATATAAGGTGTTCATTTTTTACTCAAGTAACAAATATCAACAAAATGAACGTTATTCACTTAAATAATTGCATAATGGTTGTAACATGGTAATAAGTGATATAAAAGGAATAATAAACATGAAAACGGTTCTTAATCAAGTATAAATTTATTTTAGTTTATTATTATGGAGATTAAATAACGATCGAGTCATGTCGGGCACGAGGTAAGGGACTTTGTATCAATATCCTTTCATTGTGGCATATTTTCATTAATACACTACATTATTTTATATGGTGTATAAAGACATTTGAATTTTACTTTTATTCAAAAGGAATAATTTTCTATGAATCACTTTACTAAATGACAAAAAGAATATTCATTTTAACGTAAGTAGTGACAATGAAATTTTCTGTAGCCACGAGTATTATTTGAACTTTGGCTACATTAACAAGCCCTAATGTTTTTAAAAGAAAATAAATATCATTTAATCTTTTATGTATTTTGGTATTGAAAATGTTTTGATAATGGAATTTTTATGTCAATATATTTATGTTATATATTGTGATTGAAATGTGGAATTGTTTTATTTCCTTTATATTTGTTTTATGTCTTATGATTTTATAATGGAACTTGGACATTTGATAGGTGGTTATGTGATAAACCAAATGACGTGTGGTGCCATGAATACCAGGATGGGTGGTTACGTTATAACCTCCAATGCATTGGGTATGGATGACGGCTGTATGGCTATTCTATTTAGTGATATGTGTGTAAGTCAAATGTATGGTTAAACCATTTAAGTATGTTTATATCCCAAGATACCATTATATGTTATGTGTTTTTTATATGGGTTTTATGGTAATATTTTTGGTACAAAATGGTAAGTAATGATCTTTTTTTAGTGAAGAGTATTTACCACTTCATATAGTTTAAAAGTATTACTTATGATAATTTATTCATCATTTACCTATTGTTTTGAAAAACTAATAGTTTTCCTTCGTTGTGTATCCCTTGCTAAACTTTTTATACTCAACCCAAGTTTTTGAAATGTTTTTCACTGGACATAATGTGGAATAGGGTCAAGGATGGGCTCATGGAAAAGTCATGATGTCTAAAATCATGGAACTGGACTATCATTTTTTTCATGTGTTTTTATTTTATGAAAAAAATGGAAAGTGTATAGATGTGTCTACTTTGTAATCTTTTGAGATGTAATAGTTATGTCCTTACTCTCTATGACTGTAAACCCAAAAAAATCCTCAATCGGAATTATTAAATTAATTCAAGATGATGTATGTTTTATGGACGGGTCCTAACAGTTGGTATTAGAGGTCAGTTTAGATAACTTTAGGAGTTAGGGTATTGTTAAATAAATGTCCATAAATTAATTTATGGTAATATTGAAACGATATAGCATTTTCCGGTTATCATGTTTCTTCGCTTAAGATATTTCTGTGTTCAGAATGGGTTTCTACATAGGAAACATGGAACAAATGTTGGGACGACATCAGGAGGAAAACAACCTTCCAAATCATCAACCTGAGATGGTCGAAATCGGAACATAACAATTTGTTGGAGTGATGGCACAATTGACTCAGTCTATAAATGGTGGTGGTATCCATGAACGAGATCTACTAGAATAACTGTAGTGAAACATGTTTGTAGTGGAGCATTTCATGAGGCAACATCCCCCATCATTCAGAGGATCAAATGACCATGTGATAACTGAAGGGTGGATTAAAGCACTGTAAATGATTTTCGATGTTATGGGGTGTTCATAACATCAAAAGGATAGTCTTTCTATATACCATTTTAAAGGTGAAGCTCATTAGTGGTCGTCGATGGTGAAAAATATCATGGATAGTGAGAATATTGATGCTCTTTACTGGGAATAATTCAAAGTTATGTTCCTTGATAAATATTTTCCTAAGGTGGTTCGTCATTGGATTGAAAAACAATTCTTGTAAATGAGGTATGTGGATGACTTTGTGGCTTCTTATGAAGAAAAGTTTACTCGACTAGCAAGGTATGCACCAAATTTCATCTGAGATCTTGATAGTAAGATAAATTGATTTTACTTGGGACTGAATCAATGATATCAAAGAGTGTTAGCCTCTCGTGAGTTAAAAAGTTATGAAAAACTTGTTTGATGTGCGGAGAAGGTGGAAATAGAGTTTGTTGATGATCATGTGTTCTTTGAAAACAACAGAATAAGAGGTCTAGGTGTTGGGAGAAGGGAAATAATTCATCAATGAAGCCTAGAGGTAAGAAAATTAAATATCCAACTTGTGATCATTGTGGTAAAAAGCATCCTGGAGATTGTTTATCAATGTCTGGAAAGTGATTTTAGTGTGGTAAGTCTGATCATATTGCTTGTAACTGTGAGGAGGATGATCAGGTAGGCAATAAAAAGCCATCAGTGTGATGTTTTAAGTGTAATGAAATGGGTCATTATGAAAATGAGTGTCCAGTAAAGAACTCAACTGAGGTAAAGCAGTCAGACTACAAGCAAAAAGTGGTGGTGAAATCTGTTTCAACTACTTCAGCAGATGTTTGGACATTGAACGATGTAGTATCAAGTACAATTTTTGTTGGTTCAGATTTTTCCAATGTGTTGTTGATTTAGGGTCTACACACTCTTTCATTTCTGAGAGGTTTTATAGTAAATTGGCAGTAATATCTCATGATATGAATACTGAACTTATGTTAAAAACACCTGGAGGAAATGTTGAGACGAAATGAAATTCTAAGAACCTTCCTATCCTTGTGATCGGAAATAACCTACCTGCAAACATTATTGTTTTTCCACTAGTATAGTTTGATATTATTTTTTGTATGTATTGGCTTTCTATTTATCATGATAACATTGATTGCATAGGTAAATAGGTTCATTTTTAGAATGATTTACAGTTTGGTAACAAGAATGATCTCTTTCTTTTAATAACATATCAGGAAGCTGAGAAACAAGTAAAATATGGAAATGAATGTTGCCTTGCACATATTGTTGAAAATGAAAGGGACTTTTTAGATTAATGACGTGATTGTGGTAAATGAGTACCTTGATGTTTTTTCAAATGATTTTCCTGGTATAATACATGACCAGGAAGTTGAATTTACTGTTGACTTAGTTCGGGATGCTAAGCCAATTTCAAAAACCCTTTTATCGAATGGCTCAAATTGAATATTTAGAGTTAAATAAAAAATTCAAGGAGTTATTAAATGAAGGCTTAATTCGACCTAGCACATCACCATGAGGTGCTTCAGTCTTGTTTGTTAAAATGAAAGATGATAAAATGAGACATTTCATTGAATATAGGGCATTGAATAACATCACTATTAAGAACAAGAATCCTTTTCCTTATATCTATGATTTGTTTGATCAGCTCGAGGGAGCTCAGTATTTTTTTAAGATTGATTTGAGTTCGGGGTACCATCATGTGAAATTAAAGGAATAAGACGTTCTGAAGATCGCATTTCGTACTAGATATGTCCATTATGAATTTGTAGTTATACCTTTTAGGTTAACCAATGCACCTGCTATATTCATGGATATTATGAAAAGAATTTTCTGTGAGTTCATGGATAAGTTTTTGGTTGTGTTCATTGATGATATTTTGGTTTATTCAAAAAGTAAGGAGGAACATGAAAGTCATTTAAGGGTTATCCTGGAAACCTTAAATGAAAAGAAACTATTTTGGAAATTCATCAAGTGTGAGTATTGGTTGTATCAAATTTCCTTCCTTGGTCACATTGTTTCAAAAAATGGCAAAACTGTTGACCCTACTAATACAAAAGTTGTTGAAGCACGGCCAAGACCAACAAATATAACCGAGATTTGTAGTTTTCGTGGCTTGGTAGTTTATTTCCAGAGGTTTATTGAAAATTTTTCAAGGTTATCTAGTCCAATGACTATGTTAACTCGAAAAGGAGTTAATTTCATTTATACAAATGAATGTAGTGATTTTTTTCAGGAATTGGAAAAAAAGATTGGTAAATGTTCCAGTTTTGGCACTGCCATCCAGAAATGGTGAGTTTTTTATCTAAAGTGATGCTTCGTTAAAAGGAAATGGATGTTTCCTTATGCAGAATGATCAAGTAATTGCTTATGTTTCATGTCAGTTGAAACCTCATTAGTTAAATTACACAACAAATGATTTGGAATTATCTGCTGTTCTTTTTGCTTTAAAAATTTGGAGGCATCATTTGTATGAAAAAAATGTGAAATATATACTGACCAAAATGGTTTAAAGTATATATTCACTATGAAAGAATTGATCATGATATATAAGAGATGGATAAATTTAATAAAGGATTATAATTGCACGATCTATTACCATCTAGGAATAGAAAATAAAGTGGATGTTGCTTTGAGTAGAAAAAGTGATGCTTCATTAACAATGCTACATTTGGAACGAGATCCTTTGGTTTTTGATTTGATAAACTTTTTAATAGAAGTTGTTGGTGAAAAAAATTCTTCGACATTTTATAAGGTGTCAGTGAGTTCATTTCTACCGGACATAATAAATCAAGCATACAAAGAAATCATTGAGTTGCAGAATAAAGTGGAGTTTGTTCAGAAGGGTAAGTTGCCCAAATTTATCTTTGATAATGATTGTGTTTTGAGATTTGGAAATAGATTATATGTACCATGTGATTCAAAGTTTAAGAATGAGTTGTTATATGAAGCTCATAGTTCTCCATTTTCAGTTCTTCCTGGTAGTACTAAGATGTACAGAGATCTTCGAGAGTATTACTGTGGGATGGAATGAAAAGAGATATTGCTGATTTTACTGTGATGTGTTTTACTTGTCAGCAGGTTAAAGCATATCAGCTATTACCGAAAGGAATACTTCATCATTTACCGGTGCGAGAGTGGAAATGGGAAATAATATCCATAGACATTTTTATGGGATTACCAAAGACATATCGAATTAATAGTGCAATATGGGTTATAGTTGATCAATTGACTTAATATCCTCATTTACATCCTATTCGAGATACTTTCTCTCTAGATCAACTTTCTCAATTTTATGTTAAAGATATAGTCAGGTTGCATGGAGTTCCCCTCTCCGTTGTATCTGATCGTGATCCCAGGTTTACCTCTTTCTTTTGGAAAGGCCTTCAGAAGTCGTTGGATAATGAATTAAATTTTTCTACAGCTTTTATCAACAATCAGATGGGAAATTAGAATGAACAATTCAGACCTTGGAAGATTTTCTATGTTCTTGTTCTTGGGATTACCGGAGAAGTTGGGACCAACATATTTCATTGGTATAATTTTCATATAATAACATTTATCATTCTAGTATACAGATGTCTCCATTTGTGGCGTTATATGGAAAGCATTGTCGAACTCTAGATTTTTTGGATGAATTAGTTGAAAAGAAAGCTGATTGGACCAGAATTGGTAGAAGAGAAGGCAGAGAAAGTTCAGTTGTTTCTGAAGCACATGAGAATAGTTCAAAGCAGATAGAAAAGTTATACAGATAACCGGAGGAGTGATCTTTTTTTTGAGGTAGGTGATCATGTCTTTCTCAATGTTTCTCCGTGGAAAAGTGTGATTCATTTTGGTAAGAAGGGAAAGTTGAGTACGAGGATCATTAGACCGTATAAAATTCTAGAGGAAGTTGGATTAGTGGCGTATATAGTGGATTTTCCTCCAAGATTGTCCCAGGTATAAAATATTTTTCATGTTATGATGTTGAGAAAGTATATTCCAGATCCATCTCATGTTTTGAGCCTAGAGGTAGTTCAGTTGAAAATGAATATCTCTTATGAGGAACAACCAGTCAAGATTATTGACTGTAGAGAGAAAGTGTTGTGGAATAAGGTAATTAACAAGGTAATGGTTTTATTGAAAAACCATATCATTTAAGAGGAAACATGAAAATCATAAAATGCTATTAGGGATAAATAATCACACTTATTTTGATAAGTGAATAAAAAATTGCGAGGATGAAATTTCCAAAAGGGGGGAATGATGTAACATACTAGGTAAATTGAGAATAATTTTTTTTTTCATATTTATAAATATTATTGAATTAAATATTAATTTTACTTTAATAGGGTTTCTTCGTTTGATAGTATACCTGATACGTAACAACGGGTTTCGTTGAAATCTTATGTTGACCACTAATCATATAATATTATTATTTTAAATGGTTGTTAACTACTAGCCATTGTATTGGTGGGAGTAGAAAAAGCTAACTAAAATATTATTATACAAGATTGTTAAATGTGTTTAAATTTATCCAATAAAAAGTTAAAGGCTTAAAATGTGAATGAATCTAATTTTAAGCATAATTTAGATTAAAAGGCTGATTTATCACCTTTTAATAACGAAACCCCTATAAATATAGTTTAGGTCTCTTTAATATATTTTATATGAACAAATAGAATCCTTCTTCAGAATGGGGATACCAAAACCTACTTTGTGTAAATTTTTGTAATTTTTTCAAGAAAGTTCATTTTTATATGAATAGTGAAAATATTGTATTTTAATTCAAAACTGTGTTATAGTCTTTTTATTTATATTGGTAGATTATATTATTAATTGGTTTTAAAGTTTAATTATAATATATTTTTACGATTTAATCCAATGTTGGTCATTGGAATAAATTTCACTTTTAAAGTGTACATAAATAAGTGTCAATCTTTTGATAGTTATTGTTTCAAAAAAACCCGCTATTTGATTTAACAGCAGGAATTAATTTTAAATTAATTATTGCCACTTATATGTTTTGAATATCAAAAAATAGACAACATTTTTGAATTCGGAATATCAAATAAATATTTGGCTTATTTTTTGGTATTTTTTCTGAAAAAACATCAATTATTGATGATTAGTGTAACCAATTAGTAGTAGTTAAAAAACTGACTTTTTCATTTAAATGAAATTTTACCACTTCTGTGAATTGAATTTCAAAAATCTGACATACATGTTTGTTATCAAGAAGTAAAATTTGGTTCAATAAGATGAAAATAACTTTTGTTGAATAGTATCTTTTGACTTTTAATTAATGCGGTAGAAGGTAAATAGGGTAATTCAAGTTTAAAAGATTATTATAATAATTCAAAATATACCTTAACACTTGTCCTCACCTAATTGGTTGAGTAATGGACAACCATGGACTTCTTTGGGTCTCTTTTGGGACCCCATGGAGCCACTTATGAAAGAAAATGACACATTAGATTATTTAATTTAACGTAATTGCAAAAATGACACAAACAAATATCTTTTAGTAAATTAATTTTTATATGGTGTTATAAAAGTGATATTATTGACTATAAATATTCATTGGAAAGATAAAAATATTTACTACATCATTGGAGTTATTTAATAATTTTTAGAAAACAACTATATCAAATTATTTATGAAAAAATAATGATCTAGTGTTTACCTAATTAAGAAGTCATTTAAATAAATATGATTATAATGATTAAAATGTTACCCAAAACATGCCCAATTCTTATTAGATGATTTTATATAAAATATTAGTCAACATATCGTCGACTATATTTTTTTTGGACCTTTTGAAACTGATTATATGTTTATAATAAAAAAATGTTTTCACACTTTCCTAAAGAGCCCCCCCTCCCCCTTATAAAAGGAGACCACTTCTAACCAATTCCCCACACACATATAGCATTTTTTTCATCAAAACTTTTCCCAATTAAGCTCTCTACATCCCTATGATCCTCCTATATGCCTTAATATAGGCATAAGGCACTTAAAAAAGTCCTTTGGTTCAAACCAATGGGAGTTTCCCAAATTAAAGGTAACGATTTCTCTTAAATTGTTTTATTTTATTTTACTTCTCCAACCCCTAAAATATTTTTATTCCTTTCTTTTGTAACAAAACCAGTATCTTCAATATTCTAGGATGTTTTTATGAGAATTATTCTAAATACATTTACACACACCTCTATTTAATGGGTGAAGAACATAATGTTTCTATGGATGGAAAATTAACGCCTCACGGAACAATGATTATTCAATTACCTCTTATCGCCTATCATGGTGGCCATTATGATGGAAATGTATTTATATATGATATATATTATGTTTATTCTTTCTTTATGCTTCTATATTTTCCTTTTATAGCACTCTTTTATGGTTTAAATTGTGGGTTAATACGATAATATCATTTGAGGAAGTGTGGACTACCGCCCCCTCAAAGTGATGTGACCCGTTAATGCCATATGTGGGATGTATAAAGGATAGAGTTAATGATATTATATACTATATAATAATTTAATTATAATATACCTATGTATCATTATGTTTTAATTCCACTAAAATAATAAATATAAATGAATGTAGCGTTCATGCGTACGTACGTATTACCATCTCCATGAATAGTGCATTTCATTTCTTACCTATAAATGTTATGTACTATTATTACTAACTGTATATGATGGATATATATGATATATATGATATCCAAATCATGAATATCATTCTGGATATAATGAAATATTGACCACATGGAATACTTGTAAATATAAGGTGTTCATTTTTGACTGATGTACCAAATATCGACAAAATGAATGTTATTACCCTAAATGATTACATAATGATTATAACATGGTAATAAGTAATATAAAATGAATTATAAAATTGACAAATTATCTTATGAAATTATAAATTAACATTAGTTTATTATTCTGGAGATTAAGGAATGATCGAGTCATGTCGGACACGAGGTAATGGACTTCGTTTCAATCTCCTTTCATTGAGTTATATTTTTATTAATAGACAACTTTCTTTTATACGGTGTATAAACCCCTTGGAATTTTACATTTATTTAAGAAGAAACTTTTTCTACAAATCATTTTACTAAACGAAAAAAGTATGTTTTCTTAACGTAATCAGTGACAACGACCTTTTCCGCAGCTGCGAGTGTTATTTGATCTTTGGATTCCTCAACAAGTCGTAATGTTTTTAAAAGAAAATAAATACAGTTTCCTCTTTTATGTATTTTGGTATAGAAAATGTTTTTATAATGGATTTGTTTTGTGAATTAATTTAATTGATAAATTGTGATTGACATTTCAAAATGTTTTCTTTCCTTTATATTTGTTTTATGTCTTATGATTTTATAATGGTACTTGGACATTTGACGAGTGGTAACGTGATAAACCAAATAACGGGTGGTGTCGTGAATACCAAGAAGGGTGGTCACATTATAACCTCAAATGCATTGGTTATGGAATTCGGCCGTATGACTATTCCATTTAGTGATATGTGTGGAAGTCGAAGGTGTGGTTATTCCATTTAAGTATGTTTATGTCCCAAGTTACCTTTATATGTTATGTGTTCTTTATATGGGTTTTATGGTAATATATTGGTTAAAAAAAGATAAGTAATGATCTATTATTCAGTGAAGAGAATTTACTACTTCAAAAAGGTGAAACGTATTACTTATGATAAAATATTCATTTATTACCTATTGTTTTGAAAAACTAACAGTTTTTCATTCTTTGTGTATTCTTTACAATGTTATTTTATGCTTATCCCAAGTTTTTGAAATATTTTTTAAAGAAAATAATGTTGAATTGGGTCAAGGATGGGATCAAGGAAAAGTCATGCTGTCTAAAAACCATGAACTAGACATGACTTTTTTTCAAGAGTATTTATTTAATTAAAAAATAAAAATTGTGTAGAAGTGTCTACTTTGTAATCTTTTGAGATGTAATAGTTATTTCCTAACTCTCTAAAACTCTAAAACTGAAAAGATCCTCAATTTGAATTATTAACATAATTCAATATTATTTGTGTTTTATTATTGGGTCCCTATTAAAAATATAGATTTAGTTTCCTTTAACCCTATGAAGGATTCCCCCTGTCCTTCCTGGGTGTTCAATATATAGAATTATCATCAATGTAATCCAATCTATAGTTGTGAATTATGTTATTTTCATTTAATTTATATATGATATGTATATGTAAGGGGATAAATTTAAAATCTTGGCCTATAATTACTAAATTGAATTAACATATATGACTATTTAATTGTATTTTCAAAATAAATGAATACTGATCCATCTATCACTCATTTAGAGGACCATGGAGAAGAGTTGTCTTGAGTATGGACGAGGCTATAAATTTTGTGGTAAGAACATCATTCATTTAGTAGGAAAAATCCCCAAATAGTGTTAATGATACATTATCCTAAGTGGAATATTTCATTTTCTTGAAAGAAAAACCACTATTTATGGTGGCAACACTGTTTGTTATGTAACATCCTGACTTGGATCACCCCTGAACTAGTGGCTGGACCGATCACCACATGACCTCAAGCGTGTCTCCCCATATTCCAGAGACTACCCACTATCAAAAATGGTGTATGGATAGTCAGTGGGGAGACTATACACTTTTATTAGAGTTAAATTATAGACTTTGGAAATAAATACCAGATACAGTCTAGTAAATTATTAAATAATGGGAAGTAGATTTTGTAAATCTTGTACAATACAAATTTTCGACACCAATTATACATCAGATACATTCATGACATGATAATGATACAAAATGTAAAAACCTGATCAAAATAGCATGCTTAACACTATAATACATAAATAAATTAACAATGACTCAAAGACCCAAGGTAGGTCTCCTAAAGCATCTTGAAATTACACTCGGTCCTCTTCTCTTATCTACCATGTAAATGCAAACATCCAACCTAAAACCAAATAGAAACTTCTCAGGTATCTCATACAATGGAGGCTTGAGTTGGGTGTGTGATATAAATCTCAGTAGGTTGGGACCACCAATTTCTACCCCAAATCCAAACATTCATTAAATAATATAAACATTGTGAAAGCATGCATAATTAAAGTAAGAAGTACAATGTAACTATATACCCAAGTAAGTGTTTCCGATATTAGTTGATGTCTGAATCATCATTATACATTTATCATAAATACAAAACAGTCATCACAAATTCATTTTCATTTATCATTTATTCAAACCTCATTATATTACATAATTCCTGCGATATGGGCTAATCAAGACATCCCCCTTATAAGTAGCTCAACACAAATGCATCTAAAGAATATCTAAGTAAAAAAAGAAAATACCGAATACATGATTGTTCTCTATCTTGAATAACGCGTCATATGATATTCAATTTATTTTTTCATATACTATGGATAATCCCATCCACTAAAAATAGCGATTCTCTCCTAGGTCTGTAAACTAACAATGATTCATCCAATTCATTAATAAGTCTGAACCCCTTCTCATATTAAATTCACAAATTATTATGTATCATTGTATTTGATTAACCAATTAATTCATTTCATATAAGAAAAATTGTACCCACATTACAATGTTAATTAACGGGATTAGAACATCATGTCTACCACCATCGTGAGTATTTTGTGCATCAGTACTTGTCTCACAACCCATGGGTATTTTAAGCATCAGTCCATGTCCCGTAAAGGAATATTTGCACGCAAGATGGGTGTAAAACTACATGAATAGAACCCCCTGAGTATTTAGAGCATCAGTAATTATCTCAAAACATGTTTATCAATAAATCATATATATTTATCATTGGTTTAGAGAACCATGTCTAATACCCCAAATACCATCCATTAATTAATTTTTAAATTAAATTATTCTAGAAATTAATTAATTTAACAACTAATTAAGAACAAAAATCCCCTAACAAATAATTTTAAAAATATTTAAAAATTCAACAACTCAATAGTTAATTATTAATTGTCAATTAATTATTCACAATTAACTATCACATGTCATTAACAAGTCTAAAACCATCCGTTAAAACTACATTTTGTCCATGACTTTATCAATTGACATGAACATAAAAAAATCTAAATTCAATCATGCTAAATAAGGCCCACATATTTAGTAACCATCTAACAAATCTTATCATGTTTCTAAACAACTCTATACTATAAAAATTATGGAATGGAAAAATAAACATGCAACCAAAGTTATTATAATACAAAACTAATTATAACTATCAATTCAAAATCATAAATTAATGCAATAAAATTAATTAATAAAAAAATTAATTAATTAAATCATGTCTCTTTAAACATCTCAACAATTAATTAAAAATTTGTCAATTATAATTTAATAATTAATCCATCCATTCTTTATTACCAATTTCCAATTTGTATTTTGATGATGTCAAAATATTCAATATTATCAATATTCAGTAAGGGCCAAAAAATTTCAAACTCATTACATGATAATTAATTCTTCAATTAATTAACCAATTACACATCCTTCCCCATTCAATTCATTTAACTATTTAATCATATCAATTTTACCAAATCATCAATAAATTCTTAAAACCAACAAACTAACAAGTCCTCATTTATCATATGTGGGAGGCATAATTTAATAACATTAAATATTTCATGCATCGAAATATCATATATCAACACCCATATGAAGTCATATGAAAAGACAGACCACAAAAAACATGATATGACATTACCACTAGCCATCAATTTATCATTAATCAACATTTCAGGAAAACATAGCATTTCCATAATCAAGGAAACACACATTCTTAATTTATTTAAAGAAGCTATAATTCATAAATAAAGTGATAGAGATTTTGAACCCTACCTCGGGGTGACACGGTTTTTATTTTACAACCTTTTAATGTACTTGGCGGCAACCTGTCCACAATTGGTCCATAGTCGCACACTGGAACACCTTTTTATATATATGTCTATGTGTGTGTGAGTTTCTAACATTGATCATAAAAATTAAAAATATTTAACAGGTACCCATAAACAAAGTAGTAGTGATCAACACACCTCTAAATTGATACTAGTGACTTATATAAAATTAAAATTCATTAATTTAACTAATGAAAAACCAAACAGTGGGTATAGAAGCTTACCCGAACCAATGAAATCAAATTAAAACAAGACCATACACCTCATCATTGGTATAGGATGATGGAACAATGACCTATGTGTCCCTAGACAACATTTTCTTACCGTAAAATTAGAAAAACACGTCAACTAGAGAAACTCAAACCTTAGGGTTTCAGGCAATACCAAAACAGGAACCAAAAAATTAGAAAATCGGCAAAGCGTTGAAGGAGACCATGAGGGATGTACATAGAATGAAAAATTGGACAAAAACTAAGCAGCAATATGGGATGAAAAACCTACGAATTGTGATCTGGGAAAGGGTGTTCTCGCAATGTAGGATCTCCACCTAGGTGTTGCGCTACTGCTGGGAGGGTCTCTCGGGACTACGGACTGATGGAGGTCCCAAGTAGGATGGCTCCATAGAGGAAGAGGATAGATATTCTTCTGTGTCCTGCATGGATGATGAGAAACAGTGGGGTTTGTGCTACCTACATGTCACACCTACCATTTTTATTTTTTTTCCCGTAAATTCATTTATTTAATTTTATTTAATAATTAAAATAATAACACTCAATTTTTTGTTATTATTATATACATTAAACACATATATAATAAGTGAAAAACTCCCCATTTCAATAGAGACACTTCATTATTTATTATTATTTTAATAAATGTTTTGTAATTAATTAGGAATCTCTGGATTGATCATTATATTATTTTATCATTTACTTAAGTAAATAACCAAAATAATAATAATAACATCATCATAATTATTATTACAATATTCATTTATTTAAAAAACAAACTACCAATTTATTTTTATATCATAAATATGATAAAAAAACTGACCCATAACCTCTAATTTAAGTTCCATAATAATAATAATCATTACATTCAAAAAAAAAATTATTTCATTATTATTATTATTATTGAAACCTTTGATAAACCCAACTAAAATATTTATAACAATGATTCCTTAAATCTAAAACCCCTAATTTAATTAAACGTATCATTTAGAAGCTCAAAAACCACATTAAATTCCCATAACTGATACAATCCTTTAACATGCAACTAAATTCTTAATGCATCAATATAATTTATGACAACATAATAATAATAATAAAATTATTATTTTCATCACATTACTTCATTTTAAAACTAATGTTCCTTTAATAATTCCATAAAATATTGGTTAATTAAAAAAGATCTTTAATAAACCCCAAATCTACATTAATTTATTCAACAATCATTTAATTAATTCTTTTTTAAACATTTAGTTAAGCAACCACAATAATAATAATAATAATAACATCATTATTAATATTATTAAAACATTATTTAAATTAATCAAAATCTCTCATATATTCATATTTAGTTAAATTATATAATTTATTAAATAGGGTAAACTGCATAGGTTGGACAACAATAGAGCACTACCCATACAGATCCATTAAAGTGGAATTTTCCTGTTCCGGTTCTCCCCAGACTTATCGGGACACCTTCTAAAGTTATACGGTAATTACTCAAGTCCAAAAACCAAACCAATAAGTTTTCCAAAACTTGGAATAAAATTACAGAGCTCGGTTTAAAAAACTATATATTGGTGAACAATTTTTTTTTAAAAAACATTTTTATTTTAACCGGGTTGAAAAACACGGGACATTACAATCTACCCATCTTGAAAACAACTCATCCCCAGGAATCCATCGACAATGACTACTAAAACAACTGACCTACCAATGTAATTTAATATTGGTAGACCTAATGTGTTACATTCCCAATTCCAAAATCATCTTTAACCCTTCACAATCCTAATGGCTAAGCCATTAAAACTAGAGGAAAAGCTCACATTATTGCTTCATCATCGAAACAGATATTCTAACTGAGTTCATCACAGGGACATCACAAATGAAAATAGTTTAATCTCAATCAACCAATAGAACATGTTGTGCATTGTTCCCTCAAAAGTTGTTGGGGACCAAAAACCCACATTCTACCTTTAACTAAAGATGTTCCATGAAAACTATTACATAACCATCCCCATGTATATTGAAATACTTACCAGACCACTAGTAAAATTTCCACGTGAAGCCATCAAATGCTATTTAAAAAAACAACAATTTCCCAACAAAAATAAATGAGTATCCCCATGAAACCACCCATCCCATGTGAAACTCAGATAAAAATCACTTATCATGCCAAAAAAATATTTAAAACATTAGCACGATGTAAGATAGACACTATCTATGTGTTTCAATGATGAGGAAATGGTAGGGGACCTACTCGTCATATTCAGAGGAGTGAATTAAGAGAAAACCAAGTTCATTAAGAAGATCAGTCCAACTACTACCATACAACTCTATTATAAAGATCGAAATCATCTGCAGACATAATTACCAACAATTATGTGACACTACCCCCCTAAGTATTGTCCTTGACATCAAAATAAATGATCAGCCACCCATCAGTGGTCTATTTGAGAACACAAAGCTCAGGTGTTGTATTTTCATTGAACCATAGTCACAATGTCAAACATTGTTCAAAAAATCCATAAAATAATCCTATCAATGTTCCATAACACCCAAGTACTACGAAGTCCTCCCGAGCAGTGGGATGAGCTTACATTAATGAACTAAAACATTTTAAGGGTACTACCTACCACGTGTTAGCCCCTTATGAAACATAAACATTGAACCTCTCTTGGTCATGCAAAACTGAAATCACAAGATTCAAAATCCCGTATTTTGTTTTATCGATTTTAATTAATTCATATAAAACATTCAATATTTGATTGAATTTCAACAAAAACATAAGATCCTTTTCACAAAAAGTCATTGTATTTTTAAAACAAGACCCTATAGATAAATAGGCAATTTATCCCAAAAATCCTCTTTAAACATTTCGTATATAGTGTTTTCCACAAAAAATTGGAAATTTAGTATCGAAATTCCTTTTACCAAAAAAGAGACTTTCGAGGGACCCGTTTTTTTAATATTGGTTCTTCTAGAAGAAACCCAAAAATTGTTCATTTCAATTAAAACTCAAATGTTTTACATTTATAACCATTTTCAAACCTACTATGGTTATATGATGTTCAAACCCGTGGGTGTACATCTACCAATCAATAATGTGCCCATACACCGTTCTGATGGCATTTGTCCCCCATTTATGACAGCCATCATTAATTTAACATTTTATCATTAGTATCCCTTTTAGAAAAAAAATATATCTAGCGTGTTATCATAAGCAGTAAGACAACCTCATGTTATAACAAAGAAGCATATAACAACAACGAAAAATGATAATAACTGAGGAAGTATTTAATATAATCACTCAATCATGTTTAATATATCACCACAACAACATGTCTAATGAGGCATGCTAAAGCATATCAAAACATGGAATTACACTAAAGGAACACAATCCAAATTAGCAGGCATCATACTAATATTACTACATGGCCTATTATATTCATGACATGTGAATATCTATGTTCCTATAAAAATGCATGTATGAAACGTCCATTCCATATCAGGGCAAGAAAACTATTTTTTAAAATCCTCAAAATGAATAAGTAGGGGAAAATACACAAGTCACTTAAGGTGAAATCATATAAACGATAACATCAAATACTAAAAAAATCGAACCCCATACCTACCCACATGGTCATTCCCCATACATGGGGTGACCAGTCCCAAACACGGATATTAACCCAAGTACTAACACATTCATATTCCCATGTCTACCAATTGAAAATAGAATTTCCAACATAAAAAACCCATTGATACCCATTTATAGCGTCATGACCCACCTCACCCCCGAACCAGTGGCTGGACCGGTCACCACAAGACCTCAATCACGCATCCCTATACGCAATGGCTGCTGACTAGCGACAAGGGTCTATGGATAGTCACTGGGGAGACTATACCATCATATAAGACATAAATAATAGACATTGGAAATAAATATTTGAAGCAATATAATAAATTATAAAGCTGTGGAAGGCAGATTTTGAAAATCGCTTACAAAACAAATGGCCAAATATAATTATACAGCAGATGCACCCATGACATAGTAATGATAAAAAATGGAAAACAACGGATAAAATAGCATGCCTTACATTCCAATATAAAAATAAATAATCAATGACTCAATGCCTCAAGGGATTTCTCCTCAAGATTAATGAACATCTGCTCGATCCTTTATTGCATTGTCCCAAGTAAATGAAAACAACACAACCAAGAAACAAATACAATCTACTCGGGTACCCCAATGCAATGGAGGACCGAGTAGGGTGTGAGATATAAATCTCAGTTAGCAAGGACCACTTGTGTCTAATCCAATTCTAGACATTCAATAAATAATTTAAATAGTGTGAAAAAATGCATAATTAATGTAGGAAGTACAATGTAACTATATACCCAAGTATCTGCATCAACTCTCAGTTGGTTTATCAACCATCATTATTCGTTTTTCATGTACACATAACAGTCATAACACATTCATTTTCATTTATCTTTTTTTCAAACCAGGTTAAATTTAATAATTACCTTGATCCGACCTATGACCGACATCCCCCGTATAAGTCACTCACCATAGATGTCTCTAAATACCATCAAAGTAAACAAAGAAATGACTAAATCCAAGCTTCCCCTCTAGCTTAAATAACGCGTCATATGATATTAAATTTAATCGTTCATATTCATTGTTTGTGCCCATCCACTAAAAATAGTGATTCGATCTGAGGTCCATCCCCTAACAGTGATTCACCAAATTCATTAATATGTCTATACCCCTTCTCATATTCAATTCAAAAATCATTATGTCTCAACAGTTTTCATTAACCAACTAATTTTTTTAGATATTAAAAATTGGACCCATAGTCTAATGTCAATTAATGGGTTATACACATCATGTCCATAACCCTCGTGATTATTTGGGGAATCAGTCCTTGTCTCACAAACCATGGGTATTTGGATCATCATTCCATGCCCCATAGAAGAATATTTCCATGCAAGCTTGGTGTATAACACCCTTCCGAGAACCCCATGGTTACTTGGAGCATCAGTCCCTATCACACAACTAGATTATCAAACTAACATATATATTTATCATTGGTGTAGGGTTCCATGTCTAGAAACCCAAAAGACCATCAATTAATTAATTAATTAATTAATCTAATCTAATTTGTTAGTTAATTCAACAACTAATTAACATCATAAATACCCCATCACATAATTCTACAAATAAATAACCATTTAACGTCTCAATAGTTAATAATTAATTATCAATTAATTATTCTCAATAAATTATACAAATTAATTAACACGTCTGAACGATTCCACTGAAATAGTGTTTCATCTAGGACTTTAACAATTAACATGCATGTCATAAACGTCTCATATCGAACATGTTGAACAAGGCCCACATATTTAGTAACCATCCCACAATGAATATAATGTTTTTAAACCACTCCATCCTAATCCACTTAAGGAATGGAAAAATAAAAATTCAACCTATGGTATTGTTGGCCAACAATCATAATAATCAATTAATTCACAATCTTAAATTATTGTGTGAAAATTAAATAATTCAACAATTAATTATTTAAATCATATATTTTTAACCACTTCATCAATTAATTAACCATTAACTAATTATCATGTATTAATTAATCCATCAATTAATTATTACCAATTACCAATTTATATTCCAAATAGGTCAAAATATTAAATATTCTAAATATTCTGTAAATTCCACAATTTTTCCAACTCATTACTTGATTATTAATTCTTCAATTAATTACCCATCCTGCCCCATTCAAATCATTTAACTATTTAATAATATATCTTTATCCAAATCATAAATACATTCTTAAAACCAACACATGATCAAGTCTTCATTCATCTTATGTGGTCGACATCATTTAATAACATTCAATGTGCCTTGCATCGACATACCATATATCATCACTAGTAAGAAGGAATATGAAAAGCCAAACCACAACAAGCATGATATAAAATTTCTACTAACTAGTATTTATCATTAATCATCATTTAATGAACACTTTTCAGTACCATAATCAAGGAAACTCACATTATTATTTTATTTAATGAATCTATAATTCATAAATAAAGTGATAGATATTTGGGTCCCTACCTCGGGTGTAACACCTGAGAATTTTATAAGAATTTTTTTATATAAATCATCAAAGGAATCTTTCACTATACACAACACTAGCCTGGCTTGCTTTACACACAATCGCGACCTTCCATGATAGCTTGCGTTGTACGGAAATATCGATTTTCACTAAACAATGATATGCTATTAAAATATTATTAAAACTAGCCGTTATGAATAATAATAACCACTTTTTGAAATTTTTTAAATTTTATTTTTCAAAATAGACTTCATTTTTGGATTTGGAATATCTAAATTAGCCTAGGGTGAAATTTTGGTATTTTTCCAGAAACTTTCAATTTTTGATGAATAGTGAAAACACTGGGTTACTATTTAAAAACGCCTTTTTTATTTAAATAATTATTTATTTTTTTAAAATATATTTTAGGTCAAAATTGATACATAATACCTATATAAGTTCAATTTAATCCATTGGAGTAATTTTATAATAATTTTAGATATATAAAAATTTTATTGAACTTTTCACCATCTTTTACCCACCACCTAGGAGAATTTGCAAATTTACATTAAACATAATTTTACCGCTTCTGTGAGTGGAATTTAGAAAATCCGAGAGACACGGTTAATATCAAGGACTAAAATTTGGTTCAATGAGATGAAATTAATTTTTGGTGAATAGTAACTTTTTAATTTTTTACCACCGTTAAAATTAAATAGGGTAATTAAGGGTAAAAATGTTATTATTATTACCCTAAAAAATGTCCTAATTCTATTGGATAAGTTTAATTCCACCAAACACAACCTTATGAATAATATATGACCATTTAGGCCCACTTGGATTAGATTATGACATTTATTATTAATTTATTTAATGAAGGGTTAAAATAGTTAAAATCAATGTTTAATAAGTAAATAATTTTTAATATATGGTTATACATAAGATAAACTCGACTATAAATATTAATTAGAAAGCTAAAAGTCATTCCTACATAATGATATTTTATTTTTAATTTTCAGACATTATATAATTTAATTTATTTATGACACAATGATGATGCAGTCATTATCTTATTAATGAAATATTGACATAATTGAGGTTATAAATACCCAAATAAATGTAATTAGAGACATTTTATGAATTAAGATAATTTTATAGGTTATTATGACATGTTTTTATTTATTTAATTATCTTTTTTCGAACTAATCATTCTGTTATAAGTTTTACAAAAATCAATTACAAAATAGTTTCAAAATTGACATAAAATAGTTTTTAAAACAAATATTTTATTATTAATTGTTATTTTATTCCTAAAATTTAAGGTTTGGAAAAATAACATAGATGAGATTATATATATTAATAATAAACAACTTGGTGTTTGTTTGGATTGTTATAGTATGTTTATTAACCTTATAGTGTAATAACACAAAAAGACACGGTAAAAGTAAAATTATCTAACTTAAAGTTAAATCTAAATGATAAAGTTAAAATAGTAAACTAAACTTGTCCAAATTCTATTGGATGAGATGATTTCGACCCATCCCCACATTATCTTCTAAAAAAATCAATTTGGAGCTATTTAAAACCGAATATGGCTTTATAATAAAATAATATTTTTTGTTTTTCCAAAGGTGCCCCTCTCCTCCCTTATAAAAGGGCACCTCCTCCCTCTCTTCCTCACACCACATTGATCCTTCAGGCTCGGCCAACCCCTGCCAATTTCTCCTCTCCACTTCCCTAGAAACATCCTAGAGGTATTGGTTTTCTTCAGAGACCAATTTTAGTTCCCTAAAAGGAGGTATCAAAGAAGCGCTTCAAAGAAGAGTTAATGTCCATTACTGATTCTTTCAACTTTATTTCTTCTTCCACTTATTCTTATTTAGTTGTTTTATTATTAATTATTAACATCAGTATCAATAATATACTGATATGTTATTATAAGTATGAAACAACCCTATTTCACCATCTATCCATCCTACGGAAAATGAAATCACCGCGCGTGCGTACGTACGGAATACCGTGTCCACGCCGTGGTGTAATCTATTTTCAACCACCACCTTACATGGATGGGTATAATAGTGTAAATAAAGAATATATATGATTATTGTAAAGTGATATTGATTCTGAAATAGTATACATACACTCCAATACAATTCCACTATCATGGGACCGATATCATCGCTCGTGCGTACGTACGGAATACCGTCTCCACGATGTGATGCGACCCATTCTACATGATTTTCATTGCATAATGATTTCATAAATGAATTGAGTGAATAAATATGATATATATTACACTATGAAAATTATTAAAATGAGGTATCTATACCCTAAAAAGAATAATAAGAATTTATTCGACAAAACACGCATAAGAACAAAAAGTAATAAACACCCGAATAACAACTAGCAATGAAATATTACTAATAATTATCTAAAATATGACCATATATGATATCATAAAAATTATTATGATTCTGAAATAAGTCAATGACATTATTTAAATCATTATACAGTAGTTTCAGATACTTACGAAGCAAATCGGACCTAAGGTAAGGGAAATATCACAATCTCATTTTTATACGAGATTGTTTATACTTTGGAATTTACTTGGGTGTATTTTATCATCAAAATTCATGTTTCCTAAATATTTAATATTATTTCTATCCACCTACAATTGTTTAAATCCAATTTTACCCTTAGGTGAGTTTTTAGTAAAATATATGAAATGAATCTTTTGTCCATTTTCGTATGAGGTACTTTTTGACTTTTCCGACAAAAGTATGAGAAGAATGTTTTTTTAACTTATAAGGCATGAATGGATTTTTAAAACATTATTTCCAAGAATCATCGTTTAAAATTTTTCAATTTTATTTATAATCACTTCTTTTAGTTTAAGATTGTATGACATGTTATGAAAGGAAAAATGTTTTTAAAGTAGAAAGTATATTTTCCTCAATAATGGATTTCAAGAGTTTTATCAAAATTATTTTCCACCTACGATAATATTGGGTTCTATTTCTATCTCGATTATTACATTGATTTGATTATGTTGTGATGGTAATATTTTTATGATGTCATGATGTTTAAGATTCCAATTTTTATTACATGGGTTATGCTATGATGTACGGTTTATGATTTTGTGGCACACAAAAGAATGGTATCATTATGAGATGGGTGATACCTATATATCCTTCCAATGCATTGGGTAAATATTTTATATCTCATGAGATAGACATGGCTGGAACGGCAGGTTAAACCGGTTCAGTGAAACATGACTAAAATGAAGAATGAACTCGGTTCAGAAATGGACTTTTTCCACTAAGATAGTCTTGGAAATGAGTCTTGACTAATAAGAAATGATTCTACATGATTATGTGGGTATGACACAAAGCTTCATATTTTATGTTATGATTATTCTGATTAAATTTCACTACCATTATTTATCCCATGTTATTAAATTATGATCTCTTTTGTAGGGTAATATTTCTAAAATGTTTTGTTCTTAAGAATATGATGTGATTGTTATTTCTTTTGTTTACCCTTTCTAAGAATTTGAGATCGCCCTTTTGTATGTTTTCTTTCCCCAGGTCCGGAAGAAGGTTATTAAGTGAGATATGCCAAAAGGGACTATATATATGATGAAATAAATGTGAGACATTGTAGACGATTTATGAACCAGTTGTTTATGTTTCCCAGTTTCTAAAGACACTATACATATACGGTCCTTTCATGGTTTTGTTATATGATGTAATAAGTGTACATAAATTTTTATGTACTAACAATGTATGAAAAGTATGGGTCGTTATAGATGGTATCAGAGGAAAGTTATAGTCAACCTTTGGAATCTAGGATGTGAAAGCCTTAGTAAGAATCCTAAGGATAAGTCTAAGCATAGAACACAATCATAGTGTTTTAGAAATGTCCATGAATAACCTTGGATAAGACCTTATGTCTAAAATTTTATTCTTGATTATGTGGTTTTCCTATTATAATTAGTGTTTCTCACACTATTCTTCTTGGTTTCAGTCAATTGTTGGAACCCAAAGAAATCATGTAAATGCGGAATGCGATGGGCAATGCAATGATTGTCCCCCAGAGCAACCAAACATTATGGGACATGGAATGGAAAATCTTGTAGCCTTGCTCACAAAACTTTCTCAAACTATGAATCATTGAGAACTTCCAAACGAGCAAAGGAAGGAGTAACATTCTGTTGAATCCTTCATGATACAGCGTCGACCTTCATTCAGCGGGTCTACTGATCCATTAGTTGCTGAACAATGGATCAGTACTACTGAAAAGATATTTTCAGTTCTTCAATGTTATGAACATGATAAAGTCATCTTAGTAGTGTATCGTTTGGAAGGTGATGCTGATCAATGGTGGAATCTTATCAAGAATACGAGGCCAAGAGATGAAATTGTGTCCATGGAATGGGACAAGTGAAGATCTTATTTTTCAATAAGTACTTCCCTCGTATTCTCCGAACAAACATGGAGAAGATGTGTCTTGAACTAAAGCAAAAGGATGATGAATCAGTTGGTACCTATTAATACAATTTTACATGAATTGCAAGGTAAGCTTCTGGTATTAGTATCCAACCTGAGTGTAAGATCGATCGATTCTTTAGTGGCTTAAAACCAAGTCGTCGAAGGGCGTTAGCCATATGGGACTTCAATAGCTACGAGGAAATCATTCGATGTGCCCTCAAAGTTGAGATGGAGATTGGAGTAACCCATCAGTCATATGTGTTTGATAAGAAGAGGAAAATGGAATTCAAAGGAAAATCTAAAGAGCACACTGAAAAGAAGATGAGTTTTCCCTTATGCTCAAAGTGTGGAAAGAAACATGGAGGGAGTTTTCTTAAAGGGACAAGTAAATCATTCAAATGTGGAAAGGAAGGTCATTGGGCATCTGAATGCTGCAATGATGGGAATAAGATGTCTAGTGATGCGAACAATGAAAAGGCTACACAAAGTGCACCTCCTACACTTCAATGTTACAAGTGCAAGGAAATGGGGAATTATTCCAATAAATGCCCTAATCCAAGGGTTTTTTATGATGATCGACGTCAAAAAACTATTAAGGCTATAGACAAAGGAAGGTCACATGCAATTTCTATCAGCAATGTGGAGTACGATAACGAAGTGGTGAAAGGTACACTTACCATCCACTCTAAAGTAGAAAATGTTTTATTTGATTATGGATCCACCCACTCCTAAATTTCCGATGAATTTTCTAAGGGTATCACCGTATTATCTCAACAATTAGATGTTGAGTTAGCTGTGACAACCCCTAATGGCACAACAGTCGCATCAAAAGTTTATAATTCATCTCCGATTGAAGTTTGTGGGAAAGTGATTCCTGCAAATCTTTTGATCCTCCCTGTAGTGGAATTTGATGTGATTATTTGCATGGATTGGATTTCTTTATATTGAGCTCATATGAATTACTAACGAAGGGAAGTCACATTTCATATTCCAGATCAATCTTTGATCATCTATCGATGCAAGGATGAACATTACCTTCCAGTGGAAATTTCTTCCAACTTATGGGTCTTGATTCCACTAAACGAAGGTTATTTATCTCAAATGGTTGGTGAGAAACTCATGATTAATAACATTCCCATTGTACGGGAGTTTGATGATGTCTTTCTGAAGGAATTGTTAGGTCTTCCACCAAATTGTGAAGTTGAGTTTTCAATAGAACTCGTACCAGGTTCTTTACCTATTTCCAAGACACCTTATATAATGGCCCCAATTGAGTTTCATGAATTGAATAAGGAACTCCAAGAGAATCTTGATAATGGGTTCATATGGCCTAGTGCATCACCTTGGGGAGAACCTGTTATGTTTGTTAAGAAGAAATTTTGATCAATGAGACTCTACATTGATTATCGTGAACTAAACAAGATCACTAGCAAGAACAAATATCCTCTCTCATGCATTGATGACTTATTTGACCAACTACACAGAGCACAATACTTTTCCAAGATTGATCTTCATTCAGGGCATCATCAATTAAGGGTCAAAATGGAGGATATACCAAAGATGGCTTTCCGTACAAGGTATGAACACTATAAATTTATAGTGATGCAATTTGGTCTTACTAATTCTCCTGCTATCTTCATGGAACTGATGAATATAGTCTTTAGAGACTATCTTGATCAGTTTTTGGTATTCATTATAGACGATATTCTTGTATATTCAAAGAGCAAGGAAGAACATGAAGATCACTTGAGAATTATATTTATGAACCTGAGAAATGAGAAGCTTTCTGCTAAATTTACCAAGTGTGAATTTCATCTTAAAAAAGTTTCATTTTTGGGTCACATAATCTCAAAAGAGGGGATATCTGTGGATCCAGAAAAAACCGAGGTTATCGAAAGATGTTCGAGACCAACAACAATAACATAGATCCGAAGTTTTCTTGGTTTGGCTATATATTATCGACGTTTTGTGAAAGATTTTTCACGATAATCTAATCCACTCACCAGGTTGACTCGGAAAGGAGTTAAGTTTGTTTGGACGGAGGAATGTGAAGAGAATTTCAAGGAGTTGAAAAGAAGGTTATCCAGTGCACATTTGCTCACACTGCCTTGTAGTGGAGAAAGGTTTGTGATCTATAGTGATGCATCCAAGAAGGGATTAAGGTGTGATCTTATGCAAAATTATATGGTGATAGCTTATGCCTCACAATAGTTGAAAATCCATGAGCAAAATTACCCAACTCATGATTTGGAGTTAGCTGTGGTAATCATTGAATTAATGATTTGGAGGCATTATCATTAAGGATAAAGGTGTGTCATTTATACTGATCAGAAAAGATAGAGTATATTTTCACATAAAAGGGGCTAAATATGCGCCAAAGAAGATGGTTGGAGCTGATTAAGGATTACGACTGCTCAATTCATTACCACCCTGGGAAAGCAAACAACGTGCCAGATGCATTAAGTCCACAATACCATGCCAGTTTATCCATGATGAGGATCACAAAAGAACCAATATTTATGGATTTACATTAGATGGATCTTGGATTTATAATGGAAGGGGAAAATTGTATCTTTCTCAAATGAATGTTCAAACATCTATACATGTTAAGATTAAAGAGGCATAGAACGAAGATGTAGAGTTACAAAAGAAGGTGAGAAATGATCCTGAATTCAACCTTGATTGTGATGGGATAATAAAGTTCAGGAATCGGGTTTGTGTTCCACCCATCCCTGAATAAAAGAAGGAGCTGGTGGATGAGGCTCATAGTTCTACATTCTCTATTCATCCTGGAAGCACAATGTTTTATAGGGACCTAAAAGAGTACTTCTGGTGGGATGGCATGAAACGAGATGTTGCTAAATATGTCTCTCGAAGCTTGGTTTTTCAGCAAGTTAAATATGAGAGACAGAAGTCTAAGGGGATGTTACAACCATTACCCATACCTGAATGGAAATGGGAAACCATCACTATGAAATTTGTCATAGGACTTCCTAACACATGCAAAGGAAATAATGTTATCTCGGTCATAGGTGATCGTCTTACAAAGTCTGCACACTTCATTGCTATTAGAGAGGATTTCTATCTGGATCATCTTTCCAGGATATATGTAAAGGAAGTGGTATGATTGCATGGAGTACCACTGTCTATTATATATGATCAGGATCTGAGGTTTCCCTCAATGTTCTGGTGAAGTCTTCAGCATACTTTGGATACATAGTTGAGTTTCAGCACTACTTATCATCCTCAGACAGACGGTCAGTCTAAGAGGACAATTCAAACTCTAGAAGATATGTTGAGAGCTTGCTCTATGAATTTCAAAGGTGGTTGGGATCAACACCTACCTTTGGTGGAATTTTCATATAATAATAGCATTCATCCAGTATTCAGATGGCTCCTTATGAAGCCCTCTATGGAAAGAAATGCATGACACCAACTTGCTTGGATGAAGTTGGAGAAAGGAATCTATTAGGACCTGATTTTGATGATGAGATGGCAGAAAAGGTTTGATCTATTCAACAACACATAAGAGAAGCTCAGAGTCGACAAAAAAGTTATGCTGACAACCGAAGAAAAGACTTAGAGTTTGAAGTGGGTGATAAAGTGTTCTTATGAATATCTCTTTAGAAGAGAGTAATGAGATTTGGAAAGAAGGGAAAGCTGAACCCTAGGTATATTGGTCCTTTAGAAATACCGGATCGTATGGGGAAGGAAGCTTACCGATTGGAGCTTCCACCGAATCTCTCTCAAGTTCAAGATATGTTCCATGTATCTCTCATGATAAAGTACATACCTGATCCTTCACATGTACTCAGCTTAGAAGTGGTACTGCTGGAACAAGATCATTCTTATGAAAAATAGCCTATAGAGATTCTCGATCGTAGTGAAAAATTTTTACTGAACAAGACCACTCGCTTGGTTAAAGTTTTATGGAGGAACCACCAATTTGAAGAAGCTACATGGGAGCTTGAGGATATGATGAGGGAGGGGTATCCTCATCTGTTTGTTACATGTGACGAATTTCAAGTGCGAAATTCATTTTAAGGGAGGTAGAATGTAACACCCGAGACTTTTATAAGAAATATTTTGTTTTTATTTTATATAAATCATTAAAGGAATCTTTAACTACACACAACACTAGCTTGACTTTCTTTACACGCAATCGCGATCTTCCTTGATATCTTGCGTCGTATACAATACCGAGTTTCCCTAAACAACGATATGCTATTAAAATATTATTAAAACTAGCCGTTATAAATAGTAATAACAAATTTTTGCAATTTTATAAATTTTATTTTTCAAAATGGACTTCATTTTTTGATTCGGAATATCAAAATTGTCCTAGGGTGAAATTTTGGTATTTTTCTGGAAACATTCAATTTTTGATGAATAGTGAAAACTCTGGGTTACTATTTAAAAACCGACTTTTTATTTAAATAATTATATATTTTATTGAAATTTATTTTAGGTAAAAATTGATACATAATACCTATATATGTTGAATGTAATTCATTGGACTAATTTTATAAAAATTTTATTGAACATTTCACTGTCTTTTACCCACCTCCTAGGAGAATTTGCAAATTTATATAAAACGTAATTTTAACGCTTCTATGAGTGGAATTTTGAAAATACCAGAGAATTTTTTAATATCAAGGACAAAAATGTGGTTCAATGAGATGAACGTTATTTTTGGTGAATAGTAACTTTTTACTTTTTTTACAATGGTTAAAAGTAAATAGGGTAATTGGGTGTAAAAATGTTATAATTATTACCATAAAACATGTCATACTTCTATTGTATAAGTGTAATTAGTAAAAAAACAACCTTACGAATAAAATATGATCATTTAGGCCCACTTGGATTAGATTAGGACATTTATTATTAATTTATTTAATGAAGGGTAAAAATAGTTAAAATCAATGTTTAATAAGTAAATAATTTCTAATATAGGGTTATACATAAGATAAATTCTACTATAAATATTCATTAGTAAGCTAAAATTATTTCGTACATAATGGTATTTTATTTGTAATTTTCAGACATAAAATAATTTAATTTATTTATGACACAATGATGATGTAGTAATTATCATATTAGTGAAATATTGACATAATTGATGTTATAAATACCCAAATAAATGTAATATGAGACTTTTTATTAATTCCACTAATTTTCCAGGTTAATATTACATGTTAGTATTTATTTAATTTACTTATTTATATATAATCATTCTGTTATTATTTTTACAAAAATCAATTACTAAATAGTGTCAAAATTGTCATAAAATAGTTTTTAAAACAAATATTATATTATTAATTGTTATTTGAATCCTAAAATTCTATGTTTCACCCAAATGACTTCGATAAGGTTATATATTTTAATAATAAACATCTTGGGGTTCTTTTGGGTTTTTATAGTGTGTTTAATAACCTTATAGTGTAAGAACACAAAAAGTCACGGTAAAAGTAAAATTATCTTACTTAAAGTTAAATCTAAATGATAAGTTTAAAATAGTTAACTAAACTTGTCCAAATTCTATTTTATTAAAGGATATCTACGCATCCCAACCTTAGATTTAAAATAAATAAATTTGGAGCTATTTAAAACCGAAAATGGATAAATAATAAAATAATATTTTTAGTTTTTTGAAAGGTGCTCATCTCCCCCTTTATAAAAGGGAACCTCCTCCCTCTCTTCCTCACACCACTTTGAGCCTTCATGCTCGACCAGACCATGCCAATTTATCCTCTCCACTTCACTAGAAACATACTAGAGGACCTGGTATTCTTCAAAGGCCAATTTTGGTGCCCTAAAAGGAGGTCTCAATGAAGCGCTTCAAAGAAGATGTAATGTCCGTTACCGATTCTTTCAACTTTATTTCTTATTCCACTTATTCTTATTTAGTTGTTTAATTATGAATTAATAACATCAGTATCACTAATATACTGATATGTTATTATAAGTATGAAACATACCTATTTCACCATCTATCCATCCTACGGAAAACGAAATCACCGCGCGTGCGTACGTACGGAATACCGTCTCCACACCGTGGTGTAATCTATTTTCCACCACCACTTTACATGGATCGGTATAATGGTGTAAAAAATGAATATATATAATTATTTTATAGTGATATTTATTATGAAATAGTATACATTCACTCTAATAAAATTCCACGATCATGGGAATGATATCATCGCTCGTGCGTACGTACGGAATACCGTCTCCCCGATGTGATGTGACTCGTTCTACATGATTTTCATTGTATAATGATTTTATAAATGAATTGAGTGAATAAATATGATATATATTACACTAATACCATTCTGGAAATGATGTATCTATAACCTAAAAAGAATAATAATAATTTATTCGACAAAACACGCATAAGAACAAAAAGTAATAAACACCCGATTAACAAGTAGCAATGAAATATTACTAATAATAAGCTAAGAATATGACAATATATGATATCATAACAATGAGTATGATTCTGGAATAATTCAATGACATTATTTAAATCATTATACAGGAGGTTCGAACACTTACTAAGAAAATCGGACCTAATGTAACACCCCGAAATTTTATGAAAAATATTCTTTTTAATTTCATTAATGTCTTCTGTTGTACGCTACACCAAAAGAAGCTTTCACAACACGCATCCTTGACTTGCCTTTCATTACACGCAATCACGACCTTCCTTGATAGCGTGTGTAGTACGCAATAACGAGTTTCACTAAACAACAATATGCTATTAAAATATTATTAAAACTAGCCATTATGAATAGTAATAACCACTTTTTGAAATTTTGTAACTTTTTTTTCAAAATGTAATTCATTTTTGGATTCCTAATATCGAAATTAGCTTAGGGTGAAATTTTGGTACTTTTCAGATAACTTTCATTTTCTGATGAATAGTGAAAATTACTAAATTTTAATTAAAAACAACTTTTTTAATCGAAATAATTAATAGTGATAAATTATTAATTTGAGTGGTTTTAAAGTATATTTAGGATATATTTTTACAATTAAATACAATGTTGGTCATTGGATGTAATTTCACATTTACACCAGACATAAACAAGTGATAATCTTTTGATAGTTATTATCTATTAAAAACACGCTATTTGTTGTGACAGCGGAAATTAATTATAAAATTAATTAATGCAACATATATGTTAGGAATTTTGTAAAATAGAAATCATTTTTGAATTCGGAATATCAATTATAGCTTAGGGTGAAATTTTGGCATTTTTTTGAAGAACTTCAATTTTTGATGAATAGTGAAACCACTAAGTGGTAGGTTAAAAACTAAATTTTGCATAAAACATAATTTTACCACTTCTGTGAATGGAATTTCGAAAATCCGATAGACACGGATGATATCAGTAAGTAAAATGTGGTTCAATGAGATAAAAATAATTTTTTGTTGAATAGTAACTTTTTACTTTTTTTCCCAGCGGTTAATAGTAAATAGGGTAACTAAGGGTAAATATGATATTACTATTACCCTAACACATGTCCTATTTCTATTGGATAAGTTTAATTCGACAAAAAACAACCTTAGGAATAAAATATGACCATTAATGCCCACTTGGATTAGATTAGGACATTTATTATTAATTTATTTAAAGAAGGGTTAAAATAGTTAAAATCAATGTTTAATAAGTAAATCATTTTTAATATGGGGTTATACATACGATAAATTTAACTATAAATATTAATTAAAAAGATAAAAAAAATTTCTACATAATGATATTTTATTTGAAATTTTTAGACATTAAATAATTTAATTTATTTATGACACAATGATGATGCAGTAATTATCTTATTAATGAAATATTGACATAATTGATGTTATAAACACCAAAATAAATGTAATTTGAGACTTTTTATGAATACCACTAATTTAATAAGTTACTATGATATATTAGTGTTGATTTAATAAACTTGTTTCGAACATATAATTCTGTTATGACTTTCACAAAAATCATATATCAAATAGTGTCAAAATTGACACAAAATAGTTTTTAAATAAAATATTATATTATTAATTGTTATTTTATTCCTAAAAATATAAGTATCAGCAAAATTACTTAGATAAGGATATATATATTAATAATAAAAAACTTGGGGTTCGTTTGGCTTGTTATAATAAGCGTATTAACCATATAGTGTATGAAAATAAAAAGACACGGTAAAAGATAAATTATTTAACTTAGAGTTAAATCTAATTGATAAGGTTAAAATAATAACCTCAACTTGTCTAAATCTTATTGGTTGATAGGATTTCGACCCATCCCCACTTTATCTTTGAAATAAGACCCTTTGGAACCATTATAAACCGATTTTTACTTTCATATAAAATAATATTTTGAGATATTCCTAAGGTGCCCCTCTCCTCCCTTATAAAAGGACACCTCCTCCCTCTCATCCTCACAACAATTTGAGCATTCAATCTCGGCCAAACCGTGCCAAAATCTCTTCTCCACTTCCCTAGTATCATCCTAGAGGTCCTGGTATTCTTAAATGACCATCCTTAGTTCTTTAAGTGAAGGTTATGTGAAGGCGCGTCAAAAAGAGTTAATATCAATTACCGATCTTTTTCAATTTCTTTCTTCTTCGACTTCTTCTTCTTTAGTTGTTTCATGATAAAGTAATAACGTCAGTATTTCTTATATAATTATATGTTATTATAAATATGAAACAACTCTAATTAACTTTCTATCCATCCTACGGAAAAAGGAAATCACTGCACGTGCGTACGTACGGAATACCGTCTCCACGCCGTGGTGTAACCTATTTTCCGCCACCACCTTAATTGGATGGGTATAATGGTGTAATGAGTAACCATATAATATTATTATAAAGTAATATTGATACTGAAATATTATACATACAATTCAACACAATTCCACGACCATGGGAACAATATCATCGCTCGTGCGTACGTACGGACTACTATCTCCATGACGCGATGAGATTCATTCTCAATGATTAACCATTCATGAATGATTATAAAGTATATATAATAAGTACTAATGAAATATATGACATAATAATTATACTGGATTTATGTATATTTATATGTATGTCATCTACTTAATTCCATTCAATTCAATAAGGAAACTAAAACAGCGTTCATGCGTCCGTACGGACTACCGTCTCCATGAACGGTGTATTTCTTTCCATTTACTGATTTATTATATATATGTATATTCTGAATATATATATATAAATCATGTTTTATATTCTGGAATTATGTAATCATGATATAAGTAATCATATTAATAATTACAAGTCAAAACACGGACGACAAATGAAACAATTTTACCTCAAACACTCTTTAACATGGAATTTACAAAAGAACGGGTAATATAAAGTCATAAGTGAACCATATATGATATAATAACAATGAATATGATTATGTAATAAGTAAATGACAATATTTAAATCATTATACAGGAGGTTCGGACACTTACAAAGCAAATCGGACCTAAGGTAAGGAAAATATTTCAATCTCATTTTTATCAGAGATTGTTTATACTTTGGTATTTACTGGGGTGTATTTTATCATCCACATCCATGTTTCATAAATATGTGATATTATTTCAATACACCTACAATTGTTTAAATCCATTTTTACCCGTCGGTGAGTTTTTAGGAAAGGATAAGAAAGGAATCTTTTGTCGTTTTTCATACGAGGTACTTTTTTACTTTTCCGACAAAAGTACGAAGAATGTTTTTTTTAACTTATACGGCATGAATGGATTTTTAAAACATTATTTTCAAGAATCTTCCTTTACAAGTTTTCAAGTTTATTTTTAATGAACTTCATTTACTTTAAAGTTGTATGACATGTAAAGAAAGGAAACCTGTTTTTGAAGAAGAAAGGATATTTTCCTCAAGAATGGAGTTCAAGTGTTTTATCAAAATTATGTTCCATCTATGATAATAAAGGGTTCTGTTTTATCCCAATTATTACATTGATTTTATCATGTTGTGATGGAATTATTTTTATGAATTCCTTTATCTAATATGAATTGTTTTATGATGTTATGGTGTTTAAGATTCCCATTTGTATTACATGGGTTATGCAATGATGTATGATTTATGATTTTATGGCACACATAAGAATGGTATCATTATGAGATTGGTGGGAACTATATCTCCCTTCAATGCATTGGGTAAAGATTTTATAACTCATTAGATAGACATGGCTGGAACAATAGGTTATACCGGTTCAGTGAAACAAGACTGGAACGAGGGTGACTCGGTTCAGAAAGGGACTTTGTCCACTAAGATAATCTTGTCAATGAGTCTTGACTAACAAGAAATGATTCTCTATGATTATGTGTGTATACCACAAAGTTTCATGTTTTATGCTATGATTATTGTGATTACATTTCACTGCCATGATTTATCCCATGTTATGAAATTATGACCTCTTTTGCAGGTTAAGATTTCCAAAAGTTATGTGGTTGATGTGATTTATATTTCTTTTGTTTACCCTTACTGATCGTTTGAGCTCACCCTTTTATGTTTTCTTTTCCCCAGGATATAAAGAAAGGTTTTAGGTAAGAAAAAAAAGGAAGATCTTTATGGGAGATATTGAAGATCTTTCACCACTATTAGAAGATTACGTTCCGAGTTTCCAAAGACACTAAACTATTACGATCCTTGTGTGTGTGTTTTTTTTGTACTAAGTATTCTTCAAAAGTAATGTAGTGTTCATGTACGTTAAGCTTCGAGTCTCTACAGTTGGTATCAGAGGAAAGGTTTAGTCAACCTTTGGAAACTAGGATGCGAAAATGTTAGTAAGATCCCTAGAGATATTACTAAAGAATGTCTAGGGATGTCCCTCAGGATAAGTATACGTATAGGATATAGTCCTAGAACTACGGTAACGATCTTAGAATTAAACCTAAGATGTTAGATATTGAAGGTACTCCCCCTTTATTATGTTTTTTCCCTAGCATTATTTTTGCCTCTCACACTATTCTTTTTGGGTTTTAGATGATGGTTGGAACCTGAAGGAACCGTGTTGATCAATGCAATGGACAATGCAATGATTGTCCTCCTGAACAAACAAATGTTATGGGAGATGGAGTACAAAATCTTATTGCAATACTTACTCAAGCTATGAATCATTCTGGACTTCCAAATGAGCAGAGAAGGGAACAATATTCTATTGAGTCCTTCAAGAGGAAAAGTCCACCTTTTTTCAGTGGGTCTTCTGATTCTCTTGTTGCTGAACAATGGATCAGTACCACTGAAAAGATATTTTCAGTTCTTCAATGTTCTGAACATGATAAAGTCATCTTAGCAGTGTATCCTTTGGAAGGTGATGCTGATCAATGGTGGAATCTTATTAAGAATACAAGGAAAAGCGATGAAATTGAGTCCATGGAATGGGATGAGTTCAAGAACATATTTTTCAATAAGTACTTCCCTCGTATTCTTCGAACAAAGATGGAGAAGGAGTTTCTTGAACTAATGCAAAAGGATGATGAATCTGTTGATATAGGAAGCGAATTTTACAAGACTTGCAAGGTATGCATCTGGTATTATCATCCAACCTGAATGTAAAGTTGATCAATTTTTCAGTGGCTTAAAACGAAGTCTTCTAAGGGCATTGGCTATAAGAGACTTCAGTAGATATGAAGAAATTGTGCGTTGTGCTATCAAGGTAGAAATGGAAGTTGGTGTTACATATCAATCTCAAGGTTTTGACAAGAAACGAAATATGGAGTTCAAGGAGAAATCTCAGAATAATGGTGAATAGAAGATGAATGTTTCCTTATGCTCAAAGTGTGGAAAGAAGCATGGTGGAGATTGTCTTAAAGGGACTAGAAAATGTTTTAATTGTGGAAAAAAAGGTCATCGAGCAGTTGAGTGTCGATGTAATGGAAAAAGGGTTTCTAATGATGTGAATAAAGAAAAGACTGCAGAGAACGCACCACCAACACTTCAATGCTTCAAGTGCAAGGAAATGGGGCATTATGCTAATAAATGCCCTAATACAAGGGTTAGTGATGATCAACATGAGCAACCACTGAAGGCAAAAGACAAAGGGAAGTCACATGCGATCACTATTGGCGATGTTGAATATGGCAATGATGTGGTGGAATGATTAAGTGTTTATGTAATGGGATTCCAAAATAATGTGGTATCATAAAGTATTGGAATATTTATGTGTTGGTCTAATGTGGTATTCAATGTGATTGAGATATTTTTTGAAATAAGATAATATGCCCATAATGAAGCGAAAACGAGAAAATGAAATGTTTAACAGTATTCATGAGCTCATGATTGTTATAAGGAATAAGTGATATCATGGTTTGAGTATAATTTTTTTTGAGGATTTTGGTATGTGGACGGTGTTAACTTTTAACTGCATTCATGTTTTCACTAAGGTATTCAAGAGAATACATGATTAAGGACTTTGAATGTTTGGAATGTGACCAACAAAACATATCTTATGATATATGGGGATCAACGATGGTATAATTATCTGGTAATCATTTTCACTATGTTATGAGTGGAATGGATTATGTTGGACATAAGTTAGTATTGTTTAAGGATAGAAATTGTTTTCGATATTATTGATGTCATGTTATAGTAATATAGTTTTAGAAAAAGGACAACCTGCAGGACGGGCGACAGCCCATCGCGTCGGACAAGGCTGTGGGAATCGAATCCACAACCGAAGTGCGAGTAGCCTTTATCGCCTACCACTGGCCTACAGGAAGACCCTATTTAGTTGAAACTAGTTTTATTATATTAAGCAGTATGATATATGATGTATAAGTCCATTTTAGGAACCATATATGATTAATCTCACTATAGAATGACTTATGTATAACTTTTGCTAACCTTTTGTTTGAGACAGATAGAATGACCCATCATTCTATCACATGATAACAAATTCAACTTCATTTATTTAAGAGATGAAGTGGAAATTGTTCAAGGCACGAACAATAGTGAGATTGTACCAAAATAAAGTAAGTATTTATTCTAATTCAAATTCTTCAACTTTAGGGAAACGATCTTGAAAACCAAAAATGTTGTCCTAGTGCTCTTATATCTGATTAATCAGATGATACCTTAGATCGTCACAGATTTATGGATTTGTGATTGTTGTCTTTTCCATAGCCATGTTCTCTACCACTCTCCATAAGAACATGATCGTTAGATTTTTCTTCCATATCCATATTTTCACCTATGTGGAAACCCAGTGATTAGTTTATTTGGGTAGCCATTAGGTTTCATACTTTCATTTTTAAAGATTGGTTTTGGTATTCCTTTTTATGATGTGGGTTCCTTTTAAAGATACTTTCAAATAGTAAACCATTTATAACCCCGACGAATTTCGAGGGTGAAATTCATTTTAAGGGGGGTAGAATGTAACACCCCGAAATTTTATGAAAAATATTCTTTTTAATTTCATTAATGTCTTATGTTGTACGCTACACCAAAAGAATCTTTCACAACACGCATCCTTGACTTGCCTTTCATTACACGCAATCGCGACCTTCCTCGATAGCGTGTGTAGTACGCAATCACGAGTTTCACTAAACAACAATATGCTATTAAAATATTATTAAAACTAGCCGTTATGAATAGTAATAACCACTTTTTGAAATTTTGTAAATTTCATTTTTCAAAATGGAATTCATTTTTTGATTCCTAATATCGAAATTAGCTTAGGGTGAAATTTTGCTACTTTTCGGATAACTTTTATTTTCTGATGAATAGTGAAAATTACTAAATTTTAATTAAAAACAACTATTTTAATCGAAATAATTAATAGTGATAAATTATTAATTTGAGTGGTTTTAAAGTATATTTAGAATATATTTTTACAATTCAATACAATGTTGGTCATTGGATGTAATTTCACATTTACACCAGACATAAACAAATGTTAATCTTTTGATAGTTATTATCTCTTAAAAACATGTTATTTGTTGTGACAGCGAAAATTAATTATAAAATTAATTAATGCAACTTATATGTTAGGAATTTTGTAAAATAGAAATCATTTTTGAATTCGGAATTTCAATTATAGCTTAGGTTGAAATTTTGGCATTTTTCTGAAAAACTTCAATTTTTGATGAATAGTGAAACCATTAAGTGGTAGGTTAAAAAATGAATTTTGCATAAAACATAATTTTACTGCTTCTGTGAATGGAATTTCGAAAATCTGACAGACCGGTTGATATCAGTAAGTAAAATGTGGTTCAATGAGATAAAAATAATTTTTTGGTGAATAGTAACTTTTTACTTTTTTTTACCGCGGTTAATAGTAAATAGGGTAACTAAGGGTAAATATGACATTACTATTACCCTAACACATGTCCTAATTCTATTGGATAAGTTTAATTCGACCAAAAACAACCTTAAGAATAAAATATGACCATTAATGCCCACGTGGATTAGATTAGGACATTTATTATTAATTTATTTAAAGAAGGGTTAAAATAGTTAAAATCAATGTTTAATAAGTAAATAATTTTTAATATGGGGTTATACATAAGATAAATTCGACTATAAATATTCATTAGAAAGCTAAAGAGATTTCCTAGATAATGAAATTTTATTTGAAATTTTTAGACATGAAATAATTTAATTTATTTATGACAAAATGATGATGCAGTAATTATCTTATTAATGAAATATTGACATAATTGATGTTATAAACACCAAAATAAATGTAATTTGCGACTTTTTATGAATCCCACTAATTTTATAGGTTACTATGATATATTAGTGTTGATGTAATCGACTTGTTTCGAACATATAATTCTGTTATGACTTTCACAAAAATCATATATCAAATAGTGTCAAAATTGACACCAAATAGTTTTTAAATCAAATATTATATTATTAATTTTTATTTTATTCCTAAAAATCTAAAGATCGGCCAAATGACTTAGATACGGATATATA
Organism: Viscum album; assembly: GCA_963277665.1. NCBI lineage: Eukaryota > Viridiplantae > Streptophyta > Magnoliopsida > Santalales > Viscaceae > Viscum > Viscum album. The sequence continues at coordinate 553,314,366 of OY728138.1, forward strand.
TATTAATAATAAACAATTTGGGGTCCGTTTGGCATGTTATAGTAAGTGTATTAACCATATAGTGTAAGAAAACAAAAAGACACGGTAAAAGTTAAATTATTTAACTTAGAGTTAAATCTAATTAATAAGGTTAAAATAATAACCTAAACTTCTCTAAATCTTATTGATTGATAGGATTTCGACCCATCCCCACTTTGGCTTCGAAATAAGACCCTTTGGAACCATTATAAACCGATTTTGACTTTAATATAATATAATATTTTGAGATATTCCTAAGGTGCCCCTCTCCTCCCTTATAAAAGGACACCTTCTCCCTCTCCTCCTCACACCAATTTGAGCATTCAAGCTCGGCCAAAACCTGCCAAAATCTCTTCTCCACTTCCCTAGTATCATCCTAGAGGTCCTGGTCTTCTTCAAAGACCATCCTTAGTTCTTTAAGTGGAGGTTAATTAAAGGCGCGTCAAAAAGAGGTAATAACCATTACCAATCTTTTTCAATTTCTTTCTTCTTCAACTTCTTCTTCTTTAGTTGTTTCATGATAAAGTATTAACATCAGTATTTATTATATACTGATATGTTATTATTAATATGAAACAACTCTAATTAACCTTCTATCCATCCTACGGAAAAAGGAAATCACCGCGCGTGAGTACGTACGGAATACCGTCTCCATGCCGTGGTGTAACCTATTTTCCGCCACCACCTTAATTGGATGGGTATAATGGTGTAATGAGTAACTATATATGATTATTATAAAGTAATATTGATACTGAAATATTATACATACACTTCAACACAATTCCACGACCATGGGATTGATATCATCGCTCGTGCGTACGTACGGACTACCGTCTCCACGACGCGATGAGATTCATTCTCAATGATTAACCATTCATGAATGATTATAAAGTATATATAATAAGTATTAATGAAATATATGACATAATAATGATAATGGATTTATGTATATTTATATGTATGTCATCTACTTAACTCCATTCAATTCAATAAGTAAACGAAAACAGCGTTCATGCGTACGTACGGACTACCGTCTCCATGAACGGTGTATTTCTTTCCATTTAATGATTTATTATATATATGTATATTCTGAATATATATATATATAAATCATGTTTTATATTCTGGAATTATGTAATCATGATCTATGTAATCATATGAATAATTACAAGTCAAAACACGGACGACAAATGAAACAATTTTACCCAAAACGCTCTTTAACATGGAATTTTCAAATGAACGGGTAATATAAAGTCATAAGTGAACCATATATGATATAATAACAATGAATATGATTCTGTAATAAGTCAATGACATTATTTAAATCATTATACAGGAGGTTCGGACACTTACGAAGCAAATCGGATCTAAGGTAAGGAAAATATCACAATCTCATTTTTATCCGAGATTGTTTATACGTTGGTATTTACTGGGGTGTATTTTATCATCCACATCCGTGTTTCATAAATATGTGATATTATTTCAATACACCTACAATTTTTTAAATCCATTTTTACCCTTCGGTGAGTTTTTAGTAAAGGATAAGAAAGGAATCTTTTGTCTTTTTTCATACGAGGTACTTTTTGACTTTTCCGACAAAAATATGAAGAATGTTTTTTTATATTATATGGCATGAATGGATTTTTAAAACATTATTTCCAAGAAGATTCCTTTAAAAGTTTTCAAGTTTATTTTTAATCAACTTCATTTAGTTTAAAGTTGTATGAAATGTTAAGAAAGGAAAACTGTTTTTGAAGAAGAAAGGATATTTTCCTCAAGAATGGAGTTCAAGTGTTTTATCAAAATTATTTTCCATCTAAGATAATAAAGGGTTCTGTTTTTATCCCAATTATTACATTGATTTTATCATGTTGTGATGGAATTATTTTTATGAATTCCTTTATCTTATATGAATTGTTTTATGATGTTATGATGTTTAAGATTCCCATTTTTATTACATGGGTTATGCAATGATGTATGATTTATGATTTTATGGCACACATAAGAATGGTATCATTATGAGATGGGTGGAACCTATATCTCCCTCTAATTCATTGGGTAAAGATTTTATATCTCATGAGATAGACATGGCTGGAACGGTAGTTTATACCGGTTCAGTGAAACAGGACTGGAACGAGGGTGACTCGGTTCAGAAAGAGACTTTGTCCACTAAGATAGTCTTGGAAATGAGTCTTGACTAACAAGAAATGATTCTCTATGATTATGTGTGTATGCCACAAAGTTTCATGTTTTATGTTATGATTATTGTGATTACATTTCACTACCATGATTTATCCACTGTTAGGAAATTATGACCTCTTTTGCAGGTTAAGATTTCCAAAAGTTATGTGCTTGATGTGATTTATATTTCTTTTGTTTACCCTTACTGAGCGTTTGAGCTCACCTTTTTATGTTTTCTTTTCCCCAGTATATAAAGAAAGTTTTTAGGTAAGAAAAAAAAGGAAGATCTTTATGGGACATATTGAAGATCTTTAACCACGATTAGAAGATTACGTTCCAAGTTTCCAAAGACACTAAACTATTATAATCCTTGTTTGTGTGTTTTTTTTGTACTAAGTATTCCGCAAAAGTAATGTAATGTTCACGTACGTTAAGCTTTGGGTCTCTACACCTAAGTTATGGGAAATATCACAATCTCATTTTTATCTGAGATTGTTTTTACTTTTCAATTTACTAGGGTGTATTTTATGATCCACATCCTTGTTTCATCAATATGTAATATTATTTCCATCCACCTAAAATTGTTTAAATCCAATTTTACCCTTCAATGAGTTTTTAGTAAAATATATGAAAGGATTATTTTGTCATTTTTTGTATGAGGTACTTTTTGACCTTTCCAAAAAAAGTACGAGAAGATTGTTTTTTTAACTTATACGGCATGAATGGATTTTTAAAAAATTATTTCCAAGAAGCTTCCTTTACATGTTTTCAGGTTTATTTTTAATCAACTTCATTTAGTCTATGATTTTATGAAATGTTAAGAAATGAAAAATGTTTTTGAAGTATAAAGGATATTTTATTCAAGAATGGAGTTCAAGAGTTTTATCAAATTTATTTTCCATCTAAGATAATTTAGGGTTCTGTTTCTATCCCTATTATTACATTGATCTGATTATGTTGTGATGGAAATATTTTTATGATGTCACGATGTTTATGATTCCCATTTTTATTAAATGGGTCATGCTATAATGTGCGGTTTATTATTATTGGCAAACATAAGAATGGTATCATTATGAGATGGGTGGGACCTATATCTCCCTCCAATGCATTGGGTAAAACTTTTATATATCATGAGATAGACATGGATGGAACGGAAGGTTATACCAGTTCAGTGAAACATGACTAAAATGTGGAATGAACTCGGTTCATAAATGGACTTTGTCCACTGAGATAGTCTTGGAAATGAGTCTTGACTAATAAGAAATGATTCTCTATGATTAGGTGTGTATGCCACAAAGCATCATGTTTTATGTTATGATTATTGTGATTATATTTCACTACCATGATTTATCCCATGTTATGAAATTATGATCTCTTTTGTAGGGTAAGATTTACAAAATGATATGTTTTATGAATATGATGTGATTGATATTTCTTTTGTTTACCCTTACTGAGCATTTGAGATCACCCTATTGTATGTTTTCATTCCCCAGGTTAGGAAGAAGGTTATTATGTATGATATGCCAATAGGGACTATAGATATGAGGAAATAACTGGGAGACAGTGTAGGCACTTTATAAACAAGTTGTTTATGTTTCTCAGTTTCTAAAGAAACTATACCTATACAGTCATTTTAGGGGTTTTTAATATGTTTTAATAAGTGTACTTCAATTTTTATGTACTAACGATGTATGTAAAGTATGGGTCGTTATATCGGGGTGACAACATTTTTATTCTCCAACATTTTAGTGTAAATGGCTGCAACTAGTCCACAACTGATCAACAGTCACACAGGCACACACCTTCATATATAAGTTTGTGTTGTCTAAATTGATCTTAAAAATTTAAAATATTAAATCGGTAAACAAAATCAAAGCAGTAGTGATCAACACACTACTAACTTGATACCCAGGAATCATAAAAAATTAATTGACTTAATTAAACTGTTGTAAACCCAAATAGCATGTTTAGAAGCATACCCAAACCAACAAATTCAAATAAAATAAAGCACATACACATTTTCCTTGTCGGTGGATGCCAGAACATTGACATACGGGTCCCTAAGAAACATTTTCATACCCTAAAATTAGAAAAATGCAACAATCAGATAAAACCAAATTTTAGGGTTTTAGCCAACACCAAAACAGGCAACAAAAAAATAGGGAATCACCAAAGCGATGAAGGAGACTCTGAGGTAGTGTCTTACCTTAATGATTTGTTCCTACAGAAAGAATAAATTTGTTAAGAAAAAGCTGGGAACGATGATCTTCGAAAGGGGGGTCGTGCCACGAGGGTCGTGCGCTGTAGGAGCATTGATCAGGTGTCGCGATGCTACAGGGAGGGTCACTCGTGGGTTCTACGATACTAGTGGTACCGCAGAGGACGTTTGTGTAGAGGAGGAGGCCATAGATTATTCTTTGTCACGCATGGAGGAGGGGAAATAGGGGGTTCGCGCCGCCTACAGGTCGTGCCTCCCAATTTTATTTTATTTTTTCCTTAAATTAATTCAGTTAATGAAATGTTATAATTAAAATAATAATACTCATTTTATTATTATTATTATTATATACATAAAACACTTATCTAATAAGTGAAAAAATCCCCATTTAATTTAAAACTCCTTTTTATTTATTATTCTATTAATAAATGTGTCGTAATTAATTATGAAACTCCCTATTGATCAATAAATTCTTTTAAAATTTATATTTATAAATATCAAAAATAATATTAACATAATAATTTTTATTATTCCATCTATCATTTATTTAAAACCCAAACCCCCAATTTATTACAGTATCATTAATATGATAAAAACCCCAACCCATAACCCCTAATATTATTTCCATAATAATTATTATTATTAAATTCATAAAACTAAAATAACAATATTATTATTATTATTATTTTTGATGCCTTTGATAAACCCAACACTTCTATTTAATATCAATTCTGTATAAAATTTTAATGCCATAATTTAATTAAACGCTTCTTTGAGATTCTCAAAATCCACATTAAATTGTCATAAATGATGCCCTCCTTTAACATTCAACTAAAATCACAAAGCATCAAAATAATTTATGACACTATAATAATTATAATAACATTATTAGTATTATTAAATTCCTCTATTTAATAATAAATGGACCTTTAATAATTCTAAAACTAATTATTTAATTAAAAATATTCTTGAATAACCCCCAAATCCATATTAATTTCTTCAACCGTCAATTAATTAATTCTATATCATTAATCTAATTATAAAACCACAAATTAAAATAATTATTAAAAATTCATTATTATTATTATTATTAAAACTTTTTTTAATTAATCACAATCTCTTATATGATATTATTTAATTAATGTAAATAATTTCTTAAATAGGTTAAACTACACAGGTTGGACCGCAACCATCCGCTGTCCATGCAGATCCATTAAAGTGTAATTTTCCTAATCTGGTGCTCCAAAGACTCATTGGGACACCCTCTAAAAATATATTATAATTACGCAATTCAAAAAATGAAACATTTAGGTGTTCCAACACTCATAATGTACTTCAAGACCTTGGTTTTATTAAACAGACTTGTTGATATACTGATTTTTTTTTTCCAAAACCATCGAATTTTAACTGTGTTCAAAAACATGTGACATTACATGTTAAGAAAAATATTACATTTGTTAAGGGAATAAAATTACAATTAAAATGAAATATTCCATTTTATAAATTTTTTTAAAATCACGGATATTCTTTTATACCAAATATAGAAGTACAAATAAAAAATATTCTGAGGTGGATCAAACATGTGAGGGGACATCAGGATAGTTTCTAAATTATTTTCTATAAAAAATTTACATGATATTAAATACTTCACCTCTTGATAAGAAGTATTTAATCCATTCCTAAGAGTGTATAAATTATCTAATTAACTTTTATCATCCCTCATAACCACAATTATTTGAATTTAAATATTATGTTATTTTAAATTTTGACCTAGTGAGCTAGTGGAGAAATAAAATGTTTCCTATATCGCCAATTTTTTTTACCATATATAATATTGATATTATTTTTTAATATTTCATAAAAATCCTGTTTTGAGGATAAATTGGTTATTAAAATTTTTTAAAAAATTATCAGTAGTGTGTATAGAAAAAATATTCGACAAAAATTAAAAATTTTCACTAAATAAATATTATTTACATGTTTATTGTTTTTTTAATAATATACAAATGAGAATATAGAAAATGGAATCTCCCTATCACTGACCATTCAATTATTAATTTTTCCCAGGCCTATAATTTGTTCTCATATTTCTATGAGTGTTCTTAGTATAAATCATATTTTAATTGTTAATGAATTTATATATTTATACATAATTATAACCATATATTTAATGTAAATATGATATAAGATATGGTGTATCATATAGATAACAACTCCACGTATCCGGGTGACTTGGGTTGAAATGTGGTGGGGATCCACTAACTATTACCATCAATATAACATTAGTGTTTTAATTATTGATTTATCATTTTTATATTCATATGTGTCCTTATATAGGAGGAGAAGATGGGTATAAATCAGTTGGAATCAATTAAATAAACTTCTTCTTATATAGTATAATTGTGCTCAATGTTTTTATTTTTCATTCAATCTGTTTCCATTCAAAATTCCTAGATTTTTTGAACTATAGATACATTTCATTTACTCAATTTAATTTGTATATATGTTTTTTTGAAATATATAATCTTTTAATGTAGGGTTAATTTATCCATATGAATATTTAATCAAAGCATTTCTATAAATCATTCACTATTAATCTATTTTTTTTAAATTATCTATTTATGTAGTGTGAGAGTAAACTCCAAACGCAATTATTATGGGGTTGTCGTACCTAGTGATTGTTTACATAACTATTACCAATTTGTGTAATTGGACAATTGGTAGTGATATTTCATTTAATTATGTGCGCATTAATCTATTAAACATTTCTTCTATAGATATTCCTTGGGAGTTATTCTTTTTTCCCTGACATTTTAATATTTATAGAAAGTATTAGTTTGAACACAAAAAGTGATTCATTATCGGTATGATTTATTTTTATTCATTAGGAAATTGTTTTTTGAAATCAATAATGTACCTAATATTTTTTTCTTTAATATCTTTTTTATGAAAGTTAGTTTTTTATTGATTAAATAAAAATTATAATATTGATGTAAAATATGATAATGTTAATAAACATAATATTTTAATATAATAATAATTTTAATATATAATAATATTAACAAATATATTATTGGTTATATTTTAAAATTTGATTATAAATATATATATATATATATATATTCAATAGTTTTTTGATAATGGATAATAAATTGTTATGTCTAGTAGTATTATAGTTAGAAAATTAAGTGTTTGTGACACTATTATATGCATATAAATATTCGGTAAGATTTATCCAATAATAATTTTCAAAAACATAAAAATTATATTATTGAAATATTATAAATTCAACAAAACTATTATATTTGTTAGATACACATTTATTGATATATTTTTAAAATAAATTTAGATAAATTGACATATCTATTTGTAAAATATTTTAATAAAAGTAAATGAGCTTCTACAAAAAATTATTAAAATAATATAAAATGATAAATATTTTTTAGTATATTTTGTGTTAAAACTCTAGTACTATAATTTTTTTTGATAATTTTATTCAACACACAATGACAAAAAACATAAAAATAATTTATGATTTCATTATAGTGAATGTGGAGAGGGTTTTTTTGAAAATATGTGTGTGCTGAAATGAGATCAATAGGAAGAGATTACGAAAACAAATTATTAAAAAATAGTGGAAATATAAAATCAATGATTTTTTGGTGCCTTATGAGACACATCTCTCTAGATGTAATCTATGATGGGCCCTCACTACCTTGTAAGAATTACCTCATGAGAAATGTATAGTTTGTTCTCTTTATTCTTATCAAATATTTCTAATTCTTATTTTTATTATATCAAGGAAGTGTTATATTTTTTATTGAAAATGTTGATATGATATGATTAAATTAGGTATATAATCTCAATGTTGGGGAAGATAGAATTTATTTAAAATCATATTGTTGAAGGAAAGTTATATATGTTTTGACATGAAATGAGATGATGTATCATCATAAGAGAAAACTTTAATTGAAATGTTATTCTGACATTTATAATTGTATTAATATATCATGAAGAATATGATCTAGGAATTATAGTTGCATTATTGGGATAAAATATACCATCAATCTATTCAGGTATGTTTTTTAGGAATGATATAAGTGAATTATCATTTTTTTGGAATTATCAAAAAAATACATATTGGATTAATTGTGTCCAAAACCCCTACAGAGGCTTCTATGGGATGTGTTTCATCCATTATTTATGAAAAATATTCTTCTAATTCTAGTTAGAATTATATTGATTCATGTATATCCTTCCGATAAATGATGCTCTTGGTTGTAGTAAAATATGTGTTCTATTTGAATTATTGACCCTATTCAATAGAGAATACTTTGTGACATAAGATGTCATGTATTTTGAATGTTTTAATTATTTAAATGTATTATATGATGTAGAAATAATAAATACCGCATTTAAAATTTTTAGAACCAAATTTTTTCCAAATTCACTCAAGGAAACCACCTTAGCGCCCTTCAAGAATATTTTTGTTCGTTCCAAGGTGCCACATTGATGAGCGGGCAAGTAAGGGGTGTTCTTTTTATCATCAATACATACTTGAATATGGGGTTTACAATATAAAAATAGTGTTAACATGGTCATAAAATTTGGTACATATGATGTAACTTGTGAAGAAATACAATATTTTATATAGGAGAATCAATGTGATTCAAACAATAAGGTAATTCATAGTTGGATTTTTTCATCTAGTTCATTATATTTCAATAAGAATTTATAATGTTGGAATCTATGTCATTTGACCATAAAATAATATGGTCAACCACTACATAAGACCTTTTTATGGGTTATTCAATGATTCCTTATGCTAATGGAAATTTATAGGATTTCATATTATAGATAGATGTCCATGTCATAATCATTTTATATGATATGTTTCCCACATCGCAACTACGACTTATGTTATATAATGTGTGTATTTGAATGATCCAACAATAACATTGATCTATAATTTATACAGGATTCTAGGGAATAGTAAAAATATCTATTAATCATGATGATCAATGATTCATGGAGTCAGTATACTCCAATATACAACAACATGGGGAAATGAAAGAGTTAATGTGTAAAATTTTAAGATCTAGTTGACAATATATTCTCACAGAATAGTGTGATAAACTTTTCTATAGTGTGGGATTATGACATTAATTAATCAGCATAATGAAGGTTATCAAACCATAGATTTGTTAAAAATGAGATTTATTGCACTGTTAGATCCAAAATCATGTTATAACAAGGTTGTTTTTGTAAGATGTTATATTCGTGTAGAAACAAAAATTGTAGTTTTTCTTATATATCTCCAAATGTAGAATTCATGTTAAATTTTTTATTACATCCCATTAATAATATCAGAAAATTTTCCCAATCCTTCAATTGTGAGATTGAATAAATTTTTTAGATTTAATGGAAATGATATAACATAAAACTAAATGATAGGTATATCTTGGTGTGATCTCATGGAATTTATAACAATTATAGAATGGATAAAAATGATATTAATTGAGCCTTTCCTCTATATAATATCATCAAATAGTGTGTAAGATACAAAAATTTGTGATTTATTTTTTCTATTCTAATCATTTAATGAATATACAGGATACTATAAAGGTGATATCGAGTTATCAACTTTTTTGAGATATAGATAGTTTTATTATCATGTTTTAATAGTTTGTTGATAGGGTCAATAAAACTCATCCATTGTGTAATCAAATTAAATAATGTGATCTATATTTTTTATCCATTATTTCAAAATCATTCCCAAGCACCTTGGACTATCTATATTAGGGGAACCAAATAAATTTTGATCCAAACTAATTATAAAAATCATTACATCATAAGATAATGTAAGTGAGTTAAAAAGGTTTCCCCACCTGAGGAGAACAATATCAAAATCAAGGGAATCTAGGGTTGACAGATATTATAATCTAATTTACCATTATACCCTCACCATAGTGATTTCAAATTTCAGTAGACCAACCCATTATACTGAGGAGGTGTTTTTCCATTTTTTATATCATTCGATCTATGTTATGTTATCATTTGTACATAATAATAATTATTATTCTAGATATGTTGTTATTTTAAAATAATGGATCTCTCATGCATCATGTTTTGGTAGAGAAACTAATCTGCATATTTTGGGTGATTTTTTTTATTGAGTGTTTTACATACACATCAATTAATAGTTAATATCGGATAAATACATTCACTTTTGTTATTTTTTCCTGATAGATGAATTCATATATTTTTTTATTAGATACATTCTTATGGTGGAAAATTCTGCTTACTGTTTACTCAATTGTAATATATGTTTGTTTATTCATGAAAAGGCATGTGTATCGTGTATCTAATAATTTACACTATAGTTTATTACATGTAATAATATACTTAAATACGATAATATAAAACATATACTATAATAAATAGTTGGGACAGAAAAAAAAATTCAATTAATAAATTTTTAGATATATATAATATATTATACCTTAAATTTGTGATTTGGTTTTCATGTTATATATAGGATTTCATAGAAATAACGCATATACACATTGAGTTAATAATATAATCAAATAAATTAATCCAAATATCCTCAATGGATAAATCAAGAGGAAAATTTAAAGGCTAAAAATATATTATAATTTTTAATTAACAATATATATATATATATTCATTTATTTACATAGAATTTAGTGATACCGATGATTAAAAATATAATAACATATTATTAATTTTCTAAACACACACACACACACAAAATAGTATTATGATCCTAATAGAGGACATATATTACATGAATAATCAGATTAAAATCATATTTGTTCTCAATGATTTATTTACATGATTATAGAGGAATATATGATGTGAATAAATAACAATAAAACATGAAAATATATAAACATAAGATCAATGTAATCAAATTGAATTAGATTAAACAAGGAATCATAAAATGTTATGGTTTACATTATAAAAGGTAATAGTTAATTTTTAAATAAATATAACTTTAATAGAAACTAATTTTAGTGTCTTTATTAGATGAAAACTAATTTTCAAGTGAAATTCCACACTATCCAAAGATGATATTAATGATAAAAATATAATTATATTTGAAACACATGTGTCAGTTACATAATAATAGGGTATAGGGAATAACTTTGAAATATGGGGATATAATCACTAGTAATTTACCATAATATAAATGTTTAAAGGGGAAATAATAAATATATTTTAATTGATTATATTTATTGAAAAAAGATGACATATAAACCATGTAGAATAATGATTAAATTAAAATAAACAATCATATTTTCAAATTTTATTAAATTTTGGAGAAATAGTCATTAAAATCAAATTAATAATGTTAACAAGGAATAAGGTAGGAAGAGTGACACATCCAAATCTTCTTTTAAATTTATTTTTCATTAAGTTAAAACACATTATTTTTTTGGGGGGTTTCTCATGTATTTTTGGGGGAAATGGTCTGATTTCATGATTTGGGCCAAACTGTGAGCACATTTCGTGTTTTAAAAAAAATTGTTTTTTATAACTCCATAATATTTAAAAACTTTACTCCCATTCAACTTCTTAATTGGCATCTCCTAGTATATTAAAACATCCATATCCTTTGTAACTCATAAGAATCTATAATCGTGATAGATTTGGGTTTTTTATTAATGTATTGGTCCATCTTGAAATCCAATTTTCTTCTTTAAATTTTTATTTTTTTAATAGCTAATTCAATTATTAATGTTCTTTAGTGATTCTAGCTCTCAAAAAAATTCCACATACCTAGGTTGCACACCATTCACTTTTCCCTCTATTGGGAGATCATATTAATTTTGAATTAGATAAAAAGGTCCCTACCATCCTTGAATTTTCCAAATTTGAAGAGGTAATTTTTTTATTTCATGACTCCTTTAATTTTTAAACTTGTCCTTCCGATTTAGTTCTAACATGACTTAATAATCCTTATTAAGGCCTCACATAAATTTTTTTATTGTTTTAATATTTATATAAAAGCATATTCGGGATGTTTTATTAAGGATATCCCATGTATATTGGTTTCCTTCCTTCAATCTCCCATTTGTTTCGGGTTTCTTCATTTATCTTAAGTATTCATCCATATTTTCTTAATGTTCCTAATATTATAAAATATAGATTCAATCCTAGGATTTTATCTTCTCTTTGTTGGTAAATCTTGTGGTTTTATGTTTCATTTAACTCCCTTGTGGTGTGGTGGTGGTGCAGGTGAACATTCAGACATGGATTGGTGTTTTGACATTTCTAGTATGTGATTACATGTGTAAGAATTTATTGATGGGTTGTATTACTTGATTTATTTATTTATAATGTTAAAAATATGTTTTGTGTTGTGAGAAAACGTTTATTGGACCATTGGATGAGATGTTAATTTTACACTATCCATTTGTGTAAACATGTGTGCTTGTCTTGTGTATTCTATATTGTACCACATGGGGCTATTTTATGGTTCATTAAATTGTTTTATTAAATGGTTATAGTTCTGAAAATCATGTTATTATGTTATATTGGCATGCATTATTTTAAAAATAGGGTTTTTAGAATTATTTTATGTGTGATATTTGGTTACACTCCATTGAAAACTTTTATGATGCTTTTAAATGGGTTCATGATTTTTGTAAGAGGTGAAACAATGTTGGAAAACTATTTGTGTTGGGGTGTGTTTTTTAAATACTCCATTTTAATGTTAAATTTCTATTATGTGATGTGTAGACTATTTTAATGTTTTTATAAAATTGTATACAGTATTTATTTATGTGTGGAAGAGATGTGAAACAGGTTGGGGGTTGTTTTGGTGTGAGTATGGTTTCAAAATGAATTTGAATGAAAAAAGAAAATTATGATACATGTGTGTGGTATTTTAAGTGTATGTGTGATTTGGAAATGGAATTATATTGTTAAAATGGTATTTCATGGCTGGTGGGACTTTTTTGAGCACAAGAGGGAAAACCCAAGTATCTAGGTTGTTGGGAATGTACTAGTATACTAGTGATCCTGTGTATATTGGTCTTTATTTCACATAGCAATTTTGACATTGAAAACTACAACTAAACTATGAGGATGATGTATATGGTGGATCACTAGGTTTTGGGTATGATCCCTATAAGTGGATCATATTCACGAAAATGGATATTTGTATGGTTACTTTCAACGAGATAATATGTGTCTGGGAAAGACAAAGAGCTACTGCATAGGGGTGTTCTTGTTGCTAGTGATCAGTGGCTATTTTTCACTCAACTTCAGAAAATGGGCTGCATAGATGAAAAAATTTAGTATCTTGTGAATTTTATTTAAAAGGGTTGATTCTATAAAATATCCCACTTGAAAACTGATTTTATTCATAGTTGTTTTTCGTAATGATTTTTTAATTGCATTTTTTTGTTTACAGAACATGCATGATTTATGTCTTATAGTGACTATCACATGGAATCGTTTTGTGGAGGAATCCTACTAGGATTTGTGTCACAGGCTACATATAAAATTTGGTTTAATTATAATTGGTAATGTTTGTTTTATTGTTGGGTAAAGCTATTACATCTGGTGGTCTGAGTTTCTAGCGGTTCTTCATGGTGGGGTACTATTGAGATGGATTGAGAGTGATTCCCCCTTGACATGAGGTGGTACATGGGATCTCTATTTGTTATTTCCTAATTTTTTCTAGTCCTTGGGTTTTGTATAAACCATGTTTCACAATTCTTATTTTTATTATTGTCTTGATTGGGATAAAATTTCTGATTCAGGTTTTTTATTTTATTTGGTTGTGTTATGTTTTTGAAATGTGGTAAATCATTCCCAAAAACTCATATATGATACTCATGAACTTGTGAGACCCCATAGGGATCAAGAACACCATTCGGATCTTCCCACAGAAGAGGTCAGGTGCCGATTTTGAAGGATAACAGATCTGGTTCGTGAAAAAATTGTATCAGAGTAGGTTTTCTCTCTTGGGTCATGTTATAAGGGGAAGTGTTGGGATAATATGGGGATAATATTAACTGGACTTGTTATTATGATTACAAGTATGGTGAATGACCATTGCACCTCATGATGAGATTTATGTCTCTAGGGGATGTTAGATTTTAAATGAGTTATTTTTTAATCATTTTTTGTTGATGATTGGGGGAAATGAAAACAGAGTTGGATTGATGGTCCCAATGAGCTCGCAGGGCATGGAAATCCATGTGGAGCCAGGGATATTTCCCTAGAACAATCACCATGATGTATATGTTATTGGAATGTGGCATCCAACTATATTTTCATGTACCCCATGGACACTAGTGTCCTATCATATTATATTTCATCTTTTTGTTTTGGAATCTTGGAAATTTGATTTTAAAATAAAAAAGTAACTTTTTTAAGAAGCATGAAATTTTTGTGAAATTATTTTTTAATAAAGTGGAATTTTCTTCATTTCGTAACGGGAGGAAATAAATTTTCAGAATTATTTTGAAATGATAAATAGTGTTTTTACTCCACATTTTAAAACATAAATTATGTTAAAGTGGTGTATGAAAATATGTTTAAAATAATGTTTTCTGAACAAATGAATTTTCTTTCAAATGAAACAACATATTTTTGAATTTAAGTGTGGGGGGTGAATATGAATTTTGATTTTTTTAGCTAATGAGAATTTAAATAGTTTTATGAAATTTTGGGACCTTGTTTTGAAATGATAAGAGTTTAGTTCTTGATTAAATGATGAATTATGGAATGGATTATTTCATAAAATTAGAGGTGTTTTGAAATGGGTGTAAATGTTTTTAAATGGAAATGAAAGGCATTATCATGAGTTTTTATTGAATGATAATTGATTTTATAAATTGGTTTTTGTGATAGAAAAATGGTTTTGATTTTATGGTTAGCAGTTTTGTTAAATAGAACACATGGTTAAAATGTTTTGATTTTTAAAAGAGGAATGGTTTTGTTTTTGTTGGTGTTCTAAAGGGTGACCTCATGGATGGGTTTATATGGGAATATAGATGTTTAATGGGACTAATGAATTAGTGTCAGGATGGATATGAGGTGGGTTCTTGGTGTGTCATGTAAACATGCATGTGTGAGGCTCAGGATATACCATTAGTTAATGTGAAACTCACCAACACTGTTTTTTAATAATTATTTTGAAGGAATGTGTTGTGTTTTGATAATGTATAGTTGGTAGGTGTCTATTATGTGTTTTTGCGATTATTATTGTGTGATGATTCTTGTTCATGAACATCATGATTAAAAGATGTTTTGGGTTGGTGTTTCACCGATAAGTTGGAATTAATCATTGGTCAGTGGTATTTTTTGAGAAAAATATCAACAGGCCAATATGGTGGATCCCCTTATGTGTTTGGTTCTGGTTGGTGGTATGTTGTGACTAAATGACAAGATTCGTTGGCTACCTGGGTTTTCTTGTTTTCTAGGGTATTTCCCCATAAAAATTTAATGTTTGAATGACGTGTGGCCTATGTTGAATCTATATTGGATGATCCTCCAATTGATCAACATAAATAATTTCTTCTTGATCATCGATGATTGAGTTTACCACACATATTTTTCAGTTATGTGTATCCCCTTATATATGGGGATTGGTTATGGGAGGATGACATATGCCTTAGTTTATTATGATTCTAGAGTAATTAAATTTGAATGAAGCTCCGGTTTTTCATTTTATAATGATGCCATGAATGGAAATTCGGTCTTCTGTCAGCCTCATTGAAGCAAGAGTTCATGTTTGGCCACCGGTTTGTAAAATCTGGCCAAAAGTGGCTGTTATAGTCACTTGTTGGAATCATTTTCTGTTTGGGACTTGGAATAAGGTCTATGTTCATGCGTTTTTTTAGTCACAATGTTAATGTTTGGTGATGCCTTGAAATTTCATTTTTTTAGTTTCATTGTAAGTGTGAAGGTGGTGCAATCTCATGACATTATCTATTTTTATGTAAGTGTGTCTACTATCATGGAATTCCAAATTATTATGTTCTAGATGATAGTGTTTCTATGTATCCACTCATTATGTTGTTTCCCATATGAAGAAACAAGGGGCGACGTGTGTGCATCCTCTATGACATTTTTTTGGTAAAATGATGGGTTATGGTAAAGTGATTTTGAAGGGTTTCATTTTTCAGTGAGCTCATATGAGATCACGGTGTAATTGTTTGTGCACTAGAAGAAGAAGTTCTAATTGGGGGTCTCTAAAGACTAACTGTGAGGTAGGAGATGATTCAATCATTTGATATCCAGCCATAGGTACCAAAGTGAAACTAGCAAGTAGTCTAGGGAAATACAGGGGTCGTTCAAACCATTGGTCAATGTACTATCATAAGAATGAAAGATGATAATATATTAAACCTCTGGTGTAATCATCCTGTTCCAGTTGTTCCCATTCAGTGGTAGGTCTGGGAGGACCACGTTTCCATGTTATAGCCTGATTTCAAGTTATTCCCTTGGGCTTCCTTTGAATTTCTATTTAAAATGATGAAATTTGGGAAAGGCATAATAATGATCATGATTTGTGCACAGTTAGTAGTAACTTGGCGCCATCCTGGGAAATTGTCTGATAGAAGATAGTAGCTACCACATGGTCTCTGCATAGCCATGTTCCTTGGCCCATTTAATGGTGTGAATCTTCCCCTTTTGACAGAATTTTCTGCATGGTTATCACATGGATTCCCAAATCGTTCGGACTTACCGCGAAGTCGTGCAAACTCTTTAAATATTTGGGGCTTTTTGTGCCGACCAGTGATTGTTAGTTAATGTGTATGGTTCTTATAGTGGGGAAACCCAATATGAGTCTCATCTATGTTCTTTTATAAAATTATGATGAAATTATACACCTTATTCCAAGAGTCCATACAGGCCTCCCTTGTTACTGTTCGGATTCAATCTCGGAAAAATTTGACTTTCCACTTATGGTGGGAAGTCTGTTTTTGCCTCCCCATATCAGTAACATGGGTTTTTCCCCAGCTTTGTTATAGAAATAATTATTCTGATTCGAAGATGTTTAACTAAAAACATCCTCATTTGGTAAAAATTTGGATTGGATTGTGCCCAATGGTTTTATTGATGTAAGACTGCATTGAACTCGTTCATTTTCCTTCAAGGTAAGTTGTTGGGTATTGTTTAGATAGTGGTTTATTTGTTTTGTTTTGGGATATAGATTAAATGTTCTTGATCATTTAAGGAGGTGGTTTATGATTTTTTTTGAGACTATTCCTTCATGTATTGATCAATTGGATATATTATGGAATTTTGGGGTGGAAAAAACATGGCAAATTAGTCAATTTTGGACATTAGTTTGGGTATGATTTTTTTTTTATTTTGACCTTCATGTGGATTTCTATGGGTTTAATGTATTATGGTGGGGAGAATTTTCACAGCCATGACTTCTTTTAAAGTAATTATTTATCTAATTACTATTCAATTTTGGCTGGGGGGGTGGGTTTCCCATGTATATTAGGAGGAAAGGATGTTTTTTCATGATTTGGGCAACCGTGATCCCATTTCATGTTTTAAAAACAAATTTTTTTATTAACACCTTTTCTTCATCATTTTACACCCATTCCACTTCCCAATTGGAATCCTCTAGTACATTGAGATCACCATATCTTTCAAAGTTAATTTCTATTTCATTACTATTCATGATTTGTTTGTGGGGTGTTTCCCATGTGGTTTTGGAGGAAATGGTGTGTTTTTTTTAATTTGGGCAAAATGTGATCCAATTTTTTGTTTTAAAAACAAGATTTTTTAAAACTCCTTCATTTTCATCATTTTACACCCATTCTGCTTCCAAATTGTAATAATCTGGTATATTAAGTGTGTTTTTTTACTTCTCCCATTTTCAAAGGGTTTCATCATTTTTCTTGTGGTTTCATCTATATTTTTTATGTTACTAATTTCAGAAAAGTAGGGATTCGATCTAAGGGTTTGATGTTGGGATAATTGGTCTAATATTATGGTTTTAGGGATTACATAACTCTTATATTGTGCGGCGGTGGTACAAGTGAACTTTTTCAGAAGGATCTTCTGTTTTGACATTTTTGGTTAGTCATTACATGTGTATGAATTTTATGATGAGTTTGATTTCTTGAATTTTTATTTATAACATTAATAATATGTTGTTTTTGGTTCAAAAACTATTTTTGGAAGCTTTTGTTGAGTAGTTAATTTTAATGTAGCATTTTTTTGTAATAATGTGTGTTTGTCTTGTTTATTCAATATTGTACCACATGGGGCTATATTATGGTTCATGAAATGGTTTAATACATAAGATATAGGGATGAAAATGCATTTATTATTCTATATTGGAATTCATTTGGATTCAAAATAGGGTTATATAAGGATTTTAGGTGAAAAAATTTGTTGCACTCCTTGTAATTGTTTTATAAATTATTTAAATGGTTTCATGATTTATGTAAGAGGTGTAACTATGTAGGTAACTGTTTTGGTAAGAGTGTACATTTGAAATGGCCCATTTAAATGTGACGGGGATTTTATTTTCTCGATACTATCATGTAAATGTTTTATAAATTTTTTAAATAATTTATTAAAGTGGGAATGAGATGTGAAACACATTGTGTGCTATTTTTGTGTAAGTAACGTTTCAAAATGTTTTTGATTGCGAAAAGAAATTATGTGACATGTGTGTGGGGTGTTAGGTGTGTGTGTGATTTGGAAATACTATTTGAATTTGAAAATCAAATTTCATTTCTTGTAAAATTGGTTTATTCAAAAGAGGGAAAACACATGTATCTTGGTTGGTGGACGTGTACTAGTATGCTAGTGATCCCGTGGGGATTGACCCCCATTTCACATAGCATGTTTGATGATGAAAAAATAAATAAACTATGATGATGATGATATTGGAGGACCTATATGTTCTGGATATGATCTCTAATAGTTGATCGTGTTCACAAGAAAGGATATCTGTATAGTTACATTCACCGATATACGATGTACCTAGTACCCACAAAGAGCTAGATCCTTGGGGTGTTCCCGTTTCTAGTGCTCATTGGAAATTTTACACAAATTTTCAATAAAAAGTGTTCTTCGATTGAAAAATTCAGTAGCTTTTCAAATTTATTTAAATTGGTTTAATCATAAAAATATCCCACTTGAAAACTGATTTTATTTAATGTTTCATTTCATAATGACTTTTTTAGCATTTTTTTACAAAACATGTAATATATTTTCCTTATAAGGATTCTCACATGGAATATGTTTCTGGTGGAATCCTACTAGGATCTGGATCAAACCCTACATACACCCTAGGGTGTTAGTAGACTTGGTAATGTTTGTTCCAGGTTTGGTTAAAGCTCTTAGAACCTACGATTTGTGCTTTTATCGGTCCTTCATGGTGTGGTATTGTGGAGATGACTTAACGATGATTCCCCATTTCCTTGTGGTGGTTCTTAGGCTATCCATTTTGGATTTCTTCTTTTGTTGTAGTATTTGGTATTTTTTTAATCCTTGTTTCCCAATTCATATTTTTATTAAAGGCTTGTTTTGGGTAAAATTTCAGATTCCTACTATTTATTTTATTTGGTTGTCTTAGTATTCGGAACTTGTTTAAATCACTCTGAAACACTAAAATATGACACTCGGTAACTTTTGAAAACCCATGGGGCTTGGTAATGTCCTTTGGGTCGTGGAACGAACCGGGTCAGGGATAGATGTGAAGGATACCATATTTTGTATGTGATAAAGAGGGATAAACCATGGGAGGGATCCATAAATGGTTACTAAAGAAAAATTGTGGAATTATTAAATTAAAAAGATATATATTTTTAATAAAAATTATAATAATAACATATTTTGAAAAAAAAATCCTTTTATATTTATGGTATATGGTGTTGGGACACTAGAAAACTATTATTTATTTAACATCTATTATAGAACAATTAAGTGACCATTATTGGACCTTCACTCTATATAGTCACGTACCTTATAATATACAACTAGTTTTTAGAAGACAATACTTTCTAAAAACCTACTTTGTCATCTCCAAATAGTATTTGGTATTTCCCAACTAATCATTAACACCAAAAATATAAATTTAATTAAAAATTAACTAATACAACAAATATCATAAAAATTAAAATGAAAGGGACCATTAAACCATTAAAAACCCATATCGTATTATTATTTTCATTCATATTTAATTATTATCATTATTTTAAAATCAGTTTTTTCATAAGATATATAAAAAATTATTAAAAATTTAACACATAGGAAAATATTATAGTTTCTAAATATATTACATAAATTATAAAATTCTAGAAAAAAATAAATAAAATAGTTTTTTCCAAAAACATTATCCTCTTGGTAAAAGGTTATAGAACCCTCGTTTTGGATGGAATAGTGTGATCACAAATTATGAAAATAATGTTTGATCTACTAAATGTAAAAATGTAAATATATGTTATTGATGAATTAAAATTATAACAAGGATCACATGTTACTTCTTATGTAAATTATCAAATGATATTCATAAAATGTGTTAAAAATAAAATAATTTACAATAATATGGGAAATATATATTTATAAGACATTATTGACCATATTGTTATGATATATAATGAAAGTAATATAGAAAATATCATTAGTGTAATATAAAATGTTTCTAAGTTAATATTTTATTTTTAGATAATGATTAGAAAAAAATATAAAACTATATATATGTGATTGAATGTATGAAATATTACATATGACTGGATTTTTATTTTCGAAGGAGGTGTAAGTTGTTTTTTTTTCAGATAAATCATATTATTTAATATTTAAATTTATTTTTTAATATATAAATATGATAGATAATATGTGTTTAAAAATAACTTTAATGCGATTAGTGGATATATAATATTAATTTAAATATATAAAATATATTGTACGATTGATATGAAAATGGATATGACTAAATAGAATACTTAAAAATTAGTTTACCATTTTATTAATATTGATTACACTCATTTAAATGTAAACATAACCTATAAAAATTTGAATCAAATATAGGTAAAATTTCATTAGTTGATTTCAAAAATAATTAATATATATATTGACTAATTTGAAAATAAATTAATGTATAAAAATTAATAGATAATTAATACTATCATGGAAACAGTATTATAGGAATTTAAATTCAAATATTTTAAAAATATTTTCATCCTACTATGAAACATTTACAAGCATAAATTCCACTAAAATATAATTTGTTATTTATGGGATAGAAAATCATGTGGTTTTCAAAATTGAAAAATAATACTATAAATTTTATCTTATGAAGAATTGAAAATTTATAAAGTTGAATAATAGAATAAAAAATGTGATGATTTGTGAAACGATTTATCGGAATTATATACATTGAATATAGCCTTTTTATTATTTGAAAATTCTACAATTACATCTTATTTTAATGAATGAGGGATTCATGTAACTATATTGTTGAAAAATATACCATTGAGTTGATTATATGTCTGAGGATTATAAATTATTTTTTTGGTTTCTAATTATATTATTCATTTGTTTTTGTTTCCCCGTTATAAATAACAGTGATCCAAAATATAGTGAAGAGTATTATTGTTCGTAAATAGATAACTAGTTCCAGATGAATCTATCATTCATGATATTAAATTTATAACATCTATGTATCTTTCTATTTTAGATTTTAAAAACCAAAACTAGGTTTACATTAGTTATATTTTCCAAGAAACATATAAAAGTATTGTTTTCAATCTGGGGTTCTTTAATTTCATCAAAATGAAGTGTCTGGTGTAAATAATTACTATATTCATAGGTTAATTTTATAATGAAATTATAAAATGTATAATTTTTATTTCACTACCATCCTCCTTATTAGTGTTACCTGATATCATTTGAAGGTATTATTAGGAAATAATAAAGAGATATAAATTTTAATATAACGAACCATTATGGATTGATATGGAAAATTAAAACACATTAACAAATAGTGGAATTCAAATTTTCATTGAATGAACTAAAATGTATATATGAATTGGATGGTACCCTATATTTTATCACTTTTATAATAGGTTTTTGACATTGATTCTATTTTTAATACATTTTGAGAATGTATTTGATATAATAAATTTTGATGAAAATAAAATTGGGAATGTGGGGATGTCTAGGAATATTATGTTGGTATATTTATTCATTATGGTTTTCAAATTGTTGATAAGATTCAAGTACCTATAATTAAATATTTGATAATTTTATAGATAATTTAAATTTGGATATAAATGATTTCCAATTTTTCAAATTTTGAAATTAAAATTTGAACAAGTTAATATGGAAATTAACAATAATATTGATGATTTTATAAATATTATTAAAATCAGGACTACTATTATATGGTTCTGAGATATATTTTGGGATTAACTAAATATAAAAAATCTAATTAAAATATTTCTTCAAATATATTTTACAAAAAAAATCATTTAAATATATATATTTGAGTGTTTATCTATATTTTTATTATTTAATATCATTTATAATATTATAAAAAAAACTAGTTTTTCAAAATAAGTTCAAAGAGGACAAGAAAGTTTCATTGAAAAACATAAGAAACAACAAAATAATTTATAATATGGAAGTGATGTCATTAAGAGAAAAATATTATGATGACACTTATGATTAATATATTAAATTCAGGTCTCTTTATTTAAAAAATAACAAAAAATATAATAAATATTAAAAAAATATTCATTCCTTGAGATGTTAAAACTATGGGACAAAATTTATTTTTCCAATATAATTAGAAATAAAAACATCATTTTATTTATTCACAAATAGAAATGAAATGTTATTCCAATTAAAATATTTGATATAAATTCAATCAAAAAAATGGAAATAAAAAAATTCAAAAAATAAATGGTTTCATGAATAGAATGGCCAAATTTATATAGAATGAAAGAATAAATACACCATACACAGATTAATAAATATAATAATATATTATTTCATCTTTTATATAAATCATTTTTAGAACATGAAAACAAATCCACAAGAATTGATGAAGAAGAGGATGAATATGTACTAAGGCTATCTTAAAAATTCATCATACTCAGTAATTAATAATTATTCAAGGATTAAAAGGGAGATAAAATTATAGTGTAAATATATTTTAATACAAAATAAATGTTATGTTGCAATGAAAAAAAAATATGTTCAGACAGTCAATAAAAAAATAATTTAAAAACTATAGAGAAGAAATTACTAAAAATTACTCTGATGATAAATATGAAAATAGAGATAAATGAATGTTTTTTCATCATTTATAGATGTTTGAAATAGCTTTTAGAAGTTGATTGATGACCACATTAAGGTATTAATTATGTGATTAATTATAACAATCTTTAATGGATGTTTGTCTAATGAATAATGAAAAATATTATTTTTAAAATTCTAACATATATATAATATATTTTATATAATATTACTTGTTTCAAAATAAATTTTGGATATGTATATATAAGATGAAAAAATTAGTAAATTTACTTGATTATATTAAATATTGTTGACTGTTTTAAAAAAATGAATACAACAAAAAATCATAGGAAATATGATACTCAAATGTTAAATAGATATTATGTGGATTATATTAAGAATAAATATATATAAGTTAAAAATAATTTATTTTCATATTTTTTTTATTCTATTTCACAACATAAATGAATTATAAAATGGGTGAATATGTCACTATCATTAATGAAAGAAATTATATAATTATCATGGATTCACTCAACAAATATGAAGAATCGATTGTTATAAGTAATTTATAATGGAGGGGAAATTAGAATTTTGTACGTAAAATAGGCTAGAATATATTGAATATATTATTGGAAGATATAAATATTTTTTTTATTACTGTTTTGAATGTAATAAAAAACATTAATTTATTTTTTATAGGTGGAGTTTAGAATTACCAATCGAGGAGAAATTTTAAGAAGGTTATTTTGAATGAATTTACATTATTAGATGGATAGAAATAAATATAATTGATTATTAAAAGGGGTTGTTTATCTCAGTATAATTGAGATATAATTATATTAATGTGTATTTAAATTCATGTCATTTTCAAAGAATCATCTATAAATGATAAATTATTATAAAACATATTTTCATGTTGATATGAAATCTAAAAAATCAGAGAAGTTCTTTTTTAATGGGGTAATTATGGCCATATTTGTTATCAATATTTCCAATAATTAATAATGTAAGAATTTATTTTAAAAAAAACAAAAATATTAATAATGAAATTGGAAGTCTAAGATAAAAGCCATATATATTATTCTTAGAAGACAATATATTGAAATTATACTTATTGAAACACTATATAATGACTTAAATTCAACAAATGATTAATTAAAATAATGTATTGTAAATCCAAATTCATTTTTTAGTGAAATGAAATTAATAAATTATTTCTGGTTTATTTTTAAAATTTATATCATAGAACGTCCATCATCTAGTAATTTTATTCCAAACACATAAAATACCCTTTTTATGGAAATGTAAAATAGTTTATATAAATATATTTTTATAACAACCCATAGTTAAATGTAAACACCCTAATTATTTCAATGTCTAGGAATAAATCAATATATTTATTGAAATAATTATTCCCCATTTCCACTATAAAAAAACATTGGTAATACATGAATATGTGTAGAAGGTATAGAATAATATGATGAGTGAAAAAACCAAATGCATATGAATATAGAAGACAGATGTTCACAAAAAATAATCCTTATTTATTACATATCCGGGATCAAATGAACTACCCAATTATACTAGACAGGATAATGGTCATGACTAGAATGAATCCCCAACTATATAAGAATTTAATTGTGTCTTACAATGTCGGTCCAAAATGAGATTCTAATATGCAATGTTGAACAAATTTTATATGAAAAATTCTTCAAATATATATATTTCATTCATATTCACATAATCCATATATATATTTCCATTAGTATTCATACCATAAAAATATTCAATCATGTTGAGTCAAGTCACTATTATTTATCATTTCAAATATATATTCTATAATGAAAAATATGAAATAATCACTTTTAACATTGCTGAAGATATATAATTCTTGTTGTTCAATTTTTTTGGCGTTTCATAGAGTTTTAGTATTCCACATTTTTTATAACATCGACAAGGTGATGGGTTAAATTATTTAACACCTGTAGAAAAAATATGTTCCAAGAATATATAAAAACATGAACTTCATGTGTTTTCCATGACATGACATCAAAACATCATGAATAGTAATGAAACCTATCCCCATAGAGACAATCATCTCCCCCATCCTCATACCACAACAAAATAATGTTATTTATAAAATTGGAAACCCAATAATGTTGTCAGAATGAAACTATGAATAGTATGTTTCTATATATAATGCAGCCACTTTACAAATATAATGAGAATAATATATCATGGAATAATTGTTTTATACAATATTGACTTCTTATAAAACATTAAGTAATCCAAAAATAAAAAATATAAATTATAGGAATATCTGGATCCCTTTAGTTTAATCAAACATGATTAAATACATTAATATCATGTAATTATATGTTAAATCACACATGATATTAACAATTTTAGTATTCTGACATGGAATTTATTTCACTTGGTCTCTCCCCGTGTAGTGATGTCATTAAAAATAATACCATGTATGGTTATATTTACATTAAAACATTCTTTATTTTATTTAAACAATGATGTTGATTTATTCATATATGAATTAGTATTAGTCTGATGTGTTTTCTGCAATTCAAAATAAATACCTTATGTTTTATAGATTTTACCAACTATAAATACATAGAATATCCTTCTCCATATAGTACTAGATATTCTACCCTTCATTATTTTAATAATGGTCTTTATTCCCATCATTTTTATAGATATTGGATTCCTTTCATATTAAAATGTATTCTTATAAAAAAATCAATAAGTTTCATTTCCCAAAAAATTTATATAAAACCAATAAATATTACATATAATATATATATTATAAGATAAAATAATTTTCATTAAAAATGTTAATTATATATGAAAATATAATTAAAAAATTCCCATATACAAAAACGGATTCTAATATTTCATAAA
The DNA here is from genome assembly GCA_963277665.1 of Viscum album. Classification (NCBI taxonomy): domain Eukaryota; kingdom Viridiplantae; phylum Streptophyta; class Magnoliopsida; order Santalales; family Viscaceae; genus Viscum; species Viscum album. The sequence goes on from OY728138.1 coordinate 553,340,956, forward strand.
ATATTCCAACCCACCAATACAAAGGAAACCATTATACAATAGAATAAAAATTAAAGTCGTTAAAATCATAAAAATATTAATAATTCATGTATTCTCAAGAATCTTATTACATATATCTCATTAAATCTATAATTTTTAAGAAAAGAAAATAAACATGGTTTTTTTCCAACACAAGGAAATATAATTTTCATAACATTCGTTGTTATCTTCCATATTGTTATCAGAATTAATGAAACATATGACATATTTTCCAAGTGGGAGATATCAATATGGTATATTTTTTTCAAATTACAATAAAAATTGAAAATATTAATTGAATTTAATAAAATTGTAATCATAATTTAAAAACAATGTTCATGAAAATTCATGCATAGGTTAAATTGAATCTGACTGTCAAAAAAACTATTTCTGATCTAGTGAAATATAAATGAAAAATGAACAATTTTCACTACACAATCCCACATTTATCAATATAGTTTAAATGTTAGGGAAAATAACAAGACCCATATTCTTTTCTATAATATTTCATTCTATTTCATAGACCAATGGGTAGAGAATAGTGTTGAGGGTAATAAATTATGAAAACGGGACACATTTCACACAATATTCCAAGGAATGATATTACTATACCAAAAAATAATCCATATTATAATGGATGAATCTATAATATCCTGATACATGATATATCATCCAACGATTAATAAATATGAATATAAAATAGTGAATCTCAACCAAATATGTAACCATGAACTCCAAAAAAAACAGAAAACACTCTGTCTAGTATTAACCAACAAATATAATAAAAATATTCTAGTAGATTAAAAAAATGGTTTATATATCTAGGGTTTATCATTTAAGTAAATTCTATAAGATCCTATTTGGGACAACCTATTACAGTATAGACAAATAATCATATTTCCATAGTGAATAATTATATAAATTAAATCATCACATAATAAGGAAGAAAATATCCTCATCCTCAATAAGGGGATCTCACCAAGAAACAAATTAAAAATTTAAATATATATTCATAAGAATAAAAATATATAAGCCCACAATTGGACCATGTTACCATTAATTTCAAATCCATTAACCCCAATGTATCATTTCATGGTTCCCATATCTCATCCAAAAACGTCCTATCATATGTGTATGACCTCAAACCTACCACCATAGTCCCACATCAGTCACATCATATTTTCTAGTTATTAGACATTAAATCCATGAAAATATAACTTCTTACAACCCCTTGAATTTATCACATTACATAATATTCGTATCTTCTAACAATGTACTATGTCTAAATGTAATCATATGCTTCATACCTTATAGAATATCCAATGGAATCAAAAAACACCAATGAATAAACCCATAATAAAATCAACTATATCAGTAGGAATATAATTAAGTGTTATATCCTAATGCTTCCACATCCCATACTCATATATATGAGAAAAAAAGATACATCAATATCTTCAAGAGTATATACAAATTACTAAAATTCACTAAATCCCAATTAGTTCTAGATACATAGTCAAAATAAAAGAGAGTATTGTATGGATAATATTTATCCATATATTTCCTCAACAACATTGATTTTTGGAATCACCAGAAAAATAAGAAAACTATGGGAATCAATGGCCCTAAATGACATGGGAAGTGGAGCACATTAAATATCATATAGTAATTATATAACTGTATCAAAACAATACTTTTGGAAAATATTTACCTAGGAATCAATATATACCTATTATCACATAAGGCACTCTGAAAATCATCACAATGACTAAAGCATAGTATCTCATGAAATAAAATCACCAAACAATCCTTATCATATTCACTAAATTATGTTTCCAGTATTTTATAATTTATTATTTTTAATATGGTTGGGGAAACACTTCATTATTAAAAAATATATATGAATAAAAATAGGGTTTTAGACAATTAAAACAACCCTCATTATTAAAATAGTCAATGTTCAAATTTTTCTCTAATATAAGAAAAAATAATATTTTAGTCATCTTGGATATTATTCCAATCATATCTTCTATTCATGAACCATGTCTATGAGCTCTGTGGTGATTTAATTTCCCTCACATTTTAACTTCTTGCAAGAGAGAATTTGTAACACTTTACACCATGATAGAATTATTATAATCAGATTGAATCCCCACCAAAGAAGATGTTTCATTAAAAAACATATCTTTGACACCATTAAATGTTTGATTATGAACCACATTTTTCAAAATTCTCACATTTTTTTCTTCATCAACCCCTTTCCCAAGCAATGTGGATCAGTATTGCAGTATCAGAGAGAGAACCATCACTTATTCACACTTACATAAACATTGAAATTCACTGCATACTTTTTTTTGTAGTGGAATCTGTAGTTTTTTATGGGAACATATTTTCCAAAATATTGGTGTGGATGTTTAATGGGGGATCCATGTGAAAAGGAAGTTCAATATTAACAAATTCCCCAATCTTTGATGATTATTATGGGGAATCATATACTAGAACAGAATATCATTTTTTAAATTTTCTAAAAGAATCCAACAAAAATAAAAACTTATTTATAAAAACAAGTGATTAAAACCTTTTTTCATTATGGACCAACAATAAATTATGCATCCCTACTATTTTTTTGATTAACTAGTGAGTCATTACATTTGGTATGATCTAATATAAGAATATAAAAACTATAATTAGGAGGGTAATATTAAAATTCATGGGGGATTGTACATTTAGGAAAACCTATCATCATAGACATATACACATCAATGTTTTTCGTACCATTTATATACATTGATGAAATCATAAACACCTAAATGATCTACTAATCATTAACTCCATTCTTTAATGGTTCATTATCTGAACTTGTCTCCCCTTATTCAATAATTTCGATCCCTGATGTGGAGTTATTCTTACCATTGTAAAAAATATATTATAAAGGAAGAGGCTTTCTAATATTCCAAAAATAGGAATCGTGTTCAACAACACCTTCCAGAGAATCATATATATTCATTACTGGTGTAGAAACCCCAATATGATCCGTAGTCTGATGAAATATACTAGCCATTTGATCATTTTTATTATCCATCATAATAAGAGAAGATTTTAAATATATTATACATTATTCCTTCTATATTTAAAATCACCATCACTACCTAGTCCTACAATGAAAACATAGTTTCATCTGTATCTCCTGAGTCCGAACTAAACCGGCCATGCAGTGTAATTGTTGAGGAACTTGACTACAATGATTATGGACCATTCATAGCTGGGTTCTCATATCCAATATAATAATTCTCATGTTTTTCTCTTCTATAAAATGAATCCTAATTATATATCATTGACCATATTGAGAAAACTATGGACCACACACAATAATTTATATAATATATAATTTGTTGCAGCATGATAAATATTAATGAAGCCTTCAATTTCAATATTTTTTATTAAACCGATATTCTCGGTGGATAATATTTTAATATTTAATTAATGAAATAAATCATCCAGAGTATTATCCCTAGATATTTGTACAAGGTTTATTTTTTCCAATACATAATAATCAGGAATATATTCATATAAAAAATATTAAAAAATATAATTTGGATGTTAAAGAATCCAATTAAAACCAATAAAATTATCCAAAATTAGAGAAAAAATATTTCTATTACCCGAGGGATAGAAACTAAAATTACACATTAAAATCCTATGAATACTTGTCTTTAGAGATACCAAGAAAAATACTTATTCCATTTACATTAATATAGAACATTGAATGAAAAATTGAAAGAAACCACACGCCACTGGAATACATTTCTAATATTAAAACCCCAAACCGAGGAAATATAAATATTAGATCAACCATCCTCCATGGATTCATAAACATATAATGCATAAATAAACTTTTGATGTAGTGATGACCCATATCACACCTCTATGATAATTCATTAATTATTTCAATCACTAGAGTATTATAAAATATTATAAAAATATGACATCAATCAGAATAATTTAAAAAATAGAAAAATAATTTATTAATGGACTTTAATGATTTACCTATATCCACATTTATTGATATTGAAATTTTAAATGAAATTTCTATTAAGGAATACCACACTAGAATATCAAACAAGAAAGGAAGAACAATAACTTTTGAGAATATCTCCAACAAATGTTTCTGATATGTGTGTTTTTCATTCTCCTTGAACCCTTGCGGACAATCAATTGATCTAGCCACAATAAGAGGGACACCCTATAGAATAAAAATTGAAACAGAACTAGGTTGGAAGACCTATATGCATTGGAAAACCCTAGAAACATTATTAATATCCATAAACTAGCTCCTCGGTCCTCATACTCCACAACTCCCCATTTTTCAATAATTTATAATCCCATCATATATTCCAAACAATTAAAACATAATCAAATAAATCTACATGGATTTATTTATAACATAATTAAAATTATATATTTAAATACGATTCTGTTATTATTTTGATAACAATATCTTGGAGTTCCATTATCATTCTATTTCAATTATCACCACCAAATCATATGGCTCTAGTAATAAGTTATTTTCACTTCAATAACTTTTGTATTTTATATCTCGTAAAAAACAATCTCATGGGGAGAAATAAAAAATTAGAACCAGGAATTGAAAAATGAAATAATATATGTATTATTAATTATCAACCCCACAGTGTAAATGATAAGTCCAAATATTCAACCCATAACATCCCTCTTGAAATCAATCTATTCACATAAAAGGTTTTAGGAGATTCATGATCTGAATCTACCCCCACAAATGTTTATGCCATCCTGAGTAATCCAATCACTACCACAACTGAAGAAATTTATCCCATTATATATTGAACAAATATTTATACTAGGGTTCATAAGGAATCATAGTGATGGATATAACATAAAATATATTGAAGAATGTGTAATTCAACACTAGAATTTAAATGGGAGAGTATGGACATATTCAATATGAACACAAGTAAAATACCATCTATGATATGATTTAAATTTTCATTGATGTTAAATTGTTTCTAGAATTGTTACATTCAATTTAATTTCCTTTGTTTCGTGTTTATTATTAACAAATTATGAAGGAAAAATCAAAAAATGCATCGATAAAAATTAATTTCTAGAAATTTAATTATTTCAAAAGCAAGACATCAATAAATTAAAAGTACGGTTATGATGCAGCTATTGATTTATTTATTAAACTATAAATATTCAATAATTAAAAAAATAAATTACATTATTAATTGTAACCTACATTCATTTATTACTATATTCATAATGAAATTTGTACAAGAATAAATATATTTAACCAGTTATAATGTCACATGAATTATTCGAACAATATTCTCATAATATCACTCCTAGCCTTTGGAATCAATGTTAATATGATTATATTGTTATTGTTAATGAACCAAAAATACATTTTTAAACACCTAATATGTTCATATAAATATAATTTTAGTATAATATTCTACATTATGAACATGAAGTATTTATCTATAATGAAAATTCAATAATTAATAATACATTTATTCGACAAGAAATGTATCCTAAAATATCATTTAAATATAAATAATTAGTTTAATTATAATATAAAAAATGTAAGTTGAAGGAAATATTAGTTCAAATGAAATATATAATACAATTAATAACATCAATGCAAATGTTAAATAAGTATACAAATTTAATTTCCCTTCCCTATTCTATAGTACCATTATTATTTTTATCAACATAATTTTTGGTTTCTACTAATTACTAATTAGAAACAAAATTAATTCACCTTATACGTTTTCTCATAATGAAGGTGAACCATAAAAATACCCTAAGTATAAATTATTATTGATTAAAAAATATACCCTAGGAAAATGATTTAAATAATAGACGATGTAATTCATAGAACACTACAAATATTCATTAATCATATATTACATCATTAATACCAATTTATGTAAATAAATTTTTTTTAAACATTAAAAAACAAGAGAGACTCTACTAGTTGATCACAATCAATATAAAAAAAGGGGAGAAGTAGGGAGAGAATCACTCAAATGAATAATTGGGAGACTAGTTTTAGGTATCAGAACTACCCACAAAATGTATCTTCAACCATCATCAACACAACAAGATAAAAAAGCGTGGGGTTTGAAACTATATGTTTCCTCTAATTAATACTATATGATGGATCAAAATCAGTTGGAATATATAATTCAATATAAAACTAATACATTAGTCCATGAATTGATATATTAATTTTATAATATTTAATTCATAATTTTTCAAAAAATATATTTCTCAATTAATAATTATTTTTTGAATTATTACATTATTATTCCATGTGTTATGAATATTTTCACGTTATTTTTAACTCAAAAACATTATATTTACCCAAAAATAGGGTTATAGTTTGTGTTCCGAAAGATGGATAGAAGACTTCAACTTAAAATTTACTAATATATCTGATAAATGAACGATGTAGGTTTAAATAATTTGAAAATAGATATTAGTAAAAGAAAATATCAAAAAATATTCATTTATATATAACACTTATGTGAGATCCATTTTATATACATTACATTATGTAGTGATGAAAATATAAACATAGATTTAAAAATATCCAATTTGAGATGATAAAACCATAGACTATGATATATGTGATGACCCATTTGAAAATGTGTCCTAGATAGGAGGAACATTAGGATAAATAATTAAATGGCCTATAAAATCTATTAGAAGTTTAACTACCCTTAAACAACATGATATGCACCCTCAAATAGAGTATAAAAAATTAGATTGTGCAATGGAAGGAATTATTACCATTTTTAGTTGAAAACATACAAATAAATAGGTACGATGTCATGCATAATGATTAAGATATGCATGAAAAAATAATTTGAATTTTTAAATTTATTAATTAATTTAAAAATTTATTTTATCTTCATAAAATTAACACATATAAAATATTATACAATAACATATACAATGAAATGGGGTGGTGTGATTCGACATTAAAAAATATAATTTTGAAAAAAATGATATAAATTTTTAAAAAAACATTATCAAATGTAAAATATCAAACTTACATCTAAAATAACAAATTATATTAATTTATTTTCATAAATTTAGAATTACTAAAGAAATTAAAAAATCAATTTAAAATAGTAATTTGTTGTTTCATAATATGTTTATATAATAGAAAATATTAGTTCTACATTTTGGAAAACTATTTCATCCAAATCGATATATTTTTGAATGTTTACCTTACTCACCTAATTCAAAAGAAATATAAATGATTTTATTCTATAGAATATGTTTAATTCCGTGATATAAATTAAAAATTAGTCATTCCCTAGTGAATCAAAAATAGTTATTGTTTAAAAAACCATAATATATTATAACACATAAAGAACTCATAAAATCGTGAATGCAAACATCATACTAATTAAATAATTTTCATAAACATATTATAAAAAATATAAAAACCTGACAGTATAAATGAACATTTCATGCATAGAAAATACATCATGCCACAATATTCACAAATGAACTCGAAAATATTATTCCTTAAAATTAACCATACAAATTAGACAATGAATTAGTGACTATGAATACTATTTACCACATTACTAAAATATGTATAATGGATTTATGTTATTTATTTTAGAATAATAAATATTATAAAAATATTTTTTAAAATTTTTTTATACCTTGAAATTGTAATTTCATCCTAAATAATGTTATTATTCATTATGTCCCTAAGAATATCAACTAATTTATTGAATATTTATAGATTTTTTAAAAAAAATAAGTAATTATTTTTTAAATAAAAATATAAATAAATAATATTTGGTGATGTTTTGGGAAATTTTTTAAAATATTCACATTACATAGAACAATGATAAAATGAATCATTAATTTTGAAGTTGAATTTTTTTAAAAAATTTCAATGTTCCATTTTGTATTAAAATGTTTTGAGAGTGAAAATAGATAATAAATATATATATAATAATATAATTTGGATCATCCAAATTGGTTTCATACTAACCATAAAAAAACATTTTCACAATATGATAAGGTAAAAATTACCTCAACTCATGCATTTATCATATTATATGAGTGAGTCATGGGGATGTACATCCATGTTTGACTTTTTTGACTTATTACCATATTTCAATTATTTCAAACGTTACAATTTTAAATTTTATGATAATATTAATAATGTAAAATTATTCCATCAAATATCTATTATATTTTTTTATTTGGATTAAACAAATTTTTTTTGGTATATATGGTAATTTTAAAGATATATTATTTGTCTATCATGTTAATTGATTTGTAACTTTTAGTGAAGAATTAATTAAACTAATTACAAAATCAATATTGAGACAGTATATATTTAAAATAAATTCAGTACAAATAAATGAATATAAAGAAATAAAATTAATATACCTTCTCTAGAATATTTTGATAGAAAATTTTATATATGCATTTATCATTCTATGTATTTGTGAAGGGGTTATATTATAATCCCTTCCCTTTAATGTTTTATTAATTTGAAATTAAATAAATATTGTGAAAAATGACATCAAGGGTATTTAATGAAAAAAATATACTATTTAATTATTATAAACAATAAAAAACAGAATAAATGAAATTGATATCATACATGGTCTAAAACTCATCTCGTGGAAATTTATGGGACAATTTTATCTTTAATATAACATATGTATCCATTTATTTTTATAAATACTAATATTACATTAGTTGACTGAATGAACATTAACTTATTTATTATACATGTACATATAAGGGATAAGTAAAAAAACAAGTTTCAAGAACTAGTGGAAATAAAAATGGAATTAAAAAAACTTATTTATACGAGAATCGATATCCCAACAAAATTTCTATGAGAGAGTTTTTTACATGATTATCTAGATCGTCTATTAAAAGTTCTTCAATATGATATACTATTTTTTCAAATTATTTCCATGTACTCACTTTGATTGATCTTCCCATAATTGAATTCCATTATAAATATAATATCATAATCTCCAATTCTCGTACTATGATCACAGTTGGTATTCACCCTTAATAGCCTTCCTATAATCATGTGAGATTATTATTTAGGAGTATTATTTTATAGAATAAATTAAACCATTTCTTTATCTGAGTACAAAAATAGATCCGGAGAAGGTTTAAGAGCTGTACATCGCTTCTACTATCAGGACCCATCCATGGGGCCCGTGTCATGACTACCCCAAACCCGCCTTCCATAGGCCAGGGGCTGGCGACTAGCACCAAAGACGTAAATCTTGATAACATGGTAAGGGATTGCCTTTATTAAAGTAAATAAACACAACAGAGTACACAACAGAAGAAAGAACTAGGTAATACTTAATACAAAAGTAAATGCTGAAATGAAAGGGGCCGGAAATACAAGCCCAATAATAAGTACAGTACAACTGAAAAGCTAGTACAACTGCAGAAAAATAAAACACCATCCATCGAATCGTCGTCTGGGAATCCCACATGAGGGATGGGTATAGATGGCCTCCTCAGCACCTCGGGTCTATCCGTCTACTCTGTGTACGTCTTGCCAAGTGTTCCACCTCCAGGTACCGTCCAGCTCTACAAGACTCTCTGTCTGTCATCTGTATCCAACACAACTTCGTGCAGGAATATCCCATGTAGGGGTGAGTATAATATACCTAGTAAGGTCCCTGAGACCCCCGGAGGTCTCCCATAATCCTCAAATGATATACCACAAAATAAATATTAAATCACGATGTATGAACCAACCCTACTTAAGTATATGACCATACATATACTTAAGTCATCAATACCAGTTTGGATTCAACTCTCGAGCCCAATCACAACCCAGTACACACAGGAAAGAAGTCAATCACATCGATGATAATGATTGAAAGTCAAGACTCAACTCACACAAGTATACATGTTTCATATAGCGATAGTGATGATCAGATGTAGTCACTGATTCATCTAAGCTATTAGACCCACATAGGATACTAGAGCACCTAAGCTATCAGACCCACGTAGGATACTAGACCAACTACTCTGTTGGGCCCTCTTGAGATACTAGTACAGAAGTCAAACTGTCAGATCTATTTAGGATACAAGTATAGTAGTCATCACTGTCGATCCCATGGAGGATTCCAGTATAGTTGTCGTCGTCGTCAAACCCACAGATGATTCCAGTACGGTATTCGTCATCATCGAACCCATGGAAGATTTTAGTATGATAGTCGTCATCATCAAACCCACAGAGGAATCCAGTAAGGTAGTCATCGCAGTAGCAACCAGCTCTAGGTTCCTGCACACAGCACGCTCGATTCTGGGAGGGTCCGCTTCTCAAGCCCATGGGTTGATACATAAACTCTCACAATGTTCAGAGTTGATGTATCTCAGAGTTCCATGTCATCAAATTGAACCCAATGAGACAGACGGTGGGTCAATCAGACTCCCGGTCTGAGAGATATTGGCGTCTCCGTTCTAGGGGCCCATTTGGAATTATGCTCGTTCCAAACCCGGATATTTTCCAATGTCATCCAAAACTCACATATAGTATCTCAAAAAACCCGTCTCATCACGATAATCACATTTTCACAGATGGCGCATCGATCAGACACACGGTATAAATGTTATTCATGATTTACTAAAATGGGCCCGGCTCGTGAAGCCCAGTGGGCTGGCCAGTCGGCCTATCCTGGTTCGATGGGTCCGACCAGGAGGGGGGTCAGCCCGGCCCGGTGGGGCGCAGCCTGGCCCACAGCTGTCAGAGTGATGTCGGGGGGTTTTATACAACAGGCAGTGCCGAGCGCCACCGCCCTCTTGTCCGACCGGCTTATGTCGGCCGTTCTTCCCAGCGCAAGCGGCCCGCATAGGTGGGTCGTTGTCCCCACGTGCATCCTCTTCAACACAGTCAGCTGACGAGATATTCGGTTTGCCGCCGAAGCAGCCAGCAGAGCGCGGGCGGCGGTTCCCCGCAGCACGGTGCCTTAGAGGCGCCGCGGTCCTCTAGCCCGACAGGCTTCGGCCATCTAGTTCTTCTTCAGCCGAGCGGCCCGTGGATTCATACTGAGGTTCCTCTTCATGTGGCTGGCATACGACCATCATTTTCTCCTGTTGTCTCCCCCTCTTCCGTCACCGCCTCCATTGAAATAAAACATTGATCAACGGAGGGTCTTCGGGCTGTGTTTATTCGGCCTGCGCCCTCGGCGTTAGGAGGTTTCATATGGCCAAAGATAAAACATGGATTCAATGATGAATGAAGACCTATTTTATTCAACAAAAATTGAATCAAACCCCTACCTCGTAATTGATGTTGAACGTCATTGAGCCGCGGAAGACGAGCGTCGCGGTCGGGCGTCGTGGAAGACGGCGTCGCAGATAACGGTGTTGTCCTGTCAATATTAGAGGAAGAGTCGTTGTCGTAGATGACGCTTCTCGCGAGCGGTGTCTTCTCCCTTGATTTGGAGGAAGAAGAAGGTAGGAGAATTCATGGAGCATTCTTCACTGAGATAGAATGATGATCTTCATGGATGAATGAATCTCTCCTACAATTCTCCAAAGGATCCCCCAAAAAAATATTTTCAATTTCAAATATAATAAAAAAGGCCCTCCAATAATATATCATTTCCATGTAATTTAAATTAATTCAAAATGACAAATGAATTAATTAGATAATTTTTTTGGAAACATTAATGGGAGGGAGATGGAGAGGCTCCAACTTAATGAGGGAAGTTTAAAAGTTTAAAAATTCAAAAGAGAGGATTTGTTAAATTAAATGATGGTGAGTTAATGGGGAGTTGAAGGGTTTGTCACGACCCATCCTCGGGGCTCGTGCCGTGACTACCCCAAGCCCGCCTTCCATAGGCCAGGGGCTGTCGACTAGCACCAAGGCGTAAATCCAAACAAAAGGGAAGGCATTGCCTTTGAAAAGTAAACAAGCACCACAGAGTAAGAAAGCAGAAAAGTAAACACTAAGTAAAAGCTGTAACAAGCTGTGCTGAAAGTAAAAGGGGCCAGAAATACAAGCCCAACTGTAAAGTACAACTGAAAGGGGAAAACAACAACTGAAAGGAAAAGCCGCAGCGTCGAGCCGTCCTCTGAAAGTCCCACCTGAAGGGTGGGTACAGATAGCCTCCACTGCTCCTCGGGTCCACCTGACCGCTCCGAGTACATCCTGCCCAGTGGTCCACCTCCAGGTATCGTCCTGCTCTGCACGCCTCCACCACGATCAGCGTTGTCCGTCGTCTGCAACCAACATAACGTAGTGCGGGCAAAGCCCGTGCAGGGGTGAGTATAAGCTACCTAGTAGGGACCTCGCGACCCCCGATGGTCTCCCGAAATCCACAAAGGATAATCCAAAAAGGAAATATACAATCACAAATTAACATCTGACATGGCTTAGGTATATGCCCATACATATACCTAAGTCATCAATTCTCGTTTGGCTCCAACGTCTGAGCCCAAGAACAACCCAGTCCACAGAGGAAAGCAAACGTATACCCACACAGGATAGCACAACACAATCCACAAAGGAGAGTAAATAATAATCCACATAGGATAGCACAACACAATCCACAAAGGAGATTAAACAGTAGATCCACACTGGATTGCTCAACATAATCAACAAAGGAGAGTAAACACAGGATTCTGCTCACACATGTATACTTCTTCGAATGACGATAAAGATGATCACTGATCCATCTATGTCATCGGACCCACAAAGGATCGATAGGTAACTAAACCCCGCATTGACCAACACAGGATCGGGTCGACACAGGACTTGTAGGCGCTGGCTCACACAGAACCGGTGAGCGCTGACCCACAGACGATAAGACCCACACAGGATCGGGCCCACACAGGACCTGTAGTACTGATCCACGTAGGATCGCTGAGTGCTGTAGTCATCGCAGTCCACTGTGGATCTCTGTACAGTCGTCGTCGTAGTCCACTGAGGATCTCTGCATGGTCGTCGTTGTCGAAGTAGCAGTCACAACCAGCTCTAGGGTTCCTGCACATAGAAAACTTGTTCGGGAGGGTCCACTCCACGAGTCGAGAGGGTGATACATCAACTAACACAAAGTCTGAAGTTGATGTATCCAAAAGTTCTGTATCGTCAACAGGAACTCAACGTCGCAGACGGCGCATCAATCAGACGCCCGGTCTGAGCGTTATTGGCTTTTTTTCGTTCTAGGGGCTCGGTTGGTTATTAAGGCAAAACCAACCCGACCGTACTCCACATACGTCCAAACCTCTGGCAGAGTATTCCAAGAGATCCGTATCACTTAGAGGAATTCAACGAAGTCGACGGCACGTCGATCGGACGTCCGTAGCTCATGATATGAGCGTTTCTGCTCCGAGAGCCCGGTTGGTTTCGTGTACGAACCAACCCCGCCGAACTCAAAGTATTCTGAAACCTTGAGTGTGATATACCGAAACCACCACCTCGATCCAAGGATTGTGTTTCCGCTGACGGCGCATCGTTTGGAGGCCCGTAGCTCAAGTTACAGGCATTTGACCGAAACGGTCCGAAGATGGGGGGGAGCCGCCGCCCCCGCGTGAAACCCCCGCGGCACCCGCGGGGTGTCGCCCTGGACGACCTGAGCAACACGGGGGGGGGGGGGGGTGGGGGAGCCGCCGCCCCCACATGACAACCCCGCGACACCCACTGGATGTCGCCCTGGACAGCCGAACGCGGCTTCAGCCGCGTACCGCGCGCGCCGGACCCCCGCGGCCGCGAGTCAGCAGGCGCCGCCGCCTCTGGCCGAATCCGCGGCGGTTCATCCGGCGGCGCGCCGGGGCGCCGCAGCCGGCTTCCGCGGGCCACCAGAGTCGCTCCGGTGGTCCGATTCCATTCCCGTCTGCGCCGCGGCTCCTCTCGGGACTCGTTCTTCACTGCAGAACCATCAAACTTCCATTCTGGCATGTTCCGTCATCGCCCATCAAATCCGCACAACAACGAAGAACGGCAGAAGGTTGCCGGGCCGTGTACGTTTGACCCGCACCCTCCGCGTTAGAGATAAACAACGGGAGAAATATATTCAACACATGAATCAACAATTTTAATGGATTAAAATTGTTCTTATTGTCTGGTTCTTCATTTTTTATGAAACGATCATGGGAAAATGGAATTATTCCCAACAACCCCTACCTCATAGTCATCATCGCACACACGTTCTTCGCGGATTTGTTCGTCGCGGAAGGAGGGGATCATCGCGTCGTCAGGGAAGGGAGTCGCGTCGTCGCGGAATCCGAAGTTGAGTCGGCGAACTCAACGGACCAGGAAACAACAGATTTAATTTAATTATATAAAATTAAATCCGTGTTTTGTTAAAAAAACACAAGGGAGATTTAAGAGAATGCCGAAGTCTCTTACCCCAAACAGCTGATCTATGATTTCGTTGCAGAGGAAGAGACGTCGCAGAAGAACGTTGCAGGAAGGGAACGCCGGCGTCGCAAAACACGACGTCGCGTCGTCGACATCCGCGGGTTCGGCATTCTTAATCGGAGGTCGGTGTTCTTCGCGTTCTTTGATTTCATCACGTTCTTCGCAAAGGAGGATGAAGGCTCAAGAACTCTGACAAAACCTCTCAACGAGTAATCCTCCAAAAAGACTTGTTGGTCTTATTTTATTATTACGCCAACTAACGAAAAAGGTAAGTAACGACCCATCAATTCGTTGAATTAATTCAACGAAAGAAACCGCCCATTTAATTCACTAAATAAACCGCCCAATTAAATGGTGCGTTAAGGATTTAAGAAAACGCGTCAGTTGACTTTCATAATGTCGGGTTTTCTCGGGTGCGTTACTTAGCGGAAAGAAACGGCGGGGCTCGTGCGGGCCCCACCTCACAAATATCCTACCAAGGGGGTAGGATATTTCTAGATAGCACCCTATCCGTTTTAACTCAAATTAAGTGGCTTTCAAGTGGCTTCAAGTGGCTTAAGTGAAATAAAATAAAGTTTGTCGAACAAATTATTTTATTTCTAAACTTTAAGCCCAAAAATTAAAAACCACACCCGAACAAACGCAACTCCGAAAGAGGCGTTTCTATGAAAATACCGGCGCTGCGATTTCATCGGTGCCCACAGAATATGATTCTGGGCACCGGTTCAAAAGATAGAAAAACCCGCTCGTCCGTTCACTGAACGTACCAGAGCCAAACTTCGGAAAATGATTCTGGGCACACCGGGCCTCGGAATCAGGTGCCGTCAGAAACAGCGTTCTTGTAAAATTCCAAAGAAAATTAAGAAAAAAATTTCCTTGAAATTTATGGGTCTTTACATTACTCCCACCGCAGGGCTTTACTTCATCGTAAAGATACATAAAAACTAGGGAAACAAATGTGGGTACTGAGCACGCATCTGAGCCTCCCGCTTCCAAGTGCTCTCCTGGAGGTTCTCGTGCTGACATCTAATGCGCACAAGAGGAATCGATCGCCCACGTAGAACTCGCTCATGTCGATCCTCTATCTCTACTGGGACCTCCGCAAAAGTTGCCCCATCATCCACGTCTAGCTCCCCATAGTCAATGATGTGTGTCGGGTCATGCATGTATCTTCTCAGCTAAGATACGTGGAAGATGTCGTGCACCCGGTGCAACTGAGGTGGTAGGGCCAGGCGATAAGCCACCTCACCAACCATGATAAGGACCTGGAATGGTCCAATGAAGCGTGGAGAAAACTTTCTGCCTCGGCCAAATCTCCGCAAACCACGTCGAGGTGAGACACGCAAAAAGATGTGGTCGCCATCCTTGAACTCTAATGGCCTCCGCCTCCTGTCAGCATAAGACTTCTGCCGGCTCTGAGCTGTCCTCATCCGCTCCTGGATGACCTAGACATTCTTTGTCGTGGCTAGGACCATCTCTGGTCCCAAAGGTGCTGACTCCCCAGGGTCTGTCCAGCACAAAGGAGATCTGCAAGGCCTACCGTACAACACCTCGTATGGTGTCATCCCGATGGTGGAGTGGTAGCTGTTGTTGTACGCAAACTCCACCAAGGGTAGGTGGTCCTCCTAGCTGTGACCAAAGTCAAGGACACATGCGCGGAGCATGTCCTTGAGAGTCTGAATGGTCCTCTACATCTGAACATCCGTCTGAGGGTGAAAGGTGGTGCTTAGACGTAGCCGCGTCCCGAACGCCTCCTGCAACCCCTTCCAAATCCAGGAAGTAAAACGAGCGTCCTGATCGGAGATGATAGATGATGGCAAACCGTGAGGCCGTAAAATATCTTGAACGTAGAGACTCCCCAAGCTCTCCACTGAGCCCTGCTCTCGGATGGGTAAGAAGTGTGCCGACTTGGTGAGTCGGTCAAAAATCACCCAAATAAAGACGTGACCTCTGGATGTGCGTGGATTTCTAGTCAAGAAATCCCTAGATATCCCATCCCACATCCACTCAGGGACCTCCAAGGGTTGTACCAAGCCTGTTGGTACCTGATGCTCTGCCTTCACCTGCTGGCAGGTGAGGCACTGTGAAACGAACTCTACCACAACCTTCTTCATGCCCGGCCACCAGTGCTGTCTTCTGAGATCATGGTACATCTTCGCCACTCCAGGATGTACCGCCAAAGGAGAAGTGTGAAACTCTCTCAGCACCTCCTCTCGTAAAGTGACTGGTACCAGGGTACGTCCTCTGAAAAGGACGTCGTGCTCTGCTCCAAGGGAGAAACCATCAGGTGCTTGCCCCGAGGATATATGTGCACGCCGTGCCTCACAGTCAACATCCTCATGATGTGCCTCTCTGACCCGTTGCAATAGTGGAGGGGTGAATATGAGAGACTGAAGGAAGGCTGCTCCATCTCTATCTATGAAGGATATCTGCAAGGCGACTAGCTGCTCTGTCGCCTCCTCAAGTAGCTGAATGCCCGTCCTCCTGGTGAGGGCAACGGCTACTACGTTCCCCTTCTCATGAGTATAGACTATCTCAAACTCATAGTCCTGGAGGAACTCGAGTCATCGCCGCTGTCTCAGGTTTAGGTCCTTCTGAGAGAAGATGTACCTGAGACTCTGGTGGTCAGAAAAGACTGTAAAGCGCCCGTACATCAGATAGTGCCGCCAAGTCTTCAGTGCGAAGACCACTACTGCTAACTCCAGGTCATGGGTAGCATAGTTCTGCTCATGCAGCCTCAACTGACGTGATCCATAGGCAATCACGGCCCACTCCTTCATCAGGACACACCTGAGTCCGGCCCCTGATGCATCGCAGTAGAATACGTATCCAACTCCCTCCTCAGGCAACCTCAAAATAGGTGTGCTGGTCAATCTCTGCCTCAACTCCTGGATGCTCTTCTGACATCTATCTGACCACACAAAGGTTTTCCCCTTATTCCTCAAAGATTAGAGTGGCGCCGAAACTATGGAGAAGTCTGGAACAAATATCCGATAGTATCCGGCTAGACCCAAGAAACTCCGCACCTCTGTCACGCTCCTGGGTGGCTCCCAAGCTAGCACTACCTCGATCATCGCGGGATCCACAGCAACTCCCGCCTCAGAAACGAAATTCCCCATGAAGTGGACCTCACGTAACTAGAACTAGCACTTCGAGAGCTTTCCATAAAGCTGGTGCTCTCGGAGTGTGCCTAGTACAACTCGCAAGTGGTAGGCATGCTCTTCCTCGATGGTCGAGTACACAAACATGTTGTCGATGAAGACCGCGACAAAACGATCGAGGTATGGCTGGAATATCCTGTTCATGAGGCTCATGAACACTACTGGAGCATTGGTTACGCCGAAAGGCATAACCAAGAACTCATAGTGGCCATACCGACACCTGAAGGCCGTCTTCTGCACGTCCTCGTCTCGAATTCTGAGCTGATGATAGCCCAACCTGAGGTCTATCTTCAATAACAACCGTGCTCCCTTGAGCTGATCGAAGAGGTCATCAATCCTCGGTAGCGGATACTTGTTCTTCACTGTCACCTGGTTCAGGAGACAATAGTCGACACATAGTCCCAAGCTCTCGTCCGCCTTCTTGGCGAACAATATCGGTGAAGCCCAGGGTGAAACACTGGGTCGGATTAACCCCTTGCCCTGTAAGTCCTCCAACTGTACCTGTAGCTCTCGAAGCTCAGCGGGGGCCATCCGATACGCTGGAGTGGATATTGGGGCTGTCCCGGGGTACATATCAATATATAAGTCTACCTCTCTACGAGGAGGTAGCCCGGGAACGTCATCGGGAAAGACGTCCGCATACTGATCCACCACTGCCGGAAAACTAGGACTCCACACGCCAATTGCTCCAAGGATGAGGCTAGCCAACTGATGAGTGATGGGCTGTCCCCTCCTCTGCGAGAGTCCCTCCTATGCTGCAAGGGCTCCCTTCTCGCCGGTGAAGGTGAACCTGCTCCCGTCGGTGCGCACGCATCGCACCTTGCGCCTAATGCAGTCAATCGGAGCATGTACCATAGATAACCAATCCATGCCCAAGATGACGTCGTAAGGCCTCGACGCCGCTACAAGAAGATCCCAGCCGAAGCTCTCGCCTCCTAGAGTATGCTCACACTGCCGGCACCAGTGCGTAATCGTCGAGTCTGCTCCCGGAGGAGTCTCTATCTGTAAGGATCGAGCCAACGGCTCTGTCGGAATCTCCGAGCTCCGAACAAGGGCAGCAGCTATGAAAGAGTGACTCACTCCTATGTCTATAAGAACTGCAGCAAGGGTGGAATAAACATAGATCATACCTCGAATCATCTCTAGCGTGCCGTGGTCGAAGGCCTCCGCTCCCTGGAGTTGTGCCTGTCTCTGCCCGCCAGCCCCCTATGGTAGGGGCGGGCCTCCTAGTGGTGGTGGTGGAAGAGCCTCAAAGCGTCGCCCACCACCTGCTGCTCGGCCAGCTCCTCTGCCTCGTCCGCCTCCTCCCTGCGGACCACCACGGTCGACCCTCTGCCTCTGCCTGGGTGGCCCCTCCACCGTCTGCTACTCCTCGGTACAGCGGGTCAGGCAGTCACGATCCATGTGGCCCTGCCCGCCACACGAGTAGTACTACATGCCTCTCGGAAGACTGGCTCCGCGCTGTGTGCCCCGCACTGCTGAGCCAGTGTCCTGAGGTCGTCTGCCGGAAGGTATGGTCTGCCTGGAACCCGGAGTCATCCGTCGGCTACCTGCTGCCGAAGACTCTGCTACCTGCCGCCCTGCGGTAGGTCTTGCTGTGGACTCAGCTAGAAAGCTCTCGATCAGAAGGGCTCGCTCTAGCACTCTTTCCTAGGTAAGGATGCTGAGGGAGATCGGCGATGCCCTGATCTTGTGTCTCAATCCCTGCTCAAAGGTCTGGGCCTGGAAGAAGGGGTCCCGTACCATGTCGGTCGAGTAGCGAGAAAGATCGATGAACCTCTCCGCGTACTGGGCGACTGTCAAACTGCCCTGCCGCAGTAGAAGAAGCTCTTGAATGCACACTTCACGGAGGGTGGCTGGGACGAACTCTGAGTGGAAGAGGCTCTTGAAGTCCGTCCAGGGAAGAGACGCCTCATCTTGTACCTAGAGCATCAAGCTCCACCATCATCTTGTTGCTGCGTGCAGTAGGCTCGCCGTGAGGATCACCATGAGGTCTTCTAGAGTCCTCACTAGACTGAAAACTCGAACGACTGCCTCCAGCCAGTCCTCGGCTGCCTGGGGGTCCGTCTCCCCACGGAACCTGGGTGGTCGCTGGCGCTGGAACTCGTGCAGAGCTAAGAGGCGTCGTGCATCATCGGCGGTCAGTGCTGGAAGCATCGGGGGCTCGGTGAGTAAAGGTACCGCCGGTGCCTCTGCTATCAACATGCCATGTACCGAGGCCTCATCGCTCGGTGGGCTGTCGTCGTGCTCTACTCTCGGAACCCTAGCTAGCTGCTGTCTTCGGGCTATCCTGAAAAGGAAATAACTGCGCCACGGTCAGAACAGTATACCTGGTGAGCTGACACATGTAATCACAAAGAAAACTTGAAACACACATGCAATCAATGTTTTCATGCATTAAGTCAGAAATCAGAAGTCAGGGTCCTGGTGTACGGATACGTCTACCGCCGCACCAACACTGGACTCCCTGGACTGATAACCACACCCAATATGCTAAACACTATTTCTTCACATAGAAGAAAGAACAGAGTCTGCGGTAGAACCGAACTCCTCTGATACCAATTTGTCACGACCCGTCCTCGTGGCCCGTGCCGTGACTACCCCAAGCCCATCTTCCATAGGCCAGGGGATGGCGACTAGCACCAAGGCGTAAATCCAAACAAAAGGGAAGGCATTGACTTTGAAAAGTAAACAAGCAGCACATAGTAAGCAAGCAGAAAAGTAAACACTAAGTAAAAGTTGTAACATGCTGTCCTGAAAGTAAAAGGGGCCGGAAATACAAGCCCAACTATAAAGTACAACTGAAAGGGGGAAACAAAAACTCAAAGGAAAATCCGCAGCATCGAGTCGTCCTCTGGAAGTCCCACCTAAAGGGTGGGTACAGATAGCCTCCACTGCTCCTCGGGTCCACCTGACCGCTCCGAGTACATCCCGCCCAGTGGTCCACCTCCAGGTACCATCCTGCTCTGCACGCCTCCACCACGATCAACGATGTCCGTCGTCTGCAACCAACACAACGTAGTGCGAGCAAAGCCCGTGAAGGGGTGAGTATAAGCTACAATGTAGGGACCCCGAGACCCCCGATGGTCTCCCGAAATCCACAAAGGATAATCCATAATAGAAAGATACAATCACGAAGTAACATCTGACATGGCTTAGGTATATGCCCATACATATACCTAAGTCATCAATTCCCGTTCGGCTACAATGTCCGAGCCCAAGCACAACCCAGTCCACATAGGAAAGCAAATGTATACCCACACAGGATAGCACAACACAATCCACAAAGGGGAGTAAACATTAATCCACATAGGATAGCTCAACACAATCCAAAAAGGAGAGTAAACAGTAGATCCACACAGGATAGCTCAACACAATCCACAAATGAGAGTAAACACAGGATTCAGCTCACACAGGTATACTTCTTCAAATGACGATAAAGATGATCACTGATCCATCTAATTCATCGGACCCACAAAGGATCGATAGGTAACTAAACCCCGCAAAGACCCACATAGGATCGGGCCCACACAGGACCTGTAGGCACTGGCTCACACAGAACCGCTGAGCGCTGACCCACACAGGATCAGACCCACACAGGATCGGGCCAACACAGGACCTGTAACACTGATCCTCATAAGATCGATGAGTGCTGTACTCGTCGCAGTCCACTGAGGATCACTTCACAATCGTCGTCGCAGTCTACTGAGGATCTCTTCATGGTCATCGCTGTCGAAGTAGCAGTCGCAGCCAACTCTAGGGTTCCCGCACATATCAAGCTCGTTCGGGAGGGTTCGCTCCACGAGCCGAGAGGCTGATACATCAGCTGACACAAATTCCAAAGTTGATGTATCCAAAAGTTCCGTTTCGTCAACATAAACTCAATGTCGCAGATAGGGCGTCAATCGGACGCCCGGTCTGAGAGTTATTGGCTTTTTTTCGTTCTAGGGGCCTGATTGGTTTTTAAGGAAAAACCAACCCGACCGTACTCCACCTGCATCCAAACCTCGGGAGGAGTATTCCAAAATATCCGCCTCACTTAGAGTAATTCAACGAAGTCAACGGTACGTCGATCGGACGTCCGTAGCTCAAGATATGAGTGTTTCCGCTCCGAGGGCCCGGTTGGTTTCGTGTACGAACCGAACCGGCCATACTCAAAGTATTCCGAAACATTGAGTGCGATATACCGAAACGACCGTCTCGATCCAAGTATCGCGTTGTCACTGACGGCGCATCGTTTGGAGGCCCGTAGCTCATGTTACAGAAATTTGACCGAAATGGTCCGAACACGGGGGGTCCGGGCCCAGGCCGACCCGACCCGACCCCCCCCCCCCCCCGGGTTGACCCGAACTGGGTCGACCTAACCCGGTCCGGCGGGCTCGGCCAGGGCGCGACCCGGCCGGTCCGACTGGCCTGGCTCGGCCAGCCCGACACGGCGCGGTCGCGCAACGCGGGGGGGAGCCGCCACCCCCGCGTGACACCCCTGCGGCACCCACGGGGTGTCACTCTGGATGACCCGGGCGACGCGGGGGGGAGCCGCCACCCCCCCGTGACAACCTCGCGGCACCCGCGGGGTGTCGCCCTAGACAGCCGGGCGCAGCTTCAGCCGCGTACCGCGCGCGTCGGACCCGCGCGGCAGCGGGTCAGTTGGCACCGCCACCTCCGGCTGAAGCCGCGGCGGTTCTTCCGGCGGCACGCCGGGGCGCCGCCGCCTCCGGCTGCCGGCACCACCACCGGCTTCCGCGGGCCACCGGAGTCACTCCGGTGGTCAGATTCCGTTCCCGTCTGCGCCGCTGCTCCTCCCGGGACTCGTTCTTCACTACAGAACCATCAAACTTCCGTTGCGGCATTTTCCGTCGTCGCCCGTCAAATCCACACAACAACGAAGAACGGCGGAAGGTTGTCGGGCTGTGTTCGTTTGGCCCGCACCCTCCGCGTTAGAGATCAATAATGGGAGAAATATATTCAACACATGAATCAACAATTTTAATGGATTAAAATTGTTCTTATTGTCTAGTTCTTCACTTTTTTAAGAAATGATCACAGGAAAAAGAAATTATTCACAACAACCCCTACCTCGTAGTCATCGCCGCACACACGTTCTTAGCAGATTTGTTCGTCGTGGAAGGAGGGGATCATCGCGTCATCGCGGAAGGGCGTCGCGTCGTCGCGGAATCCGGAGTTGAGTCAGCGAACTCAACGGACAAAGAAACAACAGATTAAATTTAATTATATAAAATTAAATCCGTGTTTTGTTAAAAAAACACAAGGGAGATTTAAGAGAATCCAGAAGTCTCTTACCTCAAACAGCTGATCGAAGATTTCGTTACGGAGGAAGAGACGTCGCAGAAGAACGTTGCAGGAAGGGAACGTCGGCTTCGCGGAACACGGCGTCGCGTCGTCGACTTCCGCAGGTTCGACGTTCTACGTCGGAGGCTGGCGTTCTTCGCGTTCTTCGTGTTCTTCGCGTTCTTCGTGAAGGAGGATGAAGGATCAAGAACTCTGACAAAACCTCTCAACGAGTAATCCTCCAAAAAGACTTGTTGGTCTTATTTTATTATTAAGCCAACTAACAAAAAAGGTAAGTAACGATCCATTAATTCGTTGAATTAATTAAATGAAAGAAACATCCCATTTAATTCACGAAATAAACCGCCCAATTAAATGGTGTGTTAAGGATTTAAGAAAACGCGTCAGTTGACTTTCATAATGATGGGTTTTCGCGGGTGCGTTACTTAGCGGAAAAAACGGCGGGGCTCGTGCGGGCCCCACCTCACAAATATCCTACCAATGGGGTAGAATATTTCTGGATAGCACCCTATCCATTTTAACTCAATTTAAGTGGCTTTCAAGTGGCTTCAAGTGGCTTAAGTGAAATAAAATAACGTTTGTCGAACAAATTATTTTATTTCTAAACTTTAAGCCCAAAAATTAAAAACCACACCCGAGCAGACACAACTCCGGAAGAGGCGTTTCTAAGAAAATACCGGCACTGCGATTTCATCGGTGCCCTCAGAATTCGATTCCGGGCACCGGTTCAAAACATAGAAAAACCCGCTCGTCCGTTCACTAAACGTACCCGAGCCAAATTTCGGAAAATGATTCTGGGCATACCGGGCCTCGGAATCAGGTGCCGTCAGAAACTGCATTCTTGTAAAATTCCAATGAAAATTAAGAAAAACATTTCCTTGAAATTTACGGGACTTTACAGGGTTAGGGATCATGTGGAACCCACCTCAAAAATATCTTCTCATGGGTGGTTATGTGAGGGGTGTTCCCCACCCAATCTTACCATTTTTGGAAATAACCACCAAACATAAATAATATTGTGTACAACAATTTTTATTTAATTTATTACAAATCCCAAAAAATTAACATCTCCTCCAGAGCAAACTCAACTGTGGTAAATGTCCCCTTAAGCGAATATTGGTGCTGCGAGTTCATCGGTTCCCTCATATTTCAATTCCGAGCACCAGTTCAAAAGATAGAAAAACCAGCACGTACGTTTACTGAATGTACCCGAACAAAACTTCAGAAATTGATTCTAGGCACACTGGGCCTCGGAATTAGGCGTCATCAGTATCCTCGGACTCGTAAAATTCCAAAGTATTTTGAAAAAAAAATTCATTGAAATTTCCGTGTCGATACATTAACCCCACCTCAGGTCTTTACGTCCCCATTAAGCTACAACACACACTATGGAAACAAATGGGGGCACTAAGCTCGCATCTGAACCTCCTGCTCCCATGTGCTCTCTTGGAGGTTCTCGTGCTGCCAACGAATGCACACAAGAGAATCAACCATCCACAAAGGACTCGCTCCTGTCGATCCTCATTGTCCACCAGGACCTCCGTGAATGTATCCCCATCATCGATGTCCAGCTCCCCCTGGTCTATGATGTGGGATGAGTCGTGCACGTATCCCCTCATCTGAGATATGTGGAAGACGTCGTGCACCCGATGCCACTGAGGTGGAAGGACCTAGCAGTAAGACACCTTGCCTACTCTACTGAGGATGTGGAAAGGTCAAATGAAGTGCAGAGATAACTTTCAACCTCGACCAATTCTCTGTAGACCTCATCGAGTTTAGACCCATAGGAAGATGTAGTCGCCATCCTCAAACTCTAGTGGTCTCCTACTCCTATTAGCATAGGAATTTTTTCTTCTGTGATCAGTCATCAACCGCTCCTAGATGATCGGAACCTTCTCCATTGTAGCTTGAACCATCTATGATCCTACAAGTGCTGACTCCCCTAGGTCAGTCCAGCACAGATGTGATCTGCAAGGTCAGTCGTACAGTGCCTCGTATGGTGCCTTCCCGATGATGGAGTGGTAACTGTTGTTGTACACAAACTCCACCAAGGGTAAGTGATCCTCCCAGCTGCGACCAATGTCGAGGACACATGCATGGAGAATTTCCTCGAGAGTCTTAATGGTCATCTCTGTCTACCCATCCGTCTGAGGATGGAAGGTAGTGCTCATACATAGCTGCTTCTCAAAAGCCTATTGTAACCCCTTCCATAGTCGGGAAGTGAATAGAGCATCTCTATCTGAAACAATAGACGAAGGTACACCATTATGTCGTACGATCTTCGGAACATAGATGCATCCCAAGCTCTCTACTGATCCTTGATCTCTGATATATAGGATGTGGGCCGACTTGGTGAGTCGGTCTATGATCACCCAGATAGTGTCGTGTCCTCTGGATGTATGTGGAATCCTCGTCACGAAATCCATGTATATCCCATTCCACTTCCACTATGGGACTTCTAAGGATTGTACTAATCCTACTAGTACTAGGTGCTCTACCTTCACTTATTGTCAAGTGAGGCATCATGATACAAACTCTGCTACAACCTTCTTCATACCCGGCAACCAGTGCGGTCTTCTGAGGTCCTAATACATATTCACCACTCTTGAATGTACCTATAGTGTGGAAGGGTGAAAATCCCCCATCACATCCTCCTATAGTGAAACCGGTACCATAGTACGTCCCCTGAAGAGGATGACATGCTCGACTCCTTCATAAAATCCATCAGACGCCTGCCATGTGGATATCTGAGCATGTTGCATCTCACAGTCAACGTCCCCACACTGTGCCTCCCTTACTTGCTGAAGAAGTGGAGGAGTGACTGTGGGAGACTGATGAAATGCTACCTTATCTATTTCCCCAAATGATATCTACAATGCGGCTAGCTACTCCGTCGCCTCTCCTAGAAGTTGAATTCCCGATCTCCTGATTAGAGCATCAGCTACAACATTCCCCTTCGACTGAGTATACACTATCCCAAAGTCATAGTACTGTAAGAACTTGTTCCATTTCCACTATCTCAGGTTCAGGTACTTCTGTGAGAGGATGTACCTGAGACTCTGGTGGACAGAATAGACTATAAAGTGCTCGCCCATTAGATTGTGTAACCACATCTTCAAGGCGAAGACCCCTATTGCTAACTTCAGGTCATAGGCTGCGTAGTTCTGCTCATGTTATCTCAACTGCCGTGAACCATATGAGATCACTACTCACTCTAGCATTAGGACACACCCGATTACGGACCCTGATGAATCGTAGTAAACTATGTACCCTATGACTTCCTCCGGTAGCCTCAAGATGGGCACACTGGTTAATCTCTGCATCAGCTCCTGAATTCTCTTCTGAAATCTATCTGACCACACGATGGGTATCTGCTTCTTCGTCAATGGTGAATGTGGTGTTGTAACTCTTCTGAAGTCTATCAAAAATATCTGATATTTCCCAACCATACCCAAGAAACTCTGCACTTATGACACGCTCCTAGGTGCCTCCCTAGAAAGTACTGACTCGATCTTCATTGGATCCAATGCAACTCCAGCCTCCGAGATGACGTGTCCCATGAAATGAACCTCTCGAATCCAAAACTGGAACTTCGAGAGATTACCATAAAGTTGGCACTCTCGGAGTGTATCTAGTACTACCCGCAAGTGGTAGGCATTCTCTCCTAAATAGTCTATTAAATCAGTATGTCGTCGATGAAAACTATGAAAAATTTATATAGGTAAGGTTCGAATATATTGTTCATGAGACACATTTACACTGCTGGAGCATTGGTTTTGCCGAAAGGTATAACCAAGAACTCTTAGTGGCCATACCAACAGCTGAAGGCCATATTTTACACATCCTCTTCTTGAACTCTATGCTGGTGATAGCCTAACCTCAGACCTAACTTTGAGAACCATCATGGTCCCTTGAGCTGATCAAAGAGGTCTTCAATACATAGGAGTGAGTACTTATTCTTCATCGTCACCTGATTTATGCAACGATAGTCAACACACAGTCACAAGCTCCCATCCGCCTTCTTGGAGAACTAAATCGGAGATGCCCAGGGTGAAACCCTGGGTCAGATAAATCCCTTTCACTACAAGTCTTCCAACTATACCCACAGCTCACGAAGCATGGTAGGAGCCATCTGATATGCTGGATTAGATATTGTTGATGTCTTGAGGTACATGTCTACGTAGAATTCTACCTCTCTGCAAGGAGGTAGTCCTGGAATTTCATTAGAAAAAATTTATGTATACATATCCACCACAACAAGAAAACTTAGACTCTGGACATCAACCGCTTAGAGGATGTGACTAGACAGTTGATGTGTGATTGGATGACCTCTCCTCTACGTAAGTCCATCACGCACTACAAAGGCTCCCTTCTCACCAGTGACGGTGAACCTGGTCCCATCCGTGCGGACACACCACACTTTTTGCCTAATGCAGTCGATTTGAGCATGGACTACAGACAACCAGTCTGTACCCAGGATGACGCCGTCAGGTCTCGACCCCGCTACAAAAAGTTCCCAGCCAAAGCTCTCACCTTCTACAGTAATTTCACACTTCCGGAACCAGTGTGTAATCGTAATGTCTGCCCGCGTAGGAGTCTCAAGCCATAATGATCGAGCCAACTACACAGTCAGAATCTCCGAGCTCCGAACAAGGGCAGTGGAAATAAAATAATTACTCTCACTTGTGTCTCTAAGTACTATAGATAGGGTGGATTAGGCACATATAGTACCACGAATCATCTCAGGTATGCCATGGTTGAAAGCCTCGACTACCTAGAGTTGAGCCCGCCTCAGTCCTCCAGCTCCCTATGGTCGGGGTGGTTCTCCTGGTGGTGGTAGTGGTAGAGCCTCGAAACATCATCCATTAGCCACTGCTAGGCCAGATTCTCTACCTCATCCGCCCACTCCTGGAGGACCACCATGGTCAATCCTCTGCCTTTGCCTGGGAGGTCCCTCTAGTGTCTGCTGCTCATCTGCATTGTTGGTCGGGCAGTCCCAGCTATGTGTCCCTGCCCGCTGCATGCATTGAACTATCTTCTCCTGGTATAGATGGATTGGTTTCGTGTGTCCCACACAACCGAACATGTATCCTATGTTTGCCCACCGGATGGCCTGGTACACTTGGACCTATACGTCAACTATCTACTATCGGCTGTAGATGACTCTGCTATGTGTCTTCATGTGGTGGCTCTCGCAGCTGGTGTCGGCTCAGCAAGAAATCCCTCCAAAGGTAGGGCTCACTCTCGTACTCCCATCTGCGTCCGAATACTGAGTGAGATCATCGATGCTAGGATCTCATGCCTGAGTCCCTACTCAAAGGGCTGGGCCCAGAATAATGGGCCGCATATCATGTATTTGGAGTAGCATGAGAGGTCATTGAAACTCGATGAGTACTGAGCCACTGTCATACTTCCCTATTGCAGATGAAGTAACTCCTGAATCTAAACGGCAAGAAGGGTGTCTGGAACATTCTTCGAGCAGAAGTGACTCTTGAATTTTTTCTAAAGTAATGATGCATCGTCATGAACTAAGAGAATCATGCTCCACCATCTACATGTAGCTGCATGTAAGAGATTCACAACAAGGATCACTATAAGGATGGCTAGTTTCCCTACCAATCTGAAAACTCTGACAACAACCTCCAGCCAGTCCTCAGCTACCTGTGGGTCTATGTCTCTGCAGAACCTGGGCGGCCTCTGTCGCTGGAACTCATACAACACACTCAGCCAGCATGCACTCTCTACTACCAGGGCTGGTGGTTTCAGTGTCCCAGCGGGTAGTGGTACCACTAGTGCCTCCGCTATGATGGGGCCCTGCACCATGGCCTCATCCCTGTATGTGCTACCATCTCATACATAACTCGGAACCCTAGCTAGCTTCCTTCATGGGGCCATACTGGAAAGATACAGGAGTGCCACGATCAAATAATATATCTAGTGATATGACACAAATAAATCAAAAAGATAACTTTTGAAACACATGTCCAATCAGTGTTTTCGTTCACTATGTCGGAAATCAGAGGTCAGGGTCATGATGTATAGATACGTCAGCCGCCACACCAACAATGGACTCCCTGGACTGAAACCAACAATCAATACTCTTAACTCTATTGCTTCACAAAAAATAAAGATCAGAGTCCCGAGTTTTGCGGTAGAACTGACTCCTCTGATTCCAATTTTTCACGAACCGTCCTCGGTGCCAATGCGGTGACTACCACAAGACCGCCATCCATAGGCCAGGGGCTAGAGACATGCACTAAAGGTGTAAATCCCAATAAAAAGGGAAGGCATTTCCTTTATAAAAGAAAACAAACATAACAGAGTATGCAATAGAAGAAATAAATAGGTAATACTGAATACAAAAGTAAATGCTAAAAGGAAATGAGCGGGAAATAAAAGCCCAACAGTAAGTACAGTACAACTGAACAGCTAGTACAACTGCAGTAAAGTAAAACAACAACCATCGAGTCGTCCTCCAGGAATACACTCTCAAGGGAGGGTACATATGGCCTCCTCATCACCTTAGTTCCATCTGTCTACTCCGTGTACGTCTCGCCAGGTGGTCAACCTCTGGGTACCGTCCAGCTCTATAAGAATCTACCTCGATCAGTGTTTTTTGTCGTCTACATCAAACACAACGTAGTTCGGGCATATCACGTGCAGGGGTTAGTATACGATACACAGTAGGGACCCCGAGACCCCTGAAGGTCTCCTGGAATCAACAAAGGATAAACCACAGAAGAAAGATATAATAATGATGTATCAACCAACCATACATAGGTATATGACCAAACATATACCTATGATATCTATCCCAATTCAGGTCCAACTCTCGATGCCACGCACAGCCCAGTCCACACAAGAAAGAAGTCAATCACATCAATGATAATGATTGAATGTCAAGAGTCATCTCACACAGGTATAAATCTTTTGTATAGAGATAGATATGATCAGATGTAGTCACTGATTTATCAATGCTGTCGGACCCACGTCGGATACTAGACCAGCTAAGCTGTTGGAACCACATAGGAGACTAGACCAGCTACTCTATCTGACCCACTCAGGATACAAGTACATAAGTCAAATTGACAGACCCACTTAGGATACTAGTACACTAGACATCGTTGTCGACCCCATGAAATATTCCAGTATAGTTTTCATCGTCGTCAAACCCACAGAAGATTCATGTACAATAGTCTTCATCGTCGAACCCACGAAGGATTCCAGTATGGTAGTCGTCGTCATCAAACCCACAGAGTATTCTAGTACGGTAGTTGTCATAGTCGCAGCCAACTCTAGTGTTCCAACACACAGCACTCTCGATTTCAGGAGGGACCGCTCCTCGAGCCAAGGGTTAGATACATAAACTATCACAAAGTCTAGAGTTGATTTATCTCGATGTTCTGTCTTGTAAAGAGAAACCCAACGTGAAAGATAGAGCGTCAATCACATGCCCAGTCTGAGATATATTGGCTTTTCCGTTCCAGGGTCCCGGTTGGAATTATGCTTGTTCCAAACCTGGCAATTTTCCAAAGTCATCCAAAACATACTTAGAGTATCGTAAAAGGACCGTATCATCATGAGAATCTGAGTGCCACATACATTTCGTCGATCGGACGCGTGGTCTTAAATTTATTCATGATTAAGTGAAACGGGCCCGGCCAGTCAAGGCTAGTCGGATGGCGGGTCAGATCGACCTAGTTCGGCGGTTCTGACCTGGAACGGGGGTCAGCCCAGCCCACGGCAGGCGATGGCTTGGTCTGGCTAGCTGAGTGGTGCAGGGGGGGGGGGGGGGGGCGCCCCCCGCTTTCGCGAATTGGCGGCACCGAGCGGCACCTCCCTCCTTTCCGTCCGGCTGATGCAGGACGGTATTCCCAGCGCGAACGTCCCACACGGGCGGGCCACTGACCTCCCACAGGACACCAGCGGGTGCCATGACCTCTTCAACCTGGCTGTCTGACGAGCCAATTGGTTCACCGCCTAAGAGGCCTATGGAGCACGTGAAGCAGTTCTCCACAGCGCGAGGCCTTAGAGGTGCCACTGTCCTCTAGCCCGGACGGCTTCAGCCAGCCGATTCTTCTTCGGCCGAGGGGCCCACTGATGTGGACTGTGGTTCCTCTCCATGTTGCCGGCATATGGCCGCCGCTTCCTTCAGTCGTCGCCACCTCTTCTGTCACCACCTCCATCGAAATAAAACAAGGATTAACAGAGGGTCGTCGGGCCATGTTCGTTCGGCACGCGCCCTCAGCGTTAGGCGGTTTCATATGGCCGAATATAAAACATTGATTCAACCAAAACGAAGAACAATTTTATTAAAATAAAATAGTAGAAATCCCCTACCTCATAATTGACATCACATGTAATCGAGCTGCGGAAGATGAGTATCACGATAATCGGGCGTAGCAGAAGACGGCGTCACAGAAAACAGTGTTGTCCCATCAACGTTGGAGGAAGAGTTGTGGTCGTAGATGGCTCTTCTCACGAGTGGTGTCTTCTCCCATGACGTAGAGGAAGGATAAGGTAGAAGAAGTCATGGAGCATTCTTCGCTGAGAGAGTATGAAATTTTTCATGGAAGAATGTAGTCCTCCTCTAATTATGCAAAGGTTCCCCCCAACATAATATTTTGAAAGGGAAATATAATAAAAAACGCACTCAAATTATATATCATTACCATGTAATTCAAATTAATTAAAAATGACATTTGAATTAATTAGAGAATTTTTGTTGGGAACATTAATGGGAGGGATATGGAGAGGCTCCACCTTAATGAGGGGAGGTGAAGATTTTAAAAATTCAAAAGAGAGGAGTTGTAAAATTAACGGAAGGGGAGTTAATGGGGAGTTGAAGGGTTAGGGCTTGTGTTTACCCAACCTCACAAATATCCTCTAATGGGTGGTTATGTGAGGTGTGGACCCCACCCCAACTTCCCATTGGTGGAAATAACCACCAAACATAAATAAAATTGTGTATAAGAATTTTATTAAATTTGTTAAATATCCAAAAAAATTAATATCTCCTCCTGAGAAAACACAACTGCGGTAAAGGTCCCATTAAGCGAATACTGGTGTTGTAACTTCGTCGGTTCCCTCATATATTAATTCCGAGAACCGGTTCAATAGATATAAAAACCTGCACGTACATTTACTAAACATACCCAAACAAAACATCAGAAATTGATCTCAGGCAAACCGTGCCTCAGAATCGGGTGCTCTTAGAAATAGTGGACTCGTAAAATTCAAAAGGATTTAAGAAAAAAAGTTCCTTGAAAATCCTAGGTCTTTACATTTAATATATACCAATTGATGTATCCTTGGTGGGAAGAAGCTGAAAAATCCACAACATTATCTTGAACAAATATTTCAAGAGACTTTGGATCATTTTCCATATTCATAACTTTCTACTACATTGATAATGTTATTTCCACTAGAAGTGCCATGTATAAGTATTTTTTTCTCCATTTCTAATTACCTCCCTAAATCTTCTTCCTCCACATGCTTTAGAAGCATACTACCCAATATATTATCAATAATATCACCAAAAAAATACCCATAACACACATCATATGACTAATTCATAGGGAACCCCTACTTTTCCATGGTAGGAACAACTCTTGCTACTTAATACTTGTGGGTGGGATCATCATTCAAAATTCATTAAAATCAAATACCATGATCAATATTTATTTTCTTTATTATCACATCAAGGGAATAATATTTGTACATGTTCCACATGTATAATTTTCTTATTGGTGACAAGTGTTATGTTATAAAGATATCTTATTTTAGGATTTGTATCAAATAAAAAATTGAGGATATATCAACAATTTCTTTATATTAATTATACATTATGTTAAAATTTTTGTTATTTGATTCAAGTATGTTATGATTTTTATGTTTCCAAATTAGTAAGGGTTAATATTATACTCATTGATGAATTTATTATTTTTCATGTTCGTGTATACGTAAGGGGAATTATTTATTAATCCTATCAAAATATAAATATATATTATTATCCCCTATTTTTTTAATGATATTAAAAGTTTTCCATTAATTTTCTAATTTTTATGTACTGAAAATAATGAAATATTATTTTAGGAAAAACCAAAATTATTTCATATTCATTGGGGTTTATTATTACATCATGGATATATTTCTATTTTTATGTTTTAAATAATGTTTTATATATTATATACTGAAATATTTATGATATTTTTACCCATGTTTAAATATTTATTGACTAGATTAAAATTAATATTCATTTAATTTTCAAAAGGTCTCACTATTTAATAAAGGTTTGAACAAATAATTGTTTTAACATACTCATAATTAATTGAATTTTACACCTTGATGGCAACTATATGAGTTAAAGGTAACATTACAAGATTACATGGTTATTTTAAATGTTATATTATTTCCTAATATTATGAAAATTTCATTTTTTTTAACACATGATTTCAACATGGAATTGTATGTCCCTAAATAATGTTTTTATGAATCTCTTTAATTTTTTTCCTTTTCATAAAAAATAACAACATTTATTATCCAGTGATGATATTTTATAATTTTAGTATAGATATTATTTCTCTAGATTATTTATGATCACTATAAAGGGGGAATTTATTTGAATTACATATTATTTATATTCTGATAAGGTTTGTTTATGAATAATGAATATTTATTAGTTGGTATTATTTTTTTATTTCATGAATTCATTGGGCTTATTATATAACAATTGGGGTCATGAAATATATATCCCCTTGATGCGTCATTAAGTCTATTAAGTTGAATGATTTTTTTAGACTAAAAAATTGTTTTTTGGTGTATAAATTCACAATTTTTAAAATTTCATGACACACGGCTGTAACATAATGATTCAGATATATGGTATTTTTTAGTACATCATAATGATACCGGTTCATTAAGTCAATGTTATTATTTTGAATAATATAAAAGGATAAGATTGAATCTAATGTGATTAATTATATTGAATAATTTTACGATAATTTACTCATATCATATTATTCCTCTAGTACATGTTATTGATTATATAAGTAGTTTTTACAGTTATTTACCTTTCTATATTTATTAGTCCTTGCTTACTCAAAATATATTCTATTATACATAGAACTAATTATGTTTTTGAGCTTACCCTTTTTTACCTTCACTGATCTATGATGTCAAATAATTAAATGATTTTCAAGGATATAAAATATTTACATTGAATAGGTATAATGGAAATCATGTATGTAAATTTTTCTCCAAAACTAATGGAATGGTCGGCCCATAAAGATGTGATACATTATATCATATTAAAATTTTATTATCTAGACAATGGGTCTTGGATACTCTTGCAAGGGACATTATAGTTGATTTTAATGGACGATCTGTACAAATCATGGGAGATAGATTTTGGAAAAACATATATTAGACAACATAAACCTATAAAAAACATTCGGGAAATTGCCAAACGACATCCTGTTCATGATTCATATATGGATAGTTTAATATTTTTGGGTACAATATTTTGATTGTTGATTATATGTTTGAATGAAAAGAGACCCCTTATAATGTTTTTATATGGATGTACCTTGGATAAATTTATTGAAATCTAATGGGTACTTAAGGTACATGTAATCCTTATGTATTAATTAAATTTTGTGTGAATGCCATATAGGGAATAATGATGTCATATATTTTGGAAAAATGATTAATTTAGTTGTTTCCTTTTTGGGTTCATATGAACATTGATTATATGAGAAAATTATTAGATTTGGATTAATAGATTTTTTTTGAAAAATAAATGTTTGTATAGTTTAATTTATTGATTAAAATATGATTTGTTTATTAATAACTTTATTGGGGTTTTATGATAACGGGTTTTATATAACCTTTGGGGCTAGAATATTTTTTATTTTTTATTTTATTGATGTTATTTTTTATATAATGATATTTAATTATGGAATAAACTATGTGGATCCTTTATTTTTTTCAAATAATATTTAAATAAGAATTTATTATTTTTGATATAATGGAATATTTATTTTGGATATTACATTGTGTTTTACCCAATTTATTTATTTTTCATATTTATTGAATGAAGGAACAATATTTCATGGTTTTGTGGATTTGTTGATCTATTATTAATTTCATTTATAGATTAAGATAAGAAAAAAAAGCTTCTAGAATAGTCATTTTTCACTAATATAAGATATTTTAGTTGAAATTTATTTAAAGATGAAATTTTACTTATGAAGTAAGTATAATTATTTATTCTCATAGTTTACATGGTAATATAATTCCTCATTTCTCAAAAAGGGATCGTGAAAAATTTTATATCATATTATGATCATTTATGAGAAATTAATCTCATTTTCACCAATCATAAATTTATGGTTTTACGAATGCTAACTTCTTATTTCCATTTACTATATCACCCCACATTAGCCTTTATGGTTAAATTCCTACTCAATGTTAACATTTTCACTCCCTAGTAACATCATCCCATATGGATAATTATATTTCTATTAAATAAGTTTAAATTCATATTTTCCAATCCCTCATATTAAGATTCATTTTTATTAACCATATTATTTAATATTGAATACTCATTAGTGGGGTGAATTGATCATTTAAAAAAAATTATTTGTTAAAAATGATGTAAACTAATTTTCATTGATTTATAATATATATTCCTAAAATATAATGTCATTTAAGTATGTAAATTTATCGTTCAATAATATTCCCAAAAGTTTGATCACAACTCATTAATAAAGAGTCCTAAAAAATACTTTGAAATAGTTTTACATTTTTCCATAACCGTATATAAAACCCAGCTTAATAATGACTAAAATTGTTTTACATTGAAATTTAGTGTTAAAACATTATTTATAATTTCTTTAAAAAAGGTTTAGAATAAAGAAGAAAAATATATCAAAATAAATTGTAGATGATTAGTATCAATCGTAGGGTTACATATCTCTATATGGAATTCATTAGTTTCTAAGATGATTATTAAACATATTAATTGAAGAAAAAAACTGTATCGAGTATTAAATAAAATAATTAACAATGAATTATCAATGATACATGGAATCGTAAATAGTTATACTAGGGAGAATAAAATATTATCATCTGCATAAGTCATGTCGATGCATTGATATTTTCATATATGTGACAGGTAATAATGGAAGGGGATTCAACAATAGTCTGGTGGGTGAATATGTGTTGACCAGAAAAAAAGTTGTTTTAATATACATGGTAGTATCTGAGGGTTCTATAGCGGTGGTGATCGGAGTAGGTGGCGTGAGAAGTGGAAGAAGATCTATTGTGTTGGTGACCAGTGAGGGAATCATGGGTAGCATGAGTACATATACAGTTGTAGTGACTGGTGCAGGTGGTGCGAGCCGAGAAAGTAGATATAAAATGGTGGTGACTAGTTATGGAGGGACAAGTGATGTGAATATAGATATGGTAGTGGATTCAGTGGTGTTTATCGGGACATTAGAATTTCGTAGATCCAAAGAAACTGATTAATTTTTTATAGGGACATTGTACAATGTCGGCGATGTTCGATATTCACTAGTGGTTAATGTATTGGATGACACAAGTATGTTGGTGACTACTAAGTGTAAAGTTGCATATGATGAAAAATTGAATGATATATCTTTCTAAAAATATTACATCAATGGTGTTTTCCAATGTAATATTCTTGAATTTCAACAATTTCCTTTGATTTTTGATGTAGGATTGCATCATTTTCTTCCTGACGTAGTTGCAACTGAAACTGTGGGGGCACTCCAATCTGGTTTTTTACTATGGGTGTAAAAAATAAGAAAATATGAATACAAGAATGTTATAATATAGTTCATTATATATTGAACATAATACTAATAAAATATTACATGCACATGTAAAGGTTGTTTCGTCATAGTGAACACCCAAGAAAAGTGACACAACCCATGTGACTACAAAAAAGAAAGTGATTCATGTAACATTTAAAATCCATGAATACTCCATAAGCACTATTAGTGTTCTTCCTACTTGAGAAAAGTCGTTTAAAATTATGATTTAGTTTATGATAAAACATTTATTAGGGTTTTTGCCTATATTTGTATCCCTATGGGTTATGTTTTCATTCAAAACAATTTTACATTAAAGGATATAAATCTAAGGTCATGGGGGATTGGTTTAATAACCTAAAATATTGAATTCATTATATTTTAATTGCGTTATTTTTTATTTAGTCCAATTCCCATAGCAAAACTAATGATCATGTATGGATAAAAAATCATGGACGTTATTGGAATTTTTGAAATCCTGTGATCTTATTTGATGTCAAATATACATTAGAAATTCCCATCAATATTGATATGAATATTGGGATTTCCAAATTTGGTGATTATGCAATGGTCATAGTGGAGATTTACTTTAGATCCATATTATTCAACATTAGTGTTTTTTCAACACTAGATGATGATATTCCCTTAAAATTGAAATTTGAAAGACTTCCCGATTCATGTATTTAATGTCAAATTATTGGTCATATCAAGGATAAATTTTACATGAATGTGGTTTTCTATTTCAATAGTTAAAAAATTCACCAGGATAGATATTTAAGGACACAATTTAGGATGTATACTACACAAAACATCATGGACTCAGTTAGAGAATGAAAGACCAGTCTTGACAAGGGAAATGTGCAGGATTGAGGTGATTTATCCCATTTCTCTAGGGAATTGTTTTAGGGGACTCATGGGTCTTGTGAGATATCACTGATGGCTGTTCCTGCATTTAAAGAGAATTCCCAAGAGTCTGATGGAAAACTTATACAAAGAGTGACATTAGAAATGGATCAGTGTCCTCAATAATCGAACCCTCCAGTTAAGGGAAAAATAAGAGTGATAATGGGGATCATTAATTGATTTTAGATTTCGTCATTAAATAAGGTGTATCCCATATAATCCAAGGATGACGGGATGATATAAATATTGATTCCCCTAACAAATAATCCTACATTATGGTATATTAACATCTATTGTCACACCAAGATTTTTTTGACCATTCCAGTAATATTATTTGATAGGTCTTATGGTTGATCCATTTAACATTAAATCGATCATTTTATATTATATTCAAGGATCATACATGTAATGTAAATATAATTCATTTTAAAATATAGAATACTCAAATTAGTCATTTCATATAGTCTTTCAATTTGATCATTTATTAAAAAAATCAAATATTTCATTTCTGATCCCTTTCATAAATTTGTAGTAAATATGAAAAAAACATATAGTTCATCCATCAAAATTAGTAATTTCTAAAAGATGGGTTCTATTACCTTTAGATTAATGGTTAATATATTTATCATGAATTCAGTGTTCGGTTTTCAATATAATACATATATGGTCAATCTGAAAGGTGTGAGGTCAATCCATTTGACATACAGGTGATTAACATTCTCGATACGCTTCATGGTAGATTATTGAGAGAGGATTTTTCAAATATTTTAAAAATAAATAATTTGATTACTTCAAATATAAGATAGATTGTAATCAACCTCAACAATATTTATTATTATTAGAATATGTATTTTCCTAACTAAAACAATAATATGATAATATGATCTGAAGTCAGAGAATAAATTATCATATAGAACTTTTAATGATTAATAATTAATAATTATGGCTAAAATGGGTAATCATTAATTTT
The DNA here is from genome assembly GCA_963277665.1 of Viscum album. NCBI lineage: Eukaryota > Viridiplantae > Streptophyta > Magnoliopsida > Santalales > Viscaceae > Viscum > Viscum album. Next base: position 553,379,587 of record OY728138.1, read on the forward strand.
TTTCAAAATTCAATATTTTACTCATAAGAAATTCTTTACTATGAATTTAGTTATTCCATGAATTTTAAACCCCATTATTGATTGTGAAGAAGATTTTATAATGTTTTGTAAATTAAATATGCAAAAAATAAGAATTAATTTATGAAAAAAACACTCATATATTGGTGTCAATGTGAGGAAATTACAAAAAATCCATAATCTAATATGAAATTGAATCCTCAATGTTTGGTTTCATAAAAGGAATAAATGGGTCCTTCCCTTTTCTAAGAATAAGACGAGTTTTAGGAAGAGGCTGAGGGGTAGAATGAAATCCCAAAATGGAGATAGATATTTAAATTTGTCTTATCTGTTAAGGGGTTCAAGAGAAAACATGACTAAAATGTCTAGTAGGAGTTACTATAGTAATTGTAAAGGTAGGGTCATGGAAGTTTTAAAATTAATTTGAATATCTTAAAACATGTATAGTAGGATGTGCTAGCACTGGCTCATTTGAAACACACATAAACGGCTCATGAACACTTGTTATATATCATTCAATCCTTGTTCATTGATTTATAGTTTTATGTATCACATACCTTTATAACCTGAATATATTTAGAAGTTTATTGATCACCAATAAATTAATATAATTATTCAATTAAATCATTAGTAACATGAGTAGTATTTGGATATCCATCCAATTAATGGATCATTTCATTATTATTTTCCATAATGTAAATTTTATTAAGTAATTGTTTCATATTAACCTAGATTTTTGTGTTTCAAATCATTGGTACATTTGAATTTAATCAAATCACATGATTTTTATCCATGACAAGTAATGTGAGATGATAATTGATTTGTAATATCCATCTAACAGTAAGAAATATTCATAAATTCACCATGAGTCACCATTCTTAAAAGTTGATCATCAAAAAAGAATAAGGCATGAGGTGTTTGATAATAGTTAAAATGAATTGATGGACTTCATATAACTGAATGCTTTCTTTTGTCCATGGTAACCAGTATACCATTAAATTTTTTTAGTTCCCTAATATAACATCTCAATCTATCTATAACTCTTATAAAAGATCAAATATATTGGTTTATAAGATCCAATATGACAAACATCATAGGATGGATTTGAGAAACTAAACACTAAACAATGTTATAGATTTTCCCATATTAATATTTTTTTGAGAACAACTAATAATGAAAAAGACATGAATTGAACCATTTACATGATAATTCATAAACTGGATGAAGTGATTAGTGTTAAAAAATATTTTGTCTTTTTTTATATGGATGTAACCCAAATAACCATGTTAATATTTATTGTGAGAAAAATAATATTATTGTAATTCTGTGATTCCAAATCAAGTAAGATTTTGGATACATGTCAGTTTTTTATGAATACATGAATTCTCAAGATATTAATCATGATAATATTTTAAATGGTGAATGTTGGTGAAAAATTATATTGAATCCTACTTGTGGAAGAGAACCGCATTATTTTAATGATTGTAATGATCCATTATTTGATTAGTAGTTGATCCTACATGAGATATTATATTTATTGTCCTTCACTGATCAGAGCATGAAAAAGTTATTTGGACCAATAATAATTTGGAAGTAAAATAAGACCAATGTTAAATTCATGTCAATAATATGAGATAAGTAAATAAAACTGAATCAATCGAGTGTGATGAGAATATGAAATTACGTATGAATAAAAACATTCCTCATAATTTGTAAAAAAATGGAGATGGAATTCCTCGAGCCTAATGAAAATCATGATATATATATATGTACATATGAGGAAAAAGGTTCATTAACACAAACAGAATATAATTGTATTACCACTCAAGTATAATGTAATGTTTATTGAATCATTATTTGATTAAAAATAAATATCCCTATGTTATTCTCCAAACGGGACTTTGGAAACTGTTATGAAATATTTCAATGTGCACTCATTATTGAAATTGAATCATGAAACCTCATGATTATTCTCATATGAATAAGTGTGTGGTGTTTTTTGGATGTTCCAATGATATTTCATAAATACGTAATAAAATGTGTCCACCCCATACCACCAAAATCTATGGGAAAGACTACTCAGGTGAATTCCTAAAAGGATTGTGTTGTATTTTTAGGTTTTATAATCATAATAATTTAAAATAAGAATATATAAGTGATGTGAAGAGTCCAAAAAATTAAATGTATAAATATAAATGTAAAATGAAGAAAAAACCACACTCCACCTTTTCAAATTCAAGTATTTTTGGAATTATTCCAATTTAAGAACAATTCCAAATGATATTGATGATAATAATATTAGATCTTTGTCTTTCAATGTAATGAAGAAATATATTTATGTAGTAAATTTTTTTGAAGTGAAACATGATAATTAAAGATCAAATATAATACACAATGTACTTTATAATAATATGTTGGAGAATATATTAATATTCAATATGATAATTTTGTTATTATTATTTTAGTGAATTTTTGTGTAATTAATTGAATTTACATTCAATGTATATTTAGATTCTTTGATAATGAAATCAAATATAATTTCATAATTCAATGTAAGAGCGTATATCAGATTATTGTATGTAAAAAAGTTATTGATGAGAGAAAAAAGTACATGGGAATGTTAAAAAAATCACACATAAAAGAAATTAAATGATAACTAAGTCCTATATATTATGATTTCAAACTACCGAAAACATTGTAGGGTGATTATTCTCTACGGGTTGTATTTAATTATCTTATTATCTAAGAATAGTTCATTCTGTGAAAAATATTTGTTATCTTATGGCCATCTTACTCGACAATAATATATATATGTTGTATTATTCTGTAGAGTATTAGTCATTATTCGATCTAATCAGGATATATATAGATTACTTAAATGGTAAAAATTATAATTTAGTATCCTCGAGATACAAAGATGAATGCTTGTAATTACCCAAGGATTCGTTAATGAAAATTCTTCATGATCTAATTAAATTTATTATTATATAACATGGTTTTATAAAATATAAACCTATTTGGTTTTATTTTTTTAGATTATAAATTCACATTACGAATTTTGACAGTTGATAATGTAGTCGTTGACCAGTGATCACATGATTAGTATAAATACAGGGCTTTAACAAATCCCATATACTCAGACAAAGGAAGTGAAGGCCTGATCCAGTGGACTTTCCCCGTGTGAAGCCCATTAGTTGCATCCTAGAAAGGAGGTAGCGTCAATGAGATTTTATCTTGACCAATCCAAATCTATGAATCAACACATTAAGCTCAAACAAAACTGTCTACATTAGAAGTGTAATTTGATAGAGATTACCACCAGGGTGATGTTATTCGATCCACACCAACAGTCTGTCACCATTGCACACCATAACCTTAGGTCTAATGTTGGTATTATAAGGGGTTATTTAACAATACCTTACCACTATGATTATATGCATTATTATTCTATATAATAATGAATATACATTCATTTTATTATTGTTATTTTGTAATTTTTTTTAAATCACAAATAATATTATTAGTTAATAATCAACTAGAAAATGTATTTTGATAAATTAAAAGATTTTTTAATTAAAGAATATGTTAATAAAATATTATTATTATTAATTTACTTATTATAATTTATAAATGATCATATAATTTTATGAATGCAATTGTAAATTTTATTAAGGTTTGAAAGCTGTTTTTGTCAAAACACATGATTTTTCGATAAATGTCAGTTTTTATTTTATAACTAAAATTTCAAATATTTAATAAATTATTTAGACAAAATGAATATTAATTTTGGAATTAGGATGTCAAAATTATCCAACATTGAGTTTTTCCAAATTTTCTGAGACAATCTAATTTTTTAGTAAAAATTAAATATCGTTTAATTATATAATGTGTTTCATGACACCATAACAACCCAATAGTGATGTAATAAAATACTATAAACACTATTTTCGCACTTTAAATTTTTTAAAATTAAAATTATGTGATTTTAGGTTTTATTTATTTATTTTAGAATGCTTTAGTCGACCCTAGAAGACTTATAAAGCATTTTATCTTATTAAACTGATTTCCTTGAGAGTGTGACTCCGATCCACATAATAAACCATATAATTTTAATAAGTTAGGACATTGTCATAAGAAAATATTTTTTTCCACTCCCCAATGGAAAAATCCATGTGCAAAATCCATGGGATTGTATATTGTTTTGAATAGTTTAATGTGTGGGGTCTCAAACCTAAATAATAAAGAATTCCCCCTCATTTCCTATATAAACCCACCCAGGCTCCCACATACTTTTCACTCAAATACATTGGATCTTGACCAACCCCTATCCTCATTTCACTATAATCCTCCCAAGATGCCCCAATATACCTATAATCCTCTCTCAAGCCCCTCCCAATATGTTAGAATCACACTTCCATGTAAGGGATTTCTTTCATTCTTAATTTTGTCCAAATTTTATTATGTTGTTATGCCCTTTTATTTTCAATTAAAAATGTTGGGGTATGATTTATAACCTCCCCCATACTTCCCTCATTCTGTTTTAATTATGAGCTACCCCTTTATTTCTCATTAATGCCTCCAAAGTACACCTGTTACCATGACAAAATTATGTAAGGGATTTCCCTCTCCCCATTTACATTCAAGAAATTATTTTGTATTACAAATATATATTCCATTACATATGTTGGGAAATGTTTCTATATGACCCCCTTACATTCCATTTCATTTAAATATTATGAGACAGCCTTTCCACTCTCATCAACCACTTTTATGAACTATAATGTCCCGCCATTTTGCTGCTGAAATTGCACTAGTATTTTCCACACCAAAGTCAATGTGTAGTGAGTACCATGACCATTTATATATAAAGGGTATTCTCCTTTGTGAATTTTTATTTATTGTTTATATTTTTTCATTTATAATTTCCACATTCATTTATTGTGGAATAAATGATTATTTTTAAGAATCAATGTTTTATGGTCCATGTAGCACACTTATGCATGAAATAAAATGTCCACGAAGGGTGCGCCCATATAGCGCTCCAATGCTTTAGGTAAAGATTAGTATCATGATACATCAAGTGCAATGAAGATATACTGATTATAATTCAAGTGATGTGAGGATTTACTCATAAAAATTCTTTTTCAATGTGTATTCACTCATTCTCCATGTGCTATGAGTCTTGGCTCATGATAATACCTTGTTAAGTGTTGTAACTACATTTCCTTGTTATGATAATCAGGCTATATGAGGACATTATGATGTGATCCTTTTATATAATTATTTACTAAAATGTACATTAATATTTATTTTATCCATTTTTACTCCCTTAATGGGATTTATAGCTTACCATTTTTTTATTCATGTCCACATGTTATCCCATGTAATGCTAAGTATTAGGGAATGTAGTGGCCATTTAAAGAAGGTTTTCAATAACGATGCTTTGTTTCACTTTTTAATTCATTATATAATTTCCATAATCATGAAATAAACTAGACCTGTAAATCTTCTATGTTGAATCATGTGAAGGTTGTTATATAATAAATCTTGTTTTTGTGTGTAAAAAAAACCAGGGTCGTTATAGTTGGTATGATATTATATGTTTAGTTATTTTTTTATTTGGATTAGAAAAACCTAGTTAATGCCTTTGGGATAGTACTAAGTATAATAAAAACATCCCTAAGTTTTGGTCAGTGTTGAGTAAGTGGTTTATCAAGAATTTACATCCCTTTCTAGATATGAGTATGTAAAGGTGACTCTGGCACAAATGTATCTAGGAGTTCTACGCATGACCTGAGGCATCCTAGTACACAACAATATGCCATGCTTCACTATTAGTTACGACAATTCCAATGGAAATTCTTGGGTAAATTCACAATCTTATTATGAACCATTATTAAGGTATTTAATAAAATTACCCAAAGAATATATTTTTTAAATTAGATCTTAGATAACATAGATTGAAGCCTATAAATTCATAAGATAAGAAAATAATAGTTATTTATATGTTATTATTTTTGTTATTGGATTAACCTATATGTGTTACCCGTAATATTCCTTTTATTCCATCAAATGGCCTGTAATAGGAGTACTCAGGCTAACAACTGACGTTAAGACTAATGTGATGGCTATTCTAATGATATTCCCAATCAAATGTGAGTAGTAATGAAGAATCTTTTTCATGATACTCTCTCATTTAATTCAAGAATTGAATAGAAACATGGGTCAAGAGTATTGTTCAACCTCCCCTAAGAAAGATCATGTTGCTATCGAAGGAATCATGAGACAATGTCCTCTTACTTTTAATGGATCATCTGATCCCTCAAACGTGGATTAATGGATCCACTCCATTGAAAAGATCTTATTCATCCTTCAATTTTTAGAACAAGAGAATGTACTTCCAGAAGATTATTGTATCGTGGGTGAGGCCGATAAATCGTGGAAATTGATCAAAAATACTAATCCTATGGAGTTGATCAAGGCATTGGAGTGGATGAATTTTCAGAAGATGTTTTTCGATAAATATTTTCCCAGTACCCAGCTGCTTAATATGGAGATGTAATTCCTTTAACTCATTAAAAAAGACAAAAAATCCATCGGATTGTATGAGGAAACATTACAAGGCTTTCACAATATGCCTCCAGCATTTTCGTTGCCCCAGAATGCAAGGCAGACCGATTCTTGGGTGGGATAAAAAATAGCCTACAGAAAGCCCATGAGAACCATGACATCGATAGCTATGCATAAATTTTCGGATTTTACCTCAAGATTGAAATAAATATCAAAGAATCTCAGGGGTATAATGGGGATAAAATCATAAGGTGGAGTTCCATTATAGCGGTATGATGGATAAATTCAACGGTGCTATGAAAATTATGCACCCCACTTGCCAAAGGTATGGAAGGAAGCACCCCAGATGTAACCTGAAGGGAAAGAGTATATACTTTAGGTTTTGAAGAGAAGGGAACCCAGCTATTAGCTACCGACAAGAAAAACCCACAGTTGCGATAATAGAGAGGAACACTCCATTCGACTCTCAAATTGTGGTTCATTTCTTTAAATACATAGAACTAGGGATCCATGAAAATCAGTGCCCTAATACAAGGGTTTTATGAGGAAACCAACGACCTACAAGGAAGCAAGGGAGAGATTTTTAAATCACTACCACAGAAGTGAACACTGAAAATAATGTGGTGACATGTATGCTAGTTATTCATTAATGAATAGAGAATGCACTTTTGATCATGGTTATTCATATTATATACCAAATGTCTAGTTGAACAATCCCAACACCACAAAAAATTATGAATGTGAAGATGTTGGTGAGTTCATAAAATGGGGAAATCACTACACCCCATTAATATAACTCCTACCCTATCATAATCGGTTGATTGAACATACCAGAAAACCACTCCATACTCGCTCTGGTGGAATTTTATGTAATTCTTAGCATCAATTGGATTAACGTATTCATAGCCAATATAAATTGTTCTGAGTAGGATATCAATCTCCATATAGAAAATCAAACACGAATTCTAGACATGTGAAAGGAGGAAGATAAATATTTTATAGCACAATCAACTCAAGTGTGGATATTACTGCTCTATGATATTGTGTATCTGGCTCAGATGATTGAGCCTAAGGAGGCAACCATCCTTGAAGACACGCCTATTGTGGTGGAATTCGTTCAGTCCTTTCACCTAAAATTACACTGTCTTCCTCCTAGAAGAGATGTTGCATTATAAATTTATCCTTATACCTAGGTAATTCCCAATATCCCAAAATCTATATAGAATGCTTGTTGTGGATCTTGAAAAGCTGAAGAAACAAATACAAGATAATTTAGATAAAGGTTTTATATGCCCAAGTGCATCACCATAGGGTGAACCATTTTTTTTTGTTATGAATACGAAAAGATCAATGACCCTTTTCATTGATTAACATGATCTTAAAAAATCCTGATAAAGAATAAGTATCCTCTTCCACGAACTTATGACTCGTTCGATTAGTTGTGTGGAGATTAATACTTTTCCATGGTGGATTTGTGGCTGGTATGTTATCATGTAAGGGTAAAGAAATAAGATATCCCCATGCTTGATTTTCAAAAAAGATTCATGCACTATACATTAATAGTAATACCTTTCGGACTCAATAATATCCATAAATAATTGTGGACTTGATGAATAGTGTATTTAGATATTACCTTGACATGTTTGAGGTATTCTTTATAGATGATATTCTAATTTACTTGAAAACCAAGGAGGATCATGAGGAGCATCTATGAACTCTATTAGATATATTGTAGAAGGATAACCTCTATTTAAATTACAACACATGTGACTTATGGTTGTAGGAGGTATCATTCTTGGGTCATATCATTACAAGAAATGGGATATCTATGGATCCCTCCATGATAGCTCTAACTGAGGTATGACCGATTCCATCATCAGTAATGGATATCTGTAGTTTCTTGAGGTTAGATGGATATTATTTACAATTTTTGAGAAATTTATCAATGTTATATGACCATTTAACCAAGATAATCAGAAGGGAGTAAAGTTTTCTTGGAGTTATGAATGCTAAGAGACCCTCATAGAGTTGAAAAGAAGGCTTATCACTGCACCCATGCTCACACTAATCACAATTGGAGACCTTTTTTTGGTGTTTAGTGATGCTTCGAAGAAGGTCATAGGTTGAGTGTTGATGCCTAATGATAACATGATAGCATACTCCTCAAGGAAACTGAAAATCCATGAGGAACACTATCACATGCATGATCTAGAGATGGCATCTATGATCATTGCATTTAAAATATTGTGTCATTATCTCTATGCGGAGAATTATTAGATATATTCTAATTAAAAAAGATTCAAATATATATTCACATAAAAATATTTTAAGATTTTACATTGAAGATGGATTGAACTAATCAAGGATTATGACATCCCAATACACTACCATCCTGGTATGGAAAACAAGGTGGAAGATGCTCTAAGTAGAACAGATCCTTCGACTTTATGAATAATGATAATTGAAAAGGATCCAATAATCATATATTTTAAGAGGATTATCATGTGAGTATTAAGTGAGGAAGATAATAAAACATTTCTCAAATGATTGCTTAATCGTCACTCATGGAGAAAATAAAGGATTCTCAATGAAAGGATGTAGGAATTCATGAAAAGGGTGGAAGCTATCCGAAATGGTAATTCTCAGATTTCGTGGATGACAATGATGGAATTGTAAAATTCAGCTCATGATTTTGTGTACCATCTGATCTAGAGATAAATAAGGAGCATATGGATGACATACATAGATCAATATTATCTATTCACCTGGGGAGAACAAAGATGTATCATGATCTCCGAGAAAACTTTTTGTGATCCAATATAAAAAGGGATATTTCTGAATATACATCAAATTGAATTCTATGTCAGTAAGTGAAGGATGATAGGAAACAATATAATGGGATGACGAAACCCCTACCCATACGAACATGGAAGTGGAAAACAATTACCATGGACTTTCTCAATGGAATTCCACAGTCATCTAGGGAAAAAATGATATTTGTGTTGTTGTGGATCGTATTACGAAGACAGATCACTTTATCATGATTCGAGAGGACTTATCATTGGATAAACATTCATAGATTTACATAAAATATGTTGTAAGGATTCATGGAGTACTACTTTCTATTGTAATTGATCGTGATCTGAGATTCACCACGAAGTTCTAGAAAATCGTCAGAATGATCTAAGCACTGAACTATACATTATTACAGTCTATAATCCTCTAATTGATGGCCAATCAGAGCGAATTATTTAAAAACTGGAATATATGATATGATCATGTTCTATGGACTCCAAATGAGAAGATACCAACATCATCCACTGGTTTAATTCTCCTAAAATAACAGTTTCATCTTGAGAATCTGAATAGCACCATATAATGCCATTCATGGGAAAAGGTACAAAACACTAGCATGTTGGGATGAAGTTGGTTAGTGTAATATTATAGGACCTGAAATGGTCTACGAAATGGTGGTGAAGGTGAAAACCATTCAACAAAATATCAAGTCAGCCCAAAGTCGACAGAACAGTTTTGAAGATAATTTTCGACGAGATCTTGAAATCAAAGTTAGAGACATTGTATTTATATGCTTATCTCCATGGAAGATGGTCAGGTGGTTTGGAATGAAAGGGAAGTTATGTCTTAGGTACATCTTCCCCATTGAGATTTTTGATCTTTTCGGGGATATTCCAAATTGTCTAGCACTTCCACCTATTATGGCTAATGTACATGTTGTCTTTCATGTAACCCTATTAATGAAGTACATACCAGACCCATCACATGTACAATATTTATAGGTATTACAATTATAAAATGATCATTCTTATGAGGAGAAACCAAATAATATCTTAGATTGTATAGAAAATGTTCTACGATAAAAGTAAATGCCCACGTCAATGTGTTTTGGAGAAACAACATGTTTGAAGAAGTGCTGTGTGAATCGGAGGAAGTTATGAAGAAAAGTTACCCACATCATTTTTAGTGTGGGAGAAGGAAATTTTAGGGGAATAAACTTTTAAGGGGATATTATTATAATGACCAAAACAATCATTAATGAAAAATCTTATTGATCTAATTAAATGTATTATTATGTAAATTGGTTATATAAAATATGTAATTGTTTGGTTTTATTTATTTAGATTTTAAAATTACTATATGAAATGAGACCATTGCGAGTATAGACATTGAACAGTTATCACACAATTAGTATAAATATAGGGCTTTAAGAAATCCAATTTATTCAGGAAAAGGATGTGATGGCCTCATCAAGTAGACTTTCCCCGTACGAAGCCCATTTGTCTAAGCATTTAAAGAAGGTGGTGTTATTGGGCTTCGCTCTTGACCAAGCACAAGCTAATATTCAACCCATTAATCTCAAACATAAACGCCTATGTGAGAAGTGGAATTTGATAGAGATTACCACCCGATCGATGTTATCCGAGCCACACCAAGATTCTATCACCATCACACAATGTACACTTTGATCTTATGCATGTGTTATAATGGATTTTGTAAAAAGGCCTTAACACAATAAATTTGTGCATTATTTTTTAATATAATTTATAATATACATTCATTTTATTATTGTTACTTTGTAAATAGTTTTTAAAGAAGAAATTGTATTTTTAGATAATATTCAACTAGAAATCTATTTTCACAAATTAATGGATTTTTGAATTAAATTGTATTTTAAGAAATTATTATTATTATTATTAAATTAATTTTTATTATTTATAAATTGTCGTATAATATTATGAATGAAATTGTAATATTTATTAAGGTTTGAAAGATGTTGTTGTCTAAACCCATGATTTTTTGATAAATGTCATTTTTTACTTAAAAAGTGAAAATTAAAATAATTAGAAAATTTTTTATATAAAATAAATATTATTTTTGGAATTAGGAAGTATTAATTTTCTAATGGTTAATTTTTCATAATTTTCTGAGACAGTAGAATTTTTGGGTAAAAATTAAATATTGTTTAATTATGTAATTTGTTTTATGACATCATAATGACCCAACAGTGATGTAACAAATTAATATAAACACTATTTCAGTCCATTATATGTCTTAAAATTAAAAAATTATGATCTTATGTTTATTTGATTTAATTTACAATTCCTTAGTGGACCCTCCATGACTTATAAAACATATTATATTTTTAAATTGATTTCGTTAATAGTGTGACTCACCTCTATATAATAAACCTTATTATTTTATGTTATTCAGTAATTTTACATTTAAAATATTTCTTTCCACTCCACATTGGCAGATTCCATGGGAAAAAACCATGGGCTGGTTTGTGGTTATATTAGTTTAATGTCTGGTGTCCCAAACATAAATAATAAAGAATTCCCCCTCATTTCCTATAAAAACCCGCCAAAGCTTACACTTAAAAATACATCAACGATTTTTTAGCTCGAACATCGCCTTCCCTCCTCTATCTTGAATCCTCCCAAGGTCCCCCATGCTCTCATTAATTTCCTTTCAAGCCCCTCTAAATCCATTGGGATCAATGTTCCACGTAAGGGATTTCTTCTTTTCTCAATTTTGTCAAAATTTTATTATGTTTTTATGACCATTTATTTTAAATTACAAATGTTGAGGTATGATTTATAACCTCCCCCATACTTCCCTCTTAATATTTGAATGATTATATACCATTTTCCTTCTCATTAATGCCTCCCATGTACACCTGTTACCATGCTGAAATTCTATAAGGGATTTCTCTCTCCTCATTTACATTCATGATATTATTTTGTATTACAAATATAAATTCCATTATATATGTTGGGCCATGTATCTATGTGACCACATTAATGTTAAATCAATTTAAATTTTATTATACTCTCATTCCCCTCTCATAAATCATTTTTATGAACTCTTATGTCACAACCTTATGCTGCCAAAATTGCACCGCGATTTTCCATGACAAAGTTACTGTGTAGTGAATACCATTCCCATTTACCAATCAAGGGTTTTCACCTCTCTGAAAATTTAATTATTTATTATAGAATTTCATATATGAATTCCACATGCATTTATCATGGAATATATTATTATGTTTTATGAATCCATGTTATATGATCAATGTGGCACACTTATGCATGAAATGAAATGTTCACGAATGGTGCGCCCTGATACTGCTCCAATGCATATGGTAAAGATTAGTATCATTATACACCAAGTTCAATGAGGATATACTCATTATAATTCTAGAAAATTGAGGATATACTAATGCTAATTCAAGTGCAGTGAGGATTTACTAATGCTCCATGTGCAATTAGTCTTGGCTCAGGTTAATACATTGTTAAGTTTTGTTTCCACGTTTCCATGTATTGATAATAATATTATATCATTCAATTATGTTATGATCATTTGATATTATTATTTCTTAACATTTACTATATTCTTCATGTTAACCCTTATTTACTCTAGTACTAGTCTTTATATCTCACCCTTTTCTTTTGCATGTCCTCATGTTATCCATTTCAATTCTAAGTATGAGGGAATGTAGTGGTCATATAAATGATGTTTTCAATAAAGATGTGGTGTTTCACGTTTTATGTAATTATGTAATGTTCATAATCCCCAAAGACACTAGGCCTTTTGATATTTAATGTTGTATCATGTGAATTGTTTATGTAATAAATCATGTTTATGTGTGTAGTAAAATGTAGGATTGTTATAATGTTAGTATATCTTATCAGCATAATATACATGTATGTTTTAGAGGATCATTCAAAATTAATAATAATATTTTAGATCTTCACCGAGGGATTTATAAAATTTCTAGTATCAACATCAATTGAAATATATTCATAAAAGTATAGATTTCACTCAAGCATTCAACTCGATCCACATGAACCCCTCTATATAAAGAAGTGTAGAACACACATGTTTGTGGATGGTATAGGTGAAATAATCTTTTAAATAACATGTATAGTTGATTGAATGAAATATAAAGTAAAATTCATTCAAAATGTCCTAATGGAAACTATTATTTGACATGAATGTTATGCTGACAACTTTTAGAGAGATTTGGATTAAAAATTTTGTTACATGTTATTCGATTGAATAATTAATTGGAATAATTTACTGAGTTTTATAATGAAGGAGATGATGATCCCTTGATATATCAATTTTTAGGGATTTTTTTGTGACATAAGGGTGGTTTCTTATTTTCCTATTCCTCATGTAACACTTTATGAATTTCATAACATTTTCAATGCAGCTTTCTTGAATATATATATACCTAACGTTACCATGCAATGAATTAAGAGATCATGAAACTGTATATATATATATCACAGCTTAAGGGATAAAACGGTGGATATTATTGATCATTGATTAAAATTTCTACCTAATCTACCACTCACATGGTCAATTATTTATGGAGAAACCACCAAGAGAAAGAGGGTATATGGGAAATGGTTGATGTAATGAGGGTGAATTATCCTAATATATTTTATCAAATTCACTAAATTTTGAGGGTGAAAATCAAAATACGTGGGGGAAAATGTAAGAATAATATATTTTATGAACTATTTTTATGATAAATCTTATTTCATCTATATCTGGGTTTACGTAAAACATTGAATTTAAATTAAACAAAATATACAATTAAAATTTTATTATTTCATGTGATAATTTTATCCCATATATTTGAATTATGTTTTTCAGTCAGATTAAATAAATTATGAAAATGTATGATTTAAAAAAATTAAATGATTTTAGAAATTTTTTAATTGAGTATAAATATTGTAATTAAAATAAAGCAATGGTAAATGATATGTTTTTATAAAAAAATTAATGAACACATTTAGTTTTTATAATAATTTGAGTTTTATTTTTGAATTATTTTTATTTCATATATACATTATATATGAAGTAAAAGTTATTATAATTCATCCTATTATTTTCCAACTCAAGGGATAATAATAAATGTGATATCTTGGATCATTGAGGCTTGTGTCTATTTTAGTTGTACATTTTTCTTTTAAAAAATTACAACTGTTTCATATCCTACAATTAGAAAAGAGATCCCACTTTCATATCATATTAAAACATGGAAAAAATTGTGTCACAATATTCATTACCATATTCCATCCATAATTTAATACTCACATCATAATGTCCTTTTCCTTGATTAAAACCCACATATACAGGTTGTTTGTATAATGTTATGGAGGTTTTCTAAAAAGTAGTGGTCTTTCTTAAAAAAGTATTTTGTTTCATTTCTTCTTCCACATTAATAAAATATTCTTAATATAGAATTATATGATATAATATGTTTCTAAAATATATTTAGAAAATATTATGTTAATTTAAAAACATATACCCATATCCTCCTCTATCAAATGGGTAACAAAATATTCGGGTGTGTGTACGACAGACTACAACCTCACGAACAGATGTAAATGGGTTTCCATCTCCACCTCCTATATAATAGATATTAAATAATTTATTTATTTAATAATATATTTATAAAAAACCATTTCTACTATTATTATAATTTTAAATAAAAATTTATATCTTTTGTGATTTGGAAAATGATGATGTCATTGCTACACACATGTGAAGTACTATATGGATGAAGCGTTTTGATTTGTTTTCCATTTTATTTTAACATGGTTGGTAATAAGGATAATACAATTAAATATATTTGGTACATATTAAATAGAATTTTTTTTATATTTGAAATATTATTTCCTTTTATTTTGTTCTAACTATTTATAAATAGAGATAGTTTTAATGCGTACGTAAGGCTAGTTGTCATAATAAATAATGTGATTAAATTTATATATATAAATTTTATGGATTATTTTAATTATGTATATAATGATGTTATATTTTATTTATTTAATTTTTATAATTTTGGTGATGATGGATCCTAGAAAAATAATATTATATTGATAATACCAAACAAAATCTTACTTTTAAAATGATTTATTTATCACCCGAAATGTAATTTTAACAAAGAATTTCCAAAAATGGGAAATAAAAAACATATGATATAAATATAATATATTTTATAAATTAATATGGGTTTTATTATATTTATAAAAAAATATTTATTATGGAACTCTTTATAACTTAGATTATGCAACTCAAGACTAGAGGAATATGATTTCTTGTCTCTCTTATATTTCAAGGAGACAAATGACAAATTCATGGGTTGTTTCATTTTTGAGGTGTATATAATACGAAAATGTAATGTTATATCATAATTATAATTATTTTTAGGATATTTAATGTTTTGTTTTTGTAATAATTAATTTTTTATTATGATTTGTAATTTAATAATTTTTTTTGGATTTTTATCTCACTTTTTTATTTCAATGGGACACATGTGATATCACCACATGTTTATTTTCTATGCACTAGAAACAGAACATAAATTAATGTTACAATTCATAATGTGAAATTTATTAGTATATAATTACCAATATATGTAACATACATTCATTACTATTATATTTAAAACATGCCAATGTGGTAAGGGGTTTTGTTAGGTTCCTATTTTTATCTGGATTGTTAATGATTATGTATCAGATGATAAAATATTATGAAATATATTTCATAAAACATATTAATTTTAATTTCATGATGTTATTTATCTATACTAAATACTATATACTAATTATCCCTTCATTTTTGTACTAAAAAAATCCATCGACAAATTTTAAGGATATACATTTTTAAATATCTCTGTGTTTAAATTTTTTATTTCATCCATATCAATGATTTTGAAAAATGTAACGAATAATATTTTTACAAATATAAAATTAATAATAAATTTTTTTTAAAAAAAATATTGTTTTCAAAATTATTATTTAATTAGAATATTCATTTTGTATTCCAATAACGTACTTTTTTATTTTTACATAATAAGTGAGAGAAATAATAAATTTACTATCAAATAATTGAATGATATTTCATATCATCATTATTTAGTAATTCATTCAAAGTTTCCGATGTTATTTTCATTTTAATTTAATATTTTAAATTTTCTGAAGATAATATCATTTAATAAAGTAATTTATTTTGTGAAATTTTCATATTCCTTAAGAAATATTCAAAGTGATCATTAAAATAATTTTACATAAAAGATAACAAACTTTGATGTTACTTTGTAATAATTATGTATATGATCCAATCTACCATACTTATTACTTATGTGTATGTTCGTTCTTATGATGATAATATTTTTCTAAAACTCAATCATTTTCATTGCAAAATTATATGATGAAATGATTAAAATTTCATTTAATATGATTATTTAATCTAATTATTCCAAGATGGAAATTCTAGGAGACACATTTTTTTATGTTTTATGATATGTTGAATGTTTTCTGATCTTGTGGAAAAATATATATTGTTTTAAATATGTGGTGGTTTTTTCCATTATAAACCATGTATCATTAGTTTTATTATATGAAAATTATAGGTTTTCCCATTATATAATGAGGATGTGGAGTTTTTTTATAAAATATGGATATGTGATCACATTATAGCTCTATTATTTATTTGGTCATAATGGAAAACTCATGAGTTAATAATGTTATATGTTAACCTAAATTCATGTTTACATTGTATTTTGGGGACATAGGTTAATTTTTATAAGGTTATTTATGTGCTGATATTTATTTCCATAAGTTTATAGGAGGGTCATATTTCATGTCCCAAACATAATGAGTGAACCATTTAATATTTGAAATTATTCACAATGATATAATAATATGATATATAAAATTCATATTCCAATGTAATTCCCTTATGGAATGTTTTTTTGAATCCTTCATTATTCATGTCTTATGAACATTGAAACATTACTCTTGATTTGTCATTACATTATATTTTATGTATGTTATGAGATTGAAATGTTATGATGATGTTATAATTAAATTCTTTTCATGTTTTTATTATGTCATAATTGAGATGTCCCTTCCATAACTTTACAGATTGTCAGATCTCATGTCTTCATGTGTTTCTTTTCCTAAGGTCATAATATATTTTTTTAGTATATTATGTGTCCAAATATTAATAAATTGGGAAATTTGTATGGTTTATGACAAATAGAATTCATGAAAAAAATAATATTGTGTATTTACTATCCAATGATATTAAAACGTTACAGACACGACAAGTGTATTTTTGATATATATAATATATTTATTTATGTGGATATAATAAGAATGTATTGAAATCCACAGTCATTATAAATAAATATTCATGGAAACTTTTCTAAAATAACAGTTTTGGGAAGAATATAGTTTTTGCAGCTAAAATGTACAAATTAATTAACTTTTGGTTTTAATCTATTATAAAACTCAAATGGATTTTCCTATAAAATATCATTAATAAGAACACTAAAAATAATATTGTATGTTATATTAAAATCTTTTTCCCAAAAATTATAGGTATATCATACATATTGAAAATAGTCCAAGAAATCTATTAAAGAGTTATACTTTTTCATTATGCATCACTATTAAAATATAGAGTTTAATGAGATGAAATATTGTGATTATATCTGTTATGTGATCATAATGACACAAATACATTATTTTAAAACTCACAAACATGATCACTTGAAATTGAAAATTTTAAATTCCAAATACAGTGTTAAATAGATTTTCCATATTTGGATAAATAATATCATTTTTTCCATTTATCCTCTAACAAAATACATAGTTTAATATAAATACATAATATATTTGAACATTATCATAGTTATTGTTATTTTTATATGAAATTTAGTGTCAGATAAATAACATGTGAACAAAAGTAATTAGCGGATATATTGATACATATATCATTGGATAGAATGTGTCTTTATGATGCTTTATATTTTTAAGGGGTTAAAAACTTTTTCATTTAGGTATTGTAATTTATGATGATCGAAAAATAATGCATACATTGTTATAATTTTTGGCGGTGAATTTTTTCATGGCCTCACATCATATTCTATAGTAAGGGATCTTTTTGAAATGTATATAAATGATAATTTTTTAAAAATATGATGAATCCAAATCATGAGCATTATAATTTCATTATAAAATGTAGTAAAAACATTAAAAATCATATTCATTAATATATTATGATTTATGTTCAAATATAATATTATATGCATCATAAAAAAATTATGAAATTATATGATTATTTTATTTTAATCCATCTACATATGAAACTAAATAAATCCAAACAATACTAAAATTAATGATATGAACAAGTGCGTAAAAATTTCATATAAAAATTTTAGAAAAATTAGGATTCCACTATCTATATAGAATAATGTTTTTAATTCCAAACTATTCCCCAACAATGTGTCTACAATTCCTGATATAAAGGTACCATACACATTTTTTTGTTATTATTCGGCCATTTTTAATATAGTAAAATTTAATATTGAAAAAAATTTTATCTCTATAATTTCTCTGGTCACTAAATTTGTCTAATTTATTCTTGAGGAATCCATATTTATTTAAACAGATTATCATAAATAGAATATATAATTGTATAAACTATAACATTAATTGGTCCATATGAATACGATTTGTCATTATTTTTGGCAATGATTGAACTATAAACACCAGTATTGTTATAAATTTTCCTATGTTCTGGCTTGAATAACTGTCCAGTTTTATACAATGGTATGAGGTGTATACTATAAATACTAGTCAATGATTATATACCATTTTTAATAATTTCTATTTTTTTTAATTTTATCAGTACACTTATTTTTATTATTTAATCATAATATGTCATCTCTATTTTCTTTCATTACATCATAGTATGATTTATATAGAACATAAAAACCATTATCATTATTTAAACATGAAGATATATCATTGTCAATTAATTTTTATTTTATCTAAATAAAATACTTAAAGAATATTCACATTTAATTTTTTTATAACTTGCATCATTTATTAAACACATTTTTATCTGAATAAGAGATCTATAAATAATATTTTATATCCTGGATGTGTATATCATTAATCGTATGTTAGTTGTGTGATTATTATCTTCGATGCCAGTGTTATAGTCATATGAATTATCTTAACTGGTTCTTCATTTATCTTTCAACACATTTTTATAATTTTTCATTTATCAATATATAATTTATTTAGTTTTAGTTTAGGTAAATTAGTATATATAAATATTTTCTCATTTAAATTCATAATAGGTCCCATCATTTGATTGATACCCCTCTCTCTTGTTCCCTTATATTTATACTTTTGTACATAATTTTTACTTTAGGAATTTATTTTCCCTATATAATTTTCTAAAATACCTTCATATTTGATCTATTTCGTCATTTATATTTAAATTTGATTTTCACTAAATGAAATTGTCATATTTGATTATATTTTGTAGGTTTAAAGAAGATTTCATAAAATATATTTAACTTCTATTAGTTTCACATTCTTCATAATTTAGACATTATATTCTAAATTCAACATAATATTGGTTGAAATATGATCCCTTTTTTATTAGATTACTTATGTCACAAGATTCATTAATGGAAATATATCTTCCACCCCATCAATTAGGTAATCATTAAAGAAGTTTCATCACATTATCATTATTTAAATTTGTTTTCTGATGAGAATAAATTATAATAAAAATCATTTTAATCATAATATATATAATACTGAAATTTATTTATCGTTGAACATTATTTATATTGTTTTTTATATCAATTGTGTAACATTTTATTAAAAGTTGATCTTCTGTCATTTGAAAACATTTGTGTGTCCCAAATTTCATATCAATTAGAGTAGAATAAAATTATTTTAATTTTTATCCTAAGGAAATTTTAAATTTATTCATAGATTTGTAGAGACATTAAAACATATCCTTAGTTTAATCCCCTTGTTCATCTCATGTGTATTTCAATATCTCTTATTTTTCATCAATTATGTTGAAAATATAAAATCACATGATCTATATATGGATATCCTTTTTAATTTATCATAAAGAACAATTATTTTGATTAAAAGTTGGAGGTCAGCTAGTGGAAGTACCATATTTTTTGTTCTTATCCATATAGATAGAATTTATAAATAATATAATTTTCTAAAATTTGGTTCAAACTATAGAAGAGAAAAAAATAATAACACATCATCAAATAAGAAATGTTTGTTAAAGTGGAAGACATAGGACATGGGTTAATATTGTTTACCATTAACATATATATTAAAAAATTATTAATATTTTATTTGAAATTATTTATAAACTGAATCCATGTAGACAAAAATAGTATAATTATATAATGTTAACATTCAAAAATCATCTGAAAAGTTTTATAATAACTCATTTAAATAAATTTAAAAACTATTTGAAATTATGAAATGCTTATACATGTATCAGACACTATATATAAGAGAGAAATTATTTTTAACTATCTAATTAGTGTTTTGAAGTTCAATTGTTGGAAACTAAAATAGATTTTATTAAAAAGGAGGTTAAATAAATAAGGATATCCATATAATATAATATATTTATGTAGTTTGGTATCCATCTGACATAATGTCTCCCTTGAAATTAGTAGTTTCCATGATTATGAATAAAAACAAATATGTTCCAAAACCTCGATTAGGTTTTATATAAAATAGTGCACATTGCTTATTAGTCAATACAGATCATCATTCATAATTTTATATGGGATAATAAGAGATATAAAATTTCACACCAAAAATAAAGGATAAAAATAATTATCCACAATTTTACATAGGGCTGAAAATTTGTAGGAATTTCTACAAATTAATTGTGTAATTGTTAACATAACACATGAGTCTATTCTCAAATAAATTTAATATTCATAGAAATAAAAAGTGAAAATTTATCCAAAATATGTTATGATAAGTGAATCAATCAGACTTATTATAGATAATAGTATTTTATCTCTATAGGTAAATCATATTTTCATGATGTTACACTATTATTAAGAAATTATTTGTGTAGACGTTTGAATGTACTCAGATGGATTGATAAATCTCATGTGATAACCATGTGTAACATACATTTGAAATAGGATATATGATCATAATTTATTCATCCATAATTATAATATCTCTATGTCACTCAATGTTCTATTTCATCCACCCCATGAAAAAGTTTCTATTTTAAAAAAATATTTATATGAAAATAGCCATTGAGAAATCAATCATTGGAAATACATAGGCTTCCGCAGAATATCAATGCTTAATAAATTCATCATTATTACATTTAGTTGTATAAAAACTATTTGAATTAATATATTTTATAATATAAAAATTTTTATACAAATACTGTGCATTTTTTATGTAATTATCTATGATTTCGTCACAAATTTTTTATAAATTTTGGACTTAATAATTGTAATACCATATGGATGATAATTTGAACTGATGAATAATTGTTAAAACTTATATTTATTCTAATTACACATACATTTTATCCAATCCTTTTTAAAATTTAGATAACTGACCTTCTTCATGTTATATCGTCTTACTGTAAATTATTTTCTTATTGAAATTTCATCATTTCATATAAAATTTATCCTCTCACTGTGAAGTCTCTTGGAAATCCACATATGTTTGATTCAAAAAATTGTCAATTTTTAATAGATTTTTATTCTTCAATTTTTATATTGGGTAAATAAATTTATCATTTTTTTAGATTGATTTGTTTTAAAAAAAATTGCATAGTTTGATCATATAAGATTGTGTCCCATCATTTTCACTTTTTTTTGAATTCCAATCTGTTAAATATTCACATTAAAATAATGAGATAGAAATTTTTCTATAGTTTTCTATACAATTATTATCTAGCATAAAACATAAGATATATTAGCTGCATCCTAAACATCATTTGTTATTATTAAAATATGGAATTATCATACAAAGCCAACAAGCCATTTTTTATATACATTTTCCAACATAAAATTTTAAAAAGTCAAACCCATGATTCCATTTATAACAGTATATTAAAAAGGATTAATGTTATTCAATAGGAAAAATATAACAGACTATGATTTAAAAAAGCTCTTTGTTCGATACTGTATACAACACACAACCGTGATCTTATATAAAACACATAACATTTTTATTTAAAATTGAAAGTTTTGACCTATCCTATGAATTATATAGTATTAATATGTTTTACATAATTATAAAAACATGTTTTATGGTTACATTAAATGTATTTATAAACGATAAATAAGTACATCATTTTTCGAAAAAAAATTATATACTTCAAAAATAATTTTTTTTCAAATATAGATTGATTTAGAATTTTTTGTATTGTAATTATAATTATTATCTATAATTTTTGTATGTTTCATATATTAAAATTAGAATAATTTTATAAATCATAAAAAAATTAATATAGGGTCATGTTTTGGGATCTTCCAGAAATTAATGATTTTCTAATGAATATTTAAATAATACTTCTCCTAATTTAAAACCATATTTTTATTTCATAATTTTACAATTTTTAAATGTTTCAGAAGAAACATTAGTTCTATTAGGTAATTATTAATATAATTTCATTCATTTGAATAAATTTTATGGTTGAATTTCATATAAATCTTTTTATTCATAAATATGATTTATCTATATCTTTTTCCATTTTGTTATTCATTTTAATAGTAAATTAATTTATAAAATTAATAGAAATTGAAATATGGAAAATTGAATATTTATATGTAATTGTGAGGAACAATCTTTTTAAATAGTTCCATATTGTGGTCATTAAGAATAGTAAATATATTAATTATGGGTCCCAACTGCTAGGGTAAATAAGGTATTTACGATTACAAATAATATAAGAGGACTAAAAACATAACCATATATAGTTTGTTTTCCAATGTTTTTACTTTATTTCATCCATATTCATTAAGGATTAGGACTCAGGGAATATTTTTTCCATATTTAACTGAATCTCACATTCATTATATTTATGTAAAAGATAGCGTAAAAAATGAAACTTTTTTATTTATTAACTATAATATTGTGTGATAGGGATAAAAAGGTTATGTTCAGTTATCATTTTTTAATGATAATTTTTTTTATCATTTTAATTTATTTATAATTTTTATTGATTCAATAATTATTTTAAATTTATACACAACACTTAAACAATATTTTTACAATAGATAGAAAATAAAATAAATGTTTCTAAAAATATAAAATGCAACAAAATTTGAATTAATTATTTCATTTAAGATACATTATAGAAAAATAAAAAATTAGGTTTCTTTGAGGGAAATTTTCATTAATTCCATTATTATAATGTTCTTTTAATTTTAAAATTCATAAATTGTTTATGAATTTGATTTAATTAATTTTTTATGAAAAATAATATTTTAATAAATTATTTAAAATAATAATAATATTTATCTAAATAATGGGGATAGATGATTTTCTAAAATTTTAAAACATGGCAATTTATCATATAATTATTGTTTTACTATAACATTTTTTATAATCAATTTTTTTACAAAATTTATATTGCAGTAATTTTCAAAATGGTTAATATATGGATAAAACAATATTACAACGGTGAAAACATCACTCAAGATTCTATAGTAATTACAATAAAATATGATTTGAAGTCATCATAATCGTAATATTTAATTTTTTAAATTTTAAAAACATTTAATAATAAATATAATATATATAAATTTAATACATTTTGAAATTCAATGATTTCTCCTCCTCTTGTTAATAAAGGAGACCACTATCTAAATTTCATCACACATAAAGAGCCATTTTTTACCAATACCTATGAAAATTCATTCCTAAGTGTCCTTAACACATTATTTAGGTTTTATTATTCAAATAATTGACACCATTTATGGTTACATTTTTAAATCAAAGAAGCTTTAGTTAATAATAGGAATATGTTTTAACAAACAAATTTATATGTATTTCATCATATGAATCCATAAAATATTTTTTTAACATGATTTAATACTAAAAGTATTTTATTCAATATACATAGATTATGTTCTATTAACATCATACCCTATATCAATATCCACTTACATCATATGGTAAATGAATCCAACATTCATGTGTAAGGTGGACTACCTCCTTGAGAACTGAGGTAATTTTGTTCACCAATACCTCTTATTGGTAGTTACAATGATAATTTTCATGATTATATATATGATATATATTATATATGTATCATTTTCAAATTATAATATATCATATAATTTTATACCTTTCCATTCATTGGATAAATATAATTACATTACTGCTCTCTTTTGGACAACCACCTCCACAACGAAATGTTATCTTTTTTCTATGACCACATCACAAGGATGATATATATATATGTTTATTTAAATAATTATTTTTTTTCTATAATATATCAATAAATCTATTTGGATAAATAAATCTTATGTTCATTCCAATATGATCATTGGAAAATAAAAATTTTACTCAACCATACATATGACTTACCATCTCCAAGACTGTAACATAATTAATGTTTCATAACATTCAATCATAGTTTTATTTAAAATTATAATTTAAATATTTATTTTGTTAATAACTTCTTATATTATTTAACAATGAGTGTTTTTACCATATTCAACATAAGAAACTCATTTTGGAAATATGATATGAACATCATTAAAATATAAAACATGAAATTAATTAATTATCTGATTAAATATAGAAAGGTGAAAGTTAAAAATAATGTAATAATAATATTAAAAAATTAATAAAAAACAAATAACTAGATTAATATTATTATATATAATGATAAGTAATGTACATGACATGTTAGACCTCATGTAAGGAATTTCGTCATAATTTTCATTCACTGAATCTAATTTTATTCTAATGCACAAAGTTCCATTTATATGGTTTTTATATAGTCCAATTACAATGTATATATTGAAACCCTTACACTTCATTTTATTTAATGTTTTAATAAAATATATTTATTACGTAGAGATTTTACATGAATGTTACAATGTGGTAATGGGCTTATTAACTCAATTTTCATTTATTTGGTTGTACATATAATTAATTGAATGTGTTATTCCATGATAATTTCATAAAGGACCTATAAATTAATTATTTATTATTTCTTCTTATTTTGAGTGATTTTAAATTTTTCAAAAATAAATACCTAATTGATCAATTCCAAAATTAAAGATATGATATTTATGTGTTTTCTCTACCCCAAATTATCTCCCCGGGGGTATATGTCATGATATACAATTATATTATTTTATGAAATTTTTATTCAACTGAATTGATATTTTATAGGTTTAATATGTTTATATTCATTATATTTAATGTTTTATGTGAATTTATTTCCATCATGGGTGTTATGATTTAAGAGTTTCAAAATTTGTAAGGGTGTATTTCAAAACAGCATCATCATTTTGGATTATTTATGTAAATTCCTATAATTGGTGAATTATTTTATATTTATATATTAGAAAAAACTATAATATTTTACAATTTTTTTTTCTATGTATTACATGTTTTTTTTATTTTTATCTTTTCATGTACTCGATTGTAATGTATATTATTTAATGAAAAAAAAATTATTTTACAATGAGTTGAAATATATATCATCCTTTTTTATATTTAAATTGAATTTTTTTTATAAATTTTATTTTTTTATAAAAAAATTTCTCATTTTCATTTTTTACCATTTTTTTTATGAAATCTTTTGAAATAAATATTTTAGTATTTTTTCATATAATGGTTATTTTAGATTATATGTGAATGTTATATTCATATTAACATAGTCCATATTACATGAATTTTGATCCATTATGATAGCTCCATTACTTAATATTCTAATTAAATCATTCGGGGTTCATTTCAATGAGAATGTGTTTATTAATATTCTGTAATTTTTTTTAAATCTATATTTCAATATTAAATTTTTTCCTTCAAGGGTTTAAATGATATATATATGGTGTTTTTATTGATAAATAAAATAAACCTTTTATTCACAAAAACATATTTTATTTTGATGTTCCTATCCATATACATAATTTTGATAGTTTATAACCGATTTATTCAGTGAATCTTTTAATGCATTTATTCTAGTTATTCATATATGGTTATTTTACGAATTACTGATTTTGATTATAATATATAATTAATCAATATAATGAATGAATTAGACCTAATATGATATTGGTGGAACCATAATTATATATTTCCTTGATGTGTCAGTTGGTACAATGAGAAAAACATGTTTCACATTTAAATGAAAATGGTTTTTGGTCTATACCTAGAAAAAATTTAGTATGTATTACACAAAGGCCTCAACGATAATTTCCATGTGCATATAATTAATTATTCAATAATTATAAAAATAATTATTTTTATATAATGTGATTATTTTGAATAATATCCATGGAAAATTTTTTAAGCACCTGTGATTATTTATATCACATTATTTGATCATCATTTAAAAAATCAATATTATTTTTCATTCATATGTTTTTTCTTAAAATTAATGAAGCCAAAATAGGAAAACCTAATAGAATATTTTCATTTTTATATTTTCATATGTTAAAATGAATCTTACCTAGATGTGCTATATCTTTTAGTAGTATTTCTAATCTATATACATACAAGATTCTCATATTTCATATGAATACACAATTAACAACAAAATTTATATTCAATAATATTATAATTCCCTCTATGATATACTTTAATATAACTCATTTTAATATTCCTGGATTCATCACAATGGGTATAAAATCAGGTTAATCTCAAATGAAATGTGTGGTCAATGTGAAGTACAATTTATCATGAATCATTATTCATAATAAATAGTAAAAGGTATTTAAAGAAACACAAATAAAACATAAATAATATTACTATAATGATAAGATGAGGTAAAAAAATATGTAATGGAAAATATCTAAAAAAAATTTCAATGTAATTAATAACTTCAATATAATTATTATACATGTAATAATCAATATATAATGATAAATATTTGAACATATATTCCCATTAAAAATTGTCTTTACTATCATCATTAGATGTGTAATAATAATTATGTAAAGGTAAATATATGAAAACACATTCCATTTAATCAATTAAAATATTATTTTGAAAAAATAAGCAATAATCAACATGTCCCGGTACATAACTATTAACACATTCCATTTAATTGGTAGATTTATTTAAAAAAGTAATGTCAACATAGTATTGTTACAAAAGTATCATTGATAATAATATCACAATTATTAATGTAGTGAATTATTTGTTATTGGATTTAATGATATTAATAATCATGAAACAAATACATCCTTGAAATTCATAATGTAACACCCAAGACCTTTATGAGAAATATTTTGTTCTTATGTTATATAAACCATCAAAGGTATCTTTCACTACACAAAATACTAGCTTGTTTTGCTTTACATGCAACATCGACCTTCCTCGATAGCGTGTGTTGTACGCAATACAGGGTTTTACTAAAAAATGATATATTATTATAATATTATTATGAACTAGACGTTATGAATAGTATTAACTAAATTTTTAATGTTATAACATTATTATTTCATCTTACACATTTTCTAGAACATGGTATGTGAACAAAATAAATTTTTCGGGTAAAATAAGTATTTTTCAAAAAATGCAGTTTTTCCGCCTTTTAATGGGCCCCCACATTAAATCTAGTTTTTGACATGGTTATAAGTTCAATTTGAAAAAATAAAATTCTTATTTTGAAATAGGATATAAAAATTTACATTGGATTAAGTTTTGATATTTTTCTGATAACTTTCATATTTTAATGAATAGTAAAAACATGCTATGTTTTAATTAAAAACAATTTTTTTCATCGTATTAGTTTATATGGTTAAATTAAACTATTTAATGGTGTTAATGTATATATAGAATATAATTTTACCATTTAATATAATGTATGTCATTAGAATTTATTTTACCTTGAATTCGTAGGTTAAATAAATTCAATCTTTTGCAATGTTTTAAACCAAACTCTGTTGTCTTTCGATAACAGGATTAATTTTAATTTAATTTATGAAACTTCTGTGTATTGAATTTTGAAAAATGGATTCCATATTTGGAATCAGGGGGTCCAAACTATGTTAATAGGGTACTTTTTATTTTTGGGCATTATGAATAGTAACTACGGTAATGATTATTTACCATAGTTAAAGGTATATCGGGTAATTAAAGGGTACATATAAGATTATAAAATTATCATAACACCCGTCAAAATCTTATTGGATGACTAAAAGTCGACCCATATCACCTAAGGGTAGGATTAGAATCATCTAATGGAATTTTTTCCATGAAAATAATTTCATTATTATTAAAACCAAAGAAAGTGACAACATGTCACTTTCTTAAATCTTATAAGTATAATAATTTCAATTTAGTGATAAACATAATGATTCTTATGAATTAAATAGTTTCCAGAAATCTAATAAAATTATCTACATCATATGAATTTATTTAGAATTTTTAGGGACTAAATAATCATCATTAAAGGGGACATAATAGTGATGTTGAAATTATTTTATTAAGAAAAATATCAAATAAATGGTTTTAAATATTTTAAAATAAATATTATATGAACTATTTAATGTGATCCAATAATTTTATAGATACATATGACATGTTATGAATCTATTAAATCATTTATTTCGAATATATCTTTTGTATATTGTCTATTTAAATTCAAATAAATGAATAGTGTCAAAATTGACAATATTGTTATTTTATAAAAATAACATATTATAAAATTGTTTAAAAATCACAAAAATCTTTAAAAAATATTTATTTAAATTTATATGGTCTAAAAAGTTATAAAGTATCCAATTATGAACAATTCATAACCAATAAGTAATTATTTGATATAATTTAAAATTTAGAATGTTATTACCACAAATAAAATTAAATTGATTAAATAAGGATAAATCAAGTTGATAATGTTTAAAATAAATTCCTAACATGTCTAAATTTTATTGGTTGATGCTATTACAACCCTATATCATCTAATCTTCGGATATGAGTCATTTTGGATGTTTTTATGTGGGTTTGGAATTTAATATAAACTAATATTTCTTATATTTCCAATGGTCCCCCTCTCCTCCCTTATAAAAGGGGACCTCCTCTCTCTCCTCCTCACACAAATTTGGGCCTTCAATACCAGACAAAACCTTCCCATTTCACTTCCCCAATTACCAGGAAATATCCTAGAGGTTCTGGTCTTCTTCAAAGACCAAATTTAGTTCCCTAAAAAGTGGTCTCAAAGAGGCACTTCAATGAATAGGTAATGTCCGTTACCGATTCTTTCAACTTTATTTCTTCTTCAACATATTCTTAATTAGTTGTTTGATTATGAAGTAATAACATCAGTATCAATAATATACTTATATTTTATAATAAGTATGAAACAACCCTATTTCACAATCTATCCATCCAACGGAAAATGAAATCACAGCGCGTGCGTACGTACGGAATACCGTCTCCACGCCATGGTGAAATCTGTTTTTCCACCAACACCTTACATGGATGGGTATAATTGTGTGAGTAATAACTATATATGGTTATTATAACATCATACTGATTATGATATATTATACCATCCACTCCAATTCTATTAAATAATTATGGGAATGATATCATCGCTCATGTGTATGTACGGACTACCGTCTCCACGAAGCGATAAGATTGATTCTCTATGTTAACCATTAAAGAATGATTATAAAGTATATATAATAATTAATAATAAAATATACGAAATAATAATGATACTGGATTTATGTGTATATATATGTATGCCATATACTTAATTTCATTAAATTCAATAAGGAAACGAAAACAACGTTCATGCGTACGTACGACCTACCGTCTCCATGAATGGTGTATTTCATTCCATTTATTCGATCTATCATATATATATATATATATAATGAATATATATTATATATAAATCATGTTTTAAATTATTTAATTATGTAATCTTATGAATAATTACAAGTCAAAACACAGACGACAAATGAAATGATTTTACCCAAAACGATCTTTAACATGGAATTTACAAAAAACGGGTAATATAAAGTCATTAGTGAACAATATATGATATCATAACAATGAATATGATTCTGTAATAAGTAAATGACATTATTTAAATCATTATACAGGAGGTTCAGATACCTACAAAGCATATCGGACCTATGGTAAGGGACAATTGTGCAAATCTCATTATTATCCGAGATTGCTTATTCTTAAGTATTTACTGGGGTTATTGCAATCATCCATGCCCATGTTTTATAAAAGTGTATTAATGTATGTTTAAAGTAATTTTTACAAATTTTTTTACTTTTACAACATGGTATGTAAGGAATCTTTCTTTTGTTTACGTTACGAGGTACTTTTTGACTTTTCTGTCAAAAGTACGAGAAGAATGTTTTTAACGTATACGACATGAAAGGATTTTTTTACGGATTTATAAAGCCTTATTTTCATGAAGCTTCCTCCAAAATATTTCATGACTATTTGCAACAAAATCCTTTTCTTTTAAAATTGCATGACGTTTTGTGAAAAGAAATTGATTTTATAGAAGAAATGATATTTTCCTCAAGAATTCATTTCAAGTGTTTTATCAAAACCATTTTCCATCTATATTGAAATTATTTCATATGTGTATGTTTTAAGTTTAATGTCTCTATTATTTAGAAGGTGTAACTTTTCTTATTATGAAACGATATCCATTTCTTTTATATGGATTATGTTATGATGGGATGATTTTTATGAAACCCATATTATTTGTTGGGTTATTATGAATAATGTATGTTTATTTTGTGCACAAGTAAGAATGATTTTATTATGAGATGGGTGGGACCTATATCTCCCTCCAATACATTGGGTAAAGATTTATATCTCATGAGATAGACATGGCTCGAATAGTAAGTTAATCCAGTTCAGTGTTACAGGACATAAACGAGGAGTTAACTCGATTCAGAAAGGGACTTTGTCCCCTAATATGGTCTTGGCAGCAATGCCTTAGCTACTATGGAAATCATAACATGTGCTGAATGGTTTCCAAAATTACATGTTTTATTCCCATTAGATTTTATCATCGTTGATGTTCCATTATGATATATGCCTTACGTAATTCCACAGTTTATGTCTTTGCTCAAGATTTTGATGTTTAAATTTCATGTTCATGTTTTTTCGTCCAAATGTTTATGGATTGTTTTATGTTATCTATGGTTTCCCTTACTGATCATTTGAGATCTCACATTTTATGTTTTATTTTCCCCAGTAAATAAATAAATGTTTATGTAAGGAAACAAAAAGAGGAAGATCGTTATGGGAGTTGTTGAAGATATTTCGACATGATTAGAAGTTTAAATTCTGTGTTTTTTGAAGACACTAAACTATTATGGTCCTTGTGTGTCTGTTTTTGTTATGTATTAAGTATTCCGCCAATGTAATGTAATGTCCATGTATGTCAAGCTTTGGGTCTCTACATTTGGTATTAGAGGAAAGGTTTAGTCAACCTTTGGAAACTAGGATGTGAAAACGTTAGTGACATCCCTAGAGATATTTCTAAGGTATGTCTAGGGATGTCCCAAAGGTTAAGTATACATATAGGTTATAGTCCTAGAATTGTGCTAATTATCTTAGAATTAAACCTAAGATTTTATATGTCGAAGGTACTCCCTTTTGATTATGTTATTTTCCTTGTATGATTTTTGCCTCTCACAGAAATGTTTTTGTGTTTTAGTCCATGGAGGGAACCAGAAGGAATTCGGTTAACATTGAATCCAATGGGAAAATTGGTGACTATGAGAAACAAAATTGCGTAATGCCTAGAGAGAAAAATATTATGATTATGCTGAATCGGTCATCGCGATATATGATAAACAAGGTGAAATTTAGTGGTATGCCTAATTCATCAAATAAGAGGAAGATACAATTTTATGCATGTATGCATGTTGAGGATCATAAAGAAAGAAAGATTGAGATTTCTAAAGAAGGGAAGAAGAACCTTAATGAATACATCAAATGGAGGGACATATGTTATCTATGTATAGAAAACGGTCATAGAGTGACAGACTGTTATGGAGTTCAATGTCTTATTTGTGGAGAACATGAGCATTACCCAACACAATGTCGTGACCTAAAAAGTTACTTCTAAATAAAGGAAGGACTTATTCTTGTACAATCATTGAAGATGATGTATTGAAGTGTTTTTGAATTGGTATTCATGAATAATGTTGTTGAGGTACTTTTATGGTGTATTAGAATATTTATGTCTTGGTATATTGTGGTTTTCAATAATTTTATGGTACCGGTAACCATGGAAAGTGATTGAGATATTTTTGGAAAAAAGATGATATGCACATAATGAAGGGATAAAGAGAAAATGAAATGTTTGACAGTATTTATGATCTCATGACTCATATAAGAAAATAGTTATATCATGGTTTGAGTATATAGAATTTTGGGGTTTTGGTATGTGGAAAGATTTAACTTTTGACAGCACTCATGTTTTCTCTAAGATTCAATGGGTATTCATTTTTGAAGAGAATACATGATTAAGGCCTTAGAATGTTTGTAATGTGACCAACAAAACATATCTTATGATATATGGGGATCAATGATGGTATTAACATACTTGTTATATGTAATATCTGGTAATTTTTTCACTATAATATGAGAGTGGACTGCAGTGTTATGGATAAGCCTAAAGATTGGAATGGATTATGTTAGACATAAGTTAGTATTGTTTAATGATAGAACATTTTTCGATATTATTGATGATATGTTATAGTAATGTTGTTTTAGAAAAAGGACAACCTACAGGATGGGCGACAGCCCATCGCATCAGACAAGGCTATAGAAATCGAACCCACGACCGAAGTGCGACTGGCCTTTATCGCGTACCAATGGCCTACAGGAAGTCCCTGGTTAGTAGAAACTAGTTTTATTTTATTAAGCGGTAATATATATGAAGTATAATATCATTTTTGGAATCATATACGATTAACATCACCTTATATGGACATATGTATATTTGATAACTTTTTCTAACCTTTTGTTTGAAACAGATGGAATGACCCATTATTCTATCACATGATCTGTTAACACTTCATGAATAACAAATTCAACTTCATTTCATTTAGAGATGAAGTGGAAATTGTTCAAAGCACGAACAACAGTGAGATTGTGCTAAAATAAAGTAAGTATTTATTCTAATTCAAATTCATCAACTTTAGGGAAATGATCTTGAAAACCAAAAATGTTGTCCTAGTGCCCTTATATCCGATGAATCAGATGGTACCCTAGGTCATCACAAATTTATTTCTTTTTGATTGTTGGCTTTTTCATAGCCATGTTCTCTACCACTCTCCATCAGAACATGATGGTTAGATTTTTCTTCCATATCTATATTTTCAACTATGTTCTACTATGTGGAAACCAGAGATTAGTTAATTTGGGTAACCGTTACGTTTCATACCTTATTTTTTAAAGCCATGTTTTGTTATTCCCTTTTACGATGTGGGTTTCCATTAAAAAATCTTTCGAGTAGTAAACCATTTATAACCCCAATGAATTTTGAGGGCGAAATTCATTTTACGGGGGGTAGAATGTAACACCCGAGACTTTTATAAGAAATACTTTGTTTTTATGATATATAAACTATCAAAGGAATCTTTCACTACACACAACACTATCTTGGCATGCTTTACATGCAACCACGACCTTCCTCGATAGCGTGTGTTGTACGCAATACCAGGTTTTACTAAACAATGATATATTATTATAATATTATTATGAACTAGCCGTTAGGAATATTATTAACTAAATTTTTAATTTTATAACATTATTATTTCATCTTACACATTTTCTAGAACATGTTATGTGAATAAAATAATTTTTTCAGGTAAAATAAGTATTTTTAAAAAAATGCAGTTTTGCCACCTTTTAATGGAGTACCCAAATTAAATATAGTTTTTGACATGTTTATAAGTACAATTTAAAAAAATAAAATTCTTCTTTTGAATCAGGATATAAAAATTTACATTGGAATAAGTTTGGATATTTTTCCTATAAGTTTCATTTTTTAATGAATAGTAAAAACCCACTATATTTTAATTAAAAACAACTTTTTTCATCGTATTAGTTTATATGGTTAAATTATAATATTGAATGGTTTTATAGTATATATAGAATATAGTTTTAAGATTTAATATAATTTATGTCATTAGCATTGATTTTTCCTTGAATTTTTAGGTTAAATCAATTCAATCTTTTGCAATGTTTTAAACAAAAACTCATTTTCTTTCGACAACGAGAATAATTTTAATTTACTTTCTCAAACTTTTTTGTATTGAATTTAGAAAAATGGATTCCATATTTGGAATAATTGGGTCCAAATTATGTTAATAGGCTACATTTTTTTGGCATTATGAATAGTAACTACGGAATATTTTATTTACCAATGGTAAAGGTAAATCGGGTAATTAAGGGTAAATATAAGCTAATAGAATTATCCTAAAACCTTTCAAAATCTAATTGGATGACTAAAGTTAGACCCATATCACCTGAGTGTCGGATTAGAATCATTTAATGGACTTTTGGCCATGAAAATAATTTAATTATTATTAAAACCAAAGAAAGTGACAACATGTCACTTTCTTAAATTTTATAAGTATAATAATTTTAATTTAGTGATAAACATCATTAATCTTAGAACATAAATAGTCTCCAGAAATATAATAAAATTATATACATCATATGCATTTATTTATAATTTTTTGGGATTATATAAATATCATTAAAGGTGACATAATAGTAGTGTTGAAATTATTTTATTAGAGAAATATCAAATAAATGGTTTTAAAAATATTAAAATAAATAACATATGAACTATTTAATGTGCCCCAATAATTTTCTAGATAAATATGACATTTTATGAATCTATTAAAACATATATTTTGAATATATAATCTGTACATTGTTTATTTAAAATCAAATAAATTAATATTGTCAAAATTGGCACTATTGTTATTTTAAAAAAATAACATATTATAAAATTGTTTAAAAATCAAAAATATATTTAAAAATTATTAATTTAAATTCATATGGTCTAAAAGTTTATAAAGTATCCAATTATGGACTAGTCACAACAAATAAGTAATTATTTGATATAATTTAAAATTTAGAATGTTATTACCACAAATAAAATTAAATTGATTAAATAAGGATAAATCAAGTTGTTAATGTTTAAAATAAATTCCTAACATGTATAAATTATTTTTTGATGCGATTACAACCCTATATCATCTATGCTTCGGATATGAGTCATTTCGGAATTTTTACGTGGCGTTGGGATTTAATATAAACTAATATTTCTTTGATTCCAAAGGTGCCCCTCTCCTCCCTTATAAAAGGGCACCTCCTCCCTCTCATCCTCACACCAATTTGAGCCTTAATGCTCGAGAATACCCACCCATTTCACTTCCCCACTTACCAAGATATATCCTAGAGGTTCTGGTCTTCTTCAAAGTCCAATTTTTGTTCCCTAAAAGGAGGTCTCAAAGAGGCACTTCACAGAAGAGGTAATGTCCGTTACCGATTCTTTCTACATTATTTCATCTTCAACTTCTTCTTCATTAGTTGTTTCATTCTGAAGTAATAACATAAGTATAACTCATATAATTATATGTAATTATAAGTATGAAACAATCCTATTTCACCATCTATCCATCCTATGGAAAACGAAATCACTGCGCGAGCATACGTACGGAATACCGTCTCCACGCCGTGGTGAAATCTTTTTTTCCACCATCACCTTACATGGATGGGTATAATGGAGTAATGAATAACTATATGTTGTTATTATAACATCATACTGATTATGATATATTATACAATCCACTCAAATTCTATTCAATAATTTTGGGAACGATATCATCGCTCGTGCATTTTTATGGACTACCGTCTCCACGATGCGATGAGATTTATTCTCCATGTTAACAATTCATGAATGATTAAAAAGTATATATAATAATTAATCATTAAATTTATGAAATTTTTATGATACTGGATTTATGTGAATATATATGTATGCCATATACATAACATCATTTATTTCAAATAGGAAACGAAAACAGTGTTCATGCGTACGTACGGCCTACCGTCTCAATGAACGGTGCATTTCATTCCATTTAATCGATCTATCATATATATATATATGTAAATAATTAATATATATTATATATAAATCATGTGTTACATTCTGTAATTATGTAATCATATTAATAATTACAAGTTAAAACACGGACGACAAATGTAACGATTTTACCCAAAATGATCTTTATCATGGATTTTACAGAAAACCGGTAATATAAAGTCATAAGTGAACCATATATGATATCATAACAATGAATATGATTATGTAATAATTCAATGACATTATTTAAATCATTATATAGGAGGTTCGGATATGTACGAAGAATATTGGACGTAAGGTAAGCGATAATTGTGCAAATCTCATTTTTATCCGAGATTTCTTATTCGTAAGTATTTACAAGGGTTATTGCTATCATCCAAGTCCATGTTTTATAAAAGTATATTAATGTAATTTTAATGTCCTTTTTACCCATTTTTTGGCTTTTACAACATGGTATGTAAGGAATATTTCTTTTGTTTACGTTACGAGGTAGTTTTTGATTTTTCCGACAAAAGTACGAGAATAATGTTTTTTTAACGTATACGGCATGAAAGGATTTTTTTATGGTTTTATAAAGTCTTATTTTCATGAAGATTCCTCCAAAATATTTCATGAATATTTTCCATAAAATCCCTTTCTTTTAAAACTTCATGACGTTTTGTGAAAAGAAATTGATTTTAAAGGAGAAAGGATATTTTCCTCAAGAATTCATTTCAAGTGTTTTATCAAAACCATTTTCCAACTATATTGAAATTATTTCAAATGTGTATGTTTTAATTATAATGTCTCTATTATTTAGATGGTTTCACTTTTCTTATTATTAAATGATATCCATTTCTTTTATATGGATTATGTCATGATGGGATGATATTTATGAAACCCATTTTTTTCGTTGGGTTATAATAAAAAATGTATGTTTATTTTGTGGCAAAAGTAAGAATGATTTCATTATGAGATGGGTGGGACTTATATCTCCCTCAAATGCATTGGGTAAAGATTTATATCTCATGAGATAGAAATGGCTGGAACAGTAATTTAATCTGGTTCAGTGTTACAGGACTGAAACGAGGAGTTAACTCGTTTAAGAAAGGGACTTTGTCCACTAACATAATCTTGGCAGAAATGCCTTGGCTACTATGGAAATCATAACATGTGCTGAATGGTTTCCACAATTACATGTTTTATTCCCAATATATTTTATCATGGTTGATGTTCGATTATGATATATTCCTTACGTACTTCCACGATTTTTTTCTTTGCTCAAGATTTTGATGTTTGAATTTCATGTTCATGTTTTTTCTTCCAAATGATTATGGATTGTTTTATGTTATCTATGTTTTCCCTTACTGAGAATTTGAGCTCACCCTTTTTATGTTTTATTTTCCCTAGGAAATAAAGAAAGGTTTTAGGTAAGGAAACAAAAAGGGGAAGATCATTATGGGAGTTGTTGAAGATATTTCAACATGATTAGAAGTTTATATTCTGAGTTTCCAAAGACACTAAAATATTACGGTCCTTGTCTGTCTGTTTTTGTTATGTATTAAGTATTCCACAAAATTAATGTAATTTCCATGTCAGTCAAGATTCAGGTCTCTAAAAATAAGAATTTTTAAAAAGGATGAATATTTATACAACATGTACCCATTCAGAAAGGATATCCAACTATGTATTCTACTGAAACTAAAGATTCATCGTGGGGATATCTATTACTATTCCCTAGTTGAAACTGAATATACAAAACAGTCCGCATATATTTAATAATAGGTCCATGAATAATATGAATTACCAATAAATACCTCTATTTAATAATGAATATGGATTATAAATGATTCCTTAGCCGAAAACATCATTCAATATTAAACACAATATGTTGAAATGATAAACAGTTTAGTAAATGAGAATCTACATAGTAAATAATATGGGTATCATGGAGAAAATAAAATTATTTAACATCCAATATTATTATAGGTTGGGAGATAATACTTTATTTATAACTTCATTAGAAAACCCAAATTTATTTGCATGTGTGGTGTTGGGAAGAGAGGGGTGGGATTTTAAAAGTGTGCAGGATGACACACATGAAATTTTCAAAATGAATCAATTACACCCACATTTTTATCATCAAATTATCATCCAAAATAATATATTATCTAGACTTATAGGTTATAATGTCTAAATATATTCTTATAATGGGTTTTGGAAAAGTTATTATTTATTTCTAACCCTTATCATCATGGTTTAACTACTTGGTAAAAATTTTATAGCTTAGTCCCACTAATTGATTTTCACTATATTCACTATTAATTATAGTCAAAATTTAATTTCAACATATACGATAATATAAATATGGATTATTTCAAATATGGAATCCATCATTTCATATTCAATTCAAACATGTGGAATATTCCATTTTAAAATTATACCTATAGACATGATACAAACTCAAGTTTCCAATAAGAAAATTATAATAAGTATTGAATATTTTAATATATAATTTCATTATTAAATTGAGTAAATGTTCTTAAATTACTTAAATTTTATTATAAATTAACTTATTAATGTTTAAAAATAATAATTAGAATTTATCCTTCTAAAATATTTAACTAAATATGATATTTCCAAAAAAATCATTATTTTTCACTATACATTGAAAAATTAATTTTTTCTAAAAATAAAAAAATTTGAAATAATATTATTTTTATTATAAAATTTAAAGGATTATTTTACCAATGCAAAATAAATAATCTTAATGTATGAAAATTAATTTTAAATTGTGTTTTCCAATCTGAAGTAATCATCTTTTAGAAATATAAATATTATTTAAAAATTGTTTATTTTTCATTCAAATTTTTTAATATTTTTATCTATAATTAATATTTTCCTAATTAACACATTTAGACCATATATTAAAATAATTTATTTATTTCTAATCATACATAAAAAATCAATGGATGGGTTATAATTTTATAATATATCGCGACTCATTTAGAAATTAGGTTGTGTGTTCCGTGAGATTTCAATGATATCAAATTAATTACAAATAAGTATATCAAAATTATTCATTGTATTATATTCCATTATATTATTTTTGTTATATATAATTAATGTGATATTACATGATTCTTCTCTTTCAAAATATCAGTGTGTTATATTCTCGATACTATCAAAAAAATTTAATTCTTGCAATTTAAACATATACTTGGTAATTAATGGATTTTTATTTGAAAATTATTTATTAAAAAATCATAACAAAAAATATATTGAATACATAATATTAAAATAATGAGTGTTAAATTAGAAAGTTCATCGATAGTAACAAATTATTTGTTTTATGTGAAGGATAAAATTGGATTAAACTCATGATTTGGACCTAGAATAATAGTTTAATGACTAAATAATCATAGAGGTTGATAGTGGTCATTTATCAAAAGAATGTGAATGATAAATAAATAATAAATAGAAATAAAAACATATCTCTATGGAGAGTGTAAATTCCATTAGTTTATTATATTTTATTGTTATATGATAACGAATTTTCTTTAAGATCATTTTTCTAATGATGGGATATTCTTTAACTTCCAAAGTATATAATGAAATATTTTTACTCGGGATCATTATTTTCATAAAAACAATATATTCCTATAGATATACTACTAAAAATATACATAAACTATATAACTCTAATTAATGAACATCCAAAACTAACATTTATGTCTGAATCATACAAAATTATCTTTTCATGTATTGTACGATCCATGAAAAAGGATAAAAAAATTCCCTTATTTATAAATATTTTCCAAATCCCATTTTGTTAGGAAAAGTTATAAAATATAACACACTAATCTCTAAACCACAATATCAATACCACTAATTCATCATTAATATATATTCCTAAAATCATTTATGTAAATATAATGGCATAATAATAAGGACATCCTCTCGGGTTGTTGTTATGACTCGCCCTCATCGAGGTGAGGGAAGGGACAATTGATTTCCAGACCCTTTCTTCTCCATGTTGAAGGTGATATAATGAACCCCCAAGACATACCTTCAACAGGTCCTGGAGTGGTGAATAGAACCAAGGGTATGGATTCACATGCATAATGGAAGGCATTACCCTTTTAATATTGTAGGATCAAGAGATAATATAGTATGTCCAAGACAACACCAAAACTAGAAGTAAAAGTAAATCTCAAACAATCCCTTTCCCATTTTCATGTTTCAATTAATAAATTCTCAAACACAAAAAAAAATTTATAAATGAAAATATCAATGAAAAGGAAGATAGAAACTGTAACTGTCACAACGTCTGAACTAGAATAGTCCCGCACGGTTCTCGAAGTCTTCTTGGAATCTTGAAAGCAGTTTTATATACATTGGGTAACTATACACGTATAATCCATAGGGAAAACCAAAAGATCTCATGCACAAGTGGGGAGGAATTCTATTTCCCTATGAGAAAAGAAAATTACCAAGCACCTAATAAATAAACTATACACCCAAACCTCACTACGGAACACTCCACATATAACGCAAGTCAAGTAATGTAATAGTAATAACACGTCGATATTTGGGTACCCCCA
This sequence comes from Viscum album, assembly GCA_963277665.1. Classification (NCBI taxonomy): domain Eukaryota; kingdom Viridiplantae; phylum Streptophyta; class Magnoliopsida; order Santalales; family Viscaceae; genus Viscum; species Viscum album. The sequence goes on from OY728138.1 coordinate 553,420,971, forward strand.
ACCACATTCCAACTGGTTATTGAAGACATCCAATGTGTCAGACATTTTCCTCCATTTTCACTGTAGTCTCACTGCCATACCCCACTCACACACACCTGTCTTACCACAACCTCACACCCCTCTTGCAAACACTTGGGCCACAACCACATGTATCAATGCTCTTAGACACCTGGTCCAGAACAACTACTTCCATGCCCGAAGACATTTGGACTAGAACATCTACCGCCACGCCTGAAGACATCTGGGCCTGAAAAGCTACTGCCACGTCCGAAAACACTTCGGCCTCATCTTGAATACACCTGGGAATCAACCTGTCTGTGACACCTATGCTAACCACCACAACATTACATGCTTGATGAGTCATGGTCTATAATAGACCTCCGGCCATCACAGCCTTCCCAAAGAGTTTTGATATTCTTGGGAAAGGGAGTAGAAAAAAAGCTAATAACCAGCCACTCCTAATACGGTTGAAAAAATCACCCTACCCAATGATATGGGGTGTTCTATGTGGGGAACGAATAAGAAACATAAGAACTAAATTATACATATAGTAAAAAAATCACACATCCCATCCTTGGAGTTCCAAAACCATCCTATACACAAACACCATGGTTACTATTCATTCATAAAAAGCACACCACCCACAGCCAAGTCCCAACTCATTCCCCGAAAACAATTCCCCACTGAACCCGTTCTTGATTTCATATTCAAGTGATTATATTTAAATAATCTTCACTACTAGGAAACTAACAGGCTTAACCACGATCCAGGGAAGGAAAAACATCCAAGCGGTAATTTAAGCATTCACACCCAGTTCTCTTGTAATGTCACAACATCAAAAGGGACCTATGAGACCCCTCAATGTACTAGAACTAAACCAAGACCCACCATAAAACCCCTCATGAACATAAGTCCACAAACCAACAACTACACCACAATAGGGGATCCCATCGTCACCCATGTCACCCCACAAGCATCATACAGATCAACAACACATGGTTCAAAGATAGAGTAAGGGAAATTTTAGATTCAAACACATCTTTCATTAATTTTCTTGATTCTGTTTGGTTAACTGGGGTGACCACACAATGATTATTATTCACTGGGAATCCATTTAATCAAATGGGTTTGTGTGATTAACCAGTTTCCATGTTATAACCACTCAATCATCATAGAATACATGGGTCCATTAGTTTGAAAGTAAAGACCTCCATATTCCATGATTCTCAGTGGACACAAGCCCATACAGTTCTCAACATATAATAAAGGGTAAAAGAGTAAAACATCATCATCAACACACTCCTTCATTCTTTAAATGTCTATTTATTATCTTCATTAATGTTGTGTTTCATCTTTTCTGATAGAAACATTTGCATACCCGCAGCGAATGATACACAATAAAGTGAGACAATGGATGAACCCTACATGAATGATCAATGATCAAGGTTTCTCCCCATGCACCATGAAATAGGGATGCACGACTTGAAAAGGAGGAACATTTGGGATTCCAAGAGTGTAGAATATCTCTAGCATAGGCGCACCGCTTTACATGGGACGGGTTACTTCAAATGCACCAAGGAGAAGATAGAAACCATCCAACAGAAAGAAGGACGGATTTCTAGTGTGATAAAAAAGGGAGATGATGGAGTTATATGATAAATTTTTTGATTGAATTCAAAGATGGATCATGGTTTCACCACACTGTTGGGTGGTTACACAATATGAAATTCATTTTCATTTAATACTTCTCATCAGATAGGTGTTCATAATTTTTTTTGCATTAAATGGATTCCTTTTAATCAGAGGAAAATACATAATAGGGTTAGATTGGAATGTATGGTAAAAGGTGTGACACTAATGAAAAACCGCACGTGTTGGTAAGCCACGGGTCACCCGAACCTTGGAGGATTTTAGATATCATTTATGGGATTTAAATATATTTTAGCAGTTATTAAAACGTTTTTACATCAAGTGATATTTTGCGAGAGAGGAAAAATATTGAAACTGGAAAATGAACATGGGTGGGACCCCGTTTGGAAAGACTTTGTAAGCTGTTCCATGGTCACGGTGACACCATCAAGGTGCCACCATTTCGGTGTGTGACTGTGATGGTGGCACTGACATGGTGCCCCCGTTTCTTAGTGTGACCATGATAGTGCCATTGTGACCGGTGCCACCGTTTTGGTGGAACCGTTTGATGGAATTGAGTTTTTAGAAAAGTCTTTAATGACTCATTTCTAGGGATATTACATAAGATACCTCTCAAATTATTATTGCCCTTTTGAATTTAAACAAGACCTGAACATATGAGATGTGTCTGAAAAACCCGTTGAAAGATGCCACTTAGGAGTAATCCTCATCGACATCTAGGAACACCTCTCCCTCAAGTAACCACACAAACATATAAAGTGTCACTCCCTAGAAATAAGGATTAGGGAGTACATTCCACCATGTCATGATACTATCCTCTTTTGGTGGAACTGACTCACCCACTTGGATTTAATCACATCAAATCTAATTCATTTTGATTAGTTATTGAGTCCTCCCATACCCGTAGTCAGGACCCCTCACACACATTTAGAGGACAAGTAAAATGAAACATTCATAGAAAACAAGGTTAAGCACTACATCACAAACAAGTACAAAACAAAACAGAACAAAAATAAAAATAGTTATAGGTACTGGGTTCCCATCTATGAAACTTGTTCCCAAGTACTCTCCTAGAGTCCACCATTCCTCCATAACACACGAACCAAGGGAATGGTTATTTAGGGAAGGACCTTCTCCTCAGGACCATCGATCATCACTAGTCGCTCTTCAAACTTAATCATTTCCTCAATATCCATCATTCCCCAGTCGAGGATGTGTGAATAATATTGTATACAATGAAGAAGCTAAGACATATTGAATACGTCATGCCCTCTTAGTTGTGGTGGTGGTAGTGCTAGCTGATAATCCACTTCGTCGACCCGTCACAAAACCTAGAAGGTTCCGAAAAACATAGGAGAAAGCTTACTCCCCCTGAAAAACCTCTATAGTCCATGCCAAGGAGAGATCTTCAGGAACACGTTTTCATGTCCTCGTACTCTAAGGGTCTCCTCCTATTATAATCATATGAATTCTTCTAGTCCAGATCCACCTTCATCCTCTCTCGTATAAGCTGATTCTTTTATGTCATGCTCTGCACCACTTTCGGGCCAAGAACACATTCATCCCCAACTTCTGTCTATTACACGAGTGAGTGACATGGCCTCCCGTACAAAGCTTAGAACAGAGCCATGCCAATGGTAGAGTGATAGATATTGTTGTAGGAAAACCATACCTGATGCGATTGTCATTCCCACAATCCCCCACATTATACAACACATGTCTATTGCATATCCTACAACATCTGGATGGTGCACTATATCTTCACATTTCTCTGGGTGTGGAAAGAAGTAATGAGGCATAGTTGGGTGCCAAAACCATGTAGAAATCCTTTCCAGGCCCTTGTGGTAAACTGAGTATCCCGATCAGAGACTTCATGTCTCAGAACTCCGTGAAACCGCATCACATCGTTCATGTACTACTTTGATAGGGCATGCACTACACTTGTCTCCTTGATTTCTATGATGTGAACTAATTTTTTCAGCATGTACAACACTACCCAGATAAGATTGCAACCCCCTTGAACTCTGGGTAGCTACTTGATTAAATCCACTAATATGTCTTCCCACTTCAACTCAGAAACACTTAAAGGTTGTTGCATACCCCCTGGGATGCGGCGTTCGTCCTTCACATACTAATATACAAGGCACTTCCCTTGAAACTCTACCACTATCTGCTTCAACCCGAGCCACCAAAACTGACCCCTCAGGCCCTGGTACATCTTGGAAGCTCCTAGATGTACCTCCAGGGGTGATTTGTGGAACTCACCATGAACTCTCTTGTGCATCGCCTCTAGGGAAAACGTCTTCCCTCAGAAACGAAACTGATTCAGACCATCCTTTCACCACCCATTCGGAGCATTTCCATGGTTAACCCATTCTCACATCACATCACTCTCTTAGTCTACCCACTATGACTCCTCCATCTACCGCAACAGAGAAGACTTCACAATCATCTTAAATAGACAACCTCTAAAACCATCCACCCTTTCATCCAAGTGTTGGCTAGCCAACCCCCCCATCGCCTTCCAAGAATCTGCCGAATCTCAAACCTCATCCTTCTATGACATCCCGCTAAAGTAATCAGCCACCACATTCACCTTAATTTCAGTGTAAGAGATTTTTAAGTTTTAGTCCTGAAGAAACTTCTTCCACCTCTACTATCAAATGTTCAGGGCCCGTTGGGAGATGATATACTTCATGATCTTGTGATCCGTGAAGACCACAGTGCGCTCCCCAATGAGGTAGTTCTGCCACAACTTTTGTGTGAACACAACTTTTGTGAGTTCAAAATCGTTGGTGGTAGACTTACGCTCATGGGGATGTTAATTCTTAGACCCATAAGAGATCACCTCTACTGTTGCATCAGAACACACCCCAAGCCTTGGCTTGAAGCATCACAGAACACCTCAAACATCACCTTTTATTCTGGAAACCTGAGTACTGGGGAACTAACCATCATTCCCTTTAGATAACTAGAGGATTCCTTGCATTTCTCACTCCATATAAATTCCTGGTCTTTCTTGTTAAAGGCTGTGAATGGTGCTTCAACCCAGGAAAATTTGTACGAACCTCCGGTAGTAACCCGCTAGACCCATCAAACGATGAACCTATGCCACATTCATTGGTGTCTCCCAATATACAACTACATAAACCATTGATTGATCAAATGATCTTCCCTGCTCGGACACCAAGTGTCCAAGGAAGTAAACTTCTCATGTCCAGAACTTTCACATTGTCAATTTATCATAGAGCTGGTGTCATAAGTGGACCTATAAAAATGTCCTCGGATACTCGACATGATCATCCACTTATCATGAGTATATCAATATTTTTTTAATAAAAATGACTAAGAAACAGTCCAGATATTCTCGGAATACGGAGTTCATGATCCCCAGGAACACGGCTGACACATTTTTAATGCTGAATGACATCACTACAAACCCGAAGTTCACAAACCTCCACCTAAAGGCAGTCCTCGAGATGTCACCCTCCTTCACCCTCGACTGAAAATATCTAGATAATATTTCAATATTGGAGAACCACACTTCCCCCATAAATTGGTCAAAAAGGATGTCTATCCTTGAGAGAGAGTAATGGTACTTGACCATTACCTAATTCAGTCTCTGGTAGTATATACACAGCCAAAGACCATCATCTGCCTTCTTCGCATACATGACCGGAGTGCCCCATGGTTACACACTTGGTTGAAAAAACCCCTCTTCATCAAATCACCAATCATAATTCGTAACTCGCATAGCTCAGAAGGAGAAATCTGATAGGGAGGCATCAAAATCATACGGGAACCAGTTTGTAAGTCTATCCCAAAATCAGTGTCACATCGAGGGGGTAGAGTCACAACATCCTCAGGGAAGTCGTCCACGAACTCACTGATCATCCCTGATAAATCCACCATCTCTGTATCTACCGAATCTACTGATAGCTCAGCTAACAATGAAAACAAGGGGCTCCACTCACCGCCTGGCCTCTTGGAAACTCACCTTGCCGAAGAAGGTCACACAATGTCCTCCCACATCTGAAAACACAATCATTTATCAGAAGCATTCGATAATATCAAGTACATATATGAACTAGTCGATGACAAAAATTAAATCATACGACTACATCTGTATTAAAAAAAGATCCCCACTAGACTGATGAGGTCCCAACATCAGTCTACATTATCAGAAAACTCGATACAAACAGTTTCGACCTCCCACTAGGGTGCTCAAAACCAGTGGTACAAGATGTCTCTATGCATCTAGATCCTATGTATAGGATACACTGGGTGAAAAAATGTATTTTGAAGATAAATAATCAAACAAGGAAGATAAAAGAGTGATAAACAGACAGATTGTACCGTGAAAAACTTATGTCCATGCTGGAACTGCTACCTTTGCGGTGTGTAAATGCCCACACCCAGCTCCTCTTCCCCACGGCGGTCGGCTGCCTCCCCAACCACACCCTGGTCGAGGTCCCTGAGGAGTACCCAGATTTCAAACTCCTCTTACAATGTCTTCTCTCAGAGAAGTGGATGATTGCTGTCTCAAATGCTGCTACTGAAAGGTACGGGCTAGAAACTCCTACTGCTATTTTGGGAGCTAAACCGGCCCACCCCCAATATATTATACTCGGTCAGGGCACAAATATCGACATAGCCCATGGCTGACACAGATGAAGCATCTCAGCCCTGGGCCCAAAAGGAGAGGGATAGGACGGGGATATCGAAATTGGAACTCCTACGGCCTACTCCCCCTTGAACGAAACCTAAAATGCCTTGACACTGATGGCCTACTCTCAACGGCCTTTCCCTTTGATGACACCAACTGGCTCCCCTCTCGCGGAACACCTCCCAACATGAGCATCCTATTTAACACATGATCAATATTCTGGACAACTATGTACGTTGGTAGAGTAACGGTAGTAACAACATACTAAAGAGAAGGTCGAACTGCCTCCTCTAAATGTCTCGCTCGAGACTCCTCATCTGGAAAGATATATAAAGAAAAGCGAAGGAGATCCTTGAACATGACCCCCAACTCTCTCACTGACATACTCCCCTACTGAAGGGATATTAGATCCTTCCTCTTTTCAACCTTCATCGTGGAAGATAGGAATTCCACCCGGAACTCCCTCTACAAGTCAGCCCATGTAACCTCAGCCTCCCTCTTCTACACATGATAGAGCGTCCACCATTGACGGGCTACTCCCCGCATCTCGCTCACAGCCAGAATAACCGAGTAGTCTGTCGGAGCCCAAATCATGATGAAAGCTGTCACCAACTCCTCGAACTAGCTCTCTATCTCCATATATGAAATGATTCCCTCGTACGTCTTGAGGGTATCCCATTGAAATGAACGAAGTGTTCTCTACCACTAATGGTCCTCCTCCTCTTGGTCATCACTTTTTCGATCATCGAAATCAACCTCATAGGATATGATCTCCTGCACTACTCGTGGTTGTCGTCCATCTTCCATATCTGCAATAAAAAAAATATTGTCTAATACTGTGTAGTGTAAGAGATAAATTTTATTTTTTACTATAATATTTATTCATTTTAAATAGCCAAAATACCCAATACACACAAGAGAACAAGTCATTATGATTCTTGTACCTTTTCTAGGGTCTCTAACTTGCAATCAGTGTAGCCTCACTTGGTCGTTCGGTAGTCCTAGAGTCCTTGGATCCCATCATAGGTGGCCCTAAAATAATGTGTCCTAGCTGGTCTTCCCTATACTATTTCACGCACCATGGTTTCCTAACACTGTTGCCCTACCATCCCATCCAATCCTTATAGTTCATAACCCTGAACACCATACTGTCATTTAATCCTCTCCTATGATATCATTCTGTCATAACCTGCCTTCACCAAGGTGAGGGAAGGGGCATCAGATTGCCAGACCCTTCCTTTTACAAGTTGAAGGATAGATATTGACCCCACGAGACCCGCCTTCAATAGGTCCTGAAGTGGCGACTAGCACCAAGGGTTTAGAATCACATTCAAAATAGAAATAATTATCTTTTTTATTTAGTAGGATCTTTAGATGTGATAGTATGTTCCAAACAACACCAAAAATAGAAGTAAAAGAAATGCTCAAACAATCCATTTCCCATATGCATGTTTCAAATAATAAGTGCTACAATACAAGAACATTACAAAGGAAAATCCCAACGAAATGGAAAACAACAACATCAATTGTCCCAACTTCTGAACTAATACGGTCTTGCACAGTCCCTGATGTCCTCTACAAAACATGAAAGAAGTTTTATATACATAGGGTGAGTATACTAGTATACTCAGTAGGGAAAACCAAAAGATATCATGCACAAGTTGGGAGGCATTCTAATTCCCCATGAGAAAAGGAGATAACCAAACACCTAATAATGATATTATCATCCCAAACCTCACCATGGAACACTCCCCATATAACACATGTCATGTAAGATAATAGTAACAACACATCAATGTTAGGGTAACCCGCACCACTTTCCCACTGGTTATTGAAGACATCCTACTTGTCCGACCTTTCCCACCATTTTCATCGTAGTCCCACTACCATACCCTACCTGCACACACCTGGGCTACCACAACAACATATCCCTCTCGCAAACACTTGGGACACAACCACATGTAACCATGCCCATAGTCACTTGTGCCAAAATAACAACCTCCACACCTGAAGATAGCTGGACAAGAACAACAACTGCCATGCCTGATCACAACAAGGCCAGAACAACTACTGCAATGGCCGAAGACACCCGAGCCTCTTCCCAAAGACAATTGGGAAACAACCTGCCACCATAGAACAGGGATAAACACCATAATATTCCCTGCTCAAATAATCATAGGTTATAATGGACCGCAGGACGTCATATCCTGCCCTAAGTGTCTTGGGCAACTCGGGAAAGGGATATGAAAATGATCTAATACCCATCCACTCATAAGGGTGTTGGAAAAAACACCCTCCCCCATGAAATGGGGGGTTTTAGCACGAAGTGCTCAAATTTTGAGGGGCACGAATAAAAAAAATATGAAATAAATTATACATGTAGGTAAATAGGAACTTCTCCCAACCTTGGGGTTCCAAAACCAACCTATACACAAACACCCCATGTCACGAACCGAATCTGGCCGCCGCCAATATCAGCACCCAACCCAGATCGTGACAAGGAACGAAGGCCATTCATGATCCACATGAGCTACCACAAGTTCCCAAGTATCATAAAATGATAATTGTGTATGATTTACCCGAGTTTTTAAACTTAAAACAACAAAAGAATCCAATAAAACGAATCTGGAGTTTTAAAAACCAAACAATCTTTTACAAAAAACCAGAACTGAATAAAATATTTTAAAAAGACTCAATAAGAATATTACGAAGATAAAAAGACAAAAGGAAACAGCCCATTAACCATCATGTCAATGGGAACCACCCTTATTCCATCTCTACAAGACTTCACCACCACGGACCGGCCGGAAACCCGAACCACTGGAACTAAAAAATTGTACCCAACCAGCGACGACAAAAATAACCAAGGATAGATACACCCAAAGGTGTAAGTAGGGTGTGAGCCTATGCCTAATATGATACCACCCAATGATTCCGAAGATCATGCAATACAATTTGAGAAATAAATCTATTTTAATATTCAAATAAAATCAATGTTAAAATTCATGAAATGCCACTATTAATTGGAAATATTTTTCAAGCAAAAAATTTCTAAATGTTCACATATTTAAATAGAAATGTTAGATACTATAATGTACTGTGAAAAAAACTCAATTTAAGGAAAATCACCACAAAATCAATGATCAAAAAAATCAGGTACAACCCTAGGAACTATATTGTATCAGGACCCATGTACCTCATACCTCGGTGTAAAGTAACCATAGTAAAATCCATTCTCAGGAAAGTGACACTTGTAGGGAACATACCCATAACCTAGTGGTCCAAAATTATCATCCACATAGTTTACTTAGAGTTGTCATTATCCAGATTCTAGGTGAAATCGGGACAAAACCCATCTGTTCCACTAGACGTACTAGTACACATCTGCCCCACCTAAGTACCCGAGCTTCACCCTTTATGATCAAACAATTTCAGAATGATACATATATCCATTTTCATATAAAACACCACTAATGGTAACATACAATCAGTACAGTATCTACACACATTTTATACCATTTTAAAAACACACAAAACACTTTGTGTTTCAATAGAACATATTCTACAAATATTTCCTTGTTTTGCACCCAAAACACTTTGAAAACCACACATTAACACAATGTGCATATTAAAATTAACCAAAACAGAGTCCTCCACTCCGTAATAATTTCATTACACACATTACATGATTTTTAAAACAATCCCAATAAGAATCACATAGAATACCCATGTAAAACACCCAATTCAACACCAAATTGGAACTCATAAATCATTTTCTTAAAAAACATCACCCAAAAAAAATTTCGCAGCAACAACCAAAGGATAAGAACATTGAAAAAAATATTTTAATCCTTAATATAGCTCAATAAAATCAACTAAATAATTATAGTGCATCCCTTAAGGAACCAACTTATGATTTATACGAACACCCCTAAAATTTCACATGAAATATGAACTTAAATATTCATTGGATATATAATTTCCACAAAAAGTAGTATTTTCAGAAACATTCAAATGAAATAAACATTAAAATACCCTAAACATAGCATCTAGGTCACAAATATTTCATACCAAAAGTAATCACTTACAAATGTAATGAAAACCCTTGAATCAGAGTGAGAAAATAATGTCACACCACCACCACACTAAGAGGCGATTAGAACAAACATAAAACCACAATAATTTACCATGAAAACCCAAGTTTAAACCCTAATATCGAAACCCTACCCCATGGTCACTTGGTACTTCATGTAAAAGAGAATAAACTGTAACAAATAGAATAAATCCCTAAGCAATTTGAAAGATGAATGAAATAGAGTAACTTACTTGAGAGATCTTGAAAAAATATCCCCAAAACACCAATATCTGAAATTAAACATGACCACAATTATGAGGTTGTTCTATTGATAATGAAGAAGTCATATAGAAAATGTAATTGAAGAAAAAGAGTAATAGCTGAGAGTGTTATGATGGAATGAACTTACCTTCACAAATCTTGCTGATTTTCGAAACCCTATGATGGTCTGCACTCAATCACGATGTACATGAGCTCAAAAGTGGGTGGGAGGATACGAGACGTCTGACTGGGTTCAATGGGCATGTGTGTGGCATGGAATCACCGAAAAATCCTTAAAATTTAATCTGTTATTAACTAATTAAATTTGATTTTTAAAACTAGAATTGGGCTTCTGTGCAGGCCCAATACCTTACCTAAAACCCCATATACACCATGGTTATGAATTTATAAAGGCTCCACACTATAATGGTGGTGTTAATATGTCACTAGAGACCATTTAAAAATTATAATGGGTGAAAAATATTAAAAAACGAAAAATTAAAAAAAAAACAAAATTTATTTTTAAATCTGGAATGGGGCTCACGGTTTGGCCCAATTCAAGAAAACCCACCAATTCCACTATAAAAGTTTTCGAAACCCCCAAAACAAAGCATAAATTGAAATTAAATGAAATTTAACTTTATAATAAGTTATGTATGTGACAATTCTTCCCACCATGAAAATATTCCGTCCTCAGAAAGCTACTGAAAGGCTAGATACCAAAACCAAACCCAATGGATAAACCAAGATGTACTTTATTTCCAAACTTCGCCCCCGAGGTCCAAAACTCATCCGGTGATCAATTAAGGAAGGATTAATCTCACAACCCAAACATACCCCAATTCCATGAAATGATCATCACATTCATACTTTATCCCAAAATAAAACTCCTTAAACACTATCCGAACAAGACTCAATAAACTCACCCAAACGAACAATAACTGCGAATAGGGTAATAAATAACATACATTAACTAAACCATTGGGACCCCGCCAATACCAAAATTTAATCAAAGAATATGTTGGTATCTAGATAGTTCCGAATGAGACTACCAACCACCATGCGAAGACCATGGGTAAATCTGAGCTATTGGTATGGGTGGACACAAATAGGCACCCCACCATAAGAGGCAACCAATATATTGTTTTGAGACAGAAACAAGAAACTAACATGCGGAGGCTTGAATGAACTCCCTAGTACAAAATATAGAATTACATTCATAGTTTATGAAGTAATGTACATGAGAATCATAGTAGGTCTCCCCACTATATGAACCAACCATCTTAGCCGACCTGGATGGGATGACAGAGAAAGACCCATTTTTTAATGATTTGGGAAGGGTGCATGGTTAGTCCGCACAGTTTGGGGAATTGGGCACTATCTCTGTAGATCATTCATTTCACATGGATTCCAAAAACATGGTCACTACTAGTCATACAAAATTTTTTTCCTCAACACGTCTATCCAAGTTTCCAACCATTCTCTAATGACTCGATGGAAACCAAAGGAGGACGGAATGACATTACGTGATGACATGGGTACAAGGCCATCAACATATTTCCACCAAATGGGAAAAATGGAAGAATGATGGTGAAACTAGAGGTTTAAACTCTTACTGTATTTCATACTGAGGATAATACATTGTACATGGGTTTAAACAACACTGGGATTTCCCCTGACTAGGAGACATATTCTCTCCGAGACCTATGGATGGAACACAAACAATTGAATCATCTTCGAACTCGCAGTTAGGCTTTAGAAACACCCTGAATGAGAATTATTCTTTTGGTTCCACCATCATCTATACTGAAATCCCCAAAAATATTTCCAAGAAATCACACATTCCGAAATCACTTTACCCTAACTTGATATTTCACTAAAACAAGGGATTAGAAAATGAACACTCATCACACCTTGTTTCTTCGTGTGAGAGAATATATAAGTAAATAACACCTATAATCACCTTCCACTAAAATGAAAGGTGTTTATGCTTTTATAATGGAGAGATTATCCCAACATAAAGAGAATCTTAGAGGATTACACGACATTCACCATTAAATTCAATCGAGTGTATGAAATCACAGGGCTTCATTGAACGTGACCATTGCGGTTGATATAAACAATGCATGGAGTTGGACCTTATACAACATCCCCAAACAAAAAAAAATTCTAGAATGTGGCAAAAATAACCTCTCGTGACCACATTTCCCACACTGGAATTTTATTGTGAACTCCTTCTTCAAAGAGACTACGAAGGACCGAGAGGACCTCTTAGACACTATCTAGATACTCATCCATGCTAAAAAAACCACAGACCACTTCCTCCTTCAGATAATCTGGAAACATAAGAGGCTAAGGTCTCTTTGAACCTTCCATGATTACTCTCCCACTACAAGAGGATACACAGAACCAAGAAAGGATAGGGTGTAGACTCAATATAAAAATCTCAAGAAAAAGATTCCTTATATTGATCAACTGGAGGGTCTTCAAATGGAGAAACAATCCGGGTTGCACTTCATTTGTGCACTAACCCTTAATTGGGCGTACTTTATCCAACTATTAAACCTAAGGAGCCAACCAAGATTGTCCATTGGTCAAGATATACAACAAACTAGATCTAAACACATGAAATTAAACACCATAAAATCATATCAAAACATTTCTTAGATGAGACCACTAACCGGCCCTTCAACACAACTTACCAACCAAACACAAACCCAAAACAAAATATAAACCGGGGGGATTATTTGAATCAAAATATCCCACAACATCAACATTTAAAAAACACATAATACACACCATCCCAAACTAGACATAAATACATCATGTTTCCCATTTAAAATCATCTTTTTGAAAATAAATGATTAACCGGTTAGCGTATCCACCAATGGTACCCCATGAGCCTTACACATGCATGATTCTGTGACACATAGTCACCCTTCTAATATCCTTCCCTGAACTCATCCATCCATTCCATTAACCATCTATCATCTCATATAACACCATATGTGTGGTCACTCATGGAAATACCAAAGGATAAAATAAAAAAATCATTCCACTTTTCAAAACCAAAACAGTCAACCAATAACTTCTTTTTCTCAAATCCTCTAACCCTGAAATCAAACCCAAATTACATCTTACCAATATTTTCTGAAATGAATAAAAATTTAAATGAAAAATCACTTTCAATTCATACACATTAATTTTAAAAATCTCATCCCATTGAAACACCTTTTAAAAGTTTAGAAAACTCTATTGGAGACACTTTTTCCAAACCAACATTGACATAGTTCATTCTTTAAAAATAGGTGAAAACACACTTATTTAAATTCCAATACAATTATGAATATTCAGTTCTCCATTTTCAAAAAATCTATCCATTCCCACTTTATTAGATAATTATTTCACAAAAACTTTCTTCTTCTCAAAACCAAGTCAATTAAAACCAAATATACAAGATTTCAAAACTGAAGAACACAAGACAATGCGAGAGGAAATTAGTTTCAGTGGGTGACCTTGAAATATGGCTGGATACCATATTCCAATCACTTCACCATCATAGAGAGTGTTCTAGGTAAATATCCTCGGCTCCACATGGCTTTCCAGACCCTACGATCTCACTGACACCATTAACCCAACTCTCTTTTCATTTCCCATTATCATCATCAATCCAAGATCTTCACAGGACTCATATAAATCCCAACATCCCCTGGAAACTAGAATCCCATCATGAGGTATGGTGATCATCCAAATTACTCAAAACCACAATAACATGACCCAAAAATCCTAACTCCAGACTATCTATACTTTTCCCCAAATAATGTTACCCAAAGTGATCGAACCTCCTCTGATACTATTTTGTCTCTAATAGAATCTGGTCGCTTCCAAAACCGGCACTTGTTCCAGCCCATGGGGATCGAGAATGACATTTGGGCCTTATCACGAGTTGGGATTGGTGTCGGTTTTGGCGGTGACCAGATTATTTTCATGACAACCTCGTTACAATACATTCATAAAAAGCACACCACCCACAACCATGTCACAACTCATTCCCAGAAAATAGTTCCCCACTGAACATATTCTTGTTTTTATATTCAAGGGATTCCATTTAAATAATCTTCATTATTGGGAAACTAACATTATTAACCAAGATCCAATGAAGGAAAAATAGCCATGTTTTAATTTAAGCATTAACTCCTGGTTCTCAAGTAAATTCACAACAACAAAATGGATCTGTGAGATCCCTCAAAGTACTTGGCCCAAACCAAGCCCCACCATACGGCCCCTTGCGATCGTAGATCCACAATCCAACAACTGCACCACAATAGGGAATCCCATCCCCACCCATGTTACCCCACAAGCATCAAGCAGATTAACCACACATGTTACCAAATAGATAAAGGGTGGTTTTATATTCAAACACATATTTCATTAATTTTCCTAATATTGTTTGGTTAAATGGGGTGACCACACAATGATTATTATTCACTGGTAATCCATTTAATCAATCAGGTTTAAGTGATTAACTAGTTTCCATGTTACATCCATTCAATCATCATAGAAGACATGGGTGCATTAGTGTGAATGAAAAGACCCCCAACAACAATGATTTTCATTGGACACAAGCCCAGACAGTTCACAACATATAAGAAAGGGTAAAATAGTACATCATCATCATCAACACAACACTTTATTATTTAAAAGTCCATTTATTATATTTATTATGGTTTGGATTCATCCATTCCCATAGAAACATTATCATACCTACCCTGCATGATACATAGTAAAGAGGGATGATGGAAGAACCCTACATAGATGATTAAAGATCGGAGTGTCTCTCTATGCTCCATGAACTGGGGATGCACGACTTGAAAAGGAGTAACTTATGGGATTCCAAGAGAGCAAAAAATCTCTAGCATGAGTGTGACACTTTCCTCAGGAAGGGGGACTCCAAACACACCAATGAGAAGAAATAACCCAGCCAAGAGAATGAATGATAGAATTCTAGTGCGATAAAAAAAGGAGATCATAGAGTTACAAGATACAGATTTTGAACGACCAAAAAGGCAGATCGTGGTTTCACTGTGTGGTTGGGATATTACACATGTTGGAAGTAATTTTAATATAATAATCCTCATCAGAGTGGTATCCATAACAGTGGTGCATTAAATAGTTTCCTTTTAAATAGTGGAAATTGTATAACCGGGGCAGAAATGAAAATACTGGAAATGGTGTCACAATGAGGAAAATATGAATGATTTTGTAAGTCAATGGTAACCCAAACCTTGGGGGATTTTAGATATTTATTATTGTCTTTATATGTATTTTAAATGGTATTAAAGAACTTTTATGTCAAATGATATATTGAGGGAGCTGAAAAAGTCAGAAACTAGAAAATGAACAATGGTGGGACACTATTTGGAGAGACATTGTCAGCGGTGTCACGGTCATGGTCCCACTATCACTGTGGCACCGTGTGTGGCTCCACCGTTTCGGTGTGCGACCGTAATGGTTCCACTGTCACGGTGCCACCCCCACGGTTACACTATTTCAGTGTGAAACCGTGAGGGTGCGACCGTTACAGTTCCACTGTTTCAGTATGATACTCTAACGGTGCAACAATGAAGGTGCCATAGTCACAGTACAACTGTCACAGTCCCACCGTCATGGTTCTACCCTGACAGTTCAACTGTTTCGGCAGAACGTTTTTATGGTACCACGTTTCTGGATAAGTCCATAATGATTTATTGCATGGACCATTATAGAAGTGGTGGACACTAAATCCTTACCATCCTTTTGTTGTGTGTTCAAGCCATGTGGCCTTTCCAAATGCAGTGGGATATCACCTCCTATGGGCAATAAGCTTTAAAAAAATATTAATATAATTTCTATAATGTTTCCATGGGGAAATATAACATTATTATCTCAAGACTAGGGTCAATGAAACCCTGATAATTATTAATACTGTTAAAATTCAATCCCACTAAATGTGGGGACATTATTTAATTAATATATTTCTTACTAAATTATATACCAAATAAAAGTGTTTTATTTCCATAAATGTCTCGCAAAATAACCTTAATCTACATAGGCTCATATCAACAAATAATATAAAATGATTGTTTATTACTTTGAACCAATGATCAATGACAAATTCGAAAACCCATGATCATATAAATAACACTATATTTAATAAATACATGAATTCTTCTAAAATTATACACAATACTTATATGAATCATGGTTTATTTAAAAAATACCAATTGTAAAAAGGTGTAGTATTAATTAATTAATAAATCCCAAAAAATATATACTTCATCCATTTTATTTCATCATAGGTCCTACCTTAATCAATGTGTTATCCTATAGAAGAGTCCATTTCCATGTTAATTCCAAGATTTCTAACATTTAAGAAAAAAATAAATGGATCCCAATGATTAAATTTTTCTCTATAAATTAAACACTATATTTTTTCAATTAAATTAATTTCATGTTCCATTATTTTCCACAAATAAATAATATTACCATTTCATTGAGACACCATCATACTTTAATATTATTATATATATAACATGATAGAAATTGAGACATATTTTATTTATGGACTCCACGAGTTAATCTATTAGATAACATTATCTTTATATTCTATATTGCATTCAACATTAGATTATGATAGAGGTTTATAATCATGTTTTATGATAAAAAATTATCAACAATAATGATATAGTTCAATCATATAATCATCCCATCTGGTTGTTCATAGTCTCCAAATTTTCCCTCTTTTGCAGTGTTAACATGATTACTTCGGGTTCCATCTATTGAAAAAAACAAGAAACCAAGCGTGTGAAAAAATAATCAACATAGGAAGTGAAATAATCATTTTTATGATGTTTAAATAATGTAATATATTTTTCAATGTAATATAACATAGTATTATCTTTATCACTTCATTTTTATCATTTATTAATATGCTAAAAAATTCTAATGATAATTTTAATTATCCACATCATATACCCCATGATTTTTAAAAGAATGTGGATAGAAAGGAACACTATTATATACATTGTAATTCTTGAGTTTGGGATGACACACGTTTTTTAACACCGCATGTTCTTCTAAAAATAAATAAAAATTCTTGGAACATTGTTTTATGTAGATATTTTTAATTAGCCTTTAAAACGTAACTATTTTCAACTTCTATGTTATGAATTTCAATTAACAGGCATCTACATTTGTGTTCATTATGTTTTTTGGAGTCTATTGGAACTAACATGTTTTTTGCTGAATAGTAAAATACCCTCATGATTAGTAATTAGAATAGTAATAAAACATTAATGAATAGTATATTTTATTATTATTTTATTTTGTTAAGGATTTAAGATAATAGCATCTCGGTTAATTTTTCATTGTGATAAAGAAGTAGTTGTTGAATTAGAAGTTTTAATTTCTGAATTAAGTTTGATTTTATTTAAAAATTAAATTAATAATATTTAGAAACTTATTTTCAAAAAATGGAATTCATTTTTGAAATCTACACATCGATAAATGGTTAGGGTTAATATTGGGAATTTTTCTAAAACAGTTGATTTTTCAGTGAATAGTAGAAATTATAGTTTTTAGTTTCGGTGTATAAATGACAGCATTAATGATATAATAATGATGTCATAAATATGTTCAACCTGTGTATAGTTAAATAATTTTTGAGGTGTCGCAAGTCACTTATACCATGACCAAATACCGTGGACATGCCCATGGTTTTGCAAATATAACTCATGAGGTGTCCCTTGAAAATTAATAAAATAATCACTCAATTTTCCTATAAATAACAACTCTTAGAATCATTATATTCATTAACAATTCTCCCTCAATGATTCTCTAGCCTCCTTACCTTCATATTTGTCCTCCCATGGCTTCTTCAGGCCCCCAGGGTCCTAACCATCATGTTCTAATGATTACTCTACAAGGTATGAAAATTCTCAATCTTCTTATTTTTACCTTTCAAATTCTCTTTTATGCGGTATAATTTTCAAGTTTCCATTCTATTTTCTTATTTCCTTCTTATACGTGATCTTATATATATTATGATTCATTTCTGGATGGGTGACCATTATCCCCTATCTTTTTAATATTTTCTAAAACCATGTTGTGTAGCCGTTAGGCTGCCGAAATTTTGTATGATATTTCTCACTTTTTCTTTTATTTTAAGTTCCTTCCTTATTATTTCTTCATATATCCTTACCCAAGAGGCATGAAATCTCCAAAAACAATGTATCCTCTATATTTTATCATGTTTATGAAAAATACTCATCATTAGTCTTCTTCTCTCCCATTTATTTAAAGAATAAAAACATTGTCCGTTTGGGTCGAATTATCGACATCAAGGAAGATATGATTTCAATTTTTATTAATTATTTCAAGTCTGGTCATGAAACCATTTATATGGTTGAACCAGGATATAATATATTTTTATTAATCACCCATGTATCTGGAATTATTTGTTACTCATGGTTCTAATTTGTAAGACAAAATGAGGTTGTCATTATCAAAGAACCCCTAAAAGGATCTAAACAAACGCCATTAATGTTCAAACTTATGAATCATTATCATGTAAGAATTCAAAATGATAAATGGAATAATTTATTATAATGGTTATATAAAAATACTACTCCATTCCAATTCTGTAGTTTCACTTCCAATCGAAAAAAATGTCCAATATGAACCAATCATTGAAATCATGTAAGAATTCATCCAAAAACAGTGCATGGGGAAAAATACTAATAATTAAGGGTGAAAAGATGTTATTAAATGATAATATAAGATGTTATAGACATGAAAATGTATCTGTAAAATATTAATAACACTCTTTTAACCATTATAGAAGATGTTTAAATAAGTTTTAAGTAAGACAAACCCGATGTAAGGGAATTCTTAACCTGATTCCATTCTTTGGGTTAACCTTCTACTTCATTATTTATGTGATATTTAAATTTCTTATTTGATAGTTTCTGATTATATTATGTTTTATTTTGTGTATTCACAGTATATATACATACTCTATCCACTATATTAAGTCTCTCTTATATTTTATAAAATTTATAAGGATCTTTTCATTAAAAATCCTCCTTTTAAATTCAGGTTTACGAAATTACAAAGAAATGTTTTTATGGAATTATTCTCATTTTATGATTATGTTATGGTTATTTGGAATTATTTATTACGAAGGTTGGGACCTATATCTCCCTCAAATGCATTGGTTATGAGTATATTGGAGGTCATCTGTATGGTTACTCCAAGTGTAACTACGATGGTTACCCAAAGTAAAGTAGCTATGAGGGTTACAAATTTTAAGGCATCCAAGATGGTTACAAGATTATGTATGTAATGGCCCAATATACATTTATTATTATATTTATGTTCTCATGTTTGTGTGGAGTTTGTGTAAATATCATGTTACACAATGTAAGTATATATGGGTGAAAAGCATGTCTTTTGAAAATGTTTTCATAAGTTATGAGTATTCATGGACTAATGTGATTTTTTCCTTCAATTCCATCCCTTATTGAGATTTTGTGCTCATACCAATTTTTTAATGATTTTTTCACAGGTTAATGGATGTGTAATACAAGGAATAATAACACGTTAAATGTTTAATGATTGTCAAGGAGTCTTGTTTTAAGATTTAATGTTTTATATTTCGAGAAAAATGGAAATTATTTCTATGGTATCCACTATGTAACAATGTGTAATGTTATGAATGTTTTTTCCTAATTCTATAAATTTCTAAACATGAAATGATCCTCAATGAAAAAGGAAGTGTTTTCTTGACTAAATTCAAGATTATGTATATAATAAGTTTGGGTTCTTATAGTTGGTATCAAAGGATCATGTAGATAATTTTAGGGGTTAGGGTGATGTTAATAGAATGCCATAAATGATTTTCACTCTATGTTTAATTTGAGATGTTATTGTAATTAAAGATTGCTATATTGATTTAGCTAAGACATGTTTGTTAATAATGGTTTTCTGCATAAGGAACAGGGATGCTGAAGAGGAGAGGCACCGACAGAATGACATTCTTTCAGAACTACAGCCCAGAATGGTAGGGATTGGAACTGAGCAGTTTGTGACGGTAATGGATTAGCTAACGCAGTCAATAAATGGTGGCAGCATCCATGAAAGAGAACCAATAGAGGTGCCACAACAGAACATGAATGTGGTGGAACATTTTATGAGACAACATCCTCCTGCATTCAATGGGTCTTCTGACCCAGTGGCACCTGAAAGATGGATCAAAGCCCTTGAAAATATATTTGATGTTATGGGATGTTAAGAAAATCAAAAGGTATGTTTTCCCATTTATCATATTGAATGGGAAGCTAATCAATGGTGGTCAATTATAAGGAATATTAGGGGTAGAGATGATTTTTCTTCCTTAGAGTGGGATGAATTTAAAATTAATTTCCTTGAAAAATATTTTCCTAAGGTGGTGCTACTAAGAATGGAGAAGTAGTTCCTTTAATTGAAATAGAAGGAGGAAGATTTAGTGGATGTGTATGAAGCTAAGTTCACCTGATTGGAGAGGTATGCTCAAAATCTTATACTGTGTCTTGATAGAAAAATAAACCGCTTTTACTCATGATTGAATCCAAGGTATCGAAGGGTGTTAGCCTCCCTTGAAATCAAATGTTTTGAGAAACTTGTCTGATATGCTGAGAGGGTAGAGATGGAGTTTATTGATGATCATGTGCATTTTGGAAACAATGAGAAGAAGAGGTCCAGTTGGCATGAAATGGGTAAGAATCAACCAAAGAAATTTGATGCTAAGAAAATCCAATTTCCAGTTTGTGAAAAGTGTGGCAAAATACACCCTGGGGAATGTCTTAGCAGAAGTGGAAAGTGTGTCAATTGTGGTATTTTTGGACATATGTCCCGAGATTACAATGAAAATGATCCAAAGACTAATCCTGATAAGCAGACTGTATAGAGTTTTAATTGTGGTGAGATGGGTCATTATTCAAATGCCTTCCCAAAAGAAGATCAAATGATGAAATGAAACTAGACTAAAAGCAAAAAAGGTATAGTGATATCCTTTGCGATTACGTCAGTAAATGTAGGGCCATCCAATGAAGTTGTATTAGGTACTTTTTTTGTTCATTAGGATTTTGCTAAATTTTTGTTTGATACAGGGTCTACACATTCCTTCATCTCTGAGAAATATTCTGGTAAATTAGAAATATCACCTCAACAAATGAGACCCTAACTTGTTGTTAAAACTACAAGGGAAAATGTTATAGAAAAGGGGAATTATAAGAATTATTCTATTGTGGTCTGTGGAAAGACATTACCTACAAACCTCGTTGTTTTACGCTTAACTGAGTTTGATGTTATTTTAGGGATGGAATGGATTTTTGATTATCATGCTAAGATTGACTGTAGTGCTAAAAAAGTTGTTTTTTAGAAAGTGTTTTAGTTTGTATAAAAGAATTAACCCATACAATTGATAACATATCAGGAAGTTGAGAAACTATTGAAAGATGGAAATGAATGTTTTTTTACTCATATTGTTGAAAATAATAGATCTATTCAAATTAATGATGTGTCGGTGGTAAATGAATACCTTGATGTTTTTTTTGATGAGTTACCCAGTGTCATACCTGATCGAGAAGTTTAATTCACAATTTACTTAGTTCCTGATGCTAAACAAATTTTAAAACCCCCATATCGTATGGCTCTAATAGAACTTCTTGAATTGAAAAATCAGTTGCATGATTTCTTGACAAAAGCTTCATTCGCCCGAACACCTCACCATGGGGAGCCCCTATTTTGTTAGTTAAAAAGAAAGATGGTTCCATGAGACTTTGCATTGATTATAGAGCATTGAATAACATCACTATTAAAAAAATTAACCTTTTCCTCATATCAATGACTTGTTTGATCAGCTCCAAGGAGCACAGTACTTTACCAAGATTAACATGAGATCAGGATACCATCAGGTGAAGGTGAAAGAGGATAACAACACGAAAACAACCTTTCGTACTAGACATGGGCACTATGAATTTGTTGTTATGCCGTTTGAATTATCTAATGCACCTGCTGTATTCACGAATCTTATGAATAATGTATTTTATGAGTTCTTAGATAAGTTTGTGGTTATATTTATTGATGACATTCTGGTTTTTTATTAAAATAATGAGGAGCATGAAAAACTTTTAAGGGTAGTTTTGAAATCATTAAAAGAAAAGAATCTGTATGGACAATTCATCATGTGTGATTTTTGGTTGCAACAGATTTATTTTATTTGGCACATTGTAAATAAGGATGGAATAACAGTTAATCCTTCCAAAACAAAAGTATTTGATGAATATCCAAGACCCACAATTGTTAAATAGATTCATAGTATTATTGGGTTAGTAGGTTATTACAGACGGGTTGTTAAGATCCTTTCATGGTTATCTAGCCAAATCACTAAGTTAACATGGAAGGAGGTTAAATATGTTTGGATAGAGAAATGTGATGTTTGTTTTCAAGAACTGAAGAAGAGATTGACGAATGCTCCAGTTTTGGAATTACTTTCATGGATTGTTTAGTTTGTCATCTACAGTGATGCGTCTTTGAAGGGACTTGGTAGTGTTTAGATGTAGAATGATCAGGTAATTTCATATGCTTCGAGATAACTTAAGCCTCATGAGCTAAATTATCCAACACATGATTTGGAAATTGCAGCTGTGGTTTTTCGTTGAAAATATGGAGGCATAAACTATATGAAACCAAATACCAAATTTATAGAGACCAAAAAAGTCTAATTTATATATTCAATCAGAAGGAATTAAACATGAGGTAGATAAGATTGAAAGGAACTGATAAAGGATTATGACTGCATGATCAATTATCATCCTGGAAAATCAAACAAAGTAGAGGATGCCTTATGTTGTAAACATCATGCATCATTAACCATGTTAACTTTGGAACATGATCCTTTGATTAATGATTTGATTAATTTTTTCTTAGATGTTGTTGGTGCAGGGAATACCTCTTTATTGTTTCAGGTTTGAGTGTAGTCTTCGTTGTTAGAAAGAATTAAGAAAGCACAGAAGGAAGACCGTGAGCTATAGAAAAGGGTAGAACTGGTTAAAATGGGTATGTTAGCAGAATTTAATGTCAAAAAAGATTATTTTTTAAGATTTGAAAAAATGTTTTGTGTGCCTAGTGATTCTTAGTTGAAGAAAGATTTAATGTGCGAAGCTCATAATTCTCCATTTTCTGTTCTTCTGGGTGGTACTAATATGTACAGAGAACTTTGGGAGTATTATTGGTGGGATGGAATAAAAAGAGGTATTGTGGATTTTACCATGAAATGTTTGATGTGCCAATAGGTTAAAGCAGAGCAGAAGTTGCCGAAAGGGGATGCTTCAGCCTTTTCCAGTGCTAGAGTGGAAATGGGAGAATTTATCCATGGACATCGTGGTGGGACTACCAAGGACCTCTCGAGGTAAAAATGCGATCAGGGTTGTTGTTGATCGCTTAACAAATTCTGCACATTTTCTTTCTATTCAGGATACAATGTCTTTGGATCATCTTTCTCGATTGTACCTCAAGGAGAATGTCAGGTTACATGGAGTTCCTATTTCCATTGTATCTAAACGAGATCCCAGGTTCACTTCTAACTTCTGGGAGGGGCTTTAGAAGTCGTTGGGCACAAAGATAAATTTCATAACAATATTTCATCCTCAATCATATGGATTTTCAGAACGAATGATTCAAACATTGGAGGATATGCTTCGAGATTGTTCAATTGACTACCAGGGATGTTGGGATCAACATATTTCTTTAGTTTAGTTTTCTTATAATAAAAGATTTCATTCCAGTATTCAGATGGATCCTTTTGAGGCCTTTTATGGGAAGCAGTGTCAGACTCTGGCATTTTGGGATGAAGTCGGTGAAAGAAAGTTGATGAGAACCGATTTAGTAGAAGAAGTGGCTGAGAAAGTGAGAATGATTTAGCAGCACAAGAGGACAGCTCAGAGCAGGAAGAAAAGTTATGCAGATAACAGAAGGAAAGACTTCTCTTTCGAGGCAGTTGACCATGTTTTCCTTAAAATCTATACTTGGAAAAGTGTGATTTGTTTTGGTAAGATAGAAATACTAAGTCCAAAATTCATCGTTCCTTTTGAAATCTTGGAGAAAGTTAAAACAGTTGCATATTGCGTAGCTTTGCCTCCGAGCGTGTTCAGGTACACAATGTTTTTCATGTTTTGATGTTCAGGAAGTATGTTCCAGATTCATCACATGTCTTGAGCCCAAAAGTAGTTCTACTTGAAAGGAACCTTTCTTATGAAGAGAAACCAGTTCAGATTCTTGATCGAAGAGAATAGGTATTGAGGAATAAGGTAATCCACCAGGTAAAGGTTTTGTGCAGAAACCACATGGTTGATGAAGCGACATGGGAGTCTGAAAATTCTATGACGGAAAAATACCCACAGTTGTTTAATAAGTAAATAAAATTGTTGGGATTCAATTTCCAGAATTTGGGGATAATGTAACACCACAAGTTTTTTAAAAAATAATTATAAATTCTTGGACCTTTTGTTAAAGTAGATACTTATAATAAGCCTTTAAAATAGAACTTTTTTCTACTTCTATGTTCTGAATTTCAAGAAATTGTCATCTACATTGGTGTTCAGTATGTTATTTGGAGTCTATTGGAACCAAATTATTTTTTTGCTGAATAGTAAAATACCCTTATGAATATTTATATGAATAGTAATATGACCCTAATGAATAGTAAATTTTATAATTATTTAATTTTATTACGGCTTTTGGATAATAGCATCTAGGTTAATTTTTCATTGTGATAAAGAAGAAGTTGTAGAATTAGAACTGTTATTTTTTGAATTAAGTATGATTTCAATTGAAAAATAAATGAATAATATTTTGAAAATTATTTTCAAAAAATGTACTTCATTTTTTTAATCTAATGGCGATAAATGGTTAGGGTGAATTTTTTGAATTTTTCTGAAACAGTTGATTTTTCGGTGACTAGTAAAAAATATAGTTTTTAGTTTCGGTGTATTAATGTCATCATTAATGATATAATAATGTTGTCAAAAATATTGTCGACCCATGTATTATTAAATAATTTCTGAGGATTCCCATGTGTCTTATACCATGAGAATATTCAATGGACATGCCCACAGTTTTTCAAATACCATTCATGAGGTGTCCCTTGAAAATTATTAAAACAATCCCTCTCTTTTCCTATAAATACCAACTCTTCCCTTCATTAAAATCATTCCCAATTCTCCCTCAATGAATCTATGGACTCCTTAACATAATATTAGTCTTCCCATGTCTTCCACAATCCCCCAAGGTCCCACCTTCATCTTCCAAGGGTTACTCTATAACGTAAGAAAATTCTCAATTTTCATCTTTTTCCTTTCAAATTCAATTTTATGTGGTATATTTTTCAAGATTCCATACCATGTTCATATTTAAATCATATACATGATCTTCTCTATATTATGATTTATTTCTGGATGGGTGACACTTTTCACCACTCTTTTTAATATTTTCTAAAACCATGTTGTGTAGTCATTAGGCTACCGAATTTTTGTAAGAGATTTCTCACTTTTTCTTTTATTTTGAGTTCCTTCCGTATTCTTTCTTCATATCTCCTTACCCAAGAGGCATTAAAAAACCAAAAATCATGTATACTCTATATTTTATCATGTTTATGAAAAAATAATCATCATTAGTCTTCTTCTCTCACACTTATTTAAAGAATAAAAACATTGTCTGTTTGTGTCGAATTATCGACATCATGGACGATATGATTTTAGTTTCCATTAATTATTTCAACTCTCGTCATGAAACCATTTATATGGTTGATCCAAGATATAATATATGTTTTATGACCCACCCATGGTTATGGAATTATTTTGTACTTGTGGTTCTAATTTATAAGACAAAAGGAGGTTGTTATTAACAAAGAACCACTAAAAGGATCTAAACGAACATCATTAATGTTATAACAAACGAATCATCGTCATGTAAGAATTCAAAATTATTAATGGAATAATTTATGTTACTGATTATATTAAAATACCACTCCATTCCAATTCGGTGGTTTCACTTCCAATCGACAATAATGTCCACCATGAACCAATCATAGAAATCATGTAAGAATTCAACCAAAAACAGTGCAAGGTGCAAAACACTAACAATTCAGGGTGAAAATTTGTTATTAAATGATCATATAAGATGTTATAATCATGGAAATTTTTCTATAAAATTTTAATAACACTCTTATAACCATTATACATGAGGTTTAACCAATTTGGAATTAAGACAAACTAGAGGTAAGGGAATTCTTAACCAGATTCCATTCTTTGGGTTACCCTTCTACATCTTTATTTATGAGCTATTTAAATTTTTTATGTGATATGTTATGATTATATTATGTTTTATTATGTTTATTTAGAGTATGTATACATACTCCATCCACTCTATTAAGTCTCTATTAATCTTTATGATATTTATAATGATCTTTTCATTAAAAATCCTCCTTTTAAATTCAGTTTTTCGAAATTCCAAAGAAAATGTTTTATGGAATTATTCATGTTGTCTAGTTATGTTTTGGTTCCTGTAAATTATTTATTATGAATGGTGGAACCTATATCTCCCTCATATTCATTAGGTATGAGTATGTTGGAGTTCGGCCGTACGGTTACTAAAAGTGTAACTGCGATGGTTACACAAAGTAAGGTAGCCGTGAGGGTTACAAATTTTAATGTAGCCAAGATGGTTACAAGATTATGTAGGTAATGCCTCAAGATACCTTTATTATTATATTTATGTTCTCATGTTTGTGTGGATATTTTATAAATCACATGTTACACAAAGAAAATATATATGGGTGAAAACAATGTCTTTTGAAGATGTATCCATACGTTATGTGAATTAATGGATTAATGTCAGTTTTTCCTTATTTTCCGTCCCTTACTAAGCTTTTGTGATCATCACAATGTTTTTAAATGATTTTTCAGAGGTTAATGGATGTTTAATACAAGTAAGGAATACACATTAAATGTTTATTAATTGTCAAGGAGTCTTTTTTTAAGTTTTAATGTTTTATATTTCGAGAAAAATGGAATCTTTTTTATGGTATCCACTATGTAACAATGTGTAATGTTATGAATGTTTTTTCCTAATTCTATAAATCCCTAAACTTGAAAAGATCCTCAATGTAAGAGGAAGTGTTTTCTTGACTACATTCAATATTATGTATGTAATAATTTTGGGTGATTATACATTTTTAAGATTTATTAACAATATGTAATTGTTTTCCAAACCCACATTCACTTATAGAATATAGAAAGGTTTGTATTTATATGAAATGATATAATACATGAAATACTATCCAATTAGAATTTTCATATATACATAAAATAAAACTATATAATATGATATTTTTACATATTATATATTTTCTAAGAAATTTCCCAACGATTCTAAAAAGCACACTCAGATACCAACAATAATGACCAAATCCCCAACGATTTAGAGTTGGTGCCATCTTTATTTCATGACATAAGATATAAGTAATCACATCTCAACTAAAAAATATTTTAGTTATAACTAACAAATACATTATTTCACAAATAAACATATTTTATTACATAAAATCATCACTTGTTATAACACATAAGATTGAGAGGTCTACTTTCTTTGGGGATTTTGAATATTACATAACAAATTAAAACATTAAATACATGTCTTTATTGAAAACAAATTTTACATGAACAAACACATTATTTTGTACATAACATTATATAGGATAACTCGAGGAGATGAATATAAAGAAGGTGAGATGTAAATCCAAGTTAGGTGGTAAACAAGACCTAACATGAAGAATACAATACATGTTTGGAAATAGGTATATCAGTGGAGCATAAGAGAAACATGGACATAAAGGCATGATATAACATTATTATCATAACACGGAAATGTGGAAACAACATTTAACATGATATTAGCATGAGCCAAGGATCATTACACATGTAAAATGTGTGAAACTTCATTTAACTTAAATAATCATGATTAAACCCTCATTTTACTTGACCTATTATGATACTAATCTTTACCTAATGCATTAGATAACTGTTGTGGTGAACCTTTTTTAATCAATTCATTTAATGCATAAATGTTCCACACAGATCAGATAACATAGATTCAGTAAACATCATCATTTAAACAACAATAAAGGAATGTGGAATTAATTCATGAAAATATATAATAAATATGTAAATGTGAATAATTTTGAATACCCTTGATTGTGAAATGGGCATGGTATTCACTACACAATTACTTTGTCTTGGAAAATTGAGGTGTAATTTTTACAGCATAACGGCGTGACATTAGAATTCATAAATTTTTTTGTTAAGATTTACACAGGGGTTTTGACATATTTACATGAAATGGACACTAAGAGGGTCATATAAATACATTCCACAACATATGTAATGCAATTTATATTCACAATAAAAAAATAATTGCTTGAATGTATACGAGAAAAGAGTATTTCCTTACAGAATTTTGGAAAGGTAACAAATGTACATAGTAGGAATTAATGGGAGAGAAAGAGGTCTCTTGTAATTAAAAAATAAGCAGGGAAGTATTGGGGAGGTTTTAAATAATACCCCAACATTTGTAATTACAAGAAAATTGGTATAACAATATAATGAAATTTGGTAAAATTGAGAAAAGAAGAAATCCCTTACCTGAAGTGTGATCCCAAAGGCATGGTATGTGATTGATAGAGGCATATTTGGATCAAGTGGAACCTTGGGAGGATTTTAGATAGATTATGGATGGATTGAGATGTAATACAATGTTTTTTAGTTAGGATATCTGGGATCTCATGTGTGCTATATAAGAAAAAGAGAGGGAATTATTTATTATTTAGGTTTTGGAAACCACACATTAAACTAAGAAAAACCACAATCAAAACCATGATTTTCCCATGTTTTTTAAAAAATGTTAGTGGAAAACAGTTTTTTTTAAGTCCATAGGCCGAAAATCTTAAATTATTAGGCTTTCTTATGTGGATGTGTGTCACACTGTCAAGGAAATCATTTTAAAAGCAAAATTTTTTTATAAGTCATGGAGGGTACACTATGGAACCATAAAATAAATAAAAAAATATATAAAATCAAATTATTATTAATTTAAAACATATATTGTGCAAATAAAAAATGTATAGTATTTTATAAAATAACAATTGGGTCATTATGATGTCATAAAACACATTTTATAACTAAATGGAATTAATTTTTTACCAAAAAAATCAACTATCTCATAATAATAGGAAAAATTAACAATTCTATAATTTCTATGCCCAGAATCTAAAAATAATATACTTTTATTCCAAATTATTTTCAAAATATGTGAATTTTTACTATTAAAATAAAAAATGACATTTATCAAAAATTCATTAGTTTTGACAAAAACTGCTTTCAATGCTTAATAAAAATCACAATAGTATTCATAAAAATAATATGATCGTTTTTATTTAATAAAAAGTACATTATTAAAAATATTTTAATAAAATATAATTTAACTAAAAAATTCAATAATTCGTCAAAATAGATATCTTAATTTAATAATAACTAAAAATACTATTTATTGATTAAAAAATATTTAAAAATTATCAATAATAAAATGAATGTATATTCAATTTTCTATACAAAAATAAGTCACATAATCATTGTTCTAGGGTCTTGTTACATATCCATTTATTACACCCACATATGACCAATGTGTATGGTGTGTAATGGTGACAAACTCATGGGGTGGCTCGGATAACATCGCCCGGGTGGTATTCTCTATCACCTTCCACTTCACCCATAGGCAGTTCCTTTTTATCTTAACGTGTTGATTCTCATCTTGGTCTTGGTCATGAGTAAAGCCTAGTTATGTCATCTCCTTTCCGAGATCTAAGAAATCGGCTTCATATCAAGAAATTCTATTGGATGATGTCATCACTTCCTTTGTCAGATTAAATTTGATTTGTTAAATCTCTATATTTATACTAATCAATTATTCATTCTACAAAAACTATATTATATATGTTAAAAATTCTTAATGGTCTTTTGAAATCCATAAAACCAAGTAATTCCATATTTTATATACCCATTTTTACATAATAAGACATTTATTTAGACAAATTGAAATTTTCATTGATAAAATATTAGGTTGTTATAATATTGCCCCCTTAAAAAATTTTGACCTCGAAATTTCCTTTCCCAGTACTAAAACAGATGAAGGTAACTCTGCTTCATTAATTTCATTGATTCCGACATTTCTTCATCAAACTTTTTCGTTCACCACAACAATTTCATGACATGCATTATCTTATTTCTTAGAACATTTTCCCTATGATCTAAAATATTCACCAGCTTCATTTTATAGGTGAGTTAGTTCTCCAATGGTACCACCAATGGATTGAGTATATGTGATGGTTAGGGATGTACCTCTTCAAGAGTGTTACATGGAATACATCATGTAATTGACATAGGTTCTGTGGGAGTGCTATTTGATTGGCCAAAACAACAAGGAAATTGAGGATATAAAAAGGGTTATTGTACCTTGGACAAAGCTTTCCCTTATTCCCAAATATCATAAATCTCTTCCAAATTGATATGTAGAATAATACCATGTATCAAATATCAAACGCTAGTTTTGTTCGATGATTATTAGCATAGCTCTTATGTCAACATTGAGTAGCTTTAATGTGCTGCTAGATGACCATAACCTTCTCCACATTTTCTTCGACCATTTATGAACCTTTGAGTTTTTTCTCCCCAACTTCATCCCAACATGCTGGTGTTTTCCTCCACTTCCCATAAAGGTCTCCATAAGGAGCCATTTGGAATCCTGAGTGTAAACTGTTGTTGTAAGAGAAATCAACTAGGAGAATATGTTGATCCCATATTTTATTGAAATCCATTAAGCATGCTCTCATCATGTCCTCGAGTGTTTGGATAGTTCGCTCAGATTGGCCAACATTTTGAGGATGATAACCCGTACTAAACTTCATCTCAGTATCCAAATCATGTTTAAGACTCTTCTAAACCATTTAGTTGAATCATGGATCTCGATTAGATACAATCCATAGTGTTAATCCATGCAGCCTTACCACTTCTCTAATGTATATCTGTTCTAGTTTAGCCAATGAGAATTCCTCAGAATTGCAATGAAGTGTGTAGTCTTCGGAAGACGATCCACAACAAAACAGATAGAAATGTTTATGTTGGACTCCTTCTGATGTCCGGTGACAATTTCCATGGGGATGCTCTTCCATTTCCATGATGTCATGGGTAATTTTTGCATCATCGAGTTAGACTTCTGTCTCTTAGCATTAACTTGCAGACATACCCTGCATAATGATGTACACTTGGGGATCTCCTTCCCGATTTCATCCTACCAATAATTATCTCAGAGATCTCGATACATCATTGTATTTCCTAGGTTAATGGATAAATTTGAACAATATTCATCAACCAAATGTAGTTTCATTATCTACATATTTTATGGAACACATAGTCTTGAAACAAATATCTCAATTTCTTCTTCAATAACATTGTACTCCGAGGATTTACATTTTCTAATAGTTTCCACAATCTTGTGAATTCCACATCATCTTTTTGAGAATCCATTATTTTCTAAAAAAGAGATGGTCAAGAAATATTTTGTTAAAGGATTGGTGATCTTCCCGTCTTTATGATTCCCATTTCCATATTTATCAAATCAATGGTGATTTGATCACTTTCAATTCTCATCAATGAAATAATCACATGGTCCTTTATACTTAGAACATATGTGAACTTGTTCGCATTCCCATAGTGGTAATATATTGATTAGTATATGTATTTTATTACCCTTAACAATTTTCATTGGCTCTTTTTCAACTCTTTATGTGTGAATATATACTTGATTCTTTTGCGATTCATGTATATTTATCACTTCTCCCCAAAGAGTTAATTTCACCCAATTTTTTAAGCAAAGACTAATGAATCCAACTCCAGATCATGTGTTGTATATTTTTTCTCCTGAACATTCAATTGCCTTGAAGGATAGGCAATTTATTTTCCTTTTTCATTAGCAAACAACCCATTCCCTTCTTCAAAGTATCAACAATTACCACAAAAAAATTCACCACTTGTAAGTAATGTCATCACAGGTTCAGCAATTATACTCCTTTTCAACTCTATAATGCTCTCTTCGCATTCATCACTCCAACAAAACATTACTCCCTTCCTAATTATCCTGGTTATATGGTTGTATGCTCATGATAAATTTCTCATGAATTGGAGATAATATTCATGTAACCCCAGGAAACTAGGAATATATGTTACCAGTGTTGGATTCATCATCCATCAATTGCAATATTCATGGAGGGATCCATTAATATCCCATTTCTTGTGATGATATGACCCATGAATGATAACTCATTCAACCAAAACTCACACATGATGTACCTTTCATAGAGCTTCTCCTTTTACGTGGTCTCAATTACAGTTCATAGATTCTCCTCATCCTCCTTCTTGGTTTTGAATAATATTTGAATATTTCCTATAAATACTACCATAATTTTTTCAGGGTAATCTCTAAAGACTCTATTCATAAAGTACATGATGATTTCTAGTGAATTTGTCAGTCCAAAGGGAATTAATTTGAATTCATAGTGAATATACTTTGTAAGAAAAACAGTCTTGGGGATATCCTCCATCTTCACCATTAATTGGTAATATCATAACCACAAATCCTCCTTGGAGATGTATTTTTCTCTATGTACATGATCGAACAAATCTCCAATTCATGGAAAAGGATACTTTTTTTTATCGTGATTTTTTTGAGCACATGATAATCGATGCAAAGGATAAATAACACATCCTTCTTCTTGATGAAGAGGACATGTCCACCCCATGGTGAACCAGTTAGGCATATAAATCCTTTATACATATTGTCCTTTAGTTGTGTCTTTATCTTCTAATTTTCCAAAATAGCTATTATATATGAATTCATTTATATTGGAAACACCCCAGATATAAGATCACTTTTTAATTCAACATCTCTTCATGGAGGAAGACCAGCCAATTCTTCAGGAAACACTTACACGAATTCCATCAAAATAGGCATGCTTTAAAGGATGGCAGCATCCTTAGATTCAATCTTCTGAGCAGGATATGCAAGCTTGTAGGGAATTAATATCCATTTTTGGGATGATGGTGCTAATAAAAAGTCATCATCCTCCTCGAAGTTGTATAAAATTTGGGGTTGATTCGCCATAAGGAGAGTAATTTTACCCTCATGGACATTTAGGTTGGGTATATATATGTAATGACAATATATTCCAAGATTTTCATTACATTCCACTTGAGGGCGTATGACGAGGTTTTCCCAGATGTTCAATCTAAAAATTATGACATGGGAGGTGTTATACTAATGGGATGCAATGATTACCCCATTTTTTGTTCTCACCGACATCATTACTTCCATGATTTGTGGTAGTGTTGGGATTGTTATACTAATCATTAAGGAAATAAAATACTACATAGAACTAGAATCAAAATGAAAGACCGCTATTCATGAATTAATTACTAGCATACCTATCACCACTTCTTTTTCATGGCTAATTCGGTCGTAGTGATGGAAAAATCTCTCCCTTGCAGCCCTGGAAGTTGTTGGTTTCATCTGAAAACCCTTGGATTAGGGAACTGGTTTTCAAGGTTCCTTAGTTTATTGTAGTTGATGAAAAGAAAAATGCATTGAGGTTCGAAAGAAGCTTTCCTATTTTTTGTCATAGCCGCAAATTTTTCATGACAGTCATTAATGGATAGCTTCTCTTCTCTTTCACACCTAATCCATTCCTTGTCCCCTTGAAGTTATTTATGGGTTTTTTATTTCAACGCCTTTGGATGTGGAGTGATGTATTTTCATATCACCACAAGATTTATCCATCAGACCACTAGAATGAATGTACACCTTACGCTAATTAACCCTAGGATGCCACTAAGATTCACTTATCTTCATTTTGATGTTGATGGAACATTAGGAAATTTCTTCACATCTCTCAAAGTCAAGTATCCCTAAGGATTTATGTAGTCTATGTTTTATCCCACCAATGAAGTTGTCCACCATGTATTTGGTGGTAACAATAATGTCGGAGGAATATCTTCCATGACATGTAAATTATTTCTCATATGCTCTGATAGATTTGTTGTGTTTTTTCTTGAGGGAAAGGAAGTACCATTTTATATTATGTTGGAGGGCGTGAGGAAATACTTATTGAAAAACATTATATGAAATACATTATATTTCAATGCCTCGATCACCTCCTCAGGCTTCGTTTTTTATTAATATCCATCGTTCATCAGCTTCACCCTCTATACGATATGAATCCATAAGAAGCTTCTCTTGTTTTTAACATTTAAGGATAGAGAATATAATCTAAATGGAGTTGATCCTTTATTCGAAGATTGATGGATCTTATGGTCCATTAAAATTAGGAGTCATTTGTCTCATTAAGCTCTTGATTATGATTTTTCTATCATGGTGATGGGTGAACGCTCCACATGACCCATGATTCTATTCAAAACATGATTTATCTGAGAGAGTATTGGGACAATGATCGTGATTCCCACCCCCATAAGACTGGGTATCTAATTAAAACAGTCATCACATTGATCTTTGTATCGTTTGTTATCCTGAGTCCTCCAACTACCAGCCATTGGCTGGAATAAAATTAATGATAAAGGTAACACATAAGGGATAATCCGAGGAAAAAAAGTGGTAACTTATAAACTCCATTCATTTCATTAATTTATGTATTTATAGTCTTTAATCTATGGTATCCTTGATCTACTTCCCAACATATATTATTTTGGGAATTTTTTATTCTCTAAATAATGTTTTGTACTAATACTATGAATTTTTTAAGGCGTATCCCATGGGAGCGTCGTAAACAAGAGTGTAGTGAGGCATGTTGTCATGCACCCATTCCCATTCGATTTAAGCTCAAAGCAGTGTTTCTGGGTTTTATCCTTGAATACATTTATGTTTGAACGACCTCTACCTTCTCGGATCCAAAAATGAATGTCTTTTGTTGATAAACCAATTAATAAACACTCACCAAAATTTAGGGATGTTTTTATTATACTTAGTATTATCTATAAGGCATTAACTAAGTTTTTATAATCCCAATCCCAAATCTAACTAAACATATCTGCTTATAAAAACTATAACAACCATGCTATTTATTTAACACTAAAAGATATTTTATAACATAAAATATTCAGTTGTTCAAAAATATAAGATTGGGATGTCTATTGTATTTGGGGATTAAGAATATTATGTAACAACATAATATAGGAAATACCCATATTTATTGAAAAAAAAATTTACATGGCCACCCACAATCTATAGTACATAGAATTGCATGGGATAACCTGAGAACATGCATAAGAAATGGGTGATCTATAAAGCCTAGTAAGGGGTAAACAAGGAATAACATGAATAATAATGTACATGTTAGGCAGTAGGCATATCAATGGAGCATAAGTGAAACGTGAACATAAAGGAATGATATTTCATGATTATAATAACATGGAAATGTGTCAACAACATTAAAAATGATATTAGCATGATCCACAGATCACTACACATAGAGAATAATTAAACCCCCATTTAACATGAATTAGCATGAGTAAACACTCATTTCACATGATGTATCATGTTACTAATCTTTACTCAATTCATTGGAGCGCTATTAGGTCACACCCTTATTAATCATTTCATTTCAGGCATAATTTTTCCACATGGATCATATAACATGAATTCATCAAACATCATAATTAATTCCAAGATAAGGGAATTTTGCATTAACTCATGAAACTATATAATTAATAAGTAAATGTTCATAAATTTGTATACCCTTGATAGATAAATGGTCATTTTATTAACTGCACAATGACTTGGGATTGGAAAATTACAGTGAAAAGTCAACAACATAACAACGTGACATAAGAATTCATAAAAATTGTTGATGAGAGAGAAAGGTCATCATAGGTATATGAAATGGATAATAAGGGGACATATAAATACATGTCCCAACATATGTAATGGAATTTTGATTAATAATACAAAATAATTTCTTTAATTTAAATGAGAAGAGGGAAATTCTTTACAGATTTTTGGCATGGTAACATGTCTACATGAGAGGAATTAATGAGGGATAAAGAGGTATATCTTATTTAAAACATAAGGAACGCAGTATGGGGGATGTTTGAAATCATACCATAACATTTATATTTAAAAATAATGTTATATCAATATAATTATATTTGGGGAGAAATGAGAAAGGAAGAAATACCTTACATTGATGTGTGATCTCAAAGGCTTGGGAGGGTCTTGAGTGAGGCTTATTGGGAGCTTGGAGAAACTTGATAGAATTTTAGAGAGTGGAGGGTAGAGTATATATGTGATAAAAAGGTTTTGAGTGAATATAAGTTGGAGCATGGGTGGGTTTATATTGGAAAATAGAAGTAATTCTTTATTATTTAGGTTTCGGGAAGCACACATTAAACTAAACAAAACCACAAACACAACCCATGGTTTTAATAACAAACATGCTATTTATTTCACACATAAAATTACTTTTTTACATAAAATATTTACTTATTACAACACAATATATCAATATTTCTAGTTTTTTTGATTCTTAGGAACATTACATTACAACATAAAACATGAAATACATATCTTTATTGGAAACTTCTTTTACATGACCACAAAAATTCCTTCATACTTATCATTGCATGGGATTACCTGAGGACATGCATGAGAAATGGTTGATATATTAGGCCCATTATGAGAGTAAAAAAGGAATAACATTAATAATACATTACATGTTAGTAAATAGTCATATCAATGGAGCATAAGAGAGGCATGAACATAATTGTGTGATATTGCATGATTATCATAACATGGAAATATAGGACCAACATTTAACATGATATTAGAATGCGAAAAGGATCATTGCACTTGGAGCATGATTAAACCCTCATTGAACATGAATTATAATGAGTAAACAGTAATTTTAGTTGACTTATCAGGATACTAATATTTTCCCAATGCATTACGGCGCTATCAGGGCACACACATCCTAATCATTTAATTTCAAGAATAAGTGTTCCACATGGATCATATAACATGGATTAATTAAACATCAAAATTTATTCCCTAATAAAGTAATGTCGAAATTCATACATTAATCTCTATAATAAATATGTAAATTTGAATAAATATGAATACCCTTGATATATAAATGGACATGGTATTCAGTACACAATGATTTTGTCCTGAAAATCGCAGTGAAAATTCATCAGAATAATGTCATGACATAAGAATTCATAAAAAATGGTTAATTGGCGACAAAGGGGTGTCTCATAATATGTAAATTAAATGCAATTTAATGGGATCATAAAGATAAGTTTTCCAATATATTTAATATATATAATTTTCAAAATACAAAATAATTCCTTGAATGTAAATTAGAAGGGAGAATTTTCTTACGGAATTTTATCATGGTAATGAGTGTAATAGTGTGGCATTAATGAGTGATAAAGTAGTATCTAATCATTATAATATATGTATGGATGTATGGGGAGGTTCAAAATCAAACCCCAAAACTTGTAATTGAAAAAATTGGGTATAAAAAAATAATGAAATATGGAAAAAATGAGAGATAATGAAATCCCTTACATGGAAGTGTGATCCCAAAGGCTTGTGATGGTCTTGAGAGGGGCCTCATGGGGGTTATGTTCTCATTGGGAGGAATTTAGAGAGATGAGGGCAGGTTAGGAGAGTGCTCTAATAGTTTTTAGTGAAGAGAAGTGGGATCATGGGTGGGTTTATATAGGAAAAGAGAGAGAATTATTTATTATTTAGGTTTTGGACACCACATATTAATCTAATCAAAATCACAAACCAACCCATGTTTTTTCCCATAGTTTTTTTCCAAATGGGAGTGGATAACATTATTGTTTACTTCCAATGGCTGATATTCTTAAAATACTATGATTTCTTATGTGGAGGTGAGTCACACTCTCATGTAAATCATTTTAAAAGTTAAATTGATTCATATGTTTTGGAGGGTCCACTAAGGCACCATAAAATTAGTCAACAAAATATAAAATCACATTTTTATAAATTTAATGAATATATTGGCAGAAATATCCATTTATAGAATTTTATTACATCGCTATTGGTTCATTTTGATGTCAATGAAATAAAATATATAATTAAATTGTATTAAATGTTTACCCAAAAAATCAATTGTTTTGGAAAATTATGAAAAATTATCAGTTTAATAATTTTGACATCCTGATTCCAAACATAAAATTCATTTTATTTATATATTTTTATAAATATGTTAATTTTTACTTTTAATATAAAGATGAATAATTATCGAAAATTCGCGGGTTTTGATAAAAACCGCTTTCAAACTATTATAAAAATCACTATTTTATTTATACACATTAAAAAATCCTTTTTTAATAAAAATTAATTTAGTAATAAAATATAATTACAATATTATTTAATTCAAAAATACAATATTTTATTAAAATAGATTTTTTAATTGAATATTAACTAAAAATATTATTTGTGCATTAAAAACTATTTACAATGTAACAATAATTAAATGAAAGTATATTCACTCTTCTAAAAAAATAATATACATAATAATAGTGATATGGTATTGTTACATAAGAACTTATTACACTGACATATGTCTTAAGGGTAAGTTTTATGATGATTACATACTCTTGGGGTGTCTCAGATAACATCGCTCGGGTGGTAATCTCTATCAACTTCCACTTCTTCCATAGGTTTTTTTCGTTCGACCTTAACATGTTAAAGATCATCTTGAAATTGGTCAAGAGAGAAGCCCAGTGACGCCACCTCCTTTCGGATCTTCGACAAATGGCCTTCATATAGAGAAATTTTACAGGATGAGGCCATCACATCCATTTTAAGAGTAAATTGGATAGTTAATACCCTATATTTATACTAATCAATTGATCATTGTTCGATAGTTATATTAGCAATGGTTACAATTCATAATGGTATTTTTAAATCCCTAAAACCACAGAAGTGAATATTTTATATATCCATTTTACATAATAAGACAATTAATTAGACCTTTAGAAATTTTCATTGATAACATTTTGGGTCATTACAATATTCCCCAATTAAGAAATTTCAGGCTCAAAATTTCTTCTTCCCACATAAAAATAGATGAGGGTATCTCTGCTTCAACGCTTCCTCTAATTCCCACATTTCATAATGAAACTTGTAGTTTCTCTAGAACATTTTCATAATGGTCATTTTTTTATTTCATAGAAAAGTTTCACTACAATCTAAGATCTTCACCGTCTTCTATTCATAAGATAGGTCATTCTCTAATTGTACCACCTCTTGATTGAGTACATATGATGGGTCATGTATTTTCTTCATCAAGAGTTATACATGGAATACATCATGTACTTGAGATTGGTTCAGTGGGAGTGTTAGTTGATATTCCACTGGTCCAATGTGATCAACGATCTCAAAAGGGACAATGTACATTGGACTAAGCTTTCCATTCATACCAAATCCCATAACTGTTATCTATGGTGATATGAATTGGAATTACATGTCTTCAACATCAAACTATATGCCTCGTCCGTGATTATCAGTATATCTCTTTTTTCGATACTGAGCAGAATTAATGTGTTGTTTGATATTTTTAACCTTATTCATCTTTTCATCGACTGTTTATAGACCTAGGTTTTTTCTCTCCCTATCTTTATCCCAAAATGTTGTTTTCTTCACCTCCTCCCATAAATGGATTCATAAGGATCTATTTGGATACTTTATTTAAATATTTTATTGTAAGAGAACTCAAGTAGAGGAAGATGTTTATCCCATGCTCCTTTGAAGTCCATTGAGTATGGTCTGAACATGTCCTCATGTGTTTTGGATAATCTTTTAATATTGGCCAACACATTTAGGATGATAATCCATACTGATCTTTAGCTTAGAATCTAGTGAATGTCGATGAATCTTCCAAAAAAAGTAGTTGAATCAAGGATCTCGATCAGATACAATCAATAGTGGCACTCCATGCAGCCTTAGCACATATATGATGTATATCTGTGTTAGTTGATCCAATAATAAATCCTCTTGAATTTCAATGATGTGTGCAGTCATTTTAAACAGATCCACAACATCCCAAATAGAAATGCTTCTTTTGGATGTCTCTAGAATACCGGTGGGAAAGTCCATGTTGATGTTCTCCCATTTCCATTATTGTATGGGTAATGGCTGCATCATCCCCTTAGACTTTTAAACTCAACCTTCACTTTCTGACATAACATGAACATTTATTTAGACTCAGCAATCTCCTTCTTCATGTTATCGCACTAATAATTCTCTCATAGATATTGATAAATCATTCTGTTTTCTGGGTGAATGGAGAAATTTGAACTATTTTCATCATCCAAAAGT
Organism: Viscum album; assembly: GCA_963277665.1. Classification (NCBI taxonomy): domain Eukaryota; kingdom Viridiplantae; phylum Streptophyta; class Magnoliopsida; order Santalales; family Viscaceae; genus Viscum; species Viscum album. The sequence goes on from OY728138.1 coordinate 553,462,229, forward strand.
TCATTCCTTCACTCCAAATTTGATAGAATGCATATTTGGGACCCAAATTTCATAATTACTCAATTAGGAACATTGTAATCCAAGTATTTCCCTTTTCTGATAGTTTCTACATTCATCTGAGTTCCCAAATAATAATTTTTAGCATCCTTTAACCATTCCAAAAGAGACAGTGGAGAAATAATTTTTGAAAGGATTGATCATGTTCCCTTCTTTATGATTCTAATGTCCATCTTCATCAGATATAATAAAACTTGATCTTTTTTAATTACCATCAATGCTAAAATCACTAGGTCATTTCTACATAGAGAATCCACTACCCTGATCACATTCTCATGGTGGTAATGGATTGAGTAGTCATAGACTTTTATCATCTCTAACCATCTTTTTTGGTACATGTTCAACTCTTTTTATGTGAGTATATACTTTATGATTTTATGATCCATTTATATTTCACACTTCTCCCAAAATAGGTAATGTCCCCTAAAAATTAACGTGAAGATTACTAAATCCAACTCTAGATCATGTGTTGGATAGTTTTTCTCATGAACATTCAATTTATTTTGTAACTCCCCGACTCTTGTTACCCAGTGTCAGTGCATTATTACATAATATTAACATGATACAATGAATCATGACTCAAAATACCGATACGTTTACTAGCCATGGAAGAAATATATACATTCATACATTTTACAATACATTACAAAATGAAAACAAACTACAACAACATTGTCTCCATTGATGACTTTCATATCCCTTAGGATATCCCTGTAGGACAGTCATAATATACTTATTCACATCATAGGAAAAATAAAACATTGAAAGTGGTCAGCTCAGATTCTCAGTAATGGTAAAAATAAAGCATAACATTTTATAAGTAAGCATAAACATTTATGGAAATTTATAAGACTAAAACATAAGCCTTTTAAGATGAAACTAAAGAATACTATGGAAAATGTAAATCAAATAATTTCATATACTTATTCACATGGATATTCTACTAGTCGAATGATGACATGGAATTTCAATAACCAATTTCATAATGATAGAATGCATAATTCTAGACATCATAACTACATAGTCAAGGGGTTGTGGAAAGACTAAAAATAATATTGTGTCAAGGAATTTTTCCAAGACAATAGTCAGTGTCATGAGACCTACCGATTCATCAGGGAACTATAGTGGGCTCCACCCGCCACTTACTATGTCCAATGCATTCCTCATATGAAAAGGTAGATACATAAAATAATAATTTTTATTTAAAAATACATACGAAATGACAAAACATTAACCATAAACTATGAGTGGAATAAAATTATCACATCTATAGTAAAACATATGATAACTCATTAAATAAATATGGGAGATTTTATTATAATAAATCTACTTGTTCCAAGGTTAAAATCCATCAAAGGATATTGACATAGATGAAATCAAGACTATTTGAGGGAAATATCTATTTTTTTAATCATTTAAATTTTACATAATTATAAATGAAAACATTAATTTTGAAAATATTATTATAAGACTGTAAGGTAATCTTCAATGGTGTTATAACGACAGAGAATAACGGCACCCACCGTATAAATTAAAAAAGACATTCATACCTTAATTTTGTAGAAAAGGTCATAAAGTAACTTGATTGTAATATGATAGAAAGATTCCTTTCAAAACATATAAGGTCAAATAATTGTATAAATGTCATTAAACCAAGGTGTCTAGCAATGATCGAAACAAATGATCATTTTAAAAAGGGAAGAGGAGGGAAAGATATGTATCAGGAGGTGATCATCCCTGGTAAATGGGTATATTTCTCTAAGAGTTACAAGTAGAATTAAGGTGGTATAATCAAGCCTTAATTTATTGATGTGGGTCAAGGAGGGAAGGAAAAGATGACTGAGACTCAAGAAGTCATAACTGCAACACTATGGTGCATGCCATGGAAGGACTACACCTACCTACCAAAGTCGATGTCCACCAGATCTTCTGTTGAAAACAATGAATTTTTATCTATGGAACGAATGAATCTGCAAAGGAGGTTTGCTAAGGTGCTGGAGCATTATGAATGTTTGGTTTGGGAATAAGCTATTACGGAGAATGCTTTTTACCAGGTATGCGGAGATGGGTATGGGTTTTATTATATGTAATTGTCTAATTTGGCTTGTTTTACTTAATTACTATCCTTTTCTTTTATTTTAATAAATGGTCATGGGATTATCCCATGGTTGTGATTCTTCGATATAATATTAAATGTTAAAATAATCATAAAATTCTATTATTTGAAAAAATGATATATATTATGTTACTAATGTCAATAATGATCCATTTTTTTGGTCTCTTGGGATTTTATAATAAATATATGAACCATATATTATGAATATATAAGAGGACATGGTAAAAGTTAAATTATATAAAAAAGGGTTTAATAAAAAAGATAAGGTTTATAAAATATCTAATACTTGCCCAATTGTTATTGGATGATTTTATTCTACATCTATTAACCTTATTGTATAACTAAAGAAGAGTTGTCACTTTTAATCCAAAATGTTTTTTATAATAAAAGAATATTTTCAAACATTCCTTAAGAGCCCTGCATCCCCCTTATAAAAAGGCACCACCTCTAACCTATACTCACACCTATGAAGCCTCCTTGACTTATCCAAAATATTTCCAAATAATATCCCAACATACCTATATTCCTAGTATAATCTTTACCTTAGGAATAAGTCGATTCAAGAAATCAATTTGGTTCAAACCAAAGGGAGTTACCCGATTAAAAGCAAACGTCTTCCCTCAAGTTATCTTATTTTAATTTACATCCTCACCCCCTATGATCTTATTATTCTTCTTTTCTACATAAAAACACAAATAATCTAAATATAATAGTTTTTATGAGAAGGATTCGAACTACACTTCCACACACCTCCATCTAATGGATAAAAACATAATGATTCTGTGGACGGCGAACTACCACTTCACAAAATGATGATTGTTCAATTATCTCTTATAGCCTCTCATGGTGTCCATTATGATAAAAATTTATAAAAATATGATATATATTATATTTATATTGTCTTTGTGATTCTTTGTTATTCATTTATAGTATAACATAATGGTTTTTGTAATGGGTAAATATGATAATTTCATTTTAGGAAGTGCAGACTACCGCCCCCTCATAGTGATATGAATCGTTATGCCATACGTGGAATGTATAAAGGATGGAGTTACTGAAATTATATATGATATTATATTGGAATTATATTATACATATTAATCATTAATTTTTCATTCCATTAAATTTGAAATAGGTATTGATGTACCGTTCATGCGTTTGTACGGATTACCGTCTCGATAAACGATGCAATTCATTTCTTAACTAAAAATGTTATGTAATATTATAAATAAATATATAAAAGGGATATATATGATATATATGATATCTAGAACATGATTATCATTATATAGATAATAGAAATTTGGCCTCATGGAAAACATGAAATTATAAGAAATTTATTTTTGGCTCTAGTACCATATATCGTCAAAAAACAATTATTAAATGAAACAATTATGCAATGTTTATAACATGATAATAATGTATATAAAATGAATGATAAACATAAAAAATGTTTTTAATCGGGTATAAATTAAAATTAAAATATTATTCAGCATATTAAGTAATGAATGAGTCAAGATGGATAGAGGGAAAGGAAACATCATAACCGAATTTCCATTCACTGTGTTGGTCTTCTCATTATTGTTTATGTCATTCTTTGATTATGTAAGAAAGGAATTTTTCTAAATTATCATATATTTATAAATTCTTAATGTGTTATTATAGTGAATACACATAATCAATCTATTTTATTTACAAAATGATATTTGTATGGGACTTCGTCTCAATCTCCATTCATTGAGGCATATATTGATTTATACACAACGTTCTTTTATACGGTGTATAATCTAATTTGACATTTAATTTCATTCAAATGGAAATTTTTATCTATGAAGCATTTTACTAAATGAAAAAAAATGTTTTCAAACATACACGGTGGAAAAAAACTTTCCACAACCATAATCATTATTTGATATTTGACATCCTCAATAAGCCGTAATGTTCTTAAAATAAAGATAAATACCATATACTCTTTTAAGTATTTTACTATCGTAAATGGTTTTGATAATGGATTGGTTATTTTGATATATTTATATTATATATTCTGATTGAAATTTATATAGTTTTTCTTTCCTTTATGTTTATTTTATGTGTTATGAATATGTTATGGTTCTTGGGAATTGTTTATGTATACGAGTGGTTCTGTGAAAAACCTTGGGCGGGTGGGCATGAGATAACTATCCAATACATTGGGTAATGTGGCAGAGGTAAACGTTATTGTTTCTCCAATGATATTCATGGAATATACTATGAAGGGAATTATTAATGTCACTCTATACATAGTTGTGAAAGCTACAATGTAAGTATGTAAATGATTCCACAAGTTACCTTTATGATTTATGATTTCTAGGTGATATTCATAAATATTATTATTTATGAGGTATGTTAAATAGCTTATTTTTTGTATTGATTGATTGAGTAATGTTTTTAATAATTATTTTATAACCCTTACTTTTCTTTTTATGCTTATCCCATGTTTTTTAAATGTTTTTATCATGATATAAGGAAGGGTAAAACAAATAAAGAATTCAAGATGATTTAAATCATGAAAAGAATTATTTTTTTATTTTAAGAGTATTAATTTTCTTTAAAAAATTTGATTCAATGTATAAGTTTCTACACTATATTATATAAGATGTAGTGTAATATTTATGGCCTAATTCTCTAAAACACTAAACCTGAAAATATATTCAATTTGAATTATTTACATAATTCAAGTTTATATAATGTATATGGTCTAGGCCTTATATTCATATATCAAGATTGTTATTCCATCATTCATTTTGGAACCCAATTTTTATGAATGTATTCTTATGAAATGAAACTTATACCTTTTTCATTGTTATTTGATGTTCATGATTGATATTTTTTTTTGTTGAATGCATGAAATTGTAAATTTAATGATGCAATAGGTTCATCCAAAATTTTACAACGATATGTAAATTTTATGATGTGATGGGTGTTCTATTAATTATATCACACTCCAATGAACTGTGTAATTCGATTTCTCTCATTAAAAAAGTGGAATATGCATGAACATGTTGATATATATTTTTTCAAAACTATTTTTTGTAGATAACCACTAGGACTTGTTGTTTCATTTTTATGCATTGACACATTTCAATACTTTTCTCAATATCTTGTTTCTGGATTTTGATCCTATGTCTATAAGGATTATTATCGCCCCAATATATATTGTTCATGTTCTAAACTGTTGTCTGACTGGGATTTTATCTCACCAATTTATTATGCATCACCTAATGTAAATACATGTACTAAGAATAATTCAATGGAAATTAAGAATCTAGAGAACATGGACACAAATAATTTTTTATGTTTTAATTTTTAGGTGTTTTGTATGGTGCAAATTTTCCCTTGAAACTAATCCTTGAGATCATAATTAGGTAATTATTTTATTTTTTTCATAAATGATGTAATATGATATATAAGAAATAACAGGAATGATATAGTTTGTATCAGAGGTTGGATTAACTAATTAGGGGATTATGAATAGAGAAACATAGTGAAAACACTTATTATAATAATAATTATTTTTAATAACCCAAGAAGAAGTTTCATAGAATTTCATAATGGTTGTGAGGTCATGTACATCAAGGTACCACCACATTCCCCACAGACACATGATCCCCACCCAAGTTCCCACCCAAATGCCAAAATTGGTCATCTGAGAAATGATAGTACCCCCAGAAAAACACATGTCATTTCCAGTGTTCATATTCCTCACTCACACTCACTGTGGAGTGTATCATTTCATTATAATATCATATGTTGTTCTTTGATAAATAAAATGTGTGTCTCCCAATTCCATGACAAATATAATTTACTCATTATTATAATTGTTTATTTGATGTATTCCATAAAAATATATAGATAAATAAATATATAGATATAATAATATTATTATGTTAAATTACCACCTCCGAAACACAATAGATATACAGTGAAACACTATACATTCATATATAATATTAAATAAATCACATCATAGTATCAACTACAACATCATTAATTTTTATATTTAATAAATCTCATGGTTTTGAATACCTTTATTCTTATTTTAACTTTTCCTCCCCTATAAAACTATTTTAAATTCCACTATTATACATTATTAGAATCTTTTTATCAATTTTCCCTTGTTTATTAATGTCATGTTTGTGACAATTGGGTCCTGGTGATTGCACATACACCCTAATATAACATGGTTGTCTGGTCCTGGCCTTCCAGGTACCACAAGTTTCCCCAAGGACTTGTGGTCCCCACCAGGGGGACCACCAAAATGCCCAAACTGGTCATCTAAAAAATGACAGTCCCCACAGGAAAAAACTTTTCATTTCCTATGTGCTTTTTCCTCACTCACACACCCTAGGAAAAATCCCCGAATGTCACCCATCCTGATCATAACTCCAAGCCAGAAACACATAACTGATGAGTTTTAATTAGGTAGTCTCTCAAAAAATAAAGGGGCATAATATTGACATGACTCATATCATTTATTCATTTAACCATTTTTCATTATGGGGTGTTACACTCACCACCACCCACAAGATCACAACATCCTCATTATGGCCCTATATATCTTCCAAGGTAGTGAAATGCACTTAAGGATGTGTACCACTTCTAAACAAAAATTACAACTGCGTCCTCGTGATAACACATAAATATTGCCATAACATGGTCATTAGGTCTTATTAAACTAGGTACCACTAGTTTCCCCACAGACACATGGTCCCCACCCTAGTGCCCACCCAAATTCCCAAATGGGTCATCTGAAAATTGATATTCCCCACAGGCCAACACATATCTTTTTCATTTTGCCTTTTCCTCCCTCACAAACACAATGGAAACATTCCGGAAGCTCACCCATCCTGATCACTACTTCATGACAAGCACTCTTAACTATGGAGTTCTAATTAGGTAAGCTCCTGAAAAGGAATGTGTGCATTGTTTACATGAGTCATATCATTTATTAATTTAACCCTTTATCATTCTTGTGCGGTACAATCTTCCTCTATTCTATTATTGAAATTTGTTATTCAAATTGAATCTATTAATGTAAACTAAAATAATGTTGTTAATTCATTTTATATATCTCTTGAATCTTCTCCAAATAAGTATACACCATTAATATATATTTTTTCAAATAAATTAAATTAAATAATTTAAAAAAATAAACTATACAAGTCAATAAATATGATTGGAAATAATTTGATATAAATAATTATATCATGGTATCATTCATCGTTGCAGGTTTTAAAAGTCCCCTTATTTTTTTTATTTTGCAGAAGAATGATCCATAATAGTATGATATTCCACTCCATTATGTGACTTTCAGTTATATTGTAAAATATCTCAAATATTATCATTAATGGCCTGAAACAGCCCATCGTGGCCCGTTTACACGTGGAATTATCTTTTTATTATAACATGGTGGGATGACCAAGACCCAAATTCAATATAATGGGTTACCCGATCCCGGTGGGCCACATGTCCTCAAGCGCATCTTCCCAAACACCAGAGCATGCCGACTAGCAGTGAGGGTCTAGGTTGTGTCTGTGGGAAGACTATGCATTCATTATATATGTGTAGAATATCATAATAAATTTAAATGAATGGTAAACAACATATGAAATATAAAAATTATAAACAAATATCATAAGAAAACTGATGCAATAGAGAACTATGAGTAATAATAAATGTACCAACTATAACAATGATGATGTAATGACATTTTACTAGAAAACAGGTAAACATGGATACAATACAACATGCATAACATGTTCTACATGTAGAAGAAAATAAAGGAAACACCAAGTATCTCGGAATCATACTCGGTCAACTACTATAAAGCTTTATCATATCATAATGAAATAAAGGGTTGGAATTTGTATGCTTCCCTTTGTTAGTACCAACCACCATGTAATCATCTACGGGTACCAAATGATGCCCAATGAGGGTGTGAGATAAATCTCAGTGGGCCACCCCCAATGGTGTCTATAATATCCAACCCCTGAAATGGAATGTATCATTGGGAATGCATGCATATATATGATGTAAATCAAGTAGTAAAATATGAATAAATACCCATGTACCTTCATTTTTCTCAAGGGTTGTGTTAAAACATGTAACCAATTAATTAATTATGTAATTAAAATTTAATTTTTATAAGTCACGTAAGGTATAGAAAACACTGACATCACCTCATGATATTAGAAGTAGTGAAGGTCCCAATATGTAACCTAAAAAACTGACAATGATACTTAGTGAAGGAGTTCATGGTTAATAACCAAGGTAACATAATTCTCATGGAATACTAACTCAATAGTATTTAATTATAACCCAGTGGAAAGAGTGTAATTCAAGGAGCATAATCCATGAGATTCCCTAATAAGACTCATACCAAGACTATGTTGATCGACCAAGGTAAAACCAGGCTATTTAATGATAGGGACCTATAGACTTTCCCCTTGGAATAGACTTGTAAATTTTGTATCCAAGGAGTGTATATGAGGTTTCCTATAATAATGAAATGTAACATACGGTAGTATATAAGGCATTTGAGTAATAGAAAATAACCTTATTCTAAGTGGGATTCAACCTACGAAAACTACATCCTTGAATCGTAATGGGGTTCCCAAGAACCATGTTATTCTCCACTCAAAATAAAATATGAGATTGAGTCTGTCTATTATTATTTATTATTGTAATCATGTAATAATTCATTTGGTTAAAGTCTTTCCTTCCATTAGTGTGGATAAGTTATGTAGAGTTGAAATCATTATTTATTTTTCCATGCCTTATCTTCCATTACTATTGAGAGGCCATGTAGTGTGGAAACCATTTAATCAATTATTTATTAACCATTATGGAATATTCAATTAGAGAGCTGCACTCTGTTACCTTCCATTATCATGGAAAGGGGTTTTACAGACATGTAAACTTAATTCAAATAATTTTTTCAGGCCATGATATATACATATTATAATTTCCATGACATATTTCATAACTAATAAAAATGTGGTAGAGCATCCCTAAGGTGCATAAAGTGTTGAGCACACATGGTACATGCCATCGTTCAATTATCATTAATAACAATCCATTTATTATTATAAGACTCTCCTTTAGGAAGGTAAATTAAATGCACACATGAACGACCTCTCAAATGTGTCAGAACATAAAAACCCAATTATGGAATAACATTCTACATTAGGAGGATTGAGTTGTGGGTGTAACCACTAATAACTAATCACATAATTGGAATGATCAAAACCATAAGATTCTATCACGTATAATCATGGCATGTAAATTTTAAGAAACAGTTTCCAATGAATCTGGTGGGCCCCACATTATCATCCAAAGAATGAAAACCTTTAAGGATATGTTATATAACTCCCCACATAGGGTTGTACAATCCTTCTCTTATGGTATCAGAACTTGTTTTTTCTTTCGATCAGAGTAGATCTAAGAAAATGTGAAAAAAATATCACATGGTGATATCTAGGTCGAGAGTGAAAGAGATGAAGAACAACTAAATAGGACTCAAGTACATAGCATTGCACATCATTTGTGATGAACTACAGCTCTATAAGATGTCAGACGAAGGAGATATCATAATTCCACATTAAGATCCAAAAAATGAATAAATTTAGAGAGAAATAGCTCAATACCACATAAACATGGGTTAGAATATAAGGGGTGACATAATTAGATAATTAAGGGAAAAAATTGATATTTATCCACAAAATTATCCCATGCAAAGTGTGTCCGAACAGGTTTTCAAACCATGAACAAAATGTGTGGGAAGACTTTACCCGAATGGAATGGTCAGTACGGTTTTTACAACCGTGAAAAAGCCATGAAAAAATACAAAGGGAAAAGTGGTGCTCACACGTTTAGACTGCACGACCTTGCTCTAACCTTTTGAGGTGACTCTGTCTGAAAAAATACCATCTACACATTTTTCCAAACCATGCATAAATCCCACACAGTTTGCTCTAAACCGTGCAGATAGTCCGCGTTCCCAAAAAATATGTGTTCGCGGCTTCGAAAAGGCCCAAGACACCCTCGGAACTTTTACTAACTCCATATTCATCCACATTAGGTCCAATGTTAATTTTTATACTAAAAATTAATGGATTCATAACTGAGTGAAAAACTGAGTTCTTACAATCTGCCCCAATTAAAAGAACTCGTCCATGAGTTCTCCTTCCAACGGTAAAGAATCCCTGTATGAGAAAAACTCGTTCCATTGAGAACATACATCGACATCCCTATATCATGTCTCATCCTATACTCATTATTGATTTCATTGCACCATACGAGACAAATAGACATTCTTTGTGGAGACTTCATGCTTTGGTCAATGATGCGTACTTGATACTCTTCTAACGTACAATCTCATATAATTCAACTTCCTTGAGATGAATGATATGAGATGGGTCGACATGATATTGGAGAAGCTATGAGGCATGAATGACATCATGCATTGAATAATACCTCTGAGGTAGCAACAACTGATAGGCTACGAGTCTGACTCTATATAGAATTTCAAATGGCCCAACCAAAGAAGGAGACAACATTCCCTACTTCCTTAAATGTTTATGACCTAACCTGGGTGATACCCAAAGAAACACAATATCAACAACCTCGAACTCAATATTTCTTCTATGGTCATCAGTATACTATTTTTGTCTAGACTGAGTAGTAGTCGAACACTTTTTGATCAGCTAAATCTATTCTGATGTCTCTTGAATGAGACTAGGACCTAGTAGGGCTGCCTCGTCTACCACTATTCAGAATAATGGGGATCAGGATGGACTACAATAGATGGCCTCAAAAGTATCCATATGGATCATTTTTTTAAAAAAAGTTATTATAAGAAAACATGATGAGTGGGGTATGCTTATCCAATGAACTACCGAAATCAATGGAACATGCTCAGAGCATATCCTCTAGAACCTATATTGCCCGTTCTGATATTCCATATGTCTGAGGGTGAAAATTTGTGCTTAGATGCACCTGAGTACCCATAGATTTCTGTAAATAATTCTAGAATAATTAATTGAAATGAGAATCCCTATCTAAAATGATAGTACACGGTACCACATGTAGTCCTGTGATCTCATAGACATACAGTCTTCCCAATTCATCAACTGAGAAAGTATCCCATATAGAAATGAACTTGGATGATGTTTTTAGTATTTCAATGACATCCCAATGTTCATATATAACTCTCGGTGACATAGGTAAGCTGAGTACAATGTTCATAGCAACATCATCCCATTTCCATTCTAGGACTGGAAGTTTATGTATCTAACCTATAGGTCTATGTTGCACCGCCATCACATATTGAAAAGTGGATCATGTAGTGATGATCCCTATATTCTGATTTTTCATTCCAGGCCTCCAATACTAGTGTTTCATATCTCAATACATCTTTGAGATGCTAGGATGAGCTGCCCACTAAGAATAGTGGGACTCTTTAATCAACTCCTATATTATATATACAAGATTCCAGATACATCCACGTAGACGCATAGCGTCATCTCTATCCACAGACCAATCTAGAGGTGGGTAACCTCATGATATACAATAGCGGAGAACCAAACCGTCATGATTTGAAATCTTCATTATCTACATATTTTCAAGGAGTAAAGAGGTAACAATTGAGGATGATAGTTAAGACTACTCTTGATTGCCATGAAACTCCAAATAATGTTCATAAAATATTGAAATTAACATTCATTCATCACTGGATTCTTGTACGCCAAGTGTTTTAGTATTTCCACTCAGTGCATTAGTGACCACATTGCCATTTCTAGGCATATTGGCAAGACCAAAATCAAATGATTTTAGATATTTGACCAATCTACGCTATCTACGATTCACTTCTCACTGAGAAAAGATATACATGAACCTCGTGTGGACTTTATGCACCACAATGAACTCAACCAACATATAATGTCTAGAAACATAAGGTATGAAAAACTGTTACTAGCACATGGTCATGTGTCATGTAATTTCTCTTGAGAGGCCTTAGCTGCTGAGATCTGTATGCAATGACATTTCCATCCTGCATCTGAACTACTCCTAGTCCCATTCCTAATGCATAAAAGAAGATGATATAACCTTTAACTAGTTCTAGATGAATCAGAATATGTACCGAGATAAGCCTCCCTTTCATCTTCTAAAAGGATTTCTCGCATTCTTCTAAGCACAGAAACAAAACACACTTCTCTTTATGTCATATAATAGGTTAATCAAGGCATGAGAAGTCCTGTATGAATTGTCTGTAATACCCACCCATCCCCAAGAAACATTTTATATCAAACACGCACTTGGTATCCTACTAGGAAACTACATCCCTAACCTTTTTTAATATCCAAATTCACTCCAGATTCAAAAAAATAATATGGCCCAAGAAGTGGAGATTGTCGATCTAGAAGATGAACATATAAATCGTGGCATAAAAATGATGCTCTCTCAGTGTACTCAGAAACATCTCAAGATTTTTGGCATGGTTGTTCCGAGTGTGAGAATACACAATGATGTAATCGAAAAAGACCACAAAAAAAGAGTCCAAATAGTGGTGGAAATATATATTAATCATCAACATGAAAACAAAAGTCGTGTTTGTAATACCGAATAGAATAGCCCGATACTCATACTGACTATACATGTAATAGAAATTTCTATGAGGTATGTCTGATGGACTAACTCAAACCTGATGATAATCCGACCATAGTTCGATTTCAGATCACACAATTTCTTCTCAGAGCTAGACAAAGAGATAATCTATTCGGGGAAGTGGATACGAGTTTTTTAGAGTAAACATGTTTAACCTTATGTAATCCAAAAATATACATAAGGTTCAATGGGACTTCTTTTTGAAATTCACGGGTGAACCCCAGAGGATGTACTAGGACATAAAAATACTTTGGAATATTGGTCCCCAATCTACCTCTTGACCTCTTGATTCTCAGTAGCAAGCATCCTATATTGAGTAAAGAACATGAGAACTACACCAAGAAGAAGATCAATTGTAAACTCTTCCTCTCTATTATTATCTAATCCTGAATATTCATTAGTAAATAATTACTTGAAACAATCAACTACTGGAGGAAAATAGTTTTGAAGAAAACACTAATCTTCCATGAAACTATTTTCATTATTAGAGGTGAATTCAACTATCCCATGATACTTCGGTATAGCTCTCACACCTAGACATCCCACTCACCATGGAAAACATAATTGTTGCCTTCTGAAGATGTATAAGAAACCACACAGCAATAGCAGCCTACAAAGTCATGATAGTGGACTAACCAGTCCATCCCAAGAATGACAACAAATCTCGTCATCTCGATAACAAAGTTATTCCACATGAAAGCGTAACTGCTTACCTTATGTGGACAGTACCTTTACTGGAGTAATCCCTCTATTCATATTCCTAATGGTGTATCGAGGGTAATTACAGCATAGTGATATTGTATCACTAATATTATACTTTCCATGATTGATACATAAATAAAATATTTTGGAACACCTATATCAATCATAGTATATATAATATTACAAGCTACTAGAATAGTACATTGTACTGTAGATGGTCTCGAAACCTGATACTCTGGTATCAGCTATAACGCCTTCAACTAACATGATCTACAGTCATGTCCAACAGATGGGAGACCACGATCATGAATGCTCAGCTAGAACTATTGGTTATCAGGGTTGGAACTACTAATGACCCAACATCATCTTCATCCAGACCTACTGGTACTATTCCAACTCCCCATCTGAAACAGCGCAAAAGAACCCGCTCTTGAAGGTGGAGAGAATGATGATCATTTTACACTAGAAACTGGTGGAAGGTTCTTGCAGAAATGCTAAAGGTGACCCATAAAACTGATATCCCGGCACTCCATAGAGTCTCTTTCACATTCGGGATTCTTATTCCCTTTCCCTGCACACTGATGACACACCATTTTTTCATACTGGATATGCTGGATAACAATTCTCTGATTGGAAACCCTGATGGAAGATTTCCTGCCACCTGAAGAACTACTGGCCTGACAGAGCACTGGTCCTTTAAACCCAATATTTGTGTCATCCCTCAGGTTACATTCATTGATATGGTCATGATAAACTTATGTAGAAAATTTATTAAGGTGAAACACATTCATCGGAATTCATATGGAGTACTGAATCCCATCCTCAAAATGACTAGCACATGAAAGGTCATCACCGGCAAGAAGAAATGCAATGGATTGTAAATTAGTGAAATATGATGAATACTCCATAACTGACATAGAATCCCACTCGATATGCACAAACTCTCTAGCTCTATCATTCCTCAATGCCTGAGGAAACAAATTAACAAAGAATGCAGTTTGGTAGTCAATCCAGAACATGCCCAGATTATGACCGCCATGGTTAACTACATCCCACCAACGCTTGGAAGAATCCTAAAACATATATGAATCATGCTTGAATATCCACTCTATAGGTCTTTTTAGGTGCTCTATGATAGAATGTATGACCTTATCAAGGACTTTGCAGCCTAAGAACCGTCATCCCCTGAAAGAGTGGGAGGATGCTACTGCTGGAACTCAAGGGTCAGAAAATCTATCATAGGTGAAACCCGTGGAGATCCTTTCATGGACTTCATAAAACATAATAAATTGTCACAAACATGAGAATCCGTGAAAATATTACTTATATTATGAAGTGACTCATATGGCACTCCTAGAAGATAGACTAGATGCTCAGGTCCAACCATGTATGGATAATTTTCATCACCACTCTCCTGGCAAACAACAAGAGGAGGTCATGGTGACATTGGTTTAAAATGAAAATAACACACCTTTTATCATGAATAAAAGCATAAGATATCATCACTAACTGATAAAAACATACGAAAGCACAATAAAAAAGGAATAATACCCAAACTACCCACTTACATAGCCTGGTATCAGTATGTGCTTATGTATAAGTTCCATTTCATTATTCAGTTACTTTCTAGGTTCACTCCATTAACTTTCATAACAATGACATGAGGGTATAAGGATGTGCATCCAATTCATTTTAATTTTCAGTATTCACTTTATGATGGATAACAATTTCTGATTAATCATTTCCAATACACATATCAT
Source organism: Viscum album (assembly GCA_963277665.1). NCBI lineage: Eukaryota > Viridiplantae > Streptophyta > Magnoliopsida > Santalales > Viscaceae > Viscum > Viscum album. Next base: position 553,477,568 of record OY728138.1, read on the forward strand.
AAGAAATCACACCGATTTCATTATAGCATAAAGGATACACTCAGTATATTACTCCTCCCAACCCATTAGGGAGCATACACATCATGAATTGAGACAATAAATCACTCAATCATAGCCTATGTAATACATGTACAAGCAATTATCACAACATCACTCAACAATCAACAGCATATCGATCAATTAAATGCAGTGAAATTCACCTATATGGCATGGAAATATGCATGACATATGAATTATAGTTTCCAATAATGAATCATGTTATAATGATCCTTTCCTTTATATCATTTGTTCAAGGATATAAGGAATTATCAAACATAGTAATAATCAACAACAACACACAACATGTGCGTCACCCAATGGTGAAATAATATAAAGTGTAATATGAATAAGTATAATAAAAATTATAATTTAGGAATCATGGTTTTTACCTCAAACATGGGTTCGTGACGCCCAATCTCGACAATGACCATTTCCCATAAGTTCCAATTAACCAATATATTGTCTCAAAAAAGTAATGAAATAAATGAAACCACCTATGTTACAATATTGTGATGACCCGAAACTGGATTCCACTTAAACGGTGATATGAATATTATTTCCACCAATACTAAGTTATATCAATACAATTTAGGGTTTTTTCTTTATATATAGTCTTATAAATGGGTTGAATATCTAGTATCACCACTTCTAATTATTTTATCTACATCAATGTTTTAAATAACAAAATATTATATAATACTTCATAAGGATCCCTCCAAATAGTATATTGGGTAATTTAATTGTTTTTGAAATAAGTGAAGTGTATGTGTTTGTCCATAGAACCTCATCAATCAATGAAAAATGAGAAAAAAATGTATTTTAACACATGTATATTATGATTGGACTACCCTTTTGCCTGTTGGAGATGGATTTAACATAATATTTGATATAATTGTTGTTCTCCTTGTAACCATTTCCTAAACCATGATGTAATATATGCATCATGGTCTAACATGATAGTTCATGGAAATACATGACGGTTTATTACATCTCTAATATTTATTCTTCCAAAATATTCACAGAAAACATATACCAAATATATATTAATTTAGAGGTGCATTTTATTATATTCATGATCATCCATAATTAATCATAACATCATGGTCAAATCGGTAATCTCTTAATTATATGTAGTGAAATCATCCCATTTCTTATTAATAATAGGGAATTAATGTAAATTCCATGATGGTTGTTGGTGTCCCGCCATCACCAAAGAGAATGCGGAAGAATGAGTTTTTAACCCTGCTATCTCTTTTTTCATACCTTTTATCCAATACTAGAATTTTCTGTCATAGTAATAAATTTTAAGACCATAATGTACAAACCAATAAATATATGATATTCTCAAATCAATTCGTCAAATATATTTTTATGGTACCATATGTGTCTATGAATTTTAAAAAAACTCATCCTCATAAATCATCAAATTAGGATATATTTCCTCTCCTAAAACGCTATCCCATAAGATGAAACCCTCATAAATAGCAAGTTGTCTCATCTTCACCATATCATAATGTGAATATTCTTCTAATAACAAAGTGAGTAAGATATGGAAAAAATTATCAAGAACCACCAAATATTTCTTAAAAAATTGTACCATCAAATAAGACTCACTATCATCCTTTTGAAATTCTTCTTTTTATGTTGTCGATCTAAAATAATCCGTAATTCTGTATATATTTTAAAGCATATAAGAAATATCAATTTTGAACCACATTAGATATTAAACCAATATTGACTACTTGATATAAATTACATGATGTAAAAATATATACTCTATGGTTTTGTGTTATATATAACCAAAAATAATCTCACCACGTATATAGTGACTAAAAAATTTCTGGCATAAACCATTGTTTCTAACTCAAGATCATGAATCGAGTAAATACAATGATGATCCCTCTATACATTTTACCATTATTCCATGAAAAAATTACCCAATATAAGAATATTTCAAAACCCAATTCTTTTTTATTGTAATTAACCATGTATCCTTTACTAGGGTTATGTAAAATCCATATACGTGTCAATGATATTATTGCTTTCAGCTTTTAAAAATAATTCTTACTATCCTCTCACCAAGAAAACAAGACTCATTTCTTAATAAATACAGTGAGTCATTCCAAAAGTCGTGATAAATCCTGTTTAAATGATCTATAATATAATGTTACCCTGATAAAACATTATATTTCAATTATATTTGTGTGCTACTCCATTGGAAATAATGGAACCAACCTTCAGCGAGTTAATTAATATTAATTCCTATGAGTAAATGTGAAACATGAAGGTTGCCTTATCAATCCAAAAGAGTAATTAATTAGTAATAGAGTAGTTATGGTGGTCACTTAGTTTCCTTAAAATTAAATAATTATTTTGTAAATTTTCATGTCATGTATGTTTGTACACCATGATGTTATCCATAAAGACTACATAAATATAATTGAGATATGGGTGGAATAACCAATTAATAAAATTCAGGTATACTACTGATTTGTTCATAATTACGAAAGGAATGTCCTAATACTCATAGACTACATATCTACTATAGACTATTTTACATGGCATATGTGATGGTATAACTTGCACATGATAGTAACCTAACGTCAAAATTGATATTGGATGAAACCATATCTCCCCAAGGATGGTTAAAGAGTTTAACTATATGTCAAAGTGGATACTGATACATTATTATAAGATGGACCATCCAAAAAAAATTCCATTTAATACTATTGATATTTTCTCCCGTCTTTGTGGTCATGACTATTGATCCATAGAAAGATGTACATGTCCATATAAAACAATAAGATTTCAATTTATCTAGATTATAATTAAGCTTCATTAAATTAGTAATGGATATACATTAAGGGTTAATAAATACATTTTCTCTTCTAGAAATACCAAAATAAAAATCCCTACCACTGTCTTTGGAGGAGGTCGAGAGAATTCATCATTGATGAAGTCCCAAAAATGATGTACTATATGAGTGAAATTAGTGTGATGTGTTCCTTTATTATTCCTTTAATGGATATTAATCATATATGCTATTCTTCCGAGACTATAATTATATACTCTAGGATGACATTCCTAGAAATCACATCCACCCTTATGAATAAATATACTACCCACTAGTGATTAATGTGATACCCTATGATGATAAAAATCCACATTGTCATGCAGATAAAATAACTAGTCTATCACAATAATGATATCAAATCATGAAAACTCAAGGATGAGGAGGACCCATTTAAAATTAAAATTGTGTTCAAAGAGAATTATTTCCTTAGGAAGGGATATATTTTTTAAAATAACCACCAATGCGGTTTAGATAAATTTTAACCCATGATAAATGAGAATTTCAAGCCTAATGATATCAATAATATAATTAGATATAGATTATGGGTAATAATTTGTACCAAATAATGTGAAATAAAAATTTATGGTCACAAATTTCATACTACTAAATGTAGATAGAACAATAAATATTTCCATAGGGATAACATTCACTATGTATACATATCCTAGTTTGTGTCTCTAAGATATAGTTTGGATACCTTTGGAAGGTAGAGTTTACTAGTATTGAGAATTAGTTATATAGCCCCCTCATCAATGACCATATCTTCAGCACGCATGGTCGATAGTGCACCCACTACCCGCCTAATGAATAACTACTAATCCTACTACTAAATGTATTTCTATATTTCATCGTCTTCTACATGGAATATATAGCATGGTACTTCATAATCAATTATGATTCCTCGATCTATTATAATATATTAATATAATTGTGGATCAATAGTAGTGTGGCATAATTTTCCACTACCTATCACACCAATGAAACATTACCTAGTAACCAAGACAAATTATATAACTATATCTAAGTCCTTGAAAAAAATTCAATTTATTCTTCATGCTCTTTTTTGAGATAGTCCTCTTTTTTATGTTATTATCTTCCTTTTCTCACTCCCGAACAATTTTTCATGTTATTTATATTGATGAGTTCCCGATATACTATCCCATAAATGGTAGTAATCAAAAATAGTAACCTATTATAATATTTCATACCTAACATATTGATAACAAAGACTTTTTCATAAATTATTACATGATTTTAAAAATAATTTACCAACAAACATAACCATATATCATAATGTCTAGTGTCTTTGGAAGAATATGTCCATTAATTAACACCATGAAACCCAAAATAGAAAATAATTTAATTATTATTGATAATGTGATCTAAAATCTCTTTCATACCATTTATCTACATAGTATATAATATGGAATACATGAAAAAAAGGGATGAGCTAAATCATAGTAAGTGAATAAGCATCTGAATAAGACATATCTAATGGGTTAGAAGACATAACACAATTTTATAATGGAATAAATCATGAGTAATCATAAGGGAGAATATCATATATAACATGGGAACATATAATCCTGTAATAATTGTAATTTAGAAAAAAATATAACATGACATAAACTTGATTCAGGGAATGTGCCAAGATATATAGGATAAAGTCCTATTATGGAATCAGTTTCACTCCATGACCCAAAATGATGTCTCATTTTACAAAAAACGTCTATTTTAAATGAGTTTCTAACTATGAACACCCATCATAACATTTTCATAAATATATATTCTACATTAATTATCATACATAAGGAATCAAACATAAATTCAGGGTTACAAATGGAATCTATTTCATATCATAATCTTGTCCAAACGAATAAAATAATATCATATCATATTGGTTTCTAGAAATAAATTCTTTTAATAATAAATTTAAATTAATAATATAATTTAAATAATGTAACATGATAATTGATGACAAAATTATTTGAATTGATGTTAAAAATTAGGACACTTTAGAAATAAAACATTTTAGTACAGGTTAAGGAAAATATAAAAGTTGGTTTAAAGTGGAAAAGGAATATTTTAATTTATAAAGATAGAAATGAGAAATTAATGTTTTTCATGATGAAATGAGAAATTATATGGATATATATTTTGATTTATATAGATTATTTAGTGAACTTAAAAATGGGTATGAAAATGGAATGTTCTGTTTAATCGGGTTTGGTTATTGGGAAAAATTGAGAAGGGATCATTTTGAAAACTACTATTTCCCATGAAATGAAGGATTACCTTAACTAGATACATGATTTGGTAAAATTAATGTTGATTTTAGTATAAGTAAAAATAAATAATGAATAATTTCATTTAGATAAAGAGTGATAAAAAATAACCCGAAGGAAAATAGAGGTTCAGGGAGAAACCCTTACATTATGGCTAAAAGTGTTAATCACCTAATATGAATTTTTTATATAGTCAAATTAAATCCATTAATGATTAATTAAAAAAATTCTAATTGTATTTTTTATTATAATTTTATAGAGTTAATTCAAGTAATTTTTTTATTTATTAAAAACAATGTTCTCATTCATGAGCTTTTGTTTCCTTGGTTTTCCTCATCGGTGACTTGTATAGATGTAAGAAAAATCATGTAAAATTATAATTTTGTTTTTAAAAATTGATTTTATATATTATTAATGAATATAAAGAATATTAAATGATATTATAAATAAATTTTTATATGTTATAAGGATGGATCATTAGATTAAAAGTTATTGATAATCATTTAGGTTAACTTTGGAAATTCTCGAGCACAACAAACATTTATTTAATCGCTTAGTATTGTGTATATATGTTATTTGTAGATCATAAAGGGAGTTAAAAAATAGTCATTATAACTTTTTTCCACCCATTATAATGGTTTTTGGAATACTAGAAGGGGCTAAAGGAAAATGAAAATTCATTGTCTTGAATGTAATAAATTGACACAACATGAATGATTTTTTCATTTTTTTTATCAAAATGGGGAGGAAAAATTTGATAATGGATTATCCATTTAAAATAATAACATTATATTTTATGTGATTTATTAGAGCAACTAATCCACTTTTGTAATGGATTGTTAATATATAATAAGAATTCAAAAAACATGATAAGAAATTGAATAAAAAGAAAGTGTATTTTACCTCTTGAATTATCCTACCTGCGAGCCTCGCTATAAAAATTGGTTTTGGGCTTTTCTAGAGACCATTGTCTAATGGACATATGGACGGGTATTTTTAGATTTTTTTAGTGTAATTTGGATATATATAAAAGATTAAGAGTTGTGAGGATAATAGGTGGTGAGAGGTGATATTTATAGGGGAGAGGGGTGTTTTCTCATAATTTTATTCATTATATTATAATATTGCTGAAGACAATAAATAATGAGGAATATTATGACCAAATACATCTATTATTGAATCTTAGTTTGAATCAATGGTTATATGAATCATCCATGACTCACGCATGACTCAAATATTCATATATTTTCATATACTATAAATTAGTGTATTTCTCTATTCATCAAAAGTTAAACTATTTTATAAAAACCCCAAAAATTCACCATAAATTATTTTCACCATGTTGAATTAAAAAAAACTTCATTTTCTTAAAATAATGTTTTAAATATGATAAATTAAATTTTAATTTAATTTCTTCATTTACATTGATAATACCAAATTTAAAATTATAATCGATTATATAATACATTAAAAAATTAATGAAGGTCTCATAATATTTTCTGTTAATAATAATTCAAGCAATATTAATTTCATAATATTTTTAATAAGATAAATTTTCTCTGAAATAATTATATTTATTATAAAATTTCAAATAAATATTTCTATTTTATAATATTATTGACACATAAATAATAACTTCTAAAAAATTACTTAAATTATATAATGATATGGTTATATTATATAATAAATTTTAAGATAAATTAATTAAATTTATAATTTCATGGTGGTGGAGACTATTTTGTTGGTCGGTTTAATATTTATAAGGGTTGTATTAGTATTCTATATGTCACTTTACTATTTCATCGGTATGGGTTCCTTATCTTCTATAAATACATATTATTTCATTTATTGTCTATTTATAATGTTTGAATCGTGTTATTTATGTTATTTTATTAGGTTTATACTATATGAGAATATTATAATTAGGAAATATTCATTGATAAAAACTTTGGGTAGTTACATTATTCCCCCCTTTTGAAATTTATCCCTCGAAATTTCATTTTAAATAGGATGTTGAATACATATTAGAGTACTTACCCTTCATCGCATCCTTTAGTTAATGTCCTTCCTCTAATAACTTAAGGTTCTACCATAATACTTCTTTCTAGGATAGTGTTTCATTTTAATAAAACTTATACTCTATGATCCAATATTATAACTCAGTATTCCTTCTAAGAGAGATCAATTTCCAAATTCACCCACTAAAAATTGAGTTCATTTGAGAGATCAGGTATCTACTTCCTAAAGAGGGAATCATGGAATACGTTGTATACGTGAGTCACTGTAGGGGGAATGAACAGTTTATAGGCCACCGCTTTGACACTATTGAGAATCTAGAAGTTCCCAATGTACACGGGACATAACTCTTCTATTATATTTGGGCTACCCAAATATGCTGCTGAATGGTTTTTACATTTTAAACAATTTCATTGACCATTTATGGTATTAGTTGATTATCGTTCCCAACTTCATCCCATCATGACAGTGTTATTAATATTCTCTCATAAAGAGATTCATATGGACCAATTTGGATGATCATGTAGAAACTATTTTTGTTGGTGAACTCGATCAATGATAGATATAGGTCACATCTTACCTTGAAATCTATAGAACACACTCTTAATGTGTTTTATAGTTTCTAAATTATCTGCTCATATTGGTCATCTGTTTGAGGATGACATGCCTTAATGATGCTCATCTCATTGCTTAAATCAAGATGGATTCTTATCAATAACTTGGCGGTGAATCTCAAATCTCAATAAGATATAACCAATAGTGGAACTCCAGGAATCATTCCCACTTATATGATGTATTTCCTTTAATGTTGAACCAGGGAGAAGTACTCTAAAATTTCTATAATGTAATATGTCTATTTAAGATCATCCAAAACAACCCATATAGAATTATATACGATTGATATCATTGAATGTTCAGTGAAAAAGTACATGGTGATGTTATTCTATATTCATGTTTGTAAAGGTAATGGTTTCATCATTCAATTATATTTTTTAATTTCAACCTTCATTTTTTGACACATGAGGTACATTGATATATATTAAGAAATATCCTTTTTCATATTTATCAGAAATAGTTATCTCTTAAATATAAATACATCTCTATGATCCCTTTGTGAATAGAGAATATCAAGGAATGTTCATAATTTATATGCTATTTATTAAACTCTGGATTGGATGGTACACATAGACATAAATAAAATATTATGAGTACTTCTTCATAAATTCCAGAATATGGGGATTTACCATTTATGATAATATCCACCTTTTTATGAAATTACACATAATTTCATATAGCATCCATTATTTACTTCATAAGGGATGGTTGAGAAATCATTTGAAAAGGGATTGATAATGTTTCTTCTTTAATGATTCTCATGGAAATGATTTTCTGGTCTAAGAAGATTGGATCCATCTAAATTAACATCTTTGGTAAAAATATAACTTCCTTTATACATAGATCATTTTCCAACTAATTTTCTATTATATGAAGATAGTGGAATGAACAGTCATAATATTTTATGGCCTATAACAACTTTCATTGGTTTATATTAAGCTCTGTCAATGTGAATATATTATTGAGGATATTAGGATAAATATATATTTTATACTTCTTCCCATAGGTAAAACTCCTCTAGTTTTTCAATGCAAAGATCACAACCCCTAAATCTATGTCACACATAGGATAGTTTTGATCATGATTTTTCTACTATCATGATGTGTAGTATACCGCTTTATCATTTTTCATATGTACAATATCTATTAAATTCAATTAATAATCACTATAATCCACATAGAGTTCCCCACTAGTTGGTAGTGTGAGCATTGGTGTAGAGATAAGCCTCTTTGTCTACTCTAAATGTATTCTTCACATTCACTGGTCTAAAAAACTTTTCTCCCTTATGAGACTACTTTTTCATTGGATTTTAAAATCCTGATAATCAGTTCAAATATAAATGGTTATAACTAGATAGAATATGAAAACAATGGATCTATGTTATCTATATTTTTCTTGGCCACTACTAAATTTCCATTATTTTAGAAGGGTCTATAAATATCCCTTGAGGGTCATAACATGCCCTATGAATTATACTTCACCCATCCTACACACACATTTCATGTACATTGCATACAGTTTCACCTCGTTCAATGTATTTATCATCCAATTCAAATGCTTCCCATTGTCCCCTCCCTCATCGATGATATATGAATAACATTGATAAATACCATGAAATAAAATTCAAGGTAAAAAATAGATAATATATTCACTATTCGATTAATATTATTTGATAAATAGTAAGTCTAAATTTAATCACCATGAACTTGTATTGTCTATATATAATTCAAAAGGATGCCTTGGGAATATTTTCCTTTATCAACTCAAATTTGTGATATCCCAGCTGATGGTCCATGTTAGTGAAATAATTGGCCACATGTAGCTTGTCAAACAAGTGATCTATCTATAGAATGGTATACTTTTTCTTTATTATTATTTTCATGAGCTCATTATAATAAATTAATTGGAATATTAATACATAATTCTTCTGGAAAATGTGTATTAGAACACCACATAGTGAATCACTCGGGAATATAAAATCCATATCTATATTTTCCAGTAACTACTTCTTTAGTTCATCTATCTCAATGGTGGTCATTCTATATGGTTTCATTGATATAGTTATAGATCCCGGAATAAGTTCAATTGAGAACTCAACCTCTCGATTAAGAGGAATAACATTCAATTACTCATAGAATACATCAGTATAATCCCTCATGTTGTACATGTCACAAATGAAGTTTCATTTATTTGACTCTAGAATTTGTGTTAGATATGACTTCCCATAAAGAAATAATATCCATAGTTTCAATGATGATTCTAGAATAGATTCATCTTCATCTTTACACTTATATATAATATGAGGATAGTTTGGTATGCGAATAGTGATATATTTTCTTGATATTTGATATTGGATTTATATGATGATAGTGAATACATTCCCAATATAGAATCATACTCTACAAAAGGTACTATGACTTTATTGGATAGAAAGTTCATTATAAAAAAATTATTTTAGAGGGAGTAAAAAACATTTTATGTGAAAATTTCCCCATTTTATGTTCTCAAAAATAACTCAACCTATATATTTTGAGGTTCTAATTGATTAGTTATAATAATCATGAATGTTATGAATTAATGTGTACAATAGTAATCAAAGAGTATATTCACTACTTCTGAATGAATATCGGATTCCCAGAAACCAAAAAAAATTTGGGTTTCACATTAGTAATAGTGATATCATATAAAATTCCTTTTTTTCCATAGAGGATGTAGTTTTTTATTTCCTCCAAAACTCTCTGCCTTAGGGAAATAGATTATATAATTCATGTGTTCCTTGTTGTTGTAACACATCACTATAGGCTAAGTGTTTATCAGAATCTTTCATTCTTCAAACACATTATTCAGATTCATTATCTCTATTTTGTACTTATTTTGCATAAGAACATACCTTACTCATTAAAAACATCTCACAATTTTATTTATGTGGTTTTCATGATTCTTCTTTCCACAGTTTTGAAAAGTGGTATGTCAAGAATTCTTTCTATAATGGGGTTTATCTTTTGATACACCAAAATTAAACTCCATTATCCACTTTTTTCCACTATAACAAGATACCATTGAGAGAATAAGTTCTTCATTTCATCCTTAATGGAACTCTCAGATAACCAAAACTTTTCATAGACCTGGATTTAGTCCCTTATATATGTGATCCACTAAGAATTCGGTGTTCACGACCATGTTTGAGGTTTATCTTTCATGGATTTTGATGTTTCCATCATATGACACGATAAAATTCTCTTCCCATTTCATCATTTAGAGGAACTCTGTAATTCCCCAACCCCAATTACCCAGAGTCAGTGCATTATTACATAACATTGGCCTGATCACAAAAGGTCAAGTCCCGAAAGACCAATTAGTTTAGTAACCTTGGAATCACTAGATACATTTATAAAGATTACATTACATCATAAAATGAAAAACAACAACAACATCTTGTCTCCATATACCACAGTAATATCCCCTCATACTATCCCAGCAGGTCATTCATAAAATCCATCTTCTCATCCTGGGAAAAATAAAACATAGAAAGTGGTGAGCTCAGATGCCTAGTAATGATAACAATATAGCAGAAACTTTCATAAATAAGCATAAACATTTAAAGAGATGTATAACTAAAATAAAATCTTTTTAAACATAAACATCAGCATAATATGTCATAAATAAAATTTAATAATAACATTTACTTATTCCCATGGATATTCAACTAATCTAATAATCACATGCAATATCAATAACCACTTTCATAATAAGGGAATGCATAATGCCAGACTATCATAACCACATAGTCAAGGCCTTGGGCCAATAATACAAAAAATATTTTTTAAAGGCCCTATTCCAAGACACTAGTTTGTCCCATGATACCTACCGATGCATCGAGGAGATATATCGGGATCCACCTGTCACTTATTAAGTCCAATATATTCCTCATATGAACATGTTTAAACATAACATAAACATTTTTGTTGAAACTAGCATACGAAATGTTAACACATTATCTATAAACCATGAATGGTATTAAAATAACACATCCATAATAAAGCATATCACAAAACCTTCAGTACAATATGAAAGTTTTGTATCATAAAAATTGAACTTCAAATAAGCTTAAAATCCATCAAATGATGTTGACATAGATGGAATCAAAACTATTTGAGAGGAATATCTTTTTTATTATAATCATTAAAAAGTCACATAATTATAAAATAAAACATTTAATTTGAGAATATCCTTATTAGATTGTAAGGGAAGCTTCTATGATTTTATAATGCCGGAAAATCTCCGCACACACCGTATAAGTTAAAAATAGACATTCTTACCTTAATTCTATCGAAAAGGTTAAAACTGACCTTGTTTGGAAAACGACGGAACGATTCCATTATAAAAATATTATAATATGTCAAAAAAGGGAATAAATGACATTGACCCAAATTCTCTAAAATAGTAAGAATGTTTTCAAATACCTTTTTAAAAAACATGGATGTGGATGATAAAGAGGTCCCAGTAAATAATTATGTATAAACAACCTTGGATAATGAAGAGATTGTGAAATAAACCCTTACCTTGTAATATTTCTTGGTTGATGGTAGGTTAACCTCCTGTATAATGGTAAAATAATTGTTATTAAATTATTCAAGAATCATATAGATTAATATGATATCATATACGATATTTTAACATTGCTTTGTTAATAATATCTTAGTATTATCATCGTTTCAGCTGTTTACTTACTCATTTTCTATTATATGTTTTGTTACATAAACCGTGTTTGTTAAACATAGCTTGTATATTATTTATATCCATAATGATATCATGTCCTTAAAAATTATTTTTAATTGTCATATGAGAATTAGACTTGCATGGATACGATGGGGAATGAATCTCATAACGTTCGTGGGGACGGTAGTCCGTACGTACGCACGAGCGACAATATCATTATTTTGATATTAAAATAATATATAATTGGATGTTATATAATATATTTAGAATCATTATCATGTTATAATAATTATTTACATCAATTAAATAACATTATTATAACCATCCAAATAATAATGTATTTAATAACAATTACACCACGATATGGAGACGATAAGCCGTATGTACGCACGTAAGGTGACATGTCATTAAAAGGATGGATAGAATAATGAATACGGTAGTACCATATTTATAATAAAAACATGGTATATAGAATATACTGGATTTATTATTTTTTAATGAAAATAACAATGAAATAAAAGTTGAAGAATAATGGAATTTGAAAGATGGTGGTGAAACCATTACATATTCTTCGGGTTCTTCCTTTCGATTTGATCAAAAGGGCCCTTTATGTTGGATTTATAACTAAAGGAAGGCCTTTAAGATGAAGTTAGGGATGATTAGAGAATAATTGGGTAGGGTTTTTCTGATCCAAAAGGCTTTGAAGGTATGAATAATTGGTTAGAAGTGGTGTCCTTTTATAAGGGGTAGGAGGGGCTCTTTAGAAAAAACTTAATGTATAAATTTATAATAAATTCATATTCCGGTTTTAATGGCTACGAAGTGTATTATTCAAATTATAAGGTTGGAATGGGTCGAAATCCTTTCATCCAATAGATTTTAGTAAGTTTTGGGTCACTATATTAACCTTATCATTAATATTTACCTCTTAGTTAAATAGTTTGACATTTACAATGTCACATTGTATTTTTATATTATATGGTTAATAAACATACTATATACTTCCAAGGGCCTCCCAAGTGGTCCATTAATGATACACCTATCATTATATAAGTCCTTTGACTGATCCTTAGATTTTTAGGAACAGAATATCAATTAATAATATAATATATGTTCTAAAAACTCATTTATGTCAATTTGAACAATATTTAATAGTTTATTTTTGTTAAAATCTTAAAAACATTATTAATTAGAAAAAAAATTCATTTAAACAATCCTAACATGTCATAATTACCAATAAAATTCGTGGAATTCATCAAAACATTCAAATTATATTTATTTTAACATTTATTATTTTAATTATTTGACTAATTCATTAATAAGGAAAATAATGCATCATTGTTGTGTCATAAATAAATTTAATCATTAAATATCTAAAAATTATAAATAAAATACCATTATATAGTAAATTGTTTTATATTTCTAATGAATATTTATTGTATAAAATATAACATATATAACCCTACGTAAAAATTATTTATCAAAAAGATATATGCTTGTTTCATTTTTGTATTTACTTTAACTTTATTAATACAAAGTGTCATTATCACTTACAGGTGGATCAATGACCTCCCAAAATCCACAGAAATATTTCCATGGTCAAACATGTATCATCAAATAGTGTTAGGACACATTTTAGGGTAATTTATTAATATTATAATATTTTTTTACCCTTATTTACAGGATTTACCCTTTAACCGTGGTAAATAAAATATTTACTGATGTAATTATTCAAAATGTACAATAATAATAGTTACCAATTTGCAAAAATATAGACCTCCTAATTCTAAAATGCAATCCATTTTTCAAAATTCAAAACATAGAAGTAGAAGAAATTAATTTAAAATTAATTCCTGTTTTTAAAATCAAAAAATGTATATAAGAGATAGTAACTACGAAAAGATTGACACTTGTTTATGTCATGTTTAAATGTGAAATTACATCCAATGAGAAACATTGTATAAAATGGAAAAAATATATTCTAAATATACTTTAAAATCAATAAATTTCAATATTTATCACTATTAATTATTTTGTTTAAAAATGTTGTTTTTAATTAAAATTTAGTAATTTTCACTATTCTACAAAATATGAAAGTTATCCGAAAAGTACCAAAAATTCACGCTAAGCTAATTTCGATATTCTGTATCCGAAAATGAAGTCCATTTTGAAAGATAAAATGTATAAAATTTCAAAAAGTGGGAATTAATATTCATAACAGCTAGTTTGATTGGTTGTGGTGTGTGTTAGAACTCAAAGTGGTGTACAACACATGCTACTATAATATTCAAAGAGAATCATGTCATGGAAGCTTGGGGTGTTACATTCTCCCCTCCAAATAATTTCTACCTCGAAATTTATAGAATACTACCACATGAAAAGACATTAGAGGTTCTTCACTATAAGTTACTCGGGTTCCCACGCTTCCTCTTCCATATTATGGTTTCTCCATAGAACATTTACCAAATGAGCTATCTGGTTTCTCAAAACACTTTCTTTTGTATCAGGAATATTGACAGGCTCTTTGCAATAAGACTGATTGGGTTCTAGTTCTAACTCATCATAGGTGAGTACATGTGTTGGTTGAGGCATGTATTTTCTCAATAGTGATACATGGAACACATCATGAACTTTGGAAAGACTTGGCGGCATTTCCAAACAGTAAGCAAAATCCCCAATTCATTCTAGAATTTCGAATGGTCCGATGTACCTAGGACTCAACTTTCCCTTCTTACCGAAACATATAACAACCATCCATTGGTATACTGTCAGGAAAACATGATCTCCTACCTGGAATTCCAATTCCTTCTTTCAGTTGTCAGTATAGCTCTTCTACCTACTTTGAGATGCTTTGATGTGGGTTTGGATTAACTTTACCTTTTCCATCGTTTCCTCAACAAGTTTTGTACCTATAAGTTTTCTTTTACCAAAATCATCCCAGTAGGTTGGTGTGTGACATCTCTTTCTGTATAACGCTTCATATGGTGACATATGAATACTTTAATCAAAGAAATTATTATACGAAAATTCTACCAGAGGTAAATATTGATATCATATACCTTGAAAGTCAAGTGAGCATTATCTCAACATATCTTATAAGGTTAGAATTGTCTGTTCTAATTGTCCATCAGTTTGGTGGTGGTAAGAACTGCTCAAACGAAGTTTTGTATCTAAGGCTTTCTAAATACATTTCCAGAATCTTGATGTAAAATGGGGATCATGATCTGAATTAATTGATAGGGGTTCTCCATGAAGCCTCAAAACATCATTAATATATATTCTTACTAGACGTTCAAGTGGTAGAACTTCTCTTATCACAATAAAATGTGCTGACATGGCAAGACGATCAACAATTACCCATTTTGCATCGTTCCTTCTAGGAGTCTTTGGTAGTCCCATGACAATGTCCATCATAATATTATCTCATTTCCACTCTGGTATGGGAAGAGGTTGAATGTCATTTCCCAGCTGTTGCCTTCCAGCTATCACTTTTTTTAAAACCATACATCTTGACACAAAATCAGAAATCTCCCTTTTCATGTTGTCTGAACAAATATCAACCTTCAAATACCTATACATTTTAGTGCTCCAAGGGTGTATAGAGAAATTGGAATTATGAGCATCGTCGAACAATTCCCTTTTTAGATCAGGAATATTGGGAATACAAAGTCTCATCCCAAATTTCAAAATTCCATCTTCATACACAAAGTCACTCAATCTCCCATCATTCATAGCTTTAATCTTCTTTTGAAGCTCTTCATCATCGGTCTAATAAATCTTAATCCTTTCTAATAAAGATAGTTTGGCAACCATTTGAAAATGAATTGACGATTAACCTTGCATGGTTATTTACATATCCCTATTTACTAGGTCCATGTATATAGGATCTTTTTCAACTCTCATCTTGTTCAAAACTCCATGATTGTTTCTACTCAAAGCATTTATCATCTTTTTGCCTTCCCCGGGTGGTAGTGTATCGTGCAACCATAATCCTTGATTTGTTCAAGCCATCTTCATTACATCATGTAGAGTTCTTTCTATGTGAAAATATACATTAGACTCTTTTGATCAGTATAAATCTTACATTTTTTACCATAGGAATAAAATATCCATATCTTCAAAGAAAATATTACAGCAGCTAACTCATGATCATGAGTAGGATAGTTTTTCTCTTTAATTTTTACCTATTGTGAAGCATAGGCAATAACTCTATCATTCAGCATAAGGACACAACCAAGTCCTTTCTTCGATGCATCACTATAAATAATGAACCCATCATTCCCCGATGGTAGAGTCAATATAGGATCATTGACTAATATTCTCTTCAGTTCTTTAAATCATTATTCACCCTCATTTGTCCAAATGAATTTAACCCCTTTACCTGTGAGCTTTGTCAATGGGTTAGCCAATCGGGAAATATTCTGGATGAAATGCCGATAATAACCTGCTAAAACAATAAAACAACATACCTTAGTTGTACTTGTCAGTGATGGACATTCAAGGATTTCCTTGGCCTTATAAGGATCAACATAAATTCCATCCTTATAGACAATATGGCCAAGAATTTGAATATCATGAAGCCATAATTCACACTTGCTAAACTTCCCATATAATTCACGTATTCTAAGTGTCTTCAGGATAATGCTCAATTGATTTTCATGATCTTCTTAGCTTTTGGAATATACCAAGATCCCATAAATAAATACCACCAAAAAATCATCGAGATATTCCTTGAAAACTCTATTCATTAGATCCTTGAAAATAGAGGGTTCATTAGTCATCCCAAAAGGCATTACATTAAACTCATAATGCTTGTACCTGGTATGAAATTCTATCTTCGGAATGACTTCCTTCTTCACACACAACTGATGTTATCCATATTGAAGGTCAATTTCTGAAAACTATTGACCTCCATGTAGTTGGTCAAATAAATCATCATTGAGAGGTAAGGGATACTTGTTCTTTATGGTTATAACATTGATTTCCATGTAGTTGATACCTAACATCATAGATCCATATTTATTCTTAACAAAAAGGACAGGGGCCCCATGGAGAATCACTAGGGTGAATAAATCCCTTATTACTCAATTCATCTAGTTGTTTCTTTAGTTCAACTAATTCCACAGTGGCCATTCTATAAGGGGACATTGATATAGGCCTTGAAATAGGAATTAAATCAATGGAAAACTCAATTTCTCATTCAAGAGGATTTCCAGGTAAATCCTATGGAAACACATCAACATATTCTCTCACAATAGGTATATACTCTATTTGAACATTCCTTTCCTCACCCATAGTTATTTCATTCTCTTCCTCCCCAATAATTGAATTTAGTTGAGCTACTGGGGGTGGATCTGGATAAGAAATAGGTGGTGACGATTATGCTGTAAAGATAAGGTGTTTCTTATCATCATTATCACAAATCATAACCTCTTTATTGTTATAATAAATCTTCGCATCATGGTCTGAATGCCAGTCCTTACCGAGTATTATATAAAACTCAATCATAGGTATGATGATGAGATCAGTAGATAAAGAACATTTATATTCTCTAATGGGGACTAATTCAAAAAACATTGTTGCAATGATACTTCCCTTTGGAGTTTTGACTGAAAACTCCCATGTAAATTAAAATTGGAAATATCTAATTTTGATAGTAAACTGGGAAGATATGAAAAAATCAAATGATCTAGAATCAAATAAAGCCTTTTATAAACTTGAGGAAAACATTAAATTACCGTCCACCACATCTTTTGGATCTTCTACCTCCGTAGTAGTGATAACATAATATTGTCCTTGATCCCTTTGACTTTTCTGAGGTAATTTTACCTGACGCTTAGGACATTCATTTGAATAATGTCCCAAGTCCCTGCAATTGTAGCATTGAACATTGGTAGCTCCTTCTTCCCCTTGCAATCACGAGCTTGGTGGTCTTTTTCACCACACTTGTAACGAACTCCCATTCCCTTCAAGAAAGTACCAGGGTGTTTCTTCCCCCATTTACTACAGGATGGATATTCAACATTTCCCTTCTTCCCCTGATTTCCATTCCAAGAGTGGTCAGAAAATCTCTTCTTCTCTTTCATTGCTTTAAGGTCATAAGACTTAGAGTATTCCTTTTCTGTCATGATAGCACATGAGACAATATCTTCTTATGATGAGAAAGATTGTGAGTCTAATGCTCGATAGAGAAATGGATTTAACCCATCAAATAAACGATCAATATAACTCCTCATGTTGTGTATATAATCTGTTTCATTCCTCGATAACCTTGTAATGTTAGCCTCATACTTTGCGACATTATCATATTCCTTTTGTCTCAGATTCATAAATTGCCTTTCCATATCCGCTTGATGGTCATGAAGAATGTATTTTTCTAGGAAAACCTCTGTAAACTACCTCCACTCCATACATGATACTTCTTCATCTTCCTTTGTAAATTGAATCAATGACTACCATTGATCAGCATCTCCAGTGAGGCGGTAAACTTCCATGACAATTTTCCCTTTCACTACTTCCCAAAGCCTGATATATTTTCTCTAGGGAAATTATACATTACTCATCTACTAGTGTATTTGTACCCCCATTGAATGTTGGTGGATGTTTCATCATGAATCGATCTAACATTGATCATCCATGTTGTGGTTATGGGTTCTCCATACGGGTAAGGTTATTATTCATAACCTGAGTGAGTTTTCCGAGTATGGTGATAAGCTGGTCAGCACCGGTTGTATCACCAGCTCCACTATAATTATCTTGATAAGGAGGGAAATCCCTACATGGAGTGTGTTCCTGGATACAGTTTCCATTCCATCCACTAGGCTCCATTTCTAAACCATGGCAGAAACTAGATTTGTTTATGAATTGAAATATAAAATTTCAAACTTCGAAAACACATAACATAAATTAAAAAGATTATGGATACAATCCATAATCATAAAAAAAATACTTTGAGGAAGTATATACTCATAAACCCTTCATAATGATTTTTACAAAAATTGAGAATTATCCTAAGCATATCCCCCAAGAGTGTCGTAACCAAGAGTGATGCAAGGCCCGTTGTCGTGCATCAGTTAACGTTCGAGTCTATCTCAAAGTGGTGTTTTCTGGTTTTACCCCTAGGTACATTTGTGCCAGAGCCACCCCAACCTTCTCGCATCCATACATTGATGTATTTTTTCGAAAACTCACAAAATCTCTACAATACCCAAATTCTAGGAAGTTCTTATATACTAATCATCAAAGTTTATCTTAGAGCTATGTTCTCTAATCAGAGTTTATCTAAATCTACATTCTATGGATTGTACTAAACATCCTCTGATAAAAACTATAACACCCCGACCCTAGTTATCCTGAGTCGGTGAATTATTACATAACATTGGAATGATCATAAAAGATCAAGTCCCGAATGACCGATTAGTTTAGTATCCTTGGAATCACTAGATACATTCATAAAGATTACATTACATCATAAAATGAAAAACTACAATAACATCTTATCACCATTGACCACACTCATATCCCCTCAAACAATCCATGTAGGTCATTCATAAAATACTTCTTCACATACTGGGAAAAATAAAACAAAGATAGGTGTGATCACAGATGTCCAGTAAGGATAACAATATACAGAAACATTCATAAATAAGCATAAAAATTTAAGGCAATGTATAACTAAAAAAAGCCTTTTAAAATTGAACATCAGCATAATATGTCATAAATAAAATAAAATAATTCCATTTACTTATTCACATGGATATTCTTCTAATAGAATAATCACATGAAATATCAATAACCACATTCATAATAAGGGAATACATAATTCCAGATTATCATAACCACATAGTCAAGGCCTTGTACCATGACTACAAAAATGATTCGGTCAAGGCCTTGTGCCAAGACGCTAGTTTTTACACATAAGACCTACCGATGCATCAAGGAGATATAACGGGCTCCACAAATCACTTATTATTTCAAATTCATTCATCATATGAACAGTTTTAAACATAACATAAACATTCGTATTAAAACTAGCATATGAAATGCCAAAAATTTCTCCATAAACCATGAATGGTATAAAAATAACACATCCATAGTAAAACATATCACAAAACCATCAATAAAATATGGATGTTTTGTATCATAATAAAACAACATCAAATAAGCTTAAAATCTATCAAAGGATGTTTACATAGATGAAATCAAAACTATTTGAGAGAATTATCTCTTTTTTTGAATTCATTAAAAAGACACATAATTATTTGATAAAACATTAAATTTGAAAATATCATTATTAGCTTATAAGGGATGCTTTGAAAATTTTATAACGGTGGAAAATAGCCGCACTCATCGTATATGTTAAAAAAAGGCATTCTTACCTTAATTCTGTAGAAAAGGTTAAAAAGGACCATGATTGGAAAACGACGGATTGATTCCTTTATAACCTTATAATAAAAATTCAAAGAATGGTATAAATTACTATAACCCATATTCTATAAAATATTATGAATGTATTGAAATACATTTTTAAAAAACATGTATGTGGATGATAAATGGGTCCCAGTAGATAATTACGTATAAACAACCACGAATAATGAAGAGATTGTGAAAGAAACCATTACCTTGTACATTTCATTGTTTGATGGTAGGTTAAACTCCTATATAATGGTTAAATAATTGTTATTAAATTATAAAATAATCACATACATTAATATTATATCATATACGATCTTTAAACAATTCTTTATTAATAATATCTTAGTATTATCATCGTTTTAGGTGTTCACTTACTCGTTTTCTTTTATATGTTTTGTTACCTAAGCCGTGTTTGTTATACATAGGTTGTATCATATTTATATCCAGAATGATATCAATTCCTTAAAAATTATTTTTAATCATCAAATGAGAATTATACTTGAATGGATATGATGGGGAGTGAATCTCATCACGTTCGTGGAGACTGTAGTCCGTACGTACGCATGAGCCACAATATAATGTTTTTGATATTAAAATAATATATAATTGTATGGTATATCATATATACAGAATCATTATCATCTTATAATCTTTATTTTCATCAATTAATCATCATTATTATTCTCATCCAAATAATAATGTGTTGAATAAAAATTACACCACGACGTGGAGACGGTAAGTCGTAGGTACGCACATATGGTGACGTGTCATTCAAAGGATAGATAGAATACTGAATAGGGTTGTACCATATTTATAATAACATCATAATATATATAGGATACTGGAGTTATTATTTTATAATGTAAATAACAAAGAAATAATATGTTGACGAAGAAAGGAACATGAAAGAGGTTGGTGAAAAACATTACCTCTTCTGCGGGTTCTTCCTTTTGATTTGATCAAAAAGGCTCATTAAGTTTTCTTTCTGACAAAATTAGGGCATTTATAATGAAGTGAATGAATTTGAGAGATTATTTTCATAGGGGTTGGCCGAACCAAAAGGATTTATAGTTATGAATAATTGGTTAGAAGTGGTGTCCTTTTATAAGGGGGAGGAGGGGCTCTTTAGGAAAAACTTAGTATTAATATATAATAAATTCACATTTGGTTCATAATGGATAAAAAGTGGATAATTCAAAGTATAATGTGGGGATGGGTCGAAATCATTTCATCCAATATATTTATGATGGGTTTGGGTCAATATATTGACCTTATCATTTATATTTAACTCTCACTTAAATAGTTTGACATTTACCATGTCACTTTGTATTTTTATATTATATTGTTAATAAACATAATATATACTTTCAAGCGCCAACCAAGTGGTCCATTAATGACATATCTATAATTATGTATGACCATTGTGTGAACCGTATATTTTTTAGAATATAATATCAATTAATGATATTATATTTATTTTAAAAGCTCATTTATGTCAATTTTGACAATATTTAATAATTGATTTTTTTAATGTCCTAAAAACTTTATTAATTCAAAAAAAATTCACTTAACCAATCCTAACATGTTATTTTATCAAATAAAATTTGTGGACAGAATCCAAACATTCAATTTATATATATTTTTACATTTATAATACTAATAATTTGATTCATTCAGTAATAAGGAAAATATTGCATCATTGTTGTGTCAGAAATAAATTTAATCATTAAATACCTAAAAATTATAAATAAAATAACATTATGTAGGAAATCTATTTAGATCAATAATGAATACTTATCATCTAAAATATAACATATAACACCCTATTTCAAAATGGTTTTTCTAGAAGATAAATTCTTATGTCATTTTTGTATTTACTTTATCTTTATTAATATAAAGTGTCATTATCAATTAAAAGTGGATCCATTGGGTCCCAAAATCAACCCAATGATTCCCACGGTCGGACATGTATCAGAAAATTTATTTAGGACACATTTTAGTGTGATTTATTATTATTATAATATTATTTTTTCACCCATATTTCCCAAATTTACCCATTAACCATGGTAAATAAAATATTTACAGAAGTAATTATTCAAAATGTCAAAGAAAAAAATTTACCTAGTTAAAAAATTTGGACCACCTGATTCCAAATATGGAATCCATATTTCAATATTCAAAACACAAATGTGGCAGAAATTAATTTAAAATTAATTCCCATTGTTAAAACGAAATGCGTGTTTTTAATAGATAATAACTATCAAAAGATTAACACATGTTTATGTCCGGTTTAAATGTGAAATTACGTCTAATGACCAACATTGTATTAAATGGTAAAAATATATTCTAAATATACCTTAAAATCACTAAAATTCATTATTTATTACTATTAATTATTTTGATTAAAAAAGTTTTTTTCAATTAAAATTTAGTAATTTTCACTCTTCATCAAAATATGAATGTTATCCAAAAAGTACCAAAAATTCACCTTATGTTAATTTTGATATTCCAAATCCAAAAATGATGTCCATTTTGAAAGATAAAATGTATATAATTTCAAAATGTGTGCATTACTATTCATAATGGCTAGTTTGATTGGTTTTTGTGTGTGTTAGAAATCGAAGTTGCGTACAACACACGCTAATGTATTATTCAAAGAGAAGGGTAAAGTGGAAGCTTGGGTTGTTAAATTCTCCCCACCTTCAAATAATATTGTCCTCATAATTTCTAG
Source organism: Viscum album (assembly GCA_963277665.1). Taxonomy (NCBI): domain Eukaryota; kingdom Viridiplantae; phylum Streptophyta; class Magnoliopsida; order Santalales; family Viscaceae; genus Viscum; species Viscum album. The sequence continues at coordinate 553,501,242 of OY728138.1, forward strand.
AATACTACCGCGTGAAAAGACTTGGGTGGTTCTTCATCATAAGTTCCTCAGGATCCCATGTTGCCTCTTCCATCTTATGGTTTCTCCATATAACTTTTTCCAGACTAGCCATCTGGTTTCTCAAAACATGTTCTCTCATATCAAGAATCATGACAGGATCTTCACTATAATACATATAGGGTTCCAGTTTTAATTCCTCATTGTTGAGTACATGTGTTGGGTTAAGAATGTATTTTCTCAACAGTGATACGTGGAACATATCGTGAACGTTGGAGAGACTTGGCGATATTTACAAACGGTAAGCTACAACCACAATTCGTTCTAGAATTTCGAATGGTCTGATGTACCTGGGTCTCAACTTTCCCTTGTTACCAAAACGTATAACACCCTTCCATGGGGATACCTTGAGGAAAACATGATCTCTTACCTGAAATTCCAATTCCTTCCTTCGTTTGTTAGCATAGCTCTTCTGCCTACTTTGAGCTACTTTGATGTGTGTCTGGATTACCTTTAACTTTTCCATCGTTTCCTCAACACGTTTTGTGCGTAAATTTTTTCATTCACCAACATCATCCCAACAGTTTGTTGTGCGACATCTCTTTCCATATAAAGCTTCATATAGTTCCATATGAATACTTGAATGGAAGATATTGTTATAGGAAAATTCTACCAGAGGTAAATATTGATCCCACATACCATGAAAGTCAAGTGAGCATGATCTTAACAAGTCTTCTATGGTTTGAATAGTCTGTTCTGATTGTATATTATTTGGGGGTGGTAAGAAGTACTCAAAAGATGTTTAGTATCTCAGGATTTCTAAATACTTTTCTAGAATCTTGACGTAAAATGGGGATCACGATCTAAAACAATTGATAGGGGTACTCCATAAGGCCTCACAACTTCATTAATATATTGTCTTTCTAGACGTTCAAGTGGTAGATCTTCTCTTATAGCAATAAAATGTGTTGACTTGGTAAGATGATCAACAATGACCCATTTTACATCATTCCTTCTTGGAGTCTTTCGTAGTCCCATGAAAAATGCCATCATAATATTATCGCATTTCCACTCCGGTATGGGAAGAGGTTGCATGACTCCTCCAGGTTGTTGCCACCAAACATTCACTTGTTGACAAGCCATATTTCATGAAACAAAATCAGCAATATCCCTTTTCATGTTGTCCCGCAAAAAATGATCTTTCAAATCTCTATACATTTTGGTACTCCCAGGGTGTATAGAGAAATTGGAACTATGAGCATCGTCCAACAATCCTTTTTAGATCAGGTACATTGGGAACCCAAATTATCTTCCCAAATTTCAAAATTCTATCTTCATACACAAAGTCACTCAATTTCCCATAATTACAGCTTTAATATTCTTTTGAAACTCTTCATTATCGGTTTGAGATCTCATAATCCTTTCTAGTAAAGATGATTTTTCAACCATTTCAAAAAGAATTGATGTTTCACCTTCCATGGTTGTTTCCATATCCATCTTTACAAGGTCTATGTATATAGGATCCTTTTTAACTCTTTTCTTTTTCAATACTCCATGATCCATTCTACTGAAAGGATCTTCCACCTTATTTTCCTTCCCTGAGTGGTAGTGTATCGTGCAATCATAATCCTTGAGTAGTTCAATCCATATCTGTTGCCTCATGTTGAGTTCTTTCTGTGAGAAAATATACTTCAAACTCTTGTGATTGTAAAAATCTCACACTTTTCACTTTAGAGATAATGTCTCCATATATTCAATGAATTGATTAAAGCACCTAACTTAAGATCAGGAGTAGGATTGTTTTTCTCATTAATTTTCACATGTTGTGATGCATAAAAAATAAATCTATCATTCTTCATAAGGACACAATCAATCCCTTTATTCAATGAATCACTATAAATAAAGAACCCATAATTCCCCAATGGTAGATTCAATATATGAGCATTGACTAATTTTCTCCTCAGTTCTTCAAAACAATCTTCAGACTCTTTTTTCCATACAACTTTAACCCCTTTACATGTGATCTTCGTCAATGGGTTAGCCAATCGGGCAAAATTCCGGAAGAAACACCGATAATAACCACCTAAACAAATAAAACTGTGTACCTCAGTTATACTTGTCGGTGTTGTACATTCATGGATTTCCATGATCTTAGAAGGATCAACAGAAATTCCATCCGTAGAAAATATATGTCCTAGAAATGAAATATACTAATCCAAGAATTCACACTTTCTATCCTTCCCATATAATTCATGTCTTCTAAGAGTTTTTAGGATAATGATAAAGTGATTTTCTTGATCTTCGTAGATTTTGGAATATACCAAGATATCATCAATAAATACCACCAAAAAATCATAAAGATATTCCATGAAAACTCAGTTCATTAGATCCATGAAAACATAGGGTGCATTAGTCATCCCAAAAGGCATTACTATAAACTCGTAATGCTCGTACCTGGTACGAAATGCGGTCTTTAGAATGTATTCCTTCTTCAAACACAACTAATGGTATCCAAATCGAAGGTCAATCATTGAAAAGTATTTATCTCCATGTAGTTGGTCAAGTAAATCATTAACACGATGTAGGGGATACATGTTCATTATTGTTATAGCATTGATTTCCCTATTGTTGATACATAACCTCATAGATCCATCTTTCTTCTTAACAAAAAGGGCAGGGCTCCCCATGGAGAAACACTACGGTGAATGAATCCCTTGTTAATCAATTCCTCTAGATTTTTCATATGTTCAACAAATTCCACAGTGGCCATTCAATAAGGGTTCTTCGATATAGGCCTTGAACTAGGAATTAAATCATTGGAATACTCAATTTCTCATTCTGGAGGATGTCCATGTAAATCTTCTCGAAACACATCAACATATTCTCTCACAATAGGTACATCCACTATTTCAACATTCCTTTCCTGACCCACAGTTATTTAATTCTCTTCCTCCCCAATAATTGAATTTAGTTGAACTCAAGGGGGTGGATCTAGATAGGAATTAGGTGGTGAAGAATCTTCACTAAAGATAAGGTGTTCCTTATCATCATCATCAAAAATCATAACCTCCTTCTTATTATAATAAATCATCGCATCATGGTCCAAAAGACAATCCATACTGAGTATTATATAAAACTCAATCATATGTAAGACTATGAGATTGGCATATAAAGAACAATTATAGGCTCTAATGGGGACTGATTCACAAAACATTTTTGCAATGATACTTTACTTAGGAGTTTGACTAACAACTCCCTTGTTAGGTAAAATTATAAATATCTATTTTTCTTAGCAAATTGGGAGGATGTGAAATAATGAGATGATCTAGAATCAAATAAAGCATTTTCTAAACTTGAGGAAACCATTAAATTAAATGACACCACGTCTTTCAGAGCTTCTACCTCAGTAGTAGTGATATCATAATCTTAGCTTTGATCCCTTGTCCTTTCCTGTGGTAAGTTCCTATGACGCTTAGGATATTCATTTTCTTAATGTCCCATAACCCTGAAATTTTAGCATTGAAAATCTGTAGCTTCATTCATCCCCTTGCAATCATGAGCTTGATGGTCTTTTTAACTACATATGTAACAGACTCCCATTCCCTTCAAGAAAGTACCAGGGTGTTTCTTCTTACACTTACTGTAGGATAGATATTTAACTTTTCCCTTATTCCCATTATTTCCATTCGATGAGTGGTCAACAAATCTCCTTTCTCTTACTTTTCTTTAAAGTACTATGATTTAGAAAATTTCTTTTCTGTCTTGATAGCACATAATACAATATCTTCTTACGATGAGAAGGATTGTGAGACTAATGCTTTATGGAGAAAAAGTTTTAACCCATCAAATAAATGATCAATCTTACTCATCGGGTTACGTATATAATCATCTACATGCCTCGATAATCTTGTAATGATAGCCTCATACTTTGCAACATTCTCATCCTCCTTTTTTCTCAGACATAGAAATTGTCATTCCATATCCGCTCGATGATCAGGAAGAAAGTATTTTTATAAGAAAATATCATTAAATTTCCTCCATTACATACATGAAACTTCTTAATCTTCCTTTGTATTTTGAATCAATTACCACCATTGATCATCATCTCCAGTGAGACGGTAAACTTCCATGACAACTTTTTCCGTTTCACTACCTCCCAATGCCTGAAATATGCTATTTAGGAAATTTATCCATTACTCAGCTACTAGTGGATTTTTACCCCCATTTAATGTTAGTGGATTTTTCCTCATGAAGCAGTCTCACATTGATCCGGTACTCTGGGGATCTGGGTGCTCCATACGGGTAAGGTTATTATTCATAACTGGAGTGAGTTGTCCAAGTATGGTGATAAGATTATTAGAACTATTTTTATTAAAAAATCCACTATAATTATCTTGAGATGGAGGGAAATCCCTAGATGGAGTGTGTGAATTGATACAGTTTCCATTCCTTTCACTTGGCTCCATTTCTAAACAATTGCATAAACTAGATTAGTTTATGAATCGAAATATATACATTCAATCTTTTAAAACACTTAACAATAATTGAACAGTTTATAGATACAATCCATAATCATAAAAATGTTTCCTTTTAGGAAGTATATACTCATAATCCCTTCATAATGGTTTGTAATGAAAATTATAATTATCTTAAGCATATCCCCTGGTAGTGTCGTAACGAAGAATGCAGTATGGCCCGTTGTCGTGCACCGGTTCCCGTTCGAGTCTAGCTCAAAGCGCTGTTTTCATGTTTTAATCCTAGGTACATCTATGCTAGAGCCACGTCTACATGTTCATATCCAGACAGAGATGTATTGATTGGAAAAATAAAAAAAATTCTACAATAAAAAAATTCTTTTATGTTCTTCTATACTAATTCTCAATGTCTATCTCAGGGCTATGTGCTTTAATCAGAGTTTATCTAAATCTAGTTTCCCAGGTTTGTACTAAACTTACTCTGATACCAACTGTAACTCCCCACCCCAAATTCCCCAGAGTCTATGCATTATTACATAATATTGGCATGATCACAAAAGATCAAGTCCCGAAATACCGATTAGCTTAGTATCCTTGTAATCACTAGATACATTCATAAAGATTAAATTACATCATAAAATGAAAAACTAAAACAACATCTTGTCTCTATAGACCACACTCATATCCCCTCATATTATCCATGCAGGTCATTCATAAAATACATCTTCACATACTGGAAAAAATAAAACATAGAAAGGGGCGAGCTTTGATTCTTAGTAAGGATAACAATATAGAAAAAACATTCATAAATAAGCATAAAAATTTTAGGCAATGTATAACTAAAACCAAAGCCATTTAAACATTAACTTCATCATAATATGGCATAAATAAAAGAATATAATTCCATCTACTTATTCACATGGATATTATACTAATCGAATAATCACCTGAAATATCAATAACCACTTCCATAATAAGGGAATGCAAAATGCCAAACTATCATAACCACATAGTCAAGGCCTTGTGCCAGGACTACAAAAACGATTTTTTCAAGGCCTTGTACCGAGACACTAGTTTGTCTCATGATACTTACTGATGCATCTAGGTTCTATAGTGGGCTCCACCCTTCACTTATTAAGTCTAGTGCATTCTTCATATTAACAGGTTTAAACATAACATAAAACTTCATATTAATACTAGAATACGAAATGTCTATACTTTCTCCATAAACCATGAATGGTATAAAAATAACACATTCAATGTAAAACATATAACATAACCTTAAATACATTATGGAGGTTTTGTATCATAATAAATCAACTTCAAATAAGCTTAAAATCCATCAAAGGATGTTGACATAGATGAAATCAAAAATATTTGAGAGAAATATCTCTTTTTTTGAAATCATTAAAAAGTCACATAATTATAAAATACAACATTTACATTGAAATTGTCCTTTTTATCTTGTAAGGGATGTTTTTAATATTTTATAATTGTGGAAAATAGCCACACCCGCCATATAAGTTAAAAAGAGACATTCTTACCTTATTTCTTTCAAAAAATATAAAAATGAATTTGTTTGGAAAACCACAGAATGATTCCATTATAAACTTATTATAAAAAGTCAAGCGAAGTTATAAATATCTGTAACCCATATTATGCAAAATATTAATAATTTTTTGAAATACATTTTTAAAAAACATGGATGTGGATGATAAAGAGTTCCTAGTATATAATTACGTATTAACAACCTTAGATTATAAAGAGATTGTGAAATCAACCCTTACCTTTTACTTTTCCATGGAAGGTGGTATGTTAACCTCCTGTATAATGGTGAAATAATTGTTATTAAATTATTTGAGAATCATATACGTTAATATGATATCATATTTGATATTTCAACATTTATTTGTTAATAATATCTTAATATTATCGTCATTTCAGGTGTTCACTTACTGGTTTTCTTTTATATGTTTTGTTAAATAAACCGTGTTTGTTATCCATAGGTTGTATCTTATTTATATACATAATGATATAAATTCCTTAAACATTATTTTTAATCATCAAATTATAAATAGACTTGAATGGATATGATGTGGAATGAATCTCATCACGTTCGTGGAGACGGTAGTCCGTACGTACCCACGAGCAAAAATATCATTTTTTTGATATTAAAATAATATATTACTGGATGTTATATCATATATACATAATAATTATAATGTTATACTCATTATTTAAATCAATTACACATCATTATTATACACATCCATATAATAATGTATTGAATAACAATTACACCACGACGTGGAGACGGTAAGCCGTACGTATGAACGTATGGTGACTTGTAATTAAAAGGATGGATTGATTAATGAATAGGGTTGTACCATATTTATAATAACATAATATTATATAGAGGATGATAGAGATATTATTTTAGAATGGGAATAACAAATAAATAAGAAGATGATGAAGAATGGAACTTGAAGGATGGTGGTGAAAACATTACCTCCCCTCCGAGTTCTTCCTTTTGATTTGATCAAAAGGGATCATTAAGTTGGATTTATGACTAAATTAAGGCCTCTAGGATGAATTGAGGGAAGTTGAGAGAATAATTTGGCAGGGTTTGGAGTAAAAAAAAGGATTTGAAGGTATGAAGAATTGGTTAGAAGTGGTGTCCTTTTATAAGGGGGAGGAGGGGCTCTTTAGAAAAAACATAATGTATTAATTTATAATAAATTCATATTCGGTTTCAAATGGTTCCAAAGTAATTTTTTCAAATACTAAGGTTGTTATGGGTCGAAATACTTTCATCCAATATATTTTAGATAGGTTTTGTGTCACTATATTAACATTATCATTTATATTTAACTCTTAGTTAAATAGTTTTACATTTACCATGTCACTTTGTATTTTTATATTATATGGTTAATAAACATACTATATACTTCCAAGAGCCCCCATGTATTTTATTAATGATACAAATATCATTATATAAGTCCTTTGGCTGAACCGTTTATTTTTAGGAATATAATATCAATTAATAATATAATATATATTTTTAAAAAACTCATTTATGTCATTTTTGACAATATTTAATAATTGATTTTTGTTAAAGTCATAAAAACTTTATTAATTCAGAATAAATAAATTAAAACAATTATAACATGTTATATTAACCAATTAAATTCATGTACGAAATCAAAACATTCAAATTATATTTATTTTAACATTTATAATACTAATTATTTGATTCATTCAGTAAATATGAAATTACTACATCATTGTTGTGTCAAAAATAAATCTATTCATTCAATGTATAGAAATTATAAATAAAATACAATTATATATTAAATCTTTTTATCTTAATAATTAATATTTATAGTCGAAATGATAACATATATAACCCTATGTAAAAATTGTTTGGCTAAATGATATATTCTTATGTCATTTTTGTATTTACATTAACTTTATTAATATAAAGTGTCATTATCACTTACAAGTGCATCCATGGGGTCCCCAAATCGTCCCAAAGATTGAAATGGTCGGACATGTGTCCAAAAATTGGGTTAGGACACGTTTTAGAGTGATTTATTATTATTATAATATTGTTGTTTTACCCTTATCTACCGCATTTACCCTTAAACCATTGTAAATAATATATTTACTGAAATAATTATTCAAAATGCCTAAATATAAAAGTTACCTATTTATAAAATTTGGACCTTCTGATTCTAAATATGAAATCCATTTTTCAAAATTAAAAATACAGAAGTGGCACAATTTATTTTAAAATTAATTTCTATTTTTAAAACAAAAAGCGTGTTTTTAAGAGATAAAAACTATCAATATATTGACATTTGTTTATGTCCGGTTAAAATGTATAATTATGTCCAATGACCTAAATTAAATTAAAAGGTAAAAATATATTCTAAATAAACTTTAAAATCATTAAAATTAAAGATTTTTCACTATTAATTATTTCGATTAATAATGTTGTTTTTAATTAAAATTTAGTAATTCTCACTATTCATCAAAATATGAAAGTTATCCGAAAAGTACCAAAAACTCACCCTAAGGTAATTTAGATATTATGAATCCAAAAATGAAGTCCATTTTGAAATATAAAATTTATAAAATTTCAAAAAGTGGGTATTACAATTCATAACGGCTAGTCTGATTGGTTGTGGTGTGTGTGAGAACTCGAAGTTGTGTACACCACATGATACTGTATTATTCAAAGAGAATCATATCATGGTATATTGGGGTGTTACAAACTCCCATTATATCATAAGTGGGAGGGTTTTGAGAAAATAGTTATTAAAAATTATGTTCTAAAATATTCTGATTCCATGGAATCAATTACCTCCTTGTACATTCTATTCATTATAGTGTCCACTACTACTCATATTACCCAAAAAATGATAGTATTTAATCACAAATTTTTCTTCTATTGAACACTGGAGGTTAGATAATATTGTATTAATGAAGTTAATCCATTATTCTATGAAGAGAAGATCAGATGATCCCCTAAACACGTCAGGCCTTTTCCGCATAAAAGAACCAACTGCACCTCACTCTCTATCATAGGATAAAGTTATTGTTCCATGCCATTAAAGTCAATATTAAATCATGATCCTGTTGATTATGTACTATAATGATGTTTTGGGAACTTATTCCCATCATATTTTCAATATCATTATGGAATCATTACATTCCCTATAACAATAATTGTGGGAACAACATATTCTATATCAAGATAATAACTATTAATAAGTGTGTACAATTATTGGGATTTCAGACTTGCATAATATGAATATAAAAAAATTTCATTGAACATAGATAAAATAACTGTAAATTAAAATAATATCATTACATTTGATGCTTTATATTTCAATATAGGATATCCATGGTGACATAAATATATACATGGTTGTTACTAAAGTACTCTCTTCCTAATATATATAAATAATTATATGTCCTGCTGATACAAACTATAGTTTCCCTAGCCTTTTACACAGATTATTGGAGGATTTTATGATTAATATGACATCAATGACATCTAGGGATCATAATGTCTAGTGTCTTTAGAAAATCATGTACAAAATTGAACATCTTGAAAACAAAAAAAAATATTTTATTTATTCATCATAATTAGATCATAAATCCCTTTGATCCCTAGTATTTTTATAGGATAACCTAAGGAATACCTGAACAATAAGGATGATAAAAATATCCCATTAAGGGAATAAGAATAGGATCCAAACATAGAAGAAGGGTTAAAATTTATAACATGATGACATAATGTAATAGATCATGAATAAAAACAAAGGAGTATATGATATATAACATGAAAAATTATAATCATTGCAACATGGGAATGTGTAAAAAATATATAACATCACAAAAACATGAGTCAATGCTAACTGTCATGAAATAGTGGAGAAAGTCTCATAGAGGAATCAGGTACACTCCTTGTACCAACAAGATGTCTCATGAGATTAAACATTACCAAATTCATTGGAGTGATATCTAGATGAACCCATAAAAACTTATTTAGTAATATATTTTCCACATAAATAATCATAAATAATTAATCAAACATAATCATTAGGGTAACCTGGGGAATAAATTCTATATCATAATCATTTTAAAAGGAATAAAATATTATAATATCATAATTGTGTCCCTGAATAAATGGTTCTTTTGATACCTGGACAGTAATAATGAAATATATAGATAGTTCATGATAATAAATGTTAAACTATTCTGAATAATTTAAAAAAAGTGATTAAGAAACATTACAGAAAACATTTTAGTTTAGTCTAAATAAATAATTATAGTTTCTTTAAAAATGAAATTCCATGTTTGTTTTCATAAAATAAGAAATTAGACAAGATAGTTTTTCATGATGAACTGATTGATTTTATAAAAAATAATGGTGGCTTACAATAGATTATAGAGTTTTACTCGATATGGTTAAGATTGCGGGATGTTCCCTTCAACCTGGTTTTCTTATTAGGATGAATTTAGTAGGGATCTTTTATATAACATGTATTTCACCTTCAACAAAAAATGATCCGACATGGATAAATGTGTTTGGAACAAAAAAAAATAATTTAGAAGAAATTTGTATTAAAATATGAATTAAATTTTATTAATTATATATATTGATTAACTCATTTGAAAAATGGATATTAATGAAGAAACCCTCACTTTATGTTTGAAAGTGTTCTTCACATGATCATAATATCCTGGATAATAAAATTAAATCCAGTAAATAATTAATTACTAACCTCCTCATCATTTATATGCTTTATTTTAAACATATATTTTCATACATGTCCTGTTTGATGAGTTATAAGATACAATTATATCATTTAGGATCACTAATTTCTTATGTTTTCAGGATCGATAACTTCATTACAATTATGAAAAATCATGAAAACTGAAAATGGATTTACATAATTAATTTTATATTTAATTAATTAAAATCCAAAATTATAAATGTCCAATATAATCAATTTTTAATATGCTATGATGAATAATCATTATATAAATTGATAATGATAACTGTTTATGATAATTTTGGCAGTTTTCAATCACAATGAACATATTTTATTTTATCAGCCAGTATTATGTATATATGTTAGTTAAAAACATATGGAGGACTATAAAATAATTTCTCATTTATTTGATACAATTATAATGGATTTAGGATCTTTTTTATCTAGGTAATGTAAATTGAAAACTCATCATCCTTGAATACCATAAATTGACACATCACGAACGTTGTTTTCATTTTTAGAACAAAAATTGTAGGGGGAAAAGGAATTGAGGTATTTTACCATAAACATAATAAATTATAGTATATATGAGATACTTTAGTTATAATTACACAAGGACAAACCATTGTGATTAGATAATAAGAAAAAATTAACATGAAAATCAATGAATTTAAATGAAATATGATTTTACCTAATCAAATATCACTCTTGAAAACCTCCTTATACAAATTGGTTTTGGTCTTCTGTTGAGACCAAAGGATACTATACTAGGTGAATGATATTGGGAATAAATTTGACTAGAATTTTGGTATTTTTTTAATTCTTGAGATGTATGAGGAGAATGGATCTTGAGGGGTTGTATTTATAGTGGAGGAGAAGGGTATTTATCATTATTTTAATCATTATTTTAATATTTTTCACATGAAAAGAAATAGTTATGATAATTTTGACTCAATAAAATAATTAGTGAATTTTATTTTCATCCAGTTTTCAATTACATAATTTATGTCTAAAAATGACTAAAACATTTTATTGACTTGTAATTTAAGTTACCGTATTTCACTCTTCACAAAAAATTAAATTGTTTTAAAAAAAAATTACATACATTAACCATAACATTTTTTGATGATTAAAATTGAATCTTAGTTAAGTATTTTATAAAAATAATATTATAATTATGAGAAATGTAATTTTTAATTAAAACCATCATTTACAAAGAAAAAAACAATTTTATAATAATAGAAGATTTTATAACACCTTGAAAAATTGAACCAGGTCTAATAAAAATATACTATAACCATAATAAAACACAATATTAATTTATGAATAAATTTTATGAAAATAAATCTTCATTTAAATAATTGTCTTAATTTTAAAATTTAAATTTAAAATTTATGTTTTATAAAATTACCAAAATTTAAATAAGAATTTCTATAATATTAATTATCTTATAGTATGACACGATTATATCATATTTTCACATATATGAAACATAAATTTTATTTATACTTTTATAGGTTATGTTACTATTATATTGGCTGTTTTACTATTCATAAGGGTCATATTTCTATTCTAAAGGTCATGTACCAATTTTATATTTATTGGCCCCTTAATATTTAGAAATACCTTTTATATCATTCACTATTTATTCATAATCATTGTATCATATTTTTAGTGATTTTTTTATGTTTATACTATATGAAAAAATTATAAGAATTTAATTTCCAGTGATAAAATTTTGGGTCATTACATAATACCAAAATAAAATTTTCAGGCCCATAATATGTCACTATCCAAAATAATTATTAGGAAACATTGGATCTTCATTAAACATGTATATAATATTCATTATTTTCTCATTAATCACATACTAAAACAAAATATCTTCAACAAGCCTTTCATGAAATATTTATGGGTCACATTTTCATTGAGGATTTCACATGGAATTATTCCTATAGATTTATAGTTTAAGTGGTTTGGTATATGTCAATAATCTAGATATATACATTTAAATTATCATATGGAGGGTGCTAATAAACTATTTCTTTTAGGTTCTACTACATATGGACTTTATAATAAACATTTAGAGATTTTTGATGTCCCCTGAAATAATATACCATCCATTATTAGCATACTCACTTAATGGACTAGTTTAAAATGACTTTTGAACATCCAATATTCTTGATGGTGACAATAGTGGAAGTAATATTCATAATCAAGAAAAGTAGGAATGTATTGCTTCATGGAAATTCCATTTTCAACCTTCAAACAAACTTATCCATAATTATTACTTTTATAATGTCAAAAACATCATTTAAAGGTGTTAACTAAAAAATTATTTACCTTAATTAATTGGCTATCTTAAGGATAATTGGTCATAATTTAATTTCTGAAGTCATATATGAAAAATTAAAAAAATTGAATCAATAATGAAACCATCTTATCAACCAATTTATCTTTTGGTTCATCGTATATCAATTTTTGTTTATCATAGGTTTTCAAAAAAATTATCCTCCATTTTTTCTCAACGATTCATAAATATAATGTGAATTACTCATTTAAAATTACATATTAGTGTCAATCTAGGTGTGAAATTTTGTCTACTTTTCATGACATGTGTGGATATTGAGAAAATAACCCTAAAGCCACATCGTGGCCATGACATATAAGTTCATCTATCATACAGTCTACATAATGGTTTTTATATCCACAAAATAATTAAATTGTCCGGAAACCAAATATTATTTAATCTACCAAAACCTCATGATTTTATGGTATATGAAACCTTATCACTAGGGGCTTCACAACCATTTTCTAATATTAATATAACAAAATTGAAATTTTAAATGATACTGTGTGGTGTTTTGTACTAATTATATGAATAAATTTTAGATCAATTTAGACTAATATATAGTACATCACATAATAATACATGCTCAAGGACTGTAATGTTTTTGTGTCATTTTATAATTCATAAATAATCATTTATTTCATGAATGATATTATAAAATGTCAATAAAGACATTATTGTATACACATATTTTTATAAATACCCAATATATATCCTTTCTACATAACCAATATAAAATGAAACATAATAATGTTTTAGTACATATGAAATTCTTGAATCCCTTTTTTAGATGGTGAAAATTATATCATGAACTATTATAAAAACCATCCTTTAAAGATACTTCATTCGTAATTTTCTTTTAAATAATAATTTTTTAATAATTAAATGGCCAAAAACCTCATTTTTAAATAATAATATAATAGTTATATTCGATTTAAATTTAGTGTTTTTTAAATATATATGTTTCAGTAGAAAATATGGTTTTCAATATCTTGTTAATTTTTATATATTTAGAAATATCTAACAATGAGAAAAATATTAAAAACTATAAGTAATTTAATAATAATTATAAGAATAATAATATTCATTTTGAAATATATTTTCAAAATAAATATTTTATGTACATTATTTTTTTACTTATTTAAAATGATATATAGAAATATAGATTTGTATTTTCAATGATTATAGTATGATGAAGGGTGGTTTCATTTTTAATGACCTCCAGATCCTCAAAGCCATTATTTTTTTATTATATATCCATGTATGACATAAAAAATTATTTCCATTGATATTTTTATCATATATATACATTTTATGTGGGGAAACATTAATCCTCTAAATAATGATTTACAACATCAAGTGGATTTATTTTAAAATTTACCTTTCATAACATTAAAAATTATTTGGTATATTATTTTAAAATAATTAACTAGAAGTATAAATTTATGGAAAATGCTCTATATTTATCTTTATCATTAAAATTAATTAATAACATTTTAACATAATTTCTATTGTAATATATAATAGGTTAAAAGATTAAAAGATAAATCAAAAGGTCATATACAAAAAAATGTATTTCAAAATAAAGGTTTTTCATAGAGATATTAATATCACCATAATTTTTATCCTTTTTTATATTTTTTTAATTTTACACTTTAATAATAATCTATAGGGGTCACTCCAAATTATGTGTCTCCCTTCACTTATAGAAACATATCCAGAACACCAAGTGTCACCTATAATTTAAATTTATCATTAAAAACCCATTTCTCACTTCCTAAAACATATACCTTGTTCAAAATCATGGTCTAACCGTTATATATATCAATTCTCTAAAATTTAAGAAGACTTCCAAAGAAAATTCATGTTCCTTATATGAGTATTATCAAATAGGAAGTTTTCTTAATAATTATTTTCATCATTAAATATTTTATTGCTTTTATGATAATAATTTTCGTTTCATTTTTATACATGAATATTAATATATTAAATATATTATAAGTTTTTATTCATTTACACAATAAAATAAAAACACAACTATTCGTTTGTTGTGCAGACTGCCACATCTATAACAAAATGTGTTTCGTTTTCTATCACCTACATCCATTGAAGGATCTGAAAATTGTATAAAAGGATAAATATCACTTTAATATTATAATTAATATTATTTTTAAATGAAATTTGATATGTTATTAATGAGATGAAAAAAATAATCATCACTAAATTTTTCATTTAAAATAATATTAATATGAGGAAAAAAATATATTCAAATTGGGTAATATTTTCATATCCATTATTTCAAATTATATATCTTAATATTAATGATATATCACAATAATTAAAAATAAAATTATCAATATGTTTTTTTATAATAATATTACCACCAATCACTAATTAATTATACAATTAATACGTGTATTTTCATGTTTGGGTTATTTTAACAATGTACATGGACTTTATAATTTATTTATATGGTGATAGAATGATAAAATATAATTTCCAGTATAATTTAATATAAATGATTAAATTGTTTTTTTAGATTTTATGGATTTATATAAATTTTTAAATCTTTAATTAAAATTATAATCTTCGATCAAATAGAATATTTAAATTTTTTATCAATTTTCTCATTAAAAAAATCGATAAACCTCTAATAAAATTATTTTTAAGGTTTATAAACATCCATTGAATATATTTAATATTTAATTAATAACCTCTTAATGATTAAAATTTTGATACGAATTAATAAAAACACTTCTTTTATGATTCAACTATAAATTATTAATCTTTTTAACAAACAATGTGAAAAATAAATAGAGTTCAATTTTAAATTGGTTATTTGAGAAGAATATCAAGGAAAATGTAAATAATTATGGTTCTATGATATGTTATTAGGATAATTTTTTGGTTCACATTTTTTATCCAGTTTTTAGATGTATGTGAAATATGTAACTATTTTTTTTACAAAAATTCAAATCTATGTGATAAGTTAGTATTAATAAACTAATTTTATTAATTTGGTTAATATACATCCTATTAATATTTCTTAATATAAAATTTATTTATTAATGTTATTTAAGATCAAATTTTAAACATATAATTCAATAAGTTTTGATTGAAAATATACCAAAGCAATATGTGGGTTGTCTTGATTCATAATTTTAATTCTATAGGAATCAAGATATCCTCACCCAATATGTATCTGTATAGAGAGCATAAATTTAAATATAATACTCACAACATATTACATAGGTAATAAAATAGATTTAAAATTCAATATTATTTTCACACCCTCATACTATTTTATTTCAAGATTTAAAAATATCACTGTGAAACAAAAACATATCACTGGTGGAACGGATTTCCTATATTTTGGTGATGGAAAAACCATTGCAATTACCATGAAACAGATTCCTTATAATGATTCATGAAATATAATGTAGTTTTTAAATAAATATTCATATGCGTATTCACCCAATGAGGGTTTCTCAATAATTGAATAAATTATATATTTTATGCCTGAAGAGCAGGCATAATACATCCAACCAACAGAACATTTAAAAACCTATTATTTATTATGTAATTTGTTTAAAAAAATATAATTTATTCTATTTATTGTCTTACACAATATCCTTCTTTTAGATTAACCAAAACATGTTATAAATAACATTGTTTCAATAGGGCCATTATTAAAAATCTAATAAATTTATTATTGTTGATATTAATATATATACTTTTGAAATTAATTATACGATTTTATAAACAAAAAACATATTGGTATAAATATAATTCATTTTTGTTAATGTGTGTATTTTTTTTTCTAAAATACATTTTCCTCAAACAAATCCTTTATTAAAATTTTTCAACAATTAATACAATTAAATGATTAAAATTTTCGGAAAATGTATTGGAAAAAATGAACTTCATTTTAATAATAAATATTTTAATATAATATTCTAGTTAATAATTTATGTTATTTTAACAAAATTAATGTTTTTTGAATAGTAATGAATGATTAATATATTTCAAAAGAGTATTTTATAATTAATGAATTTCATACGTTCAATTTTACATTATAATTAGTTTAAAAGTAAAAATATATCAATTATATTATTTTATACAAATTTATCATATTATAAAAAATGTATTTTATAATTTGATATAAAATCGTTTTATACAAAATAATAAAATATCTTTGGAAAAAATGTTTTTTCATCATGTATATGGATTTTGTATTAAATTAAATTTGACAACATATAAAACATGAATTTTGAAATTTGGACTACTATTTTTGAATCTTAATTTTCTACACTAGAAAATATTTTCAACTAATATCGTGTTCTTAATGAATAGTTATAAATGTATAAATTACTTACATTGGTTTAGTGTTAATCATGTTTACTGTAGGTTTAAAAAAATAGGGAATGGTATGTTAAAAAAACATTTTTATACCAAATTTTCTAGAAATAATTGAGACTTATACTATCATTAATGTTAATCTATTGTAATTTGTAAGAAGTTCCCATGAAAATGGATTTATCATCTTTGTAATTTGTAGAATGCTTCCTCTTTATTTCCTAGTGTGTTTGTTTCACATTATAAAAAAGGGAGTATCATCTCCCCTCCTATCAACAATCAATGATCCTTTTATTCAAAAAATACATTAAAATATCCATTACATACATCAATTCAAAATAAATAAATTCCATGTATTTAATAAAAAACCCTCAAATGATGGCATTATCTATACATATAAAGAGGCTTTCCAAAAATGTGGTATAACATATAACCATCAATTATAGTATTATTTATTCTTGAACAACCTTCAAATAATTTTTTTCTTTTCTGATATAAAAAAATTAGTATATAAAAATATTTTATTACTTTAGTTTTTTAAACTACATCTACATCATCTTCCATTAAATTATAAATGAAACCATAGTTCATGCATATAACAGAATACCACCTCAAGGACCCCTGTTGTTTATTTTCTATCCATGCATATCATTGATGGATATAATGAATTATTTGAAATATTTATATGATATTCCAAAAAATATTATACATATAGTATTATAATATTATATATATCTTTTTACCATCCAAATTATGGAAAATGATAACCTCGTTTGGGTATACATGTTGACTACAACCTCCATTAAGATAAGAGAAATGATATTCCTTTTATTTGGATATATATAGAAATATCTAAATATATAACGAATATATATTATATATATTTATGATTGAAAAATTATTCAGGAATGGTGAATTAATATTTTCTGATATTTTTTTCTATCCACTATGTAACTTGAAATAGAACTCTAGCGTAAGTACATCCTACCAAATCTATGGATGGTGTCATACATTTTATATGACTAATTTTTTTGATGAATATAAAAATGTATATTAAAAATATAAATGATTATTATATTATTAATAAAATTCAGGATATTATTAAACGATAATCAATGTATAAGGAACATCACTACCAAATCAAATCATACATGTTGAACGGAGCCATGATTACATGAAACATAGTTTGAGCTATAAATTTTCAATAAGTATGAAATAAAAGGTCTCATGTAAATAATATATGTTTTTATATATTTTAATATGGATATGTTATATTTTTATAAAAAAATTGGATTTATGATAACTTATTCTCTAACTTGTATACAGTAATCATAGACTTGTGGTTTGATATTTTTAATATCTATTCAATTTCAATGAGAAATATTCTATATTCCAAGATCGATTATTTTATACGATTCATATAATAAAATAATTAAATTTCATATACTATAACTATTACCTTTAATGAATATTAATTTTTCAGTTTAATTTATTCTTTAAATTTTCATAAAAATCAAATGTTTAAATATTCATATCGTATTTCAAGTCTCCCTTTTATTTTTTTAATACACAATCCATTTTCACCAATAATTTTTTTGGTGTTTATACTACCAAGTGGACATGATTTATATTTAGTAACTTTATTTTGATTCTATTTAGATATTTATATAATATAATTATTTAATGGGTCTTATAAATACAAATATTAATAAAGCAGTAGGGGATTTTTTCCAAACATTTGTTTTTTCAAGACACATTACTTATTCACCAACTTTTTGGTTAATATGGCCTATATAATACCCATATATTTAAATAATGTTGATTCATTTTAGTTTTATTGGGATTTAAATATCCAAATATCATTATTTACATCATTTGGATAATGATTCAAAAGTTCATAATGTAGTATGGGTTTTATGTTATAATCACATTGTATATAAGGATTTTTTAAGATTATGATTATGAAGATGATATATTTTGATATAAAGATAATAAAAAATTTAACAAATGTTATTGTAATGGAAATACATGTTTTACATTAATTTTACATCTTTTTGAACTAATGGGGATACATTAATTTTTATGGAAAGCATAATTTATTTTTATCTTCTATCAAAAAACAATATTATTCAATGTCCATGTTTTAAAATATTGTTATAAAGAAGATTTATAATACTCTACAGTGATGAATGGATTAAATTGTCACCCATGAATATATTTTTATAAACTCTTCAAAATGAATGTTCTTATAGTTTTACAATAGTTTAAATTTTTTTTAAAAAATTAATGGAATATTAATTTTAACCTATATAGCATGAATGATGTTTTATGAATTCCATTTTAATAATTTTTATAAATGTTCTATTGATTTATTTCAAATTTATTTAAATATAAAATATTTTCATTATTATTTGGTAAATTATAAGATTTTATTGAATTGAATTCATAATTTAAAATATAATTTCCAAAATAAATAATCTAGGGGGGAAATCAAAATAATTTTCAATATAAAATGAAATAATTTGTTTTTAAATAATCATAATATGGTATATAATACAATGATACAAATATTTTTACTATAATTTATAGTTTATGATAATGGTGACTAAATTTTTATAATACCTATTACAATTCCCAAGGTTATTATATGGTGAAATAAGGATAATTGATACCATTTTCTTTTCCAAATGTTATATTATGATAAAATGATTTTGAAATCCTATTAATTTAATTGGACATAATATGAGGAATGATTTTTTGATTTTTTGGTTAAAATTTTATGGATTATGTGATGAGTTGTACCTTTATCTCACTAAAATCCATTAATTATTTATTTCTATGATTTTATATAAATTAGACGACAATGGGAATTAATATTAGTTTTATAAGGGATGTTTTAAACAGTGATATTATTTTGCATAATGAATTACTATTTCTATACTTTTAGGACAGAACACATTCCCCTATGATTGCATTAGAAATAATACATTACTATAATGGATTAATTTTTAATCCATGTGTGTATCAAACAAATAAATTAATTATTCTACATTTATTATCTCATGGATTATATTAATTTATTAAATTAAAATTAATGTCACATTAACAATGAATATCTTCTCAATAAATCATGTTTATGATATTTGATATTATGGAACTAGTTGTTAAATGATTTTATAATGTTTTCAAACCCTTGTTATGCACTTCTCTGATCATTGATATCTCTATTATTTACCCTTACTAATAAAATGATATAATATATTAGTATATTTCCTCTATCCATGTTTTGAAGAAATTTATTATGTATACTATGTCAAAGAAGGGTATTGGTTATCATGAAGTTAGTTGGGGTTGATGTGTCTTACTTTGTACTAAATTTATTATGTTTCAATTCATCCAAGGGAACTTGACCCATACAATTATATAGTGAGTTATTATGTCAGATAATGAATATTCATATAATAACATGTAATATATATGTACAGAAATTGTTGTTTGTTATAGTTGATATAAGAGGAATATTTAATTATAACTTGGAAACATGGGTGATAAAGCATTAGTGAAAACAATAAGGATAATACAAGTTATTGGAAAATATAATTGAATTATTTGTGATGGATTGAGGGAGTTATGTTGAATAAATTTTACCACTGACTGAGTACAATAGGTTAATGTGAATCTGTTGTAACACCTCAATAGTTTATAATAGAAATATTTGATTTAATTTAATCTTTTTCATAATTTTCATGTCTCACAACAGTACAAATAGTTTATTTTATATTAAATCTCTATGTATGGATTAAAAAAATCTTGATAATCATGCACTATATGAATCATACATTTTAACTGATTGTACGCAATAATTCAAGGTTATCCTGTGTTACACGAAATAATGACTTTCCTCAATGGCTCTATAACACGTAACACATAATTTTACTAAATAATGAAATTTTATTTAATAAAACCTAGATGATAAATTAATTTCAATGAAAAGGGTTAACTGAATTATGAAAATATATGGTTAGAAAAAATATAAAATGAATTCTTTTTTATAATTAATTATAAATGATTATGAATAATGATTGAATATAATGGAATATATTATTTTACCAACAAAATTTTTTACCCTATTAAATTAAAAAATTTTATATAGTGAGTGATATTAATTATATATATATATATATATATATCCAAAAAAAATATTATTTATATTTATCCAATATATTGTATAGTCTTATGATAATAGCAATCCTAATTTTATGCATAAAATATTATATATCTTATATACTATTTTTAATCGGATTTTAATGATAACCCAATTAGAAATACAATTTTAGGAACACTCAAGGATAATAAATGTCAAAATAATGTTCATATTTTAAATATAAATATTAAAAAAAGGATTCGTAAATTTATTTTATCTTTCTGTAAGGTTTAATTTTTTATAAACATTTAAAAAATACTAAATAAAAGTTCAAAAATTCTTTTTTGTTAAAATTATTTTTATAGGTATATTAAATTTTAAATATTTTATAAAATATATTTAGATAAAAAATATATCATTTAATACAACTGAGGTCATTGTAATCAATTTTATTTTGAAACTAACTATAGAAATATAGAAATTTTTTGATGCATTTACAATAAAAACCCACATAGTCGTCATGTCTGCATGATTACCATTAAATTAACTTTTTTAACATATATGATTGGAAATGGAAAAATTTCATCTATATATGAAATCAGAATAATTTATAATATCAAATAAAATCATCTCTATTTTTCAGATATAATATTAGTGAATGTAGTTAAATTTAATTATAGTGATTAATGTAAAATTATGATTAAAAAGGGAATAAAACATAATCATTATGTATTAAATGTCATTTCAACTTGTGGAAAACCCATTTTATGAAAAACTTTTCTCCCATAAAACTAAAATTATTGATTTTTTTGTGTTTTAAAAATACATAGTAAAAACGTGGTTACACCAAAGATGCCTTCCAAAATACAAATTGACTTCATTCTATTTTATATAAATGGGAATAACCTCTCTCGCTTCCTAAAACCTCTCAAAACAAATAGTTTCATCCAATATATATACCATAAACATCCAAAAAAACCTCCCTTACTCATGAAGACCTACCTTTTTTATGGATGTCTTCGAAGGAATCCATTTGGTGAAAACCATATAGAGTTACTCGATTAAGCGTTAACAACCCCCCTAAATATACATGGATGTTTTTATGGTAATGGTTCAACCAACATCTACATACAGATCCATATAATTGGTAATGAACAAATTATTTACGAATATGTTGAATTACTGCATCACAAAATGTTGATTGTTTTTTTTCCTTAACAGCTACTCATTGTACATGTTATGATGAAAAAGATATTAATATATGATATTAATGATAATAATAATTTCCTTATTATTTTTTAATATTTATATATAACATAAAATTTTTATTTTTATCTTATGTAAATACAATAATTTCTTTTGATGAAGTGTGGACTATGACCCCCTCCACGAGATTTGGTTCATTCAAAAACTATATGAAATGTGTGGAGGATTTGTTTTCTTAAACTATAAGTCATATATGACACATATGATGCTAAATTAATGATATTATATACATATATACGTATACATATATGTAATTTACTCTCATTATGTCAATGTTTCAAAAAAACAGGAACAACGTTTTGGTGAATGTACAACATAGAATTTCCATGCATGATGTATTCCATTTCATACATGTATATTATGTATATAATTATAATAAACATATACATAAAATTAATGATATTCATATCATGATTTTAAATTTTAAATTATTATATAAGAATAAGGATCAAATATATAACAAATAATAAAAAATGTGCAGAACAAAACATATATTACCCAAAGTGAATCATTAACATAGAATAATTCAAATGTGAGTAATATAACTCAAAATGAAACCATATATTGTATTATATATTATAACATGGTTCTTTAAAATATTTAAAATATCCCTAGATTTTATATACACGAGGATTGAATGAGTACGGAAAGAGTCATCACACAAGGTAATGGGATTTCATCACAACCTTTATTTCAATGAGATACATGCTTTATACACCATTTTTTGTGGTATATAGACTTCCCAATAATTTATTATATGAATTTTATTCAAAAATTTATGGGTATTTACAATTAAATTTTATGATATTTCTTTAAAGGTGTTTATGATTAAAATGAATCTGAATCTGTAATGTTTTTTCGCCTCAGAATACCTTCTTTGAGACACATGTCATGTCAAAACCTATATTATTCCATGAGGATTAAATACCGACATAGAAATGTTATATAATTAATATATTTCATTTCATGATGTTTTATTATTCCATTAATTTCCATTTCCAAAATGGTGAGTATGGTTTAATGTTACAAGTTGGTAATAGTTTTTCAAAACAATATCATCAATTTTTGAGATCGTTTATGTTTTTGCTTCCATTAATAAAATATTATTATATGTAAATAAATTTAGGGAATTAATATTATTATTGTATTGATATTCATGATATATTCATGTATTGGTACCATTTTTACACTCATTTTTACATATGATAGTTAGTAATTTCGTTTCAAAAAGACCGACCATACCCTCTCTTCATTCTGAAATATTTGATCCAAAAACCGTGTTTTATAAAAATAGTTTCCATGAATATAATAATATTCTAATAAAATATTTAAAATAATTTTTACAATTTATTTAACCCATTTTTATAATTAGCCTTCTTATCTATTTCTGATCATGGAATTATTTCTATTTTTTATCTTAAAAAATGATTATTATTTTTAACTCATACAACATATATTTATTTACCTAATGTCATTTCTATTCATTTACACATTTAAAAGTATAATTCTTATTTTATTTTTAAAAAATAAAATCTAGTGAAAATATTTTCAGAAGGATCTAAATGTTTCATAATATGTTTTCAATTTTTATTTCAAGGAATAATTTTTTAGAGAAATATTTTAATATTATTTTATATGTTTTTAAAAAATGGTTTTCAAAATGTTTTCTTGATTAGTTTATATGTTTTCAATGAATTTGTGTTAAAGTGTTTTAAAAATTCTTTTATATGATTTGTGGTAATTTAATTTCAATATATTTTCAATATTCTTCTATATTATTTCATGTAAAATATGTATCCAAATATATTTATGCGTTATTTATAATTTCTAATGGAAATAGGTTTTCAAAAGAATTTAAATCTAGTTGTATTTTTTTTCAAATAAAAAGGGTTCCAAAAGGATATAAAATATTCCTTTATAGGTTTTCATATTAATATTCAAAGAAATGGAGTTAAATGTGTTTTATCTTCTAAATAGTGTTTTTCATAAAATTATATACATTTACCTCAAAAAAGGTTTTTATAACATCATTCCAAATTGTTATCCATATGTTATAAAATCTTTTGATGCTACTCATTCCCTCCTCTGTAATTTAATCAAATGATAATTTCATATTTTTTATTAATGGTTTATGTTTTGAGGGTGTGATTTGTATGACATATGCATCTATTCCTTTGGATCTATGATTTTGAAACATGATTATTTTCATGAGATATTATTTAATGAAATGATTATAAAACCTATCTCTTGTCCATAGGATATGATTTGATGAAATGGAAATGCATCTGATTTCATTTCATGGGATATGATTTAATGTTTTTATAAACCATCTATTATTATGGTTCACAAAATGATGAATGTTTTTATTATCATATAGAATAAGTATGAAAGATCTTATTATGATATTTCTAGATTCTATATATTCAACCAATGCTATAGGTAATGATTTATAACTCATGTGATAATGATGGGTATCAAGTCACTATGATTGATCCTATATGGGCATATAGGGAAACCGAATCCCATACAAGGAATAGACTACATCTGGGGATGGTGGTGTGTCCATACTAATAGGATTAGTCATCATAATGATTACTGATGTGGAATCATGTTCCATTAAGGGAATATGAGGAAACTATATTCCTTACGTGGAAAAACTGTTATTGGGTATGGTGGTGTGTCCTTCCCAATAGATACACTTCCCATGATGTGTATTGATATGTTCTAGAAATGTTTCTTTAATTATGAATAACGACAATAAATTTTTCTGTACGACCCAATTCCATGTATTATTCATTTGATATTATTTTATTGATTATGTACTATATTTCCTTATGATTCATATATTATGGACTTACATGATTTATGAAATTATTCTTGTTTCAGATCTCTTAATATGCATGGTATGATCTTCTATTGTAAAATTAGGATCTCATTCTGATATATTCACTTTTTGGCATACATGTCTCCCTTTATTACACTCACTAAGCATATGAGACAACCCCATTTTATGTTACATTCCCTTGGTTATGATGATAAAATTCATGTTTCATGTGTCTAATAAGGGTACTAGTATGAATAACCTAGTAGGATATAATTTAGCTCGATTATGTACCTATGTTTAAATTTCCACGTTTCAAAAGGAACTAAAATAATATGGTCTTTGGTTTTCTGTTTCTTTAGTGTTTTATGCATTCTACAAAAGTGATGTAATATCTACGTATGTCAACACTGGTTTTTCATATTTGGAATCAGAGTGAAGGTTTAGTAATCTTTTTTAAACTAGGATGAGAAAAATTCATTGAGATATACAAGATTATTTCTAAGGATATGTTTAGGTATGTCTCTAAGGATAAGTATAAGGATGAGTTATCCTTTTTGATAATATCCTCGAATTTTGGAAAAGGATAGTGTGATTATTTTCTTATAAATTCATAAATGTCAGGATACTACATGTGGATGTAAAATTGGAAGAGATGTACATAGGGGTCAGAAATCTCACAAGATATCCTATGCCTGACCCAGAGTAATATTGTTCAAGAATATGGGCCTTCATGCATACATGGTTTGACACTCCTTGGGGTTATAATTTGGATGTTCACAAACACTACATGAACTATTATTAAGGATATTAATATAATTTGACTATGGATTTCGTAGGATAAACATAAGGCTTCATTGATTAAATGTTAGGTGTAATGATGTAGACGTAATGTAAGTAAATTTTCATTATTATGAGGTTTTATTCTTTGATTTGTGTTTCTCACTCCAAGATATTGTGTTATAGTCAATGGAAGAAACTAGAAGGAACATGGTTAATATTAATGTTTATAATCTCTAAAGTAGTATCATTATGAAAATTGATTTCCTATTTTGAAATCTCATAAATAGAATCTAGAACTTATTTTGACTATTTTATATAATTCTAAAGATATAGATACCGAAAATTAAATGTGAATTCTATATGATGTTCCTCTAATATTATTTACATCAATCAGAATATGAATTATTATATTGATATTTAGAATATTACAAAATGATTCATATTTCATATTCTATGAAACATGTATTAATGGTAATTTGATGAAGCCCGAGTGATGGTTTAATAATAATGTTGTTTGAATGAAGTTCTTATGATTTGGAATTCAATGATTTTTTTATAGAAATCATTAAATATAGATTTATTTTAATTATATTCTTTCATTATGGATTCAAAAGTATATTCATAAAGGTTTTGATGAGGTAGAAATGTGATTTCATTGAACGATAGTAATTTTATTAGGGGTATCTAACCCATAATTTATCCCGGATGTTGGGATAATTATATTTGTATAATGATATTATTGGTGTTACTGATTACCATATAATTGGTTAAAGATGTTTCTATAATTTGACTATCTTGTCTTGGATAAAGGAAAAAAATTCTTCGATATTATGAATATATCTAGAAATCTTTTTAAAAAGGAAACATGTGTGTTTTCCACAAGCAGTTATGGTTATTCATGTAATTAACATGTTTCAAAAGGATTTACAATGATAGTATCATCATGTTTTGTGTATGAAAACCATGAGATATTTTTTGTTAAATGTGGAATTATTATTAATCTAATTTCATGACCATGATTCTATTATTTTTCATTTTCATCTTTCATAAGGGTTATATTGTAAATGATTCATGAAAATTTTAATTTATACTTCAGAGTATGTATTTATCTATTCAAAATTTATTAAAATCCATGGGTAAAAGGATACTTAGAGATTAAACATATTTCTAGGATATCTATAATAATTTTTATATTATAATAATGAAATTTAGAAAAAGTATATATGGTATTTTGGGTAAAAAATAATCATAATTTGAAGGGATGCGGATCCTGAACCCTTGGTAGTACGATGATAAGGGTTTCATTCCTACCACTGTCAAGTGTGATGTTCTTGTTATTGTGTAGTTAATATTTATGTATATATATTAATGACATACCTATAGAGTTAAATTTTTTAAGATTAATTTATTAACTATTAAAATTTTAATGAATGTTTAGTGACAACTAGTTATTATTTTTATTCATTTATGTGCCTTAAAATCTACTAAATGTGTCTTTTAATACACTTTTAATAGATGTTAATTTCATATCATCTATTTCATTATGTAATGGATGATTTAGAGAAGAAAACTAATAAAGAATGAAATTTTAATTATATAAATATATCAAGTAAGTATAATTTTGATAATTATTTGTCAATAAAATAGTTAATCAATTTTAGGAATATGATTCAAAAAATAAATGTTGTTATAATACTATAAATTTAGGTGAACTGACGCCTATTTCAATCATTTCCTATTTATGCCTTTGAATCCCAAATATTTTTTTATGATAAATCAAATAATTTTTGTTGATTGCATATATTACTCCAAGCAATTATTTATAGTTTTCCACCATGTTAATTTAATTACTTTCCATCCATGTTCTCATATGTAGAATCATAACTATATGTTAAATTTGGAAATACTTATGTTTTAAAATATAACTTTTTAAAGTATGTTATAGAATAATTTTTTAGGATCTAGGGTTCTCTAAATAGATCATTCATATATTCATCCTTTGATTACAAATATATATATTGAGGGAGAAGTTCATTTTAAGGATCATATAATGTAACACCTCGAGATTATGTGATTTTTTTGAATAAATTTAATATTTTTTTAAATTTATCATTTCATAATACTCTAAAATAGATTTTTTTAAAATAAATGTCATTTTGTCGGTTATAAAAATCCAATATAATCTTACACTACATGCAACAAAAAATTTAGCTTCCTCAGTATGGAACACCATGGTTCGCTTGTATTACATGTAATAATGACTTTCATCGATGGCTTGTGTAACACGAAGGTCAAGTTTTAATTGAATAATAATATATTATTTAATATAACATGTACATTAAATTATTATTTATGGATAAATTTAACTGAATTATGATAATTTATTTTTTACAAAAAAAATAATTTCATTGGATACAATTAATTAGAAATGAATATGAAAATAGATTGAATGTAAAATAAAATATTATTATACGCACAAAACTAGTTTACCTGAATAAATAAAATTAAATAAATTTATTGAGAGATATTAATGTAATATATATATTATATATTTAATAAAATATATTTGATATTGATAAAATTTATTTTATAGGATTAATTTAAAAACAATCCCAATTTTAATCATAAAACACTATATTCATTATTAAGTCATATTGCCTCCTTTTAATGGAAAAGTTTTTTGAATAATATTTTTTGATCTTTTATGATGTATATCTCTCAAAATAAATTATATATTTCAATGGAAAACATAAAATTTATTTTAGTGTAAATTTTTGGTATTTTTCTATAAGGAATCATTTTTAATGAATAATTAAAAATTACTAAAATTTAGTTAAAAAATTCAATTTCATGAAAATTATATATAGGGATCAATTAATTATTATTTTAGTTTTGATATATATGTAGATAATTTATTTTTCAATTAATCAACTTTAGTTCAATAGAATCAACTTCAGTTATAAATTTACTATAATAAAATAAAACAATTTTGGATGTTTTTATTTTGAAAACCTATTTTGTCAACCAATCAGCAGGATTACATTTAAATTAATTTATTCCAATAATGTGATTATAATTTGAAAACATGTATTCCATATTTTTAATCAGAATAAATAAAAATTTAATAATATTTCAATATAATTTTTGATAAAAAATTATTGGTGAATGTAGTTAAAATAATTACAGTGATTATGGTAAAATTAATATTAACAAAGAAAAAAACACTAATCATAGGGACCCAAATGTACTATACACTTATCCCAAACACAATGTATGGACATATTTAGGCCATTCAACTTCCATTATTTACTTTTGTTGGTTACACATTACTTTTCTTACGTAAAAACATGGGTACACCTAACCTATTTTCAAAAATACTATATGATTCCTTTCCCTTCCCTATATATGTCCATCACCTCTCCTACATCCTCACAGATTTTGACCCACGTTTGTTCATCAATGATATTCCAACTATAATTACTAACTACCCTAACTTCCTCCATGGATCATCAAATTGGAAATTAATATATACAAGTAATCCCTTTACTACAAACGAAGAGGAATTAGAGGATTAAGAGGTAACATCCACCCTCTAGCTACTTTCTATTATTTCCATTAGTCACTTCAAATAAATTTCTACTTCCACTATTCTAAAAAAATTAAATAATAATAAATATACATTTACATTTTATGATAATGGTTCTACATACATATATAAACACATCTACATAATGGGAATCATACATGTTGTTTGGGTGTATGGTGGTCTACCGCCTCATTGAATGATGATTGTTCATTTTTTTCATTCCCACCACCCATGGTATAAATTTTTATGGAAATTATATTAATATATTATATAATATTTATATATATATATAATTAATCTATGTTTTTTTATTATTTAGAACATACACTTATGCATTCTATCTTAGGTAAATATGATAATTTTGTTTGGGGAAGTGTGGACTACCACCTCGACAAAGAAAAGATATTCATTCACACACTACATGGAATATATTAAGTATATGTTTTCTGAACCTATATGATATATATTACATAATAATTATAATTTTATGATATAATATACATATATACTTTTAAATATATTTCATTCACCTACAATCATCCAATACGTCAAAAACAAAATGGAAGTAGCGTTCATGCCAACATAAGGCATACCGTCGGCATTTATAGTGTATTACATTCCATACATCGACATTATATATATTAATATTATACAAAAATAAATGATTTTAATTTGTATTTTTATCTTGGTATATATTCTTCAAATAATGATATAAGTTTATTAATCAATGACATAACAAATTTAGACACATGGGAAGAATGAATAATATATTACCTGAAATGAAAACATAACATTGAATTTTTAACAAGATATCATGACCCGTCCCCTAGGACCATTACATGACTACCACAAGCCCACCATCCATTGTCTAGGGGTTGGAAAATAGCACTTTAAAGGAAGATCGCAAAAAGGGAAGGCACTTCCATTAAACCTGTACACACACAGAATAGGTACACAGCAAAACAAAACCACAAAGTAGAACTACTTATAGTAAAAGTGTTAAATGTAATTATAAAAGAACAAATATACAAACCCAAATGAAAATAATGTTCATCAAAAATGAAAAAAACGTGCTCCGAAGGTCGTCCACCAAGGATCTTATCTGAAGGGTAGGTACAACTCGTCGTCTGTTGTCACTGCCGCTAACCAAATTTACCAATCACTACTAACCACAGTCAAGTCCGGGCTCCCTAGGTCTCAGTCAAGATGTACGTCATCGTCACAAGACACAATAAGGTGCATATGAATCCCAGGAAAGGGTTAGTATAACAATTCCCAGTAGGGACCCCGAGACCCAAGAAGGTCTTGTAGAATTCAACAAGGAAAAAAATAAAAGCATGATATCATTCACAATGTATAAATTAAAATAAAACTCACACTAGGTATAAAAAATAAGTAATAAGAAAAAAAAGATTATTTGTGTTGGGAAATATCATTTTATTCTATTCAGAGGTTCTGCTCTAATCCTCAATGGGTCACTGTACTGCTGATCCACAAACGGTCACTCTACAAACGATCCATATAGGGTTTCACTACTGACGATCCATAGAGAGACGCACTGATTACAATACACAATGGTATTGTACCATGTTGATAAAAAAGGGTCACACCATTTCTCATACATAGAGGGCCCCTACTTTCGATCCATGATGGGTCTCTCTCCTTCCAATCGACAAAGGGTCACTCACCACTTGGCAGTCATCCACAGGATTCCCTCAATAAGTGTGCTTGAGTTTTGGAATCTCTGGTCCTCCATATATTGGTCATACCTAAACCTCCACTTTTTCCCCCAAATAATTAACCCAATGGACCATCATATCATAAGGATTCCAACATGACATATGCCTTGACAATTAGACGCCAAATCTATAAGTTATAAGCAAAAAGGAAAATAGGGCACAGTTGGATTCGAGACTGATCCATCACGGCCATATTCCAATTTTTTCCAAAACCCCTGTGGGGTATCTGAAAACCAATTCCATTTCCCAAGGGTCCCAACGCCATAATCAACGCGTTGATCAGGCTCTCGATTTGCGGGATAAATATGTTTTTGTGAAAAGGGATCGGTCGGGTCCGGGTCCTGTAGTGGTTCGGCCTGGCCGGCCCATTGGACCCACAATTCCAGCCTTCCTCGCGGGTCCTTTCACATTAGTGGTCCCCACTTGGATTTTTGGTCTGTCCTGGATCATGGTTCCAGCCTGGCAAGCAGGAGAAACCCAGCGGGAATCTCTGCCCCCTGGAAACCTGGCCCGCAAGTGTGTCAGTTCTCCTAGTTGGCAGTGCCAGCAGGGCACCGCCCCTACTTCTGAGATGGACACCTGGAGCTTCTTATTGGTGTCCAGATGATCTCCCCTTTCTTCCCCTTCATCTCCCCACACAATGCGTCAGTGCCACGCCTTCCACCACCCATAACCCATCTAACCGTAACTCTTGATGTTGCGGTGTCGCTTCGCCGCACATCCTACTCGGACTTGCTTCCAGACCAGCGACTGCTTCCATGGGCCACCATAGATTCTCCAATGTTCCTTTATCTTTCCCATTTGTGCCTACAGGCCTCCCGGGTTGCTTCCATCTATAATAATCCCTTGGATTCATCTTTCCCACATGTTTCCCAGTTGCGCACAAAGAACGCACATAAGCCAAGAACTGTGGGGTTCCAGGCTTTTTTCATATTTGATCATTCCTCCTCGTTAGAGTTTTAACATGAGGAAAACATAAACAGTCATTAAAAAGATATAAATCCCCAAAATGAATCCCTCAACAACCACCCTTTGTAAAGAAATAATCAGAGATCAACATATTGGTTGGTTGATCTACGTTCTTTGTATTATTCATGAATGAAAAAGAATATTCCTATAAACACATACAAAAATTAATCCCCTTACTTGGATTCAGTGGAATCTGCTACGAATGAAGGAGAGAACTCCGCATTCATTGTCATTCAACATTCGTAACCGTTTGGATCGAGCTGGCCAACTGTCATTGATTGATCAACATTATTCATTTGATGGTGATGTTGTTAGTGTTTTGTTAGAGTTTCCTCTTGTGGTTTGTGAATTCATTTTCCAAGTATTTGTTAAATAAATGAAATAATCTCCACGTTGTGTCCATGGTTGTGGTTCATTAATAATCCTTAATTAATGAACCAATTAATCACACGAGCGTCGACAATACAAAGGAATGTAACATGTCAATAAATGACTCTAATTTAATGAATGTCATTAAATTATAGTCCCACCAACCATCACTCAGCAGTTGAAGAAAAATAAAATAAATCATACATTTATTTTATTGTTTTTTTCCGAAAAGTCCAAAAATTATGTTTTTCATCTGACCCTTGTCGGTCGATGTTAAGCCTTTTATAAGAGAATCTCGGCATTGCAAATTAAATTATTCCAACAAAATTTCAATCCATAAAAAGGTTCAGAAGATATAAATTCCCACTTGCACTTTTACTAAACGTACATAAAAAAAGATCAAAATTCCGTTTTGGGTTCTCTAGGCCTCATAATCTCATGCTGTCAATTTATTCAGTCTCGCAATAATTCCATATAAATTAAAAAATATGTACCAAATTTACAAGACAATACATTATCCCCACCTTAGGGATTTATGTACCTCAAATCTATAATAAATTTTAAAAAAACAAATGGGGAATTGAGCATGAATCTAAGCCTCCAACTACCATGTTCTCCCTTGGAGGATCACATGAGGCCTTCGAACGTGCATTAGAGGAATTGAATGCCCCCATAAGATACGCTCCTATAAATCCACTATCTCCACTAGAGACTCTTCCAATTTCAGCCCATCATCATTGTCCAGATCTCCCCAGTCGATGACATGAGATAGATCATTTACATATCAACTCTACTGTGACACATTGAATTTTTTTTCAGTCAGTGCATCTGGGGGGGAAGATCTAGGCTGTACAACAACTCGCCAACTCTTTTCATGATCTAGAAGGGTCCGATTAATCTCATAAATATCTAGACACCCTACCCAAATCTCTATAATACTCATCGAGGTGAGACCTGAATGAAAACATTGTCCCCCTCCTTGAACTCCAAGGGTATCTATCTCTTATCGGTATAAAACTTTTTCATACTTTGTGCAGTCTTAATCTACTCTTGGACAACCGGAACCTTCTCTATGGTAGCATGTACCTCTTCTGGACCCATATGTGATAACTCCCCTAGGTTTTTACAACATAGATATGATCTACATGGTGTCACGTACAAGGCCTAAAACGATGCCATGTTGATGGTGGAGTGATAATGGTTGTTGTATGCGAACTCCACCACTGGAAAGTGGTGCTCCCAACTACGGCCATAATCAAGGATGCAAGAACAAAGCTCACCTCAAGTGTTTTTATGTTCCACTCCATCTATCCATTTTTCTGTGGATGAAAAAAGGTTCTCTAGCGTAGTTGAGTCCCAAACGCCTCATGTTATCCCTTCCATAACCAGGATTTAAAATGAGTGTTATGATAAAAAATTATTGTCTATGGTAACTCGTGATGTTGTACTACCACCTAGAAGTAGGGGTTTCAGAGGCCCTCCATTGATCCCTTCTCTTAGATGGGTAAAAAATCAACCAACTTGGTGAGTTATTCAACTATCACCAAGATAGAGTCATGGACACTGGACGTACGTGGTAACCCCATCATCAATTCCATCAAGATATCATCCCATTTTTCACTCCTGTGTTTTGAGTGGTTGATTCAACCCTATTAGAACCTAGTGCTAGTCCATCAATTTCTGAAATATGAGACATCATGAAACTAAATCGGCCACTTCATTCTTCGTCCTTGTAAAACAGTACTAATGTATGGGGTCCTAGTACATCATTTTTACACCAGGATGTCTCGCCAAATGGAATGTATGGGATTCCATCAACACCTCGTCGTGGAACATCAGAAGTACCATGGTGCATCCTCTAAAATGGAAAACATGCTCCCAACATCTGAAAAAACCATCATGAGTCTTTCATGAGGATATCTAAGCATGTCTGGCCTCACAGTCAACATTCCCAAGTTATTCCATCCGAACTTGCTAAATGAGTGGTGGAGTGAAAGTCATATACAGAATGTATTCTCCTCTATCCCTATCCACAAAGGATATCTACAATGTGGCTAGATTCTTTGTCTCCTCACTCAGCAGCTGTAAACCTGACCTCTCACTTAGTACGTCTTCAATCTACATTTAACCTCCCAATATTGAAGACTATCTCAAATTCATATTCTTAATAAAATTCCATTCATCTCTTGTTTCTCAGGTTTTGGTCTCTCTCTGAGAATATATAACTGAGACTCTTGTGATCATAGTATATAGTAAATTGTTCACCCATCATATAGTGTCTCCACATCTTCGAATAATATAACACTACAAATTACCCCATGTCATAGGTCACATTGTTTAGTTCATGTTGCCTTAGATGTCGTGACCCGTAGGTGATCACTGCCCACATCAACATCAGTACACAACCCAGTCCAATCCACGATGTGTCACAATATACTACATACTCAACTCACTCCTCTGGTATTCGAATGATTGGGTCACTCTTCATTCTCTGCCTCAACTCTTTGAAACTATACTGGAACCTCTTACACTATATAAGAGGATAGCTATTCTTTTTCAATGCTGACAAGGGTGACGATACTGTGTAAGGTTTGATAACAAATCTCTGATATTACTCATCCCACCCAGGAAACATCTCACCTCGATCATGCTTCTAGGATGCTACCAAGCAAGAATTACCTCTATCTTCACCATATCCATCACATCTCCACCCTCTGAGATAACGTTCCCCAGAAATTGGACCTCTCATATCCATAATAGGAATGTAGAGAGCTTAACATAATTCTAGTGCTATTGGAGTGTATGCAGTACTATTCAAAGATGTGTTGCATGCTCCTCCTCTGATGCTGAGTACACCAAAATGTAGTTAATGAAGACCACCATAAATTAATCAAGGTATGGTCGGAAGATCATTTTCATGAGTCCCATAAACACTATTGGGGTGTTGGTCATACCTAAAGGAATAACCAATATCTCATATTGCGCATACCGGCATTTGACGGCTATCTTCGGTATGTCCTCATCCCACTCCTGAAGTTGATGATAACCTGATCTGACATCTATCTTTGAATACCAACGTGCTCCCATTATGTAGTCGAAGAGATCATCAATCCTCAGTAGAGGATACTTGTTCCATATGGTCACCTGTTTAATGTGCCAATAGTGCACTCAGAGCTTCAAACTCCTATATTCCTTCTTTGAAAAAAAATCAGGGCTTCCCATTGAGACAAACCGGGTTTTGCGAACCCCTTTCTCTAGAATTTCTCCAATTATACACTCAAACCACGATGTTCTATAAGAGTCAGTCAATATTCTGGTTTAGATATTGTTATTGTTCCCATTTACATGTCAATGTAAAAGTCTACCTCTATAAAAATAGGTAGTCTCAGATCCTCTTCCGGAATTACAGCCGCATACAAGTCAACCGCTAAAGGATAATGTAGACTCTTCTCATCCACTAAAATGTGGGAGTGTCTATCCAAATAATGAGTGATCATATTAAATCTCTCCCAAGAGTTTCCATCCTCTGATGAAATTGGTTACCTTCTCTCCGGTTAAGGATAACCTACTCCCATCCTCGTAGACACACATCAAATTGCACCTAAAACAATGAATCTCAGCATGGACAATGGATAACCAGCCCATAACCAGGATGACATCGTAATGTCTCGACACTACTACTAATAGATCCCATCCAAAGATATTCCTCCTAAAGTATGCTCGCATTGTTGGTACCAGTGCGTAATCGTCGAATCCTCTCCACTAGTAGTCTCTAATCGCAAGGATCAAGCCAATGACTCCACCAGAATCACTGATCCCTGAACGTGAGCCATGTAAAAAAAGTAACTGGAACTTGTGTCTATAAGTACTACAACTAGGGTTGAGTAGACACATATCGTACCTCGAACTATCTCTGGAGTGCTATGGTCATAGTCCTTTGCCGCCTAATGCTGAGCTCCTCCATGTCAACCTACTACCTGAGGTGGAGGTGGTCAACATGTTGTTGGTTGTAGTACCGAAAATCATCCCCCACCAACTAATTCATGGCCTACACCTATTCTACATCCACCGCACTGTGGACCCCCTCACTCAATCCCCTACATCTACCTCATCAGTTCATCAAACATCTGATGATCATCAATACAGTGGCTTAGGAAATCGTGATCCATGTTACCCAACCTGCCCCTTGAGTAGCACAGTTTGCACCTCTGCTGACCTCCACAACCTTGTGATCTTTGTACCTCCGACCATATACCCTGGGTTCTTCCTTTAGACAGTCTGGCCTGCATGGGCCTATGCGTCATCTGTCTATTGCCTACTGCAGATGACTCTGCTTCTTGCCATTTGATTGTGGTTCTCACTAGGGATGCTTTCTCAACTAGGAATCTCTCCACCAATAGTTCTCTCTCAAGCAATCCAGCCTGCATCAGGATGTTGACAGATATCATTGACACACTAATATCTAATCATAGTCCCTTCTCAAGGGTCTAGGACATGAATAAGGGTCATGTACAATGTCAGTGGAGTAGAGAGAGAGGTCAGAAATCTTTCTGAGTAATGGGCCACGGTTAGGATAACTTACTGTAAGTGTTATAGCTCCTGAATACACAATGAGAGTAATGTTGTTGGAATTTAATACTCCCTGAAGAGGCTCTCAAAGTACAACTTGGAAGGAGTCATCTCAATGTGTATTTGGAGTTTCAAGATCCACCATATCACAATTGTTCCCAAAAATACTCTAGCGTCTTTGATCACCATCTGGTATGTTGGTGACTCAACAATGCAAAAAACAAGTGGTACAGCCTCCAGCTAGTTCTCAGCTACCTAATGGAATGTCTTTTCTTGAAACATAAGAGTCATATATATATATAGAACTAATGAAACACACTCAGTCATCATGCACGACTAGCTGGTGGAACTGGTGGAAACTGCTTCCCTACAGGTGGTGGTGGTGCTGGTACACCACCCGATAGTTCTATTTCCATTAGAGGGCCCTTCAACGACTCATAATCACTCATTGGTTAGTCACCATGATCTCCCACCGGAATCCTGGCTGGCTATCTATGCAGAGAAATCCGTTAAAGAAACAGATGCAACACTGTCAAATAATTTACACCTAGATAGCTAACTCAAAAGAGATCAAAACATTTTCAAAACACAATCATACAATTTTTTTGAATCGAGTCGATAATTAGAACCCAGGGTCTTGGTTTATGGATACATCAGTCACTGCATCAACACTGTACTCTCCAAACTATAATCTGAAGACATGTCACTACGAACTATTGCTCCATTGAAAACACATACTCTTAGTTCTTCTGGAAGAACCTAACTCTTTGATACCACTTTTTCATGAGCTGTCCAACAGGGCATGTTCTATGACTACCCCATGACCTCCATCCAAAGGCTAGGGGTTATAGACTACCACCAAAAAGTAATATCCAAAAATGGGAATACATTGACATTAAAATTGTACACAAATAGAATAGGTATACAACAGAAGAAAACCACATAGTATTACCACTGATAGTAAAATTTTGAACTGAATGTAAAAAAGCCCAGTATACAATTCCAACTGAATAGAAACTACATAAAAATGGGGAAAAAGTGATCCAAAGGTCATCCACCAAGGATCCTACTAGAATGGTTAGTACAACTCATCATCTGTAGACATTTCTACTCACCACATCTGCCAATCACTTCTGAGCATTGTCTAGTCCTGGCTCCCAATGTCTCTGTCAAAATATATGACGTCTTCACAAAACAGAACAAGGTGGGTGCCACGCTTGTGTAGGGGTGTGAAAAAAAGACCCAGTGAGGACTCCGAGACCCACGAAGGTCTCCTATAATTACACAAAAAAAATCCACAAATCATGAACTCAATCACAAATCATAATGTAAAATACAAGTCCCACCAAGTATACAACATAATGAACAAAAATAAAGATTTTTAGTCTTGATCAAGATCATTTTATTCTTTTGAGAGGTTTTATTGTTTATCCATGAAGGGATACTATACATCATGTCTATAAAGGATCTCTCTACTGCTGATCCACAGAGGGTCGCACTACTACCAATCAACAGAGGGTCACAATGCTGCAGATCCATGGAGTGTCTCTCTCATGGAGATCCATGAAGGGTAGCGCCATTTCCAATCCACAGAGGGTTTCCATCCAGCTAATCCATAGAGGGTATCTCTCATACTGATCCATGGAGTGTCTCTCTTCACCTGATAGACATCCAAATGATTCCCTCAATTAGTGCTCTAGACATCCTGAGTCTCTGGTCCTCAATATATCAGTTGTACCTAAACCTCAATGTAGTCCCACAAAGTACCATGAAGAAGTAAAACAAATGATCGTCTTGTCATAAGGGTTCCAATGTGATAGACGTCGCATCAATCAGACGCTCGGTCTGTATGGTATAAGTAAAAAAGGTAAATAGGGTCCAGTTGGATTCAATTTCTATCCAAACTGACAGTAATACAAATTCTTCCAAAAACAAATTAATGTTTTAGGAAAAGACCGCCTTGTCCCAAGGGCATAATCTCTGTAGATGGCATGTCGACCATACACTATATTTTCGAGATAATCATGTTTTAGAGAAACGGGACCGGTTGGGTCCAGGTTCGGTAGTGGTCTGTCATGGCCGGCCTATTGGACCCGTATGTCCATCCAAGCTCAAGGTTCCAGCCGGTATCGTATGTCCGGCCCAGTTCATGGTTCTGGCCCGACTAGTGAGTCAGGATTAGCCGGTGGGTCCAGCCCACCTGGAAACCCGACTTGCATGGGGGTCGGTTCTCCAAGTTGGAGGCACTGGCAGGGCGCCACCGTGGATTTCAAAAAAAACCATCTATTGTTTCTTATTGGTGTCTAGTAGAGCGGACTGAGTGGCCTCTCCATCTCCCTGCACAGTGCGTTATTTCTATGTCTTCCACTCGCTATGGCATGTATGGTCGCTGTTCTTGACACTACTGCGCCCGAGGCACCACTTCTCCACACGGACGACTTGGATAAGCTTCCGCCGTCGGTGGCCGGTGCTACCGCGCCCATGGTGCCGCTCCCGCTGCTGCATCCGCAGGACACTAGAGATGCTCCAGTGGTCTGTTCTTCTTCTCATCTATGCCTATGGGCCACTTGGGTTGCCTCCATCTCTTCGAATCCTCAGGATTCGTCTTTCCTCCACGTTTTCTGATCATGCACAAAGAACACAAATAAACAAAGAATGGAGGGTGTCCAAGCCTAGTTCGTATTGGGAAACACCTCTGCGTTAGTTCATTAATATGGGAAATGCATCAATCATCATTTGAAAGAAATAAATCCCAAAAACAAATCTCTCAACCACCACCCGCATAAAAGAATGAATTGTAGGTCAATCCATTGGTCGGTCAATCTGTGTTCATCATATTATTTAAGAATGAAAAATTATAGTCCTATAAATACATAAAAAATTAAACAACCTACCAAGATTCAGTGGAATCCCCTGCGGGTGAATGAATGAACTCGGTGTTCATTGTCATTTGATGTTCGCCACCGCTCGATTTGAGTTCTCCAAATTTATTCGAGCGATCATCGCTCTTCGTTGGAGGTTGACGTCTTTGGTGTTTCATCCGAGTATCATCACATGGTTTTTGAATTCACTTTCTAATGGTATTTTTAATAAATTAAATAAGCTCCATGTTATGTCCAAAGTAGTGGTTCATTAATAATCTTTAATTAATGAACAAATCAAACACACAAGCATATTAATTACACAGAAAAGTAACATTCCATTAAATGGATCTCATTTAATGACTATTGTTATATTGTGTTCCCAGCAACAATCGCTCAATGGTTTACGAAACATAAAATAACTCAAAGAGTTATTTTATTGTTTTTTTCACAAATGTCCAAAAACGATATTTTTCATCCGACCCTTTTTTTCGATGTTAAGCTTCTCTAAGTGAATCTCGGCACTGCAAATTCAATGGGGCCCTTAAAATTTTAATTCGTGAACTAGTTCAAAAGATAGAAATTCACACCTGCAAGTTTATGAAACAAACATAAAAAAGGAAAAAATTCTGTTAGAGGCCCTTTGGGCCTTGGAATCACGTTATGTCAA
The DNA here is from genome assembly GCA_963277665.1 of Viscum album. Lineage (NCBI taxonomy): Eukaryota > Viridiplantae > Streptophyta > Magnoliopsida > Santalales > Viscaceae > Viscum > Viscum album. The sequence goes on from OY728138.1 coordinate 553,542,484, forward strand.
TTTTTTCTATATCGTAATAATCACATATAATTTAATAAAAAATATACAAAATTTATGGGACTTTAAATTCTCCCGACCATAGTGTTTTACATCCCTGAAATACATAAAAAATTGAATGAATACAAATCGGTGTACATAGAACGAATCTGAGCCTCTCGCTCACATGTTTTCTCCTAGAGGGTCTCATGCTTCCATAGAACTCGCACTAGAGGAATCAACTACACCCATAGGACTCAATCCTGTTGAACCCCTGTCTCCACCCAAAACACAACGAATGTCACCCCATCATCAATGTCTAGATTTCCCCAATTGATGACATGATATTGATCATCTCTGTATCTCCTTAGTCGCGACACATGAAAAACATTATGCACCTGGTGCATCTATGGTGGAAGAGTTGTGTGGTACGCCAAATATGATCAGGATCTAGAATAGTCTAATGAATCCTTGCTATATCATTCATCCCTAGAGAAATCTCTACAATCCACTTTGGGGTATGACCTGAAGGAATACAAGGTCTCCCTCATTGAAATCCAAGGATCTCCATCTCTTGTCGGCATAAGCCTTATGCCTACTATGTTCAGTCTTCATCTGCTCTTGGATGACCTTCATCTTCTCAAAGGTAGCTTGTTTTTCCACTAGACCCATAAGTACTGTATCCCCTAGGTTTTTCTAACATATATTTTATCTACATGGTCACCCGTACAATGCATAAAACGGTGCCATGACAATTGTAGAGTGATAATAGTTATTGTATGAAAACTCAACCGGTGGTAGGTTGTCCTCACAACTATGGAAAAATCAAGGATGCAAGAAAAAATCATGTCTCCAAGTGTTTCTATGGTCCACTATGTCTTACCATCTGTCTGATGATGAATGGTGGTGCTCAAGCATAGCTGAGTCCCAAACGGCTCCTATAATCCCTTCCAGAATTGGGATGTAAAACGAGTGTCACTATCAGAAACATTCGTCAATGGTTCCCTATGAATTCGTACTATCTCCTGAACATAGAGGTATGAAATTACCTCTAATAACCCCACTGTCATATGGGTAGAAAATGGGCCAACCTGGTGAGTTGGTCAAAAATCCCCTAGATTGATTCATAGCCCCTGGACGTACGTGGTTACACCATCTTGAAGCCCATCGAGATACCATCCCATTTTCACTCTGGTACCTCGAGTGGTTGAGTCATGCCTGCTAGAACATGGTTCTCATCCTTCACTTGATAACAAGTGAGGCATCGTGAAATGAACTATGCAGATTCTTTTCTCATCCCTGGCCACCAATACTGATGTCGGAGGTCCGGGATAATCTTCTCCACACCAGGATGTACCTGCAAAGGGGATTTATGGGATTATTACGACACATCCTCATGAAATATCATTGGTACCATGGTGCATCCTCTATAATGGATAATGTTTTCTCCACCTATCAAAAATACATTGAGAACATGTCTTGAGGATATCTGAGCATGTTAGGCCTCAAAGTCAACATCCCCATTATGTGACTCTAAACTCTGCTTAAGGAGTGGGGGAGTGATAGTCATAGATTGGATGTATACTTCACCATCCCTATCCATGATGGATATATGCCCGAGAGCTAGATGATTTGTCTGCTCAATAAATAGTTGTAAACCTTACCTCCAGCTGAGTGCATATGCTACTATGTTTCCCTTCTCATGAGTATAGACAATCTCAAAGTTATGGTCCTAGAGGAACTCCAGCCATCATCGGTGTCTTAGTTTTAGGTCTTTCTGTGAGATGATATGCCTGAGACTCCTGTGATCAAGGGAGCCAGTAAATTGTTCACCCATAATTTTGTGTCTCTACATCTTCAATTCAAATTCCACTACTATTAACACCAGGAAATGGTTTACAGAACATTGCTTGTGTTACTATATCTTTCATGAGCTGTAGGTGATCACATCTCACTCCTGCATCAGGACATAGCCCAATATCATCCCTGATGAATCTTAGTATACTACATAATCAATGCCCTCTTCGGGTAGCCTCAACATGGGGGCACTCATCAGTATCTTCCTCAGATCCTAGAAACTCTTCTAGCACCTATCTATCCATATTAAGGGAAATATATTATTTGAAAAAGATGACAAAGTTGATGCTACCCTAGAGAAGTCATGTACAAATACCAGGTTGTACCTTGCCATCCCCACGAAACTCTGCACCTTAATCACGCTCTTGGGTGGCTCCCAAGAAAGAACCGCGTCTATCATCGCTGGATCCACTGTAACTCCAACCTCCAAGATAATGTGTCTCTGAAAGTGGACCTCTCATATCAAGATCCTTCACTTCTAGAGCTTTCCATAAATATAATGCTCTTTGAGTGTATCTAGTACTACACGAAGATGTGTGACACGCTCTGCCTCTGACACCTTGTAATCCAAGATGTCTTCAATGAAGACCACCATGAATTGATCGAGGTATGGATGTAAGATCATATTCATGAGTACCATGAACATAGATGTGGACTTGGTTACCCCAAAAATAATCACAAAGAACTCATATTGGCCATGACAGTATCCGAAGGATATCTTCAGTGCATCCTCATCCCGCACTCAAAGTTGATGATAGATTGATCTGAGGTCTATCTTCGAAAACCACAGTTCTCCCGTAAAATTGTCGAAGAGACCATAAATCCTGGGTAAAGGATAATTTTTCTTCATTATCACCCATTTCAGGCACTAATAGTAAATGTAACGCCTCAAACTACCATCTTTATTCTTGTCGAACAAAATCAGGCCTGCCCATGGAGAAACAATGTCTCTTACAAACCCCTTCTTCTAAAAGTCCTCCAATTGTTCCCTCAAATCACGATGCTCCCCGGGAGCCATCCGATTTGTTGGTGTAGATATTTGTGTCATATGGGGGTACATTTCGATGTATTTTTCGACCTTCCCATGAGATCGTAGTCCTAGAACATCATAAAAAAATACATTTACATAGTGGTGCACCCATACATGATTTTGAGACTCATTTTTTTCACTACACTGAGGGTGAGGCTAGAAAACTGATGAATGATCGACTGTACCCTCCTTCGTGATTTCCCATCTGGTACATCAAGGGATCCCTTCTCACTAGTGAATGAAAACCTTGTATCATCCTAAAAAACATAGCACACTTTGCACCTAAAATAATCGATCTGATCTTGGACTGTGGATAACCAGTCTCTACCCAGGCTGGTATCGTATGTCCTCGACACTGCATGTAGGATATCCCAGCTGAAGAAATTTCCTCCAAGAGTAATATCATAGTATTGGAACCAGTGCTTAATCATGGAATCCTCTCCCATAGGATTCTCCAATCGTAAGGATCAATCCAGCGGCTCAACAGGAATATCCGAGTTCTGAACATGATTCATGGAAATAAAAGTGTGGCTGGAACCTATGTCTATGAGTACTTCATCTAGGGAGGAATAGACACATATCGTACCACGAATTATAATTGGAGTTACATGGTCATTGGCTTATACCACCTGATGCTGAGCTCATCCCCATCGACCAACTCCCTGAGGTCGGGGTGGGCCACTTGGGGGTGGTTCCGGTAGTACTTCAAATTGTTTCCCACCACCTGTTGCAAGGGCCTACTCCTCTTCCACTTTCGCCACCCTATGGAAATACTCTCTCAAACCTCTACCTCTACATAAATGGGCTTTTGAACGCCTAGTGATTATCAGTAAGGTGGGTCGAGAAATCGCAAGCCACGTCACCCTACCCGCCACACGAGTAGCTTAGTATGAACCTATACTGATCTCCTCTTATTTTTAAGCTACAAACCTCTAACCATATATCCTGGGGACATCCTCCAGATGGTCTGGCCCACTGGGGACAATACATCATTTTCCTACTTCTTGTTGTATATGACTCGGATACCTATTGTCAGGTGGTGGATCTCACCACCGATGCCTACTCAACTAGGAAGATCTCCACTAATTGTGCTTGCTCTAGCACTCTAGCATGCGTCGAGGATGTTGAGAAATATCATTGATGCAATGACCTTTGTTTGGATACGATGATCAATGTTCCATGCCCTAAATAAGGGGCCATGTACCATATCATTGGAGTAGTGGGAGAAGTCATTGAATCTCGCTGAGTATAGGGCCACTGTCAAGATGCCCTATTGTTAGTTCAATAGCTTCTGATTACGCACTCAGCGTAAAGTCACTAGAAAGAACTATTCCTTGAAGAGTCTCTCAAAATTAAACCTAGAAAGATTCATCTCCTCATGTGTCTAGGGAATCATGCTCCACAATATCACTACTATTACCTGAAATAGACTAGCATCTAGGATCACCATCTGGTCTTCTGGTGACTCTACCATGTGAAAATTGTGTTCCACAACCTCCAGCTAGTCATTAGCTACATGCGGCTATCTATCGCATAGAAACATCGGAGTCCTCTATCTTGGGAACTCATGGAACACTCTCAATCGACCCGCACAGTCCGATGGTGGACCCTGTGGAAATTGATGCCCTGTGGGTGGTGTTGGTGCAGGTACACCACCCGAAGGTGATATCTCCATAAGAGTCCCCTACAGTGACTCCCCATCGCACGGTGAGCCATCATCATGATATCTCACTGGAATCATGGTTGGATCTCTACACAACGACATCCTATGAAGAAACATATGCACCATTGTATATAAGTTATACATAGTGAGGTGATTCAAAAGAGATCAAAACATTTTCACAACACAAGAAAAATTTCTTTCGTGTATCGTGTCTAGAATCAGAACTCAGTGTCCTGGTGTACGGAAAAGTTTGTCACCACACCAACACTGGACTCCCCAAATAATAATCCAATATCATGAAACATAACACTATTGATCCATTGAACACACAGACTCTTAGTTCATTTGGTATAACCGGCCTCCATTGATGTCACTTTTTCACAACCTGTCCCCTGAGGCCAATGACCTGACTACACCAAGCACTCCTTCCATAGGCTTGTGGTTGGCGAATAGCACTGGAAAGGCATATCCCAATATGGGAAAGAATTTCCTATAAACATGTACACACACATACTAGGTAAACAACAAATGAAAAAAACAATCTACAACTAGTGAAAGTAAAATTGTGAACTGAATGTAAAAAAGGGCCAGTATACAAAACCAACTAAAAATAAATTGCAATAAAAAGGGAAAAACATGATTTGAAGGACATCCACCATGGATCCTACATGAAGGGTAGGTATAAATCATTTTATGTCGTCATTGCCGCTCACCACATCTACCAATCACTTCTGATAACTGTCTAGTCATGGAATCCTGAGTCTCAATCAAAATTTCTATCATCTTCAAAAGAAACAACAAGTTGAAGGCGAAGCTTGTACATGGGAGATTATAAAAATACCCAGTAGGGGTCCCTAAACCCCAGAAGGCCTCCCAAAATCACACAAGGAAAAACCAAAAAGCATGATCTCAATCACAAATAATAAAGTAAAAGACATCTCACACAAGGTATACAACTTAAAGAACATTCATAATAATGATTAGTCTTGTGCATGATAATTTTATTCTTTTAGGAGGTTCTGATGATCATCCACGAAGGATCTCTATACTTCTGATCCAGAAAGGGTTGCTCTAATACCGATCCATTAAGGGTTTCACTACTGTCGATCCATAGAGGGTATCACTACTGTCGTTCAATGGATGGTCACTCTCATGTCAACCCATGAAGGGTTGTTCCACTTCCGAACCATGGAGGGTCTTCCTGCAGTCAATCCACAGAGTGTTTCTATCAAATGATCCATGGAGGTTCACTCATCACCTGACATGTAGCCACTTGATTCCCCCAAATAGTGCACTTGAGTTCCTGAGTCTTTAGTCCTCAAAATATCTATTGTAACTCAACCACCACAAATCCCCATGATAAATTAAACCAAATTATCATCCAGGAATAATGGTTCCAACGCGAGAAATGTCACATAAATAGGATGTCTAGATTGAATGTAATAAAAAAGGTAAATAGAGCCTAGTTGGATTCGAGTCCTATTCAAACTGACCATATTCCAACTTCTTTCAAACCCAGTTTGACTATCTCAAAAGGACCACCTCATCCCAAGGGTACTAATTCCATAGACGGTGCATCTATCATATGCCTAGCTTACGAGATACCCAGGTTTTAGTGAAATATGAATGGTCTTGTTTGGGTACAGTAGCGGTCTAGCCCGACCATCTCGTTGGACCCACAGGTCCAGCACAACCCACAGGTCTAGCCCTGCTAATGGGTCTGGCCAGGTTCTTCGGTCCGGCCTGGATGGCAGGTCTAACCCAGTCGGCAGGTCCAGCCCACCTGCAAACCCAGCCCACATGTGGGCCACTGCTCCATGTTTGTTGTGCCGGTGGGGAATTTACCCTGCTTCCAAAATGACCATCTAGAACTAGATGTGGGATTCCAGTCGATCAGCCTGAGTGGAAGTTCTGTCTCCCCTCACGGCACATTGGTGTCACCCCTTCCACCCAACACAGCCTCAATGGCTGCACTCATTCCCTCACGGCACCTGAGGCACCTCTTCTCCATGCTGACGACACATACCAGAAGATGATGTTAGTCGTTGGCTCCACTGTGCTAGTGGTCCCGCACTGGTGGCTACTTACATGGGACTCTGAAGGTGTTGTGGTGGTCTATTATCCTTCATGTTTGTGCCTACGGACCTCCCAAGTTATTGCATTCTCTATGCATCCCATGGATTCATCTTGCCAACACATTTCCCAGTCGGGCTCAAAGAACACACATAATCCATGAACAACGGGGGTCTATGACTTCTTCAAATATGACCACACCTCTGTGTTAGTGTTTTAATGTGGGTAAATCATCTATCATCATTTGGAAGAAAGAAATCCCCAAACTGAATCTCGAAACAACCACCCGTAGTAAAGAAGGTATTGCGGATAAACCCTTTGGTTAGTTGATATGAGTTCTTCATTTAATTCATGAATGGAAAATATGAGTCTTATAATCAAATAAAACAATAAAACCCCCTACCTAGATTTGGTGGAATTCGTTGCGGACGATGGAATGATCTCAAAATTTCTTTTCATTCGACATTCGTCACAGCTCTATTTGAGTTCTCCCACAGTCATCAATCGATGAACATTCTTTATTGAAGGATGATATCATCGGCAATTAATTATAGCTTCCTCCAGTGGGTTGTGAAATCCCTTTTCAATGAGTTTTTTAATAAAATAAATAAGCTCCAAGTTGTGTGCACAGTTGTAGTTCATTAATAATCCATAATCAGTGAACAAATTAAACACATGAGCATTGTCATTACATAGAAAAGTAACAGAGCATTAAATGAATCCCATTTAATTACAATCGTAACATTGTAGTCCCACTAACCATCGTTCATCATTTGAATAAGAATAAAATAACTCAAATAGTTGTTTTACTTTTTTCGTGAAAAGTCCAAAAATTATCTTTTTCATCCGACCCTTTCTGGGTGAAGTTATGCTTTTCCTACATAAATCCCAGTATTTAGAATTAAACTGTGCCCTCAAATTTCAATCTATGCACAGGTTAAAAAGACAAAATTTCCCCCATGTACGTTTACTAAACGTAACTAAAATAATGTTTAAAATTCAGTTTCGGGCTCTCCGGGCCTCGAAATCACGTGATGTCAATTTTTTCAGTCTCTCAATATTTCCATATAATTTTAAAAAAACAATTATACAGAATATTAGGGTATTTACATTCTCCCCAACTCATGTAATTACCTCCTCGAATGCCACAAGAATTGTTATTAAAACCAATGGTGGTTTTGAGAATGAATCTAAGCCTCTCTCTCCCATGTTCTCTCATGGAGGATCCTGTGGTGCCACCGAACTCTCCTGTACAAGGACTCAAATGGTTCCATGCTGATAGTGGAGTGATAACTATTGTTGTATGTGAACTCCACTAGTGAATGGAGGTCCTCCCCACTATGGCCAAATTCAAGGATGCAACCACGAAGCATGTCTTCATGTGTCTGTATGGTCCGCTCAGTCTGACCATCTATCTTATTATGAAAGGTGGTGTTGAAATATAGCTATGTCCCAAATAAAACCTATAAACCCTTCCATAACCAGAATGTAAAACAGGTTTCACTATCTGAAGCGGTCATCGATGGTACCACCGTGAAGTCGTACTATCTCGTGGACATATCGGTGTCCAAGGCCCTCTTCTGATCCTCATTCTCGGATTGTTAGAAAATTGGCCAACATGGTGATCAGATCAATGGTCACCTAGATAGAGTCATGGCCCCTAGACGTATGTGGTTACACCATCATGAATTCCATAGATATAACATCACATTTCCACTCTAGTACCTCGAGTGGATGAGTCAAGCCTTCAGGAACATGGTGCTCGGCCATCACTTGCTAACTGGTGAGGCATCGTGAAATGAAATATGCGACTGCTTTTCTCATCCATGTATCCAATACTAACGTTAGAGGTCCTGATACTTCTTCACCAATCTAGGATGTAACTCAAAAGTGGATATATGAGATTCCCACAAAATCTTCTCCTAAAATGGCCCTGGTACCACAGTGCATCCTCTAAAAAGTATGATGTTCTCACCACCTATCAAAAATTCATTGGGAAGCTGTCCATATGTTATATGAGCATTTCGTTCCTCGATGTAAACATCCCGAAGCTCTCCCCCTTGAAATCACTGAAGGAATGAAGGAGTGACAGTCATAGACTGGATGTATGATTATCTATCACTATCCATGAAGGATATCTAAAACATAACTAGCTTCATTTTCTTATCGCTCAATAGCCGTAAACCTGACATCGAGCTGAGTGTATCTACTCTTAAGTTTCCATTCCCATGAGTGCAGACATTCTCGAAGTCATAGTCCTTGATGAACACCATCCATCGCCGTTGTCTCAGGGTCAGGTATTTCTATGATAAGATATACCTATGACTACTGTGATCAAAGTAGATAGTAAACCATTCACCAGTCATGTAGTGTCACCAAATATTCAATGCAAAGTCCACTGTTGCTAAAATCGTTTCATGTGTCACATTGTTCTTCACTTGTTTCTGTAGCTATCGTGAGCCATAGATGATTGTTGTTCACTCCTGCATCAGGACAAATACCATTCTCATCCCTGATGTGTCGTAGTATACTACATACTCAAAGCCCTTTCCGCATAGCCTCAATATGGGGGGCACTCTTCAGTCTCCACCTAATCTCCTGAAAACACTTCTAACACCTCTCCATACATATAATGTGAAATATCTTATTTTTCAAAGATGAAAATGGTGCTGCTACCCTGGAGAAGTCAGGTACAAATCCCCGAAGTACCTAGCCAACCCCAAGAAACTCTGCACCTCGGCCACACTATAGGGTGGCTCCTAAGCAAGAACTGCCTCTATCTTGTCCAGATTCGCTACAACTCCAGCCTCTAATAGAACAAGTCCTAAAAATTGTACCTATCGTATTTATATCATTCACATCGAATGATTTCTTTAAATATAGTGCTCTCAGAGTTTTTCTAGTACTATACGATGATGGGTGGCGTGATCCTCCTCCGACGCCACGTAAACCAAGATGTCATCAATGATGACCACAATGAATCTATCGAGGTAAGGATGTAAGAGCATGTTAACGATTCCCATGAACACTTCTGTGGAGTTGGTCTCACAAAAAGGTATCACCATGAACACATACTTTCAATACCAGCATCGGAAGGATGCCTTTGGTACATCCTCATCCTGCACTCGAAGTTGATGATAGCCTGATCTGAGTTCTATATTCAAAAACCACAATTCTCTATTCAGATGGACAAATAGATCATTAATCACTTTAAGAGGAAACATTTTCTTTATTTTCACCCGTTTCAAACGCTGATAGTCCATGCAATGACTCAAAATACCATCTTCATTATTGGAAAAAACAAAATCAAGGCTGCTCATGGAGAGACATTGGGTCTTACAATCCCCTTCTTCTGCAATTCCTCCATTTGTACCCTCAACTCACAATTCTCCACAAGAGCCATCTGATATGTTAGTGTAGATATTGGTGTCCTCTGGGGGGTACATGTCTATGTATAATTCTACCTCCTCATGAGAAGGAATTCCCAGAACATCTAATGGAAAGACATTTTTATACTGGTTCACCACTACTGGATAGATGGGACTCATTTTTCCCCTACACCGAGGGTTAGGCTAGCCAACTGAAGAGTGATTGACTACACCATCCTTCAATATTGGCCATCCTATTATGAAAATATCACTTATCGCTAGTGAAATAAAATTTTGTCCCATCCTCATAGACATATCAAAATTTTCACCTAAAATAATCGATATGAGCATGGACCATGGATAAGCATTCCATACCCAGGATGGCAACATAAGGCCTCAACGTTGAAAATAGGATATCACAACCAAAGTAATTGCCTCCTAGAGTAAGATCACAATATTGGAACTAGTTTGTAATCAAGGAATCATCTATCATAGGATTATCCGGTCTAAAGGATCGATCCACGAGTCGTGTAAACAAAAGAGTGATTTTCACCTATGTCTATAAGTACCACATATAGGGTGGAATAGAAATAGATCGTACTTAAAATTATCATCAGAGTGTTGTTCTCGTTGGATTATGCCACCTGAATATGAGATTGTCCCTATCCTCCTTCTCCCTGAGGTCTGGGTCTACAAATTGGGGGTTGTGGTCATAGTACCCCAAATCATCTCCCACCTCTTGCTACAAGGGCCTACTCCTATGCCACATTTGATGCCCTGTAGACCGCCCTCACTCAAACCCCTTCCTCTACCTCATTATTCCTTTGACCGTATGCTAGTCATCAGTATGGCAGGTCGGAAAATCGTGAACCATGTGACCCTTATCACCGCATGGGTACATAGTATGAACATATAATGATTTCATTATCGTTGTAATCTATGCACCTCTTAACCTATATCATGGGGTCATCCATCAGAAGGTTTGACCCATTGAGGCCTATACGTCATCTGCCTAATGCCTTTTGGAGATGACTTGGCTACCTGACATCTGATTGTGGCTCTTACTATTGGTGCATACTCTCCTATAAATCTCTCCACCAATAGTTTTGTTTCTGGCACTCTATCCTTCATTAGAATGTTAATGATATCATCGATGATCTGATCTCCATTTGGAGACCCAGCTCAATGGACCAGGACCTGAGGAAGGGGTCATGTACCATGTTAGTGGAGTAGTGGGAGAGGTTATTGAATATCGGAGAGTACTGGTCCACTGTCAGGATTCCCTACTGTAAGTGAAATAGCTTCTGAATATGCACTGAGTGTATAATCATTGGAATGAAATCCTCCCTGAAGAGTTTCTCGATGTCCAAACAGAAAAAAACTATTCTCTTCATGGGTCTAGGGAATCAGTATCTACCATCTCCCTGAATTTACCAAAAAGATAATAGCATCTAGGATCACCATCTGGTCTGCTAGTGTCTCTACCAAGCATAAAACATGTTCCAAAACCTCCATCCAGTCTTTAGTTTCCAGCATGACTAACTCACCTAGAAACCGCAGAGTCCCCTATCTCTAATACTCATGCAACAAGCTGAGTCAATGTGCACAGTCTGGTGGTGGAATGTGTCGGAACTGCTGCCTACGGGTGGTGTTGGTGTGGTACACCACACGAAGGTGAAATCTCCATAAGAGTCTCCTACAATGACTATCCATCGCTCAGTGGGCCATCATCATGAACTTTCACTGGAATCATGGCTGGCTGTCTACTCAGGAACATCCTATAATGAAATAGATGCACTGCGGTCAATAAGTTATACATAGTAAGATGAATCAAAAGAGATCAAAAAGTTTTCAAACTGTAAGGAAACATTGTCCTAGCATCCCATGTCTCAATCAAAATAAATGTCATCTGTACAAGACACAATAATGTGCGGGTGATGCTCGTGCATGGGTGACTATAACAATACCCTATTGGGACCCCTAGACACCTGAAGGTCTCTCAAAATTCCACAAGGAAAAACCACAAAGCATTATCTCAATCAAAAATCATAAAGTAAAAGATAGATCACACGAGGTATACAATGTAGTGAACATGCATAAAGACGATTAGTCTTGAGCTAGATAATTTTATTCTATTTAGAGGTTTTTCTTCTCATACACGAAGGGTCTCTATACTTCCAATTCAAAAAAGATCACACTAATACCGATCCACGAAGTGTTATACTAACCAAGATCCACAAAGAAGCTCACAACTGTTGTTCCATGTATTTTTTCTCTCATGTCAATCCACAAAAGGGCGTTCCACTTCCAAACCAAGGAGGGACTTCCTGATGCCGATCCACAGAGGGTCTCTATCATGACGATCCAATGAGGGTCACTCTTCACATGACAGGTATCGACAGGATTCATATAATTAGTGCAAATCAGTTCCCGAGTCTCTTGTCTTCATGATATTACTTGAACACCTAAACCTCCACTAATCCCAAAGATGAAGTAGAACAAATTATCTTCGTGTCGTATGGGTTCCAGCACGATAGATTTCGCATCAATCGGACCCCTGGTCTGTATGTTATAAGAAAAAAGGTAAATAGGGCCGAGTTGGATTCGAGTCCTATCCAACCAGGATGTATTCCAACAGCATTCAATGCCCAATTTGAGTATCTCAAAAGGACCACATCATCTCAATGGTACCAACTCCATAGACAGTGTGTCAATAATATGTCCGGTTTGCGAGATACTCATGTTTTAGTGAAACAGGACCGGTCGGGTCCGGTCCGATAGCGGTCCAACCCGACCATCCTGTAGGAGCCACAAATCAAACCCAGATCATGGGTCTCATACTGCTCATAGGTCTGGCCCGGTTTCTGGGTCTAGATCGGTGGGCGGGCCTGGTACTGTTGTCCGGTCTAGCCCACTTGGAAACCCTGCCTGCATGCGGGCCACTGCTCCTAGTTGGCAGCACCGGTGAGGCGCTACCCCTGAATCCGAAATGGCCTTGTCGAACTGGATATTGGTTTCTAGAAAAGTAGACTGATCAACAGTTCTGTCTCCCCACTTGCCATTTTGGTGTTGCCCCTTCCACCCACCATGGCCCATCTGGCTGTACTCTTGATGTCACGTCGCCTAAGGTTCCACTTCTCTATGTGGCCATGGTAGACTATTAGGCGCTATCGGTCATTGGCGACACCGCACCAGTGGTGCCACACCGGTGGTTCTGTGGTGTCAGCTACTATCATGGGACACCGAAGTTGCTCTGGTGGTCCGTTATCCTTTTCGTCTGTGCCTATGGACCTCCCACGTTTCTCCCTTCTCTGAATATACCTTGGATTCGTCTTTCCACCACATATACCAGTCGGGCATATTGAATACACATAAACCATGAATGGATAGGGTCCGTCCCTTGTTCAGATTTTACCATACATCCGCATTATAGTTTTGAAATATGTAAAGCAACTATCATCATTTGAAAGAAGAAAATCCCCAAAATTATTCATGCAACAACCACCCGTAGTAATGAAGGTATCGCATATCAAACAATTGTTTAGTTGATCAGCGTTCTTTATTTTATTCACGAATGGAAAGGATGAGTCTTATAAACACATAAAACAATTTAACCCTCTACCTGGATTCGGTGGAATTTGATGAAAATGAAGGAAAGAACACCAAATTTTTTGTCATTCGACTTTCTTCTCCGCTCTGTTTGAGCTCTCCAATTGTCATCAATCGATAACAAATCTTCATTCAAGGGTGAAATCATTGGAATTTTGTGATAGATTCTTCTTGTGGTTTGTGAATTCCATTAAAAATAGTTTTTTTATAAAATAAATAGGATCCACATTGTGTCCATAGTTGTCATTCATTAATAATACTTAATTAATGATCAAATTGAACATAGGATTGTTGGCATACACAGACAAATAACTGGTCATTAAATGACTCTATGTTAATGACTATAGTTAAATTATAGTCCCACTAACCATTTCTCAATGTTTGAAGAAAAATAAAATAACTCAAAGAGTTATTTTACTATTTTTTTCCAAAAAGTCCAAAAACTATCTTTTTCATTCGACCCTTTCCGATTGATGTTATGCTTCAAGAAAGGGAATCACGACATTGCAAAATCAATGTTGACCTCATATTTATATCTTTTCACTAGTTCTAAAGGTAGAAATTCACACTGCTCATTTACTGAATGTAACTAAAATAATGATTAAAATTCAATTCCGGGCTCTTCGGGCCTGGGAATCACTTGCTTTCAATTTTGGCAGTCTCTCAATAATTCTATATAATTTAAAAAACACAATTATAATAAATTTAGGGGTCATTACATTCTCCTCACCATAGGGTATTACCTCCCCGAACTCCATAATGAATTTTATTAAAACAAATGGGGGTACTAAGAATGAATCTAATCCACCATCTCCCACCATCTATCTTGAAGGTTCACGTGCTACCACTGAACTTGTGCTAGAGGACTCAACCTCCACCATAGGACCCGCCCATGTCAATCCTCTACCTCTACCAGAAACTCTGCGAACATCACTCCGTCGTCAATGTACATATCTCCCCAGTCAATGACATGTGATGGATCATGTATGTATCTCTTCAGCTGCAACACATGAAAACAATTATTTACTCGGTGAATATTTGGTGGAAGAGAAATGTGCTATGCCACCTCATCAACACTTCTTAGGATCTGAAAAGGTCTTATGATCCTCAGAGATAGCTTTTCGCCCTGTCCAAATCTCTGCAATCCATGTCAGGGTGATACTCAAAGGAAAACAAGATATCCCTCCATGAACTCCTAGGGTCTCTGTCAACTATTTTCATAAGACTTATGCATGATAGGTGAAACCTTCTTCCACTTTTGGTTGACTTGAAGCTTCTCAGTGGTAGCTCGTACCACCTTTGGAACCTAAAGTGCTTACTCCCCTTGGTCTGTCCAACATACTGAAGATCTAAACAGTCACATGTACATGGACTCAAACTGTGCCATGCTGATGGTTGATTGATAGATATTGTTTTATGTGAAATCCACTAGTGGCAGGAGGGCCACCCAATTGTGGTTAAAATCAAGGACCCAAGCACGAAGAATACCCTCAACTATTTGTATGTTTTGCTGACACTAACCATCTATTTAATAATGAAAGGTGGAGCTCATGCATAGCTGAGTCCTAAATGCCTCATGTAATCCTATCCACTACTGGGATATTAATGAGTGTCATGATCTTGAACAGTCATCGATGGTACCCAATGAAGCCTTAATATCTCTTGAACATAGAGGCATCACATGCCCTATATTAATCACGAATCCTGGATGGGTTGAAAATGGAACCAAATGGTGTGTTAGTCAACGATCACCCAGAGAGATTTGTGGAACATGTACGAACATGGTTACCTCGTCTTTTCCAATTTCCACTCTCGTACCACAATTGGTATAGTCAATCATGTTGGAACCTATCACTCGGCCTTCAATTGATGACAAGTGAGGCATCAGGAAATGAACTTCACCGCTGCGTGTCTACATCCCTGGCCACCAGTACTGACGTCAAAGTTCCTAGTACCTCTTTTCCACACTAGGATGTTCTACGAAATGGGATTCATGGTATTCCATCAACACATCCTTATGAAACATCATAGGAACCGTGGTACATCCTCTAAAAAGAGAAATATGCTCCACACCTATCAAAAATAAATTGGGAGCTTTTCCTAATGATATCTAAAGACGTCGAGCCTCACAGTCAATGTGAGAGAGCTATGCCTCGAAAACTCGTTGACGGAGTAGGGGATTGATTGTCATATAGTTGAGGAATTCTAACCCATCCCTATTCACATTGGATATCTGCAAAATTTCTAGCGGCTTTGTCTCCTCGCTCGACATTTCTAAACCCGACTTCATACTGAGTGGGTATGCTACCACGTTTCCCTGCCCATGAGTTTAGACTATCTAAAAGATATAGTCTAAGAAAAACTCCATCCATCACTGTTGTCCAAGGTTCAAGTCTTTCTGTGAGAAGATATATTTGAGACTCTTGTGGTCGGAGTAGACAACAAACTGTTCACCAATCAAGTATTGATGCCAAATAATCAATGCAAATACCATTGCTGAAAACTCCGGGTCGTGGGTCATATAGATCGACTCCCATGTCATCGTTTATCGTGCACCATAGGAGATCACTGCTACCTCCTCCATCAAGACACATCCCAATACGATCTCTGATGCATCGTAGTATACTATATACTCAATACCCTCTTATTGTGTCCTCAAGATGGAGGCACTCATCAGTCTCTACCTCATATCATGGAAACTCTGCTATATCCACTCCATCTATATGAAGGGATATCCCTTTTTTTTCAAATATTACTATTGAGTCAATAATGTTTTCATTATTCCTTTTCAATTCCTTCTTGTTTTGAAAATCACAAACACCTTATACTTAATCAAATCTATTTTTTACTCTTCTAAGGAAAATTACCTTCATTAAGGAAAATTACCCTAACATAGATTTCCATATACATATCAATATTTTTCATAAATAAAAAAATCGGTTTCATACCTAAAACTTCAGATTCATATAATACTTAGATATGAATCATTCTGTTTTTGAATCCGAATTCTGGATACAAACTATAATAAAGTTCCATTCCAAATTCTGGATACGAACTCTAATAAAGTTCCACTACGAATTCTGGATACGAACTCTAATAATGTTCCAATCCTAATTCTGGATACGAACTCTAAGAAAGTTCCACTCCAAATTCTAGATATGAACTCTAATGATGTTCCACTCCGAATTATGGATACGAACTCTCAAAAAGTTTAACTCCGAATTCTGGACTCCGAACATCTACTAGTTCGACTCCAAACTTCTATGAGTTTGAATCCGAACATATATGAGTTCGACTCCAAAATTATACTAGTTTGACTCTGAACTTCTTTGAGTTCGACTCCGAACTTCTACTAGTTCGACTCTGAACTTCTATGAGTTAGACTTCGAACATCTATGAGTTTGACTCCGACCTTTTCCTAGTTCGACTTTGAACTTCTATGAGATTGACTCTGAACTTCTTCAAGTTCGACTCCGAACTCTGTATGATAAGATTCTAAATTCTAGGAAAACCAGACTTTGAATATCCTTATAAATTCAGACACTGGATTTCTACAGAATTCAGGTTCTTATTTCCTATAAAACATAATCCAAATATCTCTTTATTATAGACTCCGAATTTCATTTTGGATAGACTCTGAACTATTATTTTCATACATTCCGAACATCATTTTTTCTAATAATTATACTTTTTTCATTACAAAACGATTTCTTGATTTTAGTTACAAATGTTTTTTTATAAAAATGGTGTCGTTTATTCTGTTTCTAACTAACCGTTGGTCGAGTAACACGTCTAAAGGTCCCTCCAAAATTTAAGGAAAATACGACCATTTGAGGAGGGAGCCGACAGTTTCTACCGAGCCTATAAATATGAGCTCATTTGAAAGAGCTCAGAATGAAGAAGATGATCACTCTAGAGACCACACGATATTAAGGTGATTTCTAGAGAGAGAAAAGTTTCATGGCTTGTGCATACTGAACTACTCGTTCAGATTGCTTTGTGTGACTCTGAATGTTGGTTATTACATTTGAGGGCTTCTGGGGATAGGAAGATAGATTTGTCAGATACCTTGACGTTTATGGGAATCCAGGTTGAGGAAGACAGATGTCCCACCTACCTTGAACTTGAGGGCCTGCGGCGATAGCAAGATAGAGACTCTAATCTTCATATCGAGGGATTACCCCGGTGTGGGTAAGACAGACTTTCATGAAATTATAAATCACGGGACCTTTATCCAAGGTTTTTGGATACCCTTCTCTTTGGGTAAAGAGATTTATATATGTTTACATGTTCTTGATACAAGTTTATCTTTTCCGCTGAATTTTGTATGTTTTAAAAAGTATAAACATCTTATACTTCATTACACATGTGTAATATGATTCTGTTAGATTATATACGCTTTATGTTAGAATCTCATATTCAAAACTTTGGTTAAGTTTCATTTTCCGGATCCATATTTCCAGAACCAGTTTTTCAGAATCACTTTCCAGATTTAAGAAAGTGTATAGAACTAGAAGTTTGTAACATTGTACCATTTCCCAATATTTCAATTGGTGATAGAGGTGTTGGGAATTTTCTTAGTTTAACTTTGTTAAACATAGATCATTCCTTGTTTAATGAAATTTTTAAAGTGTACAATTCACCCCCCCCCCTCTTGTATATTGAGAATCTACATCATTATTTCGATCCTACAATTGGTATCAGAGAAGATCTCTGAAATACTTTTATTCACATATAAGTTTTTGTTTCTCTTGTTTTAATTGTTCTATATTTTTCTTGCTAAGGAATATTTTTCCATGAATTTGAACGTTTTTTTAAAAAGAATTTTTGTAGAATTATTTTTATGATTGCTGGAATCAATGTTGGTTCCATCGACAACATAAATCCAACAAGACCACAAATTTTTTATGGTAATGATTATGAGTATTGGAGAGATCGAATGAATACTTTAATTATAAATAATGGAGTAGAAAATTTCGTTTTGCTTACTAGAGGTTAAAAAATTATTGATAAGGAAGTTAGTACTTTCACAAACCAAGAGAAGAATGATTATCAATTAAACTATAATGTAAGAAATACTCTACTATGTTCACTGACTAGGAATATATATAGACAAATTTATTCTTGTGAATCAGCTGACTGTATATGGAAGAAACTCGATGTTACACATTTTGGAACATCCAAAGTGATTGAGACCAGAAGATCCATGCTGAGAACTGAGTATCATGGTTTTAACTTTCCTTATGGAGAACCCATTTGTAAGGTGAACAAATATTTATGACTATCGTGAATAGCTTACAGTCTATACGAAAGAAAGGCCTAGATGATGAAGCTCTAGTTGAAAAGATCGTTGATATTATGCCCAATGTGTGGGAATCAAATAGAATAGCTATTAATGAAAACATGAAGGTTACTCAAATTTTATTAGATGAGTAGTTTGGAACTCTTCTCCAACATGAAACAAGGATGAAGAGAGATGTTGACAATATCAAAAAGGAGAATGAGAATGGTACTGTTGCTTTTATTGCAACATCAAATCCCATGAAAGCCAAGACTCCTGAGAGAGTAACTAGATACAAGTCTAAGAAGGTTACTATCCAATCTGAATATAGTGAGAGTGATGTCTCGGAGAATGAGTTAGCTAATCTTGCTCGATGAATGAACGAGATAGTTGGTCAAAGAAATTTCCAATCCAAGTATAAGAAGAAGAACATGAAATATAAGAAAGATTCAGAGGTCTCATGCAATGAATGCAAGATAATTGGACACATAAGACCTGATTTCCCTATGCTGAAAAATAAAGAATGAAAAGAGAGGCATTCTGAAAGGAACCAGAAGAAGTTTTACAAA